>CM039508.1:26960787-27560787 GCA_022432975.1 Begonia masoniana | reverse complement strand
AGGGGGATCTGAACAGTTGTTAAGGGAACTAATCCGCCCCTTAATCGAGAGAGAGGATGTATGACTTTGGGACAAGTGATCCAACTCCCAATTTCACAGGGGGATCAGATCAGAGACGATGCATATGCAACTAAGATGAGATAGTAGAAACTGCATGTCTAGGAAATTTATGTTTCAGCATTCCATTTCGTTACTGCTTTACTTGCTTAGCATTAGGCACATAGATGATTTTTGTGATGTAGGTGAAGAAGAAACAGCAGGTGTATTCTCTGAGTTTGCAGAGAACTAGGCAGGTTGGAGGGGTGCATTCATGCATTGATCTGGTAACTAATGGGGCGGTTTAACTGATGTCAGTAGTTGTGAAGGTTTAGTTGACAATGTTTCAATTTAAGTATGTTCAATTTTTATGACAGTAGTAGTTTTAATGTTTTCGAATACCTCTTGAGATTTTCCGGATAAGAACATATGTGTTGGTTTAATAGTGGTTTTACCAAAATTTCGGAGTAATACACTGATTTAAGTAGTTTTGAATGGTTTTTAGTAAAATGCTTAAGTTCTTTTGATAGTCGGAGTTTTCTTTGTTAGAGTGAAATTGTTGCTATGCTGTTTTCGTTGAGTATTGTTGACCTATTGGTAGATGATGTCTATCGGCAGATGTAGGTTGGAAATTTTGTCGTCTAGCGATCGGTATATGAAGTTTATTTTATCGGATGATGTGAGTAAGAGTCTTTTGTCGTTTAGTGATCGGTGAATGTTGTGTATTAAACCTATCGGATGATGTAATAGAAGTTTTGTCGTTTAGTGATCGGTATATGTAGCTTGTTCTATCGGAAGACGTGAGTAAAAGATTTGTTGTCTTGTGGTCGGCAGAGGCTGGGTGAATGAATCATCCGGCTGACGTCATCGGTAGATGCGAGTAGCAAAACTTGTCGTTTTGCGATCGGCAGAAGTTGGATGAATGATTCATCCGGCTGACGTCATCAGTGGAAGTCTTCGGTTTTGTTTCTGCCCTTTTCGTTGACTTTGTTCAGCGGATGATGTGTTTGACCTTTATAAACTTTAAGTATTTCATGCTTAAGTCTTCATCTCTTCTGGTCGAATTATTTCTTAATATTTTAACTAAATTTTTCAAACATTGTTTTATAGCTTGCCTTAACTCTATTATGCTCAAAAGAATTTCCGCTGCAAGTTTTAATGTTTTAAGGTTTTAGCAAAATGTCAAATTTTGACTTTCGAGCGAAGTTTTAATTTGGTCCAAAATTTCTTATTTTTGTTCGGGTTATGAGTAACGAATCGGGTTCAGATAACTCGGGGCGTTACATAAGTAGAGGTAAGTCTTTCCATTATTTGAACCTATGAAACCTCCAAGATGGCCAACAATACTAGACACACCTTTTTCATCTTGTTCAAGTGGAATCTCAAGTGAAATAGAGCTTCACATGAAAAGTCTTCAAGATCTTTATGAGGTAATACAAAATCTAAGTGAAAATCTAACTCTCTTTTGTCACTTTGTTGATTGTAAGTCATTAGTATTTGAAGAAGTTGTGAAAGATGAGAAATGGAGGACTATCATGGATGAAGATATTGCTTCATTGGGAAGAGTGAGACATGAGAGTTATCAACCATTTCGAAAGTTCAAAAGTTCATTCGATGAGAACCATGGGTATATAAAACTTGAGGGATTACAGCAACGCTGAATAGAAACTCAGGAATGCATTTGAATCAAATATGAGAAACTAGACCCCAATCGAACATTGTCAATAGAACCAAAGTTATCAAACAAGGAACTTAACCCATAATCGAACTTGTGGTTTTAACCTGTAACACCAGGAATTTTCCTAAAGCGTATGCAAACCTAGTTGGAGTATGAAAGAGAGTTTAACGTTCATTCTAAGGTTATGTTAATTAGAGTAAAAAGAATTGGAAGAGTGGTTGGATGGAAACCCTAAGGTATTTTGGTTAGAATGTTGTTAGGTTGTAAGGTTTTATAAAATAAAATTAAGTTATGAGAAATTGAATGGAAGAAGTGGTTTTAAGGAGTAATCATGTTGGAAGAAAAGAGGGAGAGGCAAGTTCATAAAATAAAACTTGGAAAAGTTAAATGGAGTATGTTGAAAAGTCAAAGGAATATAAGAGCCAATAAAAACAATTGTGGTGACTTTTGTAGATGGTCTTCACGTTGGAGATTAATAACAAAGGGAGAGAGAGAATTTTATAAAATTAGAAAAGTGTATGGTGAAAAATAAAAAGTAAAAAGAAGAAAACAATTTATGGTTTTATAAATTGGTATAGTGGGAGGTTGAAAGTCAAAATACCCTTCTTCCTCCTCTTCCCCTTCACGATTTTCGCAGCAGCCATTTGAGGGTTTCTCTTCTCATTTTCTTCAAGTTCTTGCATGGTTTTAAGGTAAGGCTTGGTTGGGTTTTGTAGGAAATACATTTAGGTGTTGGTTTTTAGTGTTTTTAGGGTGGTTTGGTTGATTTTGGTTAGGGTTTGGAAAACCCTAACCATGAATTCCAAAAATTGGGTTCCCTTTGATGGTTTTCTTCCTAATTGTTTGTTTAAACCCTTAATGATGTTAGTTTAGGTAATTTTTAGAAATAGATTGAAGTTATGGTGAAAGATTGAGAAAAACTGGTTTTTGAAACTATGAGGACCGGTTCTGTTTTGGGCATTTCGGATTGGCCATTGAGTTTGGTTTGTTACTTTGATGATTTCAATGGATAGTAGACGTGTAGAGATTTACAGATTGGGGTGGCACGTCGAAATCCGTTGAAAAATGACGTAAGTTATGGCCGTTTGAAATTGGACGTTAAAATTTGTAGTAAAAATCGGGTTTAGGGCTTTAAGGGTGAATTTATTTTAAGTGTTGTTTAGTTTTAGTTAGAAACTCCTTTAGAGTTTAGTAATGGCTTACTAAGTTAAGTTTTCTTTATTTTAGGTCGTCGAGCTAGCGAAGTGATTTGACGAAATAAGCCATTGAAAGTCGAGCAGTAAGGTAAGTAGTGGTTTTGATTCGTTTCGCCTTTAGGCCTACACCATGGAACGGTAGGGTTAACGGTTAATTGTTTCGCGTTGTGTTGTGTTGCATATTCGTTGACATGCATCACTGTTTTTAATTAAGCAAAATATGAGTTTTATTGCATGGTTTGATTTTGAGCGTGAAACGTAATCAGATAAAGTGAATGGCAATAATTATTCTTGATTAGAGTGACTTGTCGGGAACAAGTGCTGGTGTGTAGCACTCCGAGGGGATCTCTATGAGAGATGACCTGCTAAAACACTTAGTATTGACTGGAGTTGCCTTGTCGGGAATAAGTGCTGGAGCGTAGCATTCCGAGGGGACCTCTATGAAGGATGACCGGCTAAAATACGTAATGGTTTTTCTGGGAATAGCCGTCCTGTACGATTATAGGATGTGAGCTTACCATCCACACGGCTTATGAAATGATTAAAGCAACGAATGACAAATGAGCATAGCTTGATGAAGGGTCCCAAGAGTAGGATGCAGTCGTTGATGCAAAGGGCACGCCGGTGCAGGCCATTGTCGAGGCGTCTCGACCATGGATTTCTGGGAGTTTGAGGGCGGAGGACGGGGTATATTTAGTACTACGTTTCGGTATTTTGGGTTGGTATTTTGGGTTGTTTTGTTGTGTGTTGTGAATATGGTTAGTAACTGTTTTGGAAATGATTTAAATGGTCTTTACAAATGGTTAAATGTACAGGTTTTTGGATGTTGGAAATTATAGGCGTTATGCCGCTCGTTTTGGTTTTAAAACAAATAACATCGGGTTTACTTTCTCTATTTTTTTTTATTAACCATTTTAAGTCGATTTTCTGAGAGTTTTACAGGGCATGGAGCCGAGAGTGTCGGGAATGTGTGGTTAAATTTTTAGGTGAGTTGGAGGTGTTTGGCTCGACGAAAAATGAAGAAAAGCGGAAAAAAAGTTGAAATGTGGTGCGCTGGGCGCGCTGGCACCCGAGAGGGTGCCGAACGTTCGGCGCTGCTGCGCGCGCGGTGCGCGCAGCAGGCGCGCCGCTGGGCACGCGCGACTCCCATCACACAATTTGTTTTTATTTTTTAAATTTTGCCTATTTCTAAAATGTTTTGACCCGACCTTTTCCGACGTATTTTAAACATATTTTACGCACGTTTACCAACATTTTTCGAGGGTTCAAAAAACCCAAAAACCTAGTCAAAATTTTATTGAAAATTATTTTAAACGTCGTTTTAAACACGTGTTGGGTTAGCAAAGTAGCGCATCGAGCCGGGGCGGGTTCGGGGGCGTTACAAGTTGGTATCATAGCAGAGTGGTCGAGTCGTTCAAAGGATTACCCGACAATGCCGGTCGCCATGCAACGTGCTTCACTGACCGTAATTATTTCTTTACCTTTAGTTAGTTCTTTTCTAAGAATAGATTTTCTAACCTTTACAGGAATAGAATTAAGATGCCGAGGAACCTAAGACGACCCGGACGACCTCGAAATGAACCAGAACAACCTTAGGACCCTAATAAGCAACTCCAGGATTTACTGAATGTTCAATCTTAGTTGCTTGGAATTTTTATGAATCAAGGTTTACAGGGAAATTTGGCAGCGGGGTTTGGCTCAGGAGTGGGCTCTAGTAGGGAACGATTTAGAAGACTCAAGCCTCCACCGTTTGAAGGTCGTTTAACTGATCCGACAAATGCTAAGAGTTGGATATGTACTATTGAAAATATGTTTAATGTCGCTGAGGTGGAGGAAGAAAATAAAGTAAAATGTGCTACTTTCCACCTATCTAGCAGCGCCCAAAGCTGGTGGGAAATAGTAAAGGCTACAAATGATATTCGGGGCATGACTTGGGAGGAATTTAAAGAGTTATTTTATGATAAATATTACAACCGGACAGTCCAAGCTGCAAAGAGATTGGAGTTTATGGCATTGAAGCAAACCAGATCTGTAGGAGAGTACATACAGTAGTTTGAATTATTGTCCCGGTTTGCCAGCCATCTAGTTAGCAGGGAGGAAGACAAAATCTTTCAGTTTGTGGAGGGCTTGAAGCCGGAGATTGAGATGCTGGTGAAGACTTTCAGAATTGAAGGGATACCATTTACTTGAGTGGTGGCCAAAACTTTAGAAGTGGAGGTAGCTGCCGGTAAAATTCTTAGACCTGCTGAAGCCCCGAAGAAGATGTTTAAAGATATTATAGCGCAGTTTAATCGAGGTGGATCGTCTTCTCAGCAACAGGGAACCAAAAGACCAGGAGGCAATTTAGGTGATCAAAGGGGTGGCAAGAAGCCGCAGCAACAACAGAATAAAAGGTTTCCGCAGTGTCCAAAGTGATTGAAGTCCCATTTCGGAGAATGTGGGCAGTACGATGGTAAATGTTATCACTGCTTTAAGGCTGGTCATGTTTCCCGTGACTGTCTGAAGCCAAAGGTTGCTTGATGTTTCAAATGCAATAAACTCGGTCATGTAGCTAATGATTGCCCCACAACAAAGAAAGGTCCAGTTCAAGCTACGCCCATAGTTTTTGCTATGATCGAGCGTGACAGTGAAGATCGTCCTGCAGTGATTTCAGGTACCGTGTTTGTTAACTCAGTGGCTGCTTTTACTTTGATAGACTCAGGTGCATCCCATTCGTTTGTAGCACTAGCTTTTGTGGTGAAAGTCCAGATGGAAGTAAATCCAGCCGGGTGTTTTTATGATGTGAAACTACCTTCCGGTGAGTGTCTACATTCAGATCAGATTGTATTCAATAGTTTGATATCGGTTGGAAGAAGGACATTGCCTGCTGATTTGATTGTAATGGGGATAACTGGGTATGATGTTATACTCGGTATGGACTGGTTGTCCGACACCATGCCACGATTGACTGCCGAGTAGGAACAGTTAATTTTCATCCTCCAGACGGTGAGAAGCTTACACTACAGTCTTTGAGACATGTACAGAAGCTTTCAATGATGGATGCTCGGGGATCTGTTATGGGTGAGTTTATCTGTTTTCTTGCAACTATAGTAGATGTCCATTCTTGGGTAGATGTTAAACCTCAGGATGTCTTAGTTGTTTGTGAGTTTCCTGAAGTATTCCTGGATGATTTGCCTGGTTACCTCCGGACCAGGAAATCGAGTTTGCCATTGACACATATCCTGGAGTTGAACCTGTGTCGAAGAACCCTTACAAGTTAGCTCCTCCTGAATTGAAAGAATTGAAGAAGCAGTTGGAGGAACTGGTTGACAGGGGCTTTATACGCCCGAGTTTCTCGACTTGAGGAGCGCCCGTATTGTTTGTGAAAAAAAAAGGACGGGTCGCTTCGAATGTGTGTTGATTACAGGGAGATGAACAAGCTAACAGTGAAAAACAAGTATCCTTTGCCAAGAATAGATGATTTGTTCGATCAGCTACAAGGAGCCCAGATATTTTCTAAGATAGATCTGAGATTGGGGTATTACCAATTAAAGGTCAGATCGCAAGATATCCCGAAGACGGCTTTCTGGACTCAGTATGGACATTATGAGTTCTTGGTTATGTCGTTCGGATTAACGAATGCTCCAGCTGCGTTCATGGACCTGATGAATCGAGTATTCCGGGAGTATCTCGATAAATTCGTGATTGTGTTTATAGATGATATTCTGGTTTATTCCCGTGATGAGGAGGAGCATAAGAAGCATTTAAGAATTGTTTTGGAGACCTTGAGGCGGCATCAGTTATATGCCAAGTTTTCAAAATGTGAATTTTGGTTGACTAAGGTACATTTTCTTGGTCATGTTATTTCCAGTGGAGGTATATTGGTGGATCCAACTAAAATTCAGTCAATTAATGATTGGCCTCAACCAACGAATGTCAGTGAAATTCGGAGTTTTCTGGGGTTGGCTGGCTATTACAGAAGATTTATTGAAGGGTTTTCTAAAATAGCAGCACCTATGACTCGGTTGACAAGAAAAGACGTGAAGTATGAGTAGTCTGAAGAGTGTGAGCTAAGCTTTCAGACGTTGAAGCAGAAATTGACGATAGCTCCGGTGTTGACGTTGCCTGTAGCTGAGGAGAAATTCTGTATTTACTGTGATGCCTTTTGGATTGGCTTGGGTTGCGTGCTTATGCAGAATGATAAGGTGATAGCATATGCTTCTAGGCAGTTGAAGTCCTATGAGAAGAATTATCCGACCCATGATCTGGAGTTAGCTGCTGTGGTGTTTGCTTTGAAGATCTGGAGGCATTACTTATATGGTCAGCAGTGCGAGGTATATTCAGATCATAAAAGTTTGAAGTATATCTTCACTCAAAAATAGTTGAATTTGATGCCTCTCGGATTAGGTTGCGTGCTTCTGCATAATACCATCATCCGAGTAACTGAACTCAATCCGATCATCAGACAACATACTCAGCTTTAACTTATTGCACTCGGAATCTTCCTGCTGAGCTTCTCGAATCTTTTCCCAAATTGTAGGCTTCAAAGATAAATCTGATAGCACAGCTGTCAAATTTGAAACAACCTCCAAATTAAACCTCTGAACCTCAGATCTCGTTGGAGCTGCCTACTTCGATGGAAGGAGTGCATAACATTTTCCATGTATCGATGCTGTGAAAGTGTCTGAGGGATCCATCGCACGTAGTGTTGCAGCAGGAGATCGAAGTGCAGCCTACGTTATTCTACGAGGAGAAACCAGTGGAGATCTTGGACTATGCTATGAAGAGATTGCGTAACAAGGACATTTCACTTGTGAAGGTGTTGTGGCGTAACCACAATGTCGAGGAGGCCACGTGGGAATAGCAGTAGGATATGATGGAACGCTATCCTGAGGTTTACAGGTACGTAAATTTTGAGGACAAAATTTTTGTAAGGAGGGTGGATTGTAACACCCGGAATTTTCCTAAAGCGTATGCAAACCTAGTTGGAGTATGGAAGAGAGTTTAACGTTCATTCTAGGGTTATGTTAATTAGAGTAAAAAGAATTGGAAGAGTGGTTGGATGGAAACCCTAAGGTATTTTGGTTAGAATGTTGTTAGGTTGTAAGGTTTTATAAAATAAAATTAAGTTATGAGAAATTGAATGGAAGAAGTAGGTTTTAGGTAGTAATCACGTTGGAAGAAAAGAGGGAGAGGCAAGTTCATAAAATAAAACTTGGAAAAGTTAAATGGAGTATGTTGAAAAGTCAAAGGAATATAAGAGCCAATAAAAACAATTGTGGTGACTTTTGTAGATGGTCTTCACGTTGGAGATTAATAACAAAGGGAGAGAGAGAATTTTATAAAATTAGAAAAGTGTCTGGTGAAAAATAAAAAGTAAAAAGAAGAAAACAATTTATGGTTTTATAAATTGGTAAAGTGGGAGGTTGAAAGTCAAAATACCCTTCTTCCTCCTCTTCCCCTTCACGATTTTCGCAGCAGCCATTTGAGGGTTTCTCTTCTCATTTTCTTCAAGTTCTTGCATGGTTTTAAGGTAAGGCTTGGTTGGGTTTTGTAGGAAATACATTTAGGTGTTGGTTTTTAGTGTTTTTTGGGTGGTTTGGTTGATTTTGGTTAGGGTTTGGAAAACTCTAACCATGAATTCCAAAAATTGGGTTCCCTTTGATGGTTTTCTTCCTAATTGTTAGTTTAAACCCTTAATGATGTTAGTTTAGGTAATTTTTAGAAATAGATTGAAGTTATGGTGAAAGATTGAGAAAAACTGGTTTTTGAAACTATGAGGACCGGTTCTGTTTTGGGCATTTCGGATTGGCCATTGAGTTTGGTTGGTTACTTTGATGATTTCAATGGATAGTAGACGTGTAGAGATTTACAGATTGGGGTGGCACGTCGAAATCCGTTGAAAAATGAGTAAGTTATGGCCGTTTGAAATTGAACGTTAAAATTTGTAGTAAAAATCGGGTTTAGGGCTTTGAGGGTGAATTTATTTTAAGTGTTGTTTAGTTTTAGTTAGAAACTCCTTTAGAGTTTAGTAATGGCTTACTAAGTTAAGTTTTCTTTATTTTAGGTCGTCGAGCTAGCGAAGTGATTTGACGAAATAAGCCATTGAAAGTCGAGCAGTCAGGTAAGTAGTGGTTTGGATTCGTTTCGCCTTCGGGCCTACACCATGGAACGGTAGGGTTAACGGTTAATTGTTTCGCGTTGTGTTGTGTTGCATATTCGTTGACATGCATCATGGTTTTCAATTAAGCAAAATACGAGTTTTATTGCATGGTTTGATTGTGAGCGTGAAACGTAATCAGATAAAGTGAATGACAAAAATTATTCTTGATTAGAGTGACTTGTCGAAAACAAGTGCTGGTGTGTAGCACCCCGAGGGGATCTCTATGAGAGATGACCGACTAAAACACTTAGTCTTGATTGGAGTTGCCTTGTCGGGAATAAGTGCTGGAGCGTAGCACTCCGAGAGGACCTCTATGAAGATGACCGGCTAAAATACGTAATGGTTGTTCTGGGAATGGCCGTCCTGTACGATTATAGGAAGTGAGCTTACCCAATCCACACGGCTTATGAAATGGTTAAAGCAACGAATGGCAAATGAGCATAACTGAGTGTTAGAAACCGCATGTGATAGGATTGGTTGCATTGTGTTTTTATAGCATTCGTTATTCCCTACTTACTAAGCATTAGGCTTACCTTTTTGTGTTATGTGGTGTAGGTGATGAATTTTATTCTGGTGAGCTTGATGAAGGGTCCCAGGAGTAGGATGCAGTCGTTGATGCATAGGGCACACCGGTGCAGGCCATTATCGGTGATACGCTTTGGATCCCGAAGATCAAGTTACATATCGAGGTAAGTTCACCGATTATTATATTTCTAACAAGGTTTGTTGATTATGTAGGTGACTTCCTAATAAAGCTTGGCTAATAAAGGAGTTGATGCATTCAAAGCCCAAGAACAAGATGACCCAAAAGGAATTGGTTATTCAACTCTAAGTTAGCCATGAGAAAATGGCAATTGAAGAAACAATTAAGCCCAAGAAGAAGAAAGACCCAATTTCAATATCTTCCCACAAGATGAAGCTCACAAGTGAAAAGCTTCAGCTCAATGGATGCCCACAATCGACGAACCTTCTCCTGAAGGACTCACGACCCAGCAGCGTTTCATGGATCGGGTCACGAGCAGAATCAGCACCATGATGCGCGCGCACGAGGCCGAAGCGTTGAACACTCCAACGGCTAGTTTGGTCGATGCTCCAACGGCTCTTTTGAGCCTTTCTCGCATGTTCCTTTTATGTTTTCTTTTCTTTTGTAGCCATCGATCTCCAGAGGCTATAAGGTCCTGCTCTGAAACATTTGTAAGTCAGTTTTTGACATTAAATATTTAGAAATCGAAGATCGTTTCTTGTGAAGGAGTTTCCTTCGTTGGTGCAAAGCACCGAATGTTCGGTGATGAATCACCGAGGAGTCGCGCCTCCATTGTACCTCAAGCTCATGCTTGCTTGGAGGTACTCTTATCCCATCCTCTTCTCTTCTCTTCCACGAGTTGGAATCAGGAGAAAGGTTGGAGAAACCTGTCCCCAAAAGCTGTTGTTATTCTACAGAAAGACATGCGCCGAGAGCTACCGACTTCGACTCCTCAGCCAGCCTCGGGTCCTTCGACTTCACCCTCCCCCGTCAGCCTCTTCTGTGGAAGAAGCACGGAAATGGCAGGGCCTTTCATCCTGTTGCTGGAACTCTCTTCGTCAGCGAAGGAGTTTTCCGACTTAGCTCAATGAACGTCTACCGGCCGGCAAGGAACCCCTTCAATCCAGACGGCGTTCTCTGAGTATTATTCAACTCACCCACCTCCCACTTCAACTGCTTCCGCAAATGTCCTTCGAGTGTCACAGTGGGCACCCCGAAGCCCATCATTTCGTATCAAAGTTTAACCTAGTGATTGAGTTTTGTTTCCTCTCTTTTACGTTCTGTTCTTGTTTATTTGTTTTTGTCTTCTGTCAGCATGCTTAGTTTAGGAATTGTTTCTGTTTAGTGTCTGCCCAAGTAGCATTCTACGCTTGCTATTTTAGTCTTTGGTTTTGTGATTTAGTTCTGTTCTTTGTGTGTTTCCTCTGTGCCTTGTTTCTATTTTATTTTGCTGTTCTGTTTTGGTGACCAAAACATCATCAAATGTTCCAGCACGTTTCTGTATCTTTGTTTCATTTTAGTCTCTTAGTGTCAGCATGTTAGTGTTCACTCTGTTCTATTTAGAAAATTAGTGTTTGAATTCTTGTTTCTGTTTTAGTTGTCGGGTTTTATGTCTCTGTTTCTATAATCTTTTCTGTTTCATTTCCAGAATGGCCACTTGTGCAAGAACCAAAACTCTAAAATGATATGTTATCTCCGGTTTTAACTGTTGTTTGCTCCAGCATAACTGTCTGCTAATTTCCTTTTACAGCAACGTGGTATGTTTAAAACATGAATTCTGGTTGTGTATTGCTGTTATAATCTACTTTGATTTTTGCTTCTGTTGTCTGCTTGTTTTGCATCTGATGTTTGAAATTTGCTCGCTGTTTTCACGCCAATTTGCTCCAGCATAATGGTTTTAGTTGTTGAAAGTTCTGTACAAATCTGGTTTTTGAATAGCCATAAATCCGGTTGCTGGTGTGTGTGTCTGTTCACTGTTTTAATACACAGAGCTTGCTTAAACCACTGAACTAACACGTTAAGTAGCAAGTCAAATTAGACTTTTTTTTATCGTGCCTACCATATGCTGCTTATATTTCCTTCAATCTGTGTAAAATTTTTATGAAATGTGCTTGCTTTGTTAAGCACAAGATTAAAATTCTGTTTTAAGTGATGAAAATTGACAAGCAAATTGTGAACGTGCTGAAGGTTAACTTGTTGGTTTAAATGAATAGCATCAAACCTTAGTTGTTCTGTTTGACTTGAAGTTGACAGAGACATAAGAGCATTACGTGTTAAGTTGCTGGAGTTGCCTCTGTTTTGCTAACCAGATTGATACCCACTTGCATGATTTTTGTTCTGAATTTTCTTAACCAAGTTTATAAATCGTGTATGCTTATAATGATCGATTCTGCTTAGTTAACCCTGGGAGCTGCTTAAAATTTTTCCATGCCCTGTTTTGTGTATTTTCAAGTTTTCTTGTTCTATTTTGAGATATAATTGCATCAAAAGATAAATTTGCATAAATATCATCTCTGTTAATTTGCATGAATATCATCTCTATTTAAAAACTATTCAGTAAAGTTCACAACGGATACTTTTATTTTACTAAACAAAAGTACACCTCGATAGCATGCACCATTAATCTGTTTGGTTCTCTTCGTTGTTTAATTTGTTGTTTTCTGATAATTGTTCCCTGTGAATTGCTGGAATTTGGACAACGAATATTGATCCTCTCTTTCTGTTGATGATCTATCATATTTTTAAAGATCAAGCTGCTGGATCTTTATTGCTGTTTCATGCTATTATTGGGTAGATTAATTCACTAATAGATGGATACTGTTAAGCATAGATGATCTCATGTTTAGCCTTAATTGCTAATTGCTGTTTATTTTTCTAATTGTCAATCTGTTATTAGAATTGTGTTAGCTGCTGCATATTTATTTCAATTTAGTTGAATAAAATTGAAACTAACACATATTTGCTGAAGATATATCTTTACTGGTTTTTTATGTTCTGCTGAATTTAACTTCACCGTTTATCAGGTTTATTTGGGCAGTAAGTTACGCAATTATGCTGTTGAATTAGTTAATTGCTGCTACGATTTGCTGGTTTAAATTGTCATATTTCTATTGCAAAATAGGTTATTTGTTTTAGCCTTAAAACTGTTCACTTATAGCAGCCTCCATAAAGATCGAATTTGTGATTTTGGTTTACTAAATTGATGGCTGTTTCTGGTTTAAACTTACTGCTAATATTGCATATTGATGGAATTTTTACTCTTATGTTCCCTGAACACTAGCATGAATCCAGCCATACAATTTGCTGTGTTTTAACCTTAATACTAGCATGAATCCAGCCATACAATTTTGCTGTGTTTTAACCTTTAGAATGCTGAAAATTTACTGTTGTTTTTCTGCTATAATTGTTGGTCAATTTAGACTATTGCTGAGTTTTGGGGATCAAACTGAAAATTTAATGAACTAAAACTAGAATTCCCAAGGATATTTGAAGCTGTTTGCTGCACCTTTTTCTAGTTCAATCATCTAAACTGATTGCTGTGTTTTTTTTGTTATTATTCAACTTGTTTGCATCAAACTATTTGCTGAGATTTAAATCATAATTATTTTTAGAGCTTGTGAAAGAGTTTTGATGCTACAAGTGGGTCTTCTAAAAATCAAAATTTTTGTTTTGACTACCCTACTATTTCACCGTGAAGTTTTTAATATGATTATCTTTCATTCTCTATGATTTTCTTTAGGATTAATATCCTGTTCTGTTGTGGTATTTGTTTAGGTTGTTTTATCTTGCTGTTATTGAAAATGTTGCATCAAATTAATGTTTTATTCCATGATCATCTTCTAAGTTTGTTCTACATGTTCTGGATACATATTGTGCTAAGTTTTCTTTTGTTCTCTGCTCTTCTTCTAGGGTATTTAGCATTTGAAATCTAGCTGTTTTATTTATTTTCCAAAATGCCCATAACCTGTTTGATAAAATGCCTAGCAGAAGCTGGAAAATTTTTGTTGATATCACCTTCATTTTTCTTGCTATTTTTGCTAGTATAAGTGAAGAAGATAATTAGGGAAAAGTATTTTAATTGCTAAAATTGATGATGCCCAATTTAGAAATTTTTGTTTAATGATTTACTTGTTTGTTCAAAATTTAGCATCTATTCTTTGAATTTTGGAGTAATCATATGCTAGGCTTGCAAATAATTTTTCTATGGATGAATTCTTTGAGTTTAAAGTTACTTGCCTAGTTTAATACGAGTTATAAGTATCCGTATGTCTATACTCATTGGATTGAGAAGATAAATTTTTCTGAGTTATTGAATTGTGGGGTTAGCATGGAAAAGAATTTGTTCAAAATGCCCTTGCTGTGAAAATTTTATCTTGTATACTTACTTACAAGTTGTTATGAGTAAACAAGTGAAAATTTTGATTTCTATTTATAGTATTGTGGTTAATTCAAATTTATTTTTGTGGGTCAAGTAAAGATCTTTGATTGAAAAGGGGACCATGATCCACTTGAGTGTATAACGCTAGGGTGTCACAAGTTTGCAAAGGAACAAAATTTAAAATTTGAGGACAAATTTTCCTCTAACCCAGAGAGGATGATACGCTTTGGATCCCGAGGATCAAGTTACACATTGAGGTAAGTTCACCGATTATTATATTTCTAACAAGGTTTGTTGATTATGTAGGTGACTTCCTAATAAAGCTTGGCTAATAAAGGAGTTGATGCATTCAAAGCCCAAGAACAAGATGACCCAAAAGGAATTGGTTATTCAACTCTACGTTAGCCATGAGAAAATGGCCCATTTCATTAGCCCACTAATAGAAGCTACAATTGAAGAAACAATTAAGCCCAAGAAGAAGAAAGACCCAATTCCAATATCTGCCCGCAAGATGAAGCTCACAAGTGAAAAGCTTCAGCTCAATGGATGCCCACAATCGACGAACCTTCGCCTGAAGGACTCACGACGCAGCAGCGTTGCACGGATCGGGTCACGAGCGGAATCAGCACCATAATGCGCGCGCACGAGGCCGAAGCGTTGAACACTCCAACGGCTAGTTTGGTCAATGCTCCAACGGCTCTTTTGAGCCTTTCTCGCATGTTCCTTTTATGTTTTCTTTTCTTTTGTAACCATCGATCTCCAGAGGCTATAAGGTCCTACTCTGAAACATTTGTAAGTCAGTTTTTAACATTAAATATTTGGAAATCGAAGATCGTTTCTTCTGAAGGAGTTTCCTTTGTTGGTGCAAAGCACCGAATGTTCGGTGATGAATCACCGAGGAGTCGCACCTCCATTGTACCTCAAGCTCATGGTTGCTTGGAGGTACTCTTATCCCATCCTCTTCTCTTCTCTTCCACAAGTTGGAATCAGGAGAAAGGTTGGAGAAACCTGTCCCCAAAAGCTGTTGTTCTTCTACGGAAAGACATGCGCTGAGAGCTACCGACTTCGACTCCTCAGCCAGCCTCGGGTCCTTCGACTTCACCCTTCCCCGTCGGCCTCTTCTGTGGAAGAAGCACGGAAATGGTAGGGCCTTTCATCCTGTTGCTGGAACTCTCTTCGTCAGCGAAGGAGTTTTCCGACGTAGCGCAATGAACGTCTACCGGCCGGCAAGGAACCCCTTCAATCCAGACAGCGTTCTCTGAGTATTATTCAACTCACCCACCTCCCACTTCAACTGCTTCCGTAAATGTCCTTCGAGTGTCACAGTCGGCACCCCGAAGCCCATCAGTCGGGGCGTCTCGACCATGGATTTCTGGGAGTTTGAGGGCGGAGGACGGGGTATATTTTGTACTACGTTTCGGTATTTTGGGTTGTTTTGTTGTGTGTTGTGAATATGGTTAGTAACTATTTTGGAAATGATTTAAATGGTCTTTACAAATTGTTAAAATTACAGGTTTTTGGATGTTGAAAATTATAGGCGTTATGCTGCTCGTTTTGGTTTTAAAACAAATAACATCAGGTTTACTTTCTCTATTTTTTTTATTAACCGTTTTAAGTCGGTTTTCTGAGATTTTTACGGGGCATGGAGCCGGGAGTGTCGGGAATGTGTGGTTAAATTTTTAGGTGATTTGGCGGTGTTTGGCTTGACGAAAAATGAAGAAAAGCGGAAAAAAAGTCGAAATGTGGCGCGTTGGCACCCGAGAGGGTGCCGAATGTTCGGCGCTGCTGCGCGCGCGATGCGACGGCCAGCACACAATTTTTTTTTTATATTTTTAAATTTTGCCTATTTCTAAAATGTTTTGACCCGACCTTTTCTGACGTATTTTAAACGTATTTTACGCACGTTTACCAACATTTTTTGAGGGTTTGAAAAACCCAAAAACCGAGTCAAAATTTTATCAAAAATTATTTGAAACGTCGTTTTAAACACGTGTTGGGTTAGCAAAGTAGCGCATCGAGCCGGCGCGGGTTCGGGGACGTTACATAACTAAAGCTATCAAGTTTGAACTTGAAGAAGATCTAGTTCTTCACAAAGAATCAAAGAAAAAATTCTCAAAAAGAGTAAACTCAAAATCGTGTATATTGTATCCATTATGTCGCATGGTTTATACCTTTAAATATGCTACACAAGTAATTAAAATAATTAAAATATTCTAAGATAATAAAGAAGTAAATAGGCAACATCTAAAGATTAGGAAACTTAACAAATTAAGAAAATGAAACTAAATTAAAACAAAGGAAAATTAGGCCACCAAACAAAAAGAAACTTTGACACATAATAAAAGAAAACTTGGGTCAATTAATAGATGAATTTTGTGAATTGCTTGGGGGCCACTTAGTTGTATCATTCCTTCGTGAATTTAGAAACAGATTGCTTGCCAATTTAAGATAAGGAAAGTTCACTTCTTTGAGGATGAATCCGTGTGAATCTTCATGCCTTGAGGCGTGGATCTTCAAGCATTTTATCCTCTATTGCATCTTCATCAATGCTTAATATATTTATTAATTTGTTCTCATGGTGGAAATATTATTTCTCTTGGATTTTCAAAATCAATCCATTTAAGGTTTCACACATTTTCATGGTTATTGATCTTGTCATTTAGCCTTCTATAGCTTGACATGGATTTTTGTCTTTGAGCTTGTGCTTGGTTGCTCATTGATTCACATCATTCCCTCCCTCCTAAAAAAGATTGTCCTTGAATCTTGTTCATCGTATAAAGATAAGTCACTAACATTAAATGTAGCACTTACATTACCATATTTACTTAAATCAAACTTGTAAGCGTTGTCATTAATGGGTTCCAACACTTGGAAGGGAACATCTCCTCGAGGTTGCAACTTGTTCTTTCTTTTGTTGGCAAATTTTTCTTTCCTTAAGTGAATCCAAATCCAATTTCCAGGCTCGAAAATAACTTTCCCTCAGTGCTTGTTTGCTTGCCTTGCATAATGCTCATTTTTTTTCTCAATGTTCTCCATTACCTTTGCATGTGATCTCTAACAAACTCGACATTTTTCTTTCCATCAAAATTAACAAACTCATTAGTAGGTAAATATAACATACATATCCATCGGAGTTAAAGGATTAAAACCATAAACAATCTCAAATAGTGAATAACATGTTGTAGAATGAATAACTCTATCATATGAAAATCCGACGTGTGGTAAACAATTCTTCCATTGTTTTAAGTTCTTAGAAATAATAGCTCTTACCAAAGTAAAAAATGTTCTATTAATTAGCTCGGTTTGTCCATCCGTTTGAGGGTGTGCCACGGTAGAGAATAAAAGTTTGGTACTTAGATTATTCTACAAAGTTCTCCATAAGTGACTAAAAAATTTAACATCTCGATCACTTACAATTGTTTTAGATAAGCCATGTAACCTCACAATCTCTTTAAAGAATAAATCCGCAATATATTTAGCATCATTAGTTTTCGAACATGCAATAAAGTGTGTCATCTTACTAAATCTATCAACAACAACAAAAATACTATCATTTCTGTTTTGAGTTCTCGGCAAACCTATAACAAAATCCATAGAAATATCAATCGAAGGTTTACTCAGTATTTGGTGAGGAGTATACTTTCTGTGTGGTTTGATCTTTGATTTAGTTTTTCTACATTCAATACATTTATCACAAATTAATTGCACATCATGTTTATTAGGCCAATAAAAATGCTCACATAAAACATCTAACGTTTTGCATACTCCAAAATGTCTTATTAATCTACTTCTATGAGTTTCTCTAAAAAAGAATTCTCTTAAGAAACACTTAGGCATACAAAGTTTATCTTTCTTAAACAAATAACTCTCATGCCTATAATAGTCACCACAAGCAACATTTTCACATAATTTTCAAATTTCACTAAAAGTAGAATCTACTTCATATAATTCCTTAACAATTCAAATCCAAGAAATTTAGATTGCAAGGAAGTTAGAAGCACATACCTTCGAGACAATGCATCGGTCACTACATTTTTCTTACATTTCTTGTATTTGATCGCATATTGAAAGGTTTTAATGAATTCCATCCATTTTACGTGCCTTTTGTCTAGCTTTCCTTGTGACTTCAAGTACTTTAAACTTTCATGATCGGAGTGAATAATGAATTCTTTCAGCAACAAGTAGTGTTGCCAAGTTTGTAAAGCTAATACTAAGACATACAATTCTTTGTCATATGTGGGGTATTTCAAGGCCGCTCCATTAAGCTTCTCGGTAAAGTAAGCATTAGACTTGGAATCCTGCATCAAAACACCACCAATACCTTTTCCCGACACATCCTATTCAATCTCAAAAACTTAATCAAAATTAGGTAAACCAAGTAATGGTGCATTAGTTAGTTTTTCCTTTAGGAGATTAAAAGCTTGATCATGTATCTCGTAACATTCTTTTTAACAAGATCATTCAAAGGAGCTGCAATGATGCTAAAATCCTACAAATCTCCTACAAAAGCTTACTAATCCGTGAAAACTTCTTACCTCATTGGTATTCTTTTGGTTTTGGCCAATCTCTTATTGCCTTCACCTTTTTTTCATCGACCTAAATTCTGCCTAAACTAATTACAAACACTATGGAATCCATGCAAAAAGTGAACTTCTTCAAGTTAGCATATAGTTGATTTTCCTTTAAGGCATTAAGAACCGAATTCAAGTGTTCAACATGTGCACTTAAAGTTTTACTATAAACCAAGATATCATCAAAGTATACAATAACAAATTTTCCAATGAAAGATCTTAGCACATGATTCATCAATCTCATGAAAGTACTCGGTGCATTAACCAAACCAAATAGATTTACTAACCACTCATAAAGACCATGTTTAGTTTTAACGGTGATTTTCCATTGATCTCCTTCTTTCATGTGAATTTGGTAATATTCATTTTTTAGATCAATTTTTGAGAATAAGTATGCACCATGTAACTCATCAAGTATATCATCCAATCGAGGAATGGGGTGTTGATACTTTATTGTGATTTTGTTGATAGCTTGACAATCTACGCACATTCTCCACATTCCATCTTTCTTTGAGACTAAGATTACAGGAACTGTAACGCCCCCGAACCCACCCCGACTCGGTGCACTACTTTGCTAACCAATCCCACGTTAAAACATAATTTAAAAAAAACTAATTTTCATAAACCCTAAATGATAAAATAAAACTGACACAGCGGAATTAAAAACTAAATCTCCCGAAGCTCTCTTATGTCATACCTAGCTGCCTAGACTCACTAATTTCCCTTAATCCTAACCTTTTAGCACCACGGCGTCCTTCCCAAAAATTTCGGCAAAGTAACGCCTGAAAATGGCGCCTCCAAAATGCTAGGTACCTGCAAAGGAATAAATCCCAACCCATCCAGAATATTCCTCATCAACTTATCCAGCATACGAAATCACCAAACAGTAGTAAAGAGGGAAACTAAAATACTAACATCCCTAAGTGAAGAAAGTCCACAGTATAGGGCGACACATCACCCATAACTATGACTATACACAACAATTTCAAATAGCGATACCATAACTCTCAAAACATCAACCAAAAAGAAAGTTACGCATTCCCATCATTTCTACAAACAGACATTTATAATAAACTACCAAAAGACAAAGCCCACATCCCTCGAAGACCATGATCGAGACGCCCCGACAACTACCCTCACCGGCATACAGCGTACATCAACGACTGCGTCCCAATCCTAGCTTTCCTCGTAGCTCTAACCTGTAATCCTGTCGTCACCTACACCACAGAACACACACACACACACGTAAGCTTACGCTTAGCAAGTAGGGGATAACAAATGTGACTAAACAAAATGCAATAGATCCTATCACATGCAGTTTCTAACGCTTAGTTTTATGCATCACGTTCTCACTTCATTAATCGTAGGCGTACCTCTCTCGTAGAATATCATTCTACTTGAGATACATCAGCGTACCTCTCGAGTTCTACTCGAGACACATTAGCGTACCTCTCGAGTAGAAATCCTTCTACTCGAGACACATCAGCGTACCTCTCGACTTCCACTCGAGACACATCAGCGTACCTCTCGACTTCCACTCGAGACACATCAGCGTACCTCTCGACTTCCACTCGAGACACATCAGTCTACCTCTCGAGTTCCACTCGAGACACATCAGCGTACCTCTCGAGTTCTACTCGAGATACATCAGCGTACCTCTCGACTTCCACTCGAGACACATAAGCGTACCTCTCAACTTCTACTTGAGACACATTAGCGTATCACACTGTTGCATATTTTACATTTCATCCACACAATCGTAGTTCAAAATAATGATGCATGTCTCACACAATGCTCAACCAAAAACAAAACGAAGCAACCACACAAACAACAAACAAACAATCATCCCTACCATTCTGTGGTGTAGCCCCGAAGGCAAAAGGCACACATCCACTACTTACCTGGCGTCCTAGCTCGCTGAGGATATTCGATTACCTGTCCACCTACGGCTCAACCTACGACAAATATTCAAACTTCTTTAAAATCAAGGCTACATTCACCAATTACTCTCAAACCACTATTTCCAGCCTAACCCAACTAAAATCTAACTAAACGGGCCACTAATTTGGGTTCGGTAAAAACCAACCCGAAACTTCGAACGTGCATAACTTTCACGTCGGTTATCGGAATCGAACGATTCCAGTGGCCACGTACTCCTCTAATAACCTAGTTTAATCTGCCGAAAACAAATTTAAAACAAATAACTATAGCTAGGTCAAATCCCCCAAAAACAGATCCGGTTTTTACCCTAAAAAGTCCAAAATCTCTACCTTAATCCGATTTTTACCAATTCCTTCACCAATTGATTATCCCAACATCCAATTAGCATAACCTAACAAGAAAATTAGTGCTACACACAAAAACCTGAAGTTCCAAAAAAAATGGCCCTCGGTTTTTAGCTCCTCCCGAGCTGCACACTGCTCAGCAGTGATTACCTGCACTGAGCCCAGAAATTTGAAGCCGAGAGCAGCCAAAAACAGCCGGTGATCGGAGCTCTAGCAGCTCGGCGACCCACGACACAGGTTGAACGCGAAATAGGGCAAGGCTTGAAGCTTTCCGGTCAGCTTTTTGGTCGAAAGAGGCCGGAGATGTCAGCCCTCAGCTCGTCGTCGTTGTCTGACCGGAAAAACGCCGAAGTCGTCGGTGATTACTCGGCCGATCGTCGCCGTGCTTCCCTCCCCTGCGCTGCCCTGTTCTTCGTTCGCAGGGAACAACTGAATGGCATCGAGCCATTCAGTTGTTTTAAAAGAAAATATTATTTTCTTTTAAAACAAAAATAAATTAATAATAATAATAAAAAACTAACATTACCATTTTGCCCTTCCAAAATTAAATCACGTTCTTAAATTATAAACTTTCGTCAATTGACCCTCACCTCGTACCCGACTTAATTTCTCCACTGGGAATACCTGAACATAATACCAAATTTATTCACTTTTCATTTTAATTAATTTTTAAAGTAATTAAAACAACTAATTATTAAACAACCACCTTATCCTTTTATTTTCGCTCAATTTTTTTCCTTTCAAAAACTTGATTAAATCAAAAGCAATACACATTGAGGAAAAAAAAAAAAAAAATCTCGGGTGTTACAATCCACCCTCCTTACAAAAATTTTGTTCTCAAAATTTGAGCTTAGTTATTCCTCAATTTACTCACTCAAACTCTACATTCTAACCTTTGGGTTACTGGGTCGCAATGCTAAATCTCAACTACGCTACGGTCTTACACATCTATCAGGTGTCCATAATCACTTCTCAAATAATGATCATTCCTTCATCTCCCTAACTATGCCCTCCACACCTACTCATACGTCCTTAGACTCTAACTTGAGTACTCATTACTTAGACTATAGACCATTAAATCTCTCCAACTTAGTTATCAATTCGAGTTTTTCCTCAAATTTAGTTTATCAAATTCCTCAATTCACACTTCTGTGTCTATCAAATATGTACATACCACTACAACTCTCTATGCTACCCCTAGCGAGAAATCCTAAGATACTAATGAGTACACTTCTTATCTCAATTTTTACTAACCTCTATAAATTCTTAGATCAGGACCAACTCTTTACCCCTTTGAAGACTCTCAACTTAAATCCTTGGTCACCTAGTAAATTTCTCACTACAGAGCAAATTTATTCATACACAGCCCCAAATCTTCATAACTAAGTTCACCTAGTCACTTACTTTTCTAATTCAGACACGTATCCATCAAACAATCTCAACCCTCCAAAACCATCTCAATAGCATAACACTAGAACCTACAGAGTCAACTTCTTACCCTTAGTTCTAGATTTCAAATTCCTTTTGATCTTACTATCGCATCTTACACCTATTTACCTCGTACCTCATTCTAACATCATTCACACATTCTTAATTCACTATACACTCGAAGTACTAACTGAGTTTTCATTTACTCCAAATTGGCAATTATCTACGATTATAAGTTGGATCATTCTAAACTATACGCCCCAAACTATACACCACAACGCTCAATAATCTCTACAATTATTGACTTCACTACACTTTTCTACATCACCCAAAGTTTTCATTTTCCTTCTATATGATATTCAGATATTCTCTAACTACTGCAGTTTCACATGAAACTCTAAATAATCAGTGACTAACCCTTTTATCAACTCTTCCATTAAATTTACTTATCTCTTCGCTTACCTCTATCCTCTTAAGTCCATCTAAAATTCATAATCTAACTTAGCACTTCTTCTATCTATATTGCATAATTCCAACATTTGAGTTCTAACTTATATCCTATACTTAAACCTATCTACTCTTAAACTTATCGACTTTGACCTCAACGATGCCGACTTCGTCACATATGAGTCAAACCTTTAAACTTTCTAACTTAACATTATCTCTAATCACTCACACACTAATTCTAACCTTTCTCTTTTTACATTATACCACTTCTACTATCTTTCCTAAATCTCTCCAAACTTATACAAATATCTAATTTCACTCAGGATTCTCTCCAAAGTTTAATAACTAAATCTACTCTATTTAGCCGTTCCAACTCGCCCAGTCTCTTACCCGTTACATTTCTACAATGGTACTCACTCATTCTAACTATACCTCTTAACACTCAATAGTCTTTTCCATTGTTAACCTCACTTAATTTGACAATCAATCAAACTTATAACTTCCTCTCACTTAGACTAGGCTCCTCTCAAGGTTTTTCTTGCATAAAGTTCATTAAAATTTTCACCTTAACAATTTACTTAAGCTAGGCACTCAAATACAATCTATATTTATATAATACTAATCTCCTATGACGGGCTACCAAATCCCTCAAGATTCCCCAATTTTTTGTTTCACCTCACATATACTCCAATCCTCTAACATCTCAACTTTGTCAGTTTCCTATTCTATCTCTAAGTAAATCCCTATACTTCCATTGTACGTAACTCTAAATATCTCGCCTTGCTATCTCATCTTATCCACATAATGTACTAAGGGTCTCTCAATGCTTTAGGACATCTCCCCAAAAAGTTTGCTCTCCTATAACTCATCGTACCTCAAAACTTCAAGGGTTTTCTAAAGCCCCAATTCTATCTATTCTAACTTTTCTCACATAAGATGCAACTCTTTAAGGGAAACCCATCATAACATTCTCTAATCTCTCTATCCTCAATCCTACTTGTATCTATTCTACGGATGTTACCTTGTCTGTTTCGCTTTTCAAATAAATTTCTAACCATTAAATTCCTAGCTATTCGAACCATAGGTTCACTACGTCTTTAAGTTGGCTAATGGAATCTAGCGAAGTTGTCATGGTACTTTCAAGATTTTCGTTCTAAGCCTGAACAAGGTTAAACAATCTAAACTTAGCTCTAAACAACTAAAAGAAAAGAATTACTTACATTCAGTGAAGCACGTTACATGGCGGCCGACATTGTAGGGTAATCCTTTGAACGACTCGACCATTTTATGCTCTAATACCATCTTGTAACGCCCCCGAACCCACCCCGGCTCGGTGCGCTACTTTGCTAACCAATCCCACGTTAAAACATAATTTAAAAAAAACTAATTTTCATAAACCTTAAATGATAAAATAAAACTGACACAGCGGAATTTAAAACTAAATCTCCCGAAGCTCTCTTATGTCATATCCAGCTGCCTAGACTCACTAATTTCCCTTAATCCTAACCTTTTAGCACCACGGCATCTTTCCTGGAAATTTTGGCAAAGTAACGCCTGAAAATGGCGCCTCCAAAATGCTAGTTACCTGCAAAGGAATAAATCCCAACCCATCCAGAATATTCCTCATCAACTTATCCAGCATACGAAATCACCAAATAACAGTAAAGAGGGAAACTAAAATACTAACATCCCTAAGTGAAGAAAGTCCACAGTATAGGGCGACACATCACCCTTAACTATGACTATATACAACAATTTCAAATAGCTATACCATAACTCTCAAAACATCAACAAAAAAGAAAGTTACGCATTCCCATCATTTCTACAAACAGACATATACAATAAACTACCAAAAGACAAAGCCCAAATCCCCCGAAGACCATGATCGAGACGCCCCGACAACTGCCCGTACCGACATACAGCGTACATCAACGACTGCGTCCCAATCCTAGCTTTCCTCGTAGCTCTAACCTGTACTCCTGTCGTCACCTACACCACAAAACACACACGCACACACGTAAGCTTACGCTTAGCAAGTAGGGGATAACAAATGAGACTAAAACAAAATGCAGTAGATCCTATCACATGCAGTTTCTAACGCTCAGTTTTATGCATCACGTTCTCACTTCATTAATCGTAGGCGTACCTCTCTCGTAGAATATCATTCTACTTGAGACACAACAGCGTACCTTTCGAGTTTTACTCGAGACACATTAGCGTAACTCTCGAGTAGAAATCCTTCTACTCGAGACACATCAGCGTACCTCCCGAGTTCCACTCGAGACACATCAGCGTACCTCTCGAGTTCCACTCGAGACACATCAGCGTACCTCTCGAGTTCCACTCGAGACACATCAGCGTACCTCTCGAGTTCCACTCGAGACACATCAGCGTACCTCTCGAGTTCTACTCTAGACACATCAGCGTACCTCTCGACTTCCACTCGAGACACATCAGCGTACCTCTCGAGTTCCACTCGAGACACATCAGCGTACCTCTCGAGTTCCACTCGAGACACATCAGCATACCTCTCGACTTCCACTCGAGACACTTCAGCGTACCTCTCCACTTCTACTCGAGACACTTCAGCGTACCTCTCGACTTCCACTCGAGACACATCAGGGTACCTCTCGAGTTCCACTCGAGACACATCAGCGTACCTCTCGACTTCAACTGGAGACACATCAGCGTACCTCTCGACTTCCACTCGAGACACATCAGCGTACCTCTCGACTTCCACACGAGACACATCAGCGTACCTCTTGAGTTCCACTGGAGACACATCAGCGTACCTCTCGAGTTCCACTCGAGACACATCAGCGTACCTCTCGAGTTCCAATCGAGACACATCAGTGTACCTCTCGACTTCCACTCGAGACACATCAGCGTACCTCTCGACTTCCACCCGAGACACATCAGCGTACCTCTCGACTTCCACTCGAGACACATCAGCGTACCTCTCGAGTTCCACTCGAGACACATCAGCGTACCTGTCGAGTTCCACTCGAGACACATCAGCGTACCTCTCGAGTTCTACTCGAGACACATTAGCGTATCACACTATTGCATATCTTACATTTCATCCACACAATTGTAGTTTAAAACAATGATGCATGTCTCAGACAATGCTCAACCAAAAACAAAACGAAGCAACCACACAAACAACAAACAAACAATCATCCCTACCGTTCTGTGGTGTAGGCCCGAAGGCAAAAGGCACACATCCACTACTTACCTGGCGTCCTAACTCGCTGAGGATATTCGGTTACCTGTCCACCTACGGCTCGACCAACGACAAATATTCAAACTTCATTAAAATCAAGGCTACATTCACCAATTACTCTCAAACCACTATTTCTAGCCTAACCCAACTAAAACCTAACTAAACGGGCCACTAATTTGGGTTCCGTAAAAACCAACCCGAAACTTTGAACGTGCATAACTTTCGCGTCGGTTATCGGAATCAAACGATTCCAGTGGCCACGTACTCCTCTAATAACCTAGTTTAATCTGCCAAAAGGAAATTTAAAACAAATAACTATAGCTAGGTCAAATCCCCCAAAAAACAGATCCGGTTTTTACCCTAAAAAGTCCAAAATCTCTACCTTAATCCGATTTTTACCAATTCCTTCACCAATTGATTATCCCAACATCCAATTAGCATAACCTAACAAGAAAATTAGTGCTACACATAAAAACCCGAAGTTCCAAAAAAAATGGCCCTCAGTTTTCAGCTCCTCCCGAGCTGCACACTGCTCAGCAGTGATTGCCAGCACTGAGCCCGAAAATTTTACGCCGAGAGCAGCCAAAAACAATCGGTGATCGGAGCTCTAGCAGCTCGGCGACCCACGGCACAGGTTGAACGCGAAATAGGGCAAGGCTCAAAGCTTACCAGTCTGCTTTTTGGTCGAAAGAGGCCGGAGATGTCAGCCCTCAGCTCATTGTCGTCGTCTGACCAGAAAAACGCCGAAGTCGCCTGTGATTAATTGGCCGATCGTCGCTATGCTTCCCTCCCCTGTGCTGCCCTGTTCTTCGTTCGCGGGGAACAACTGAATGGCATCGAGCCATTCAGTTGTTTTAAAAGAAAATATTATTTTCTTTTAAAACAAAAATAAATTAATAATAATAATAAAAAACTAACATTACCATTTTGGCCTTCCAAAATTCTATTAAATCACGTTCTTAAATTATAAACTTTCGTCAATTGACCCTCACCCCGTACCCGACTTAATTTCTCCACTGGGAATACCTGAACATAATACCAAATTTATTCACTTTTCATTTTAATTAATTTTTAAAGTAATTAAAACAACTAATTATTAAACAACCACCTTATCCTTTTATTTTCGCTCAATTGTTTTTCCTTTCAAAAACTTGATTAAATCAAAAGCAATACACATTGAGGAAAAAAAAAATCTCAGGTGTTACAGGAACCGAGCGTGGACTAAGGTTTTTCTTCACGAATCCCTTCTCCACTAGCTCATCCACTTGCTTTTGGATCTCCTTAGTTTCTTTGAGATTAGCTAGGTATGTCGGCCGATTAGGAATTGATGCCATCGACATGAAATCTATTTGATGTTCAATCCCTCTCAAAGAAGGTAATCCTCTCGATAACTTTTCAGGAAACACGTCCTCAAATTCCTGTAAAAGAGATGAAACAACACTTGGAAGAGAATGAATTAGTTCATTGGTCACAAGATAAACATCTTTGTACAAAAGTACAACTAGTTATTTCGCTAACATCACGTTTATAATCTCACTTTTTCTTGCCATTTCAATCATTTTTCAACTATCCTCTTTTTTTTTCTCACTCTTGGTTTTTCTCTCCTCGCATTCTTTTTTCTCTTTTTCACTCTTCTTTTCAATCACTCTACTCTCTTCTTTTTCATCCTTTTGTCCACTCAATGATTTTTCTCTCTTTTTGAATTCATTTGCAATCCTCTCTTGATCCTCACTAGCCTCCCACGGTTTTAGTGGTTGGAGAATTACCATTCTGCCATTTTGATCAAAGGAGTACTCATTCTTGAAACCAATATGCTTGACTTTTCTATCAAATTGTGAGGGTCTCCCAAAAGAATATGTGTAACTTGCATGAGTACTATATCATAAAGAACCTCATCTTTATACTTACCAATTGAGAGTGCAATTTTCACTTGCTTAGTCACTTTTATTTCTCCATAGTCACTCAACCATTGTAGCTTGTATGAATTCAAGCTCAACTTTTTTACCAACAAAGTGCTAGCAACATTACTACAACTTTCACTATCAATTATCAAACTACATTAGATATGTTAAACGAAGCGGCCAAGCTGAGTTGAGCCTAGGAAGGCCTGGCTCATCAAGCCTCACAAGCCTAACAAGTCGAGCCTAACGAGCTGACCCAAAAATATTTCCAACACGAGCCACAAGCCACAAGCCGAGCTTAAGAAGCCCACCATACATAAATAAAATTATTTTATATAAATGTATTATATATTTATTTAAAATTTTATTTATTAACACTATAATAAATATTTATTATTGTAATATTAAAATATGATAGTTAGTCGTCTAAATAATAAAATTATTTAATTAATATAAAATTGACATGTAATTACAAAAAAACTATTTGAGACAAATATATAAAAAAAATCTAACATTCATTATAAATTTGACACTTACATCACTACAAATTAGATACATATCAACTAAGTTAGCACCCGTCTAATTGTCAATCATGTGCAAAATTTCAAAAAAAAATTACAAGTTACAAAAATACTTCAAAATTCAAATTACAATACATCTAAATTTAAATGAAAAACTAATCTTCAATGTCCAAAAATTTAAATTCTTCTAGTATTTCGTTATTGATTTTTCGTAATGACATCGTTTTAATCCTTCATGCAAATGAGTGTCTCAACGAGGTCGGATATAAGTCTTCCTTGGCATTCATCATATGCATGTCCACCTGCACTAAAAGCAAACTTCAATACTACGGTAGAGATCAAAGGTGTTAGTAGATCATGTGCTATTATAGCAAGAATAAAATATGTAGTGAAAAATATTTTCTACCAATCTAAAATATCAAAGTTCTTATCGCAATAAAATTGATATCGAGTGTCAAAATAAATATCTAGTTCATTTCACATAGAACTAAATAAATATTTGTATTTAATTAATTCTAAATATCATGAATATCAAATTGTGAGACTACAATAGCTCCACCACCACTACTAGAACTAGCATTTGAAGAAAGACGTGAACGACTAACATTAGAATATATAATTCCACAAGAAAAATATAAGCTCGCAATTCTATGTGTTATTTGATCATTAGACAGTGAAGGAGTGATAAGTAAAGGAAAATATTTTCTATCAATCTAAAATATCAAAGTTCTTATCACAAGAAAATTGATATCGAGTGTCAAAATAAATATCTAGTTCATTTCGCATAGAACTAAAATAAATATTTGTATCTAATTGATTCTAAATATCATGAATACCAAATTGTGAAACTACAATAGCTCCACCATAGTAACACCCAAAAAATTCCGATAACGTGTGTAGCCCTAGGTTATGTTAAATATGAGAGTTTAATGTTAAGTGAGGAAGGGATTAGAAGTAAGTAATGAAAAGAGAAAGAAAAGGTGTTTTGACAAGTCAAAACCATTAAAAGTGAAGAAAATCAAAATTGTATCAACCAATAGAAAGTTAGTAAATAAGTGAAATAAAATTTAAAAGAAAAGTAAAGATATAAAAAGGTTAGAAGATGAAGCTTTCAACGTGGGAGGAGTGAAAATAAAGGAGGGGTTATTGTGAATTTAAGGGAATTAAGTGGAAGAAACAAAAAGTGGAAAAAATGTTAAGTTAAAAAGGTAAAATTGTAAACTTTTATTCATCTTCTTCCCCTTTCTTTCTCACCACGAACTAGCCATCCATCGAAGCCCCTTCCTCCTTCTTTTCATAGCTTTTTCAAGAATTTAAAGGTAAAATCAAGTGGGTTTAGGTTATATACAATTAGGAGTTGGTTTAGTGGTGTTTTATTGAGTTTTGTGGGGATTTTAGTGGGGTTTGGAAACCCTAGTTCATGAAGTCCGAAAATTGTGTTCTCCTTGATAGTTTTCTTCGTCTTTTGATCATTTAATCCGTAGATATGATAGTTTAGGTTGTTTGGGTGGTTAGATTAAGGATTGGGAGTGAATTGTTAGAAAACCGGTTTTGTGGAGCAAGAACACCGGTTCTGTTTTGTGCATTTCGAGTTGGCCAAGTTAGTTGGTTGGTTAATTTGAGTATTTCAATGGATAGTAGACGTGTAGAGATTTACGGATTGGGGTGGCACGTCAAAATCCGTTGAGAAACGAATAAGTTATGGCCGTTCGAAGTTTGACGGTAGGAAATGTGAGGAAAATCGGGTTTTAGTGCTTTAAGGGTGAATTTTCTTAAGTGTTGGTTAGTTTTTGGTTAGAAAATCTTTAAGGATTTATTAGTGGCCTTCTAAGATATTTTTCCCTATTTGCTAGGTTGTCGAGCGGATAATTAAATCGGACGAAGCGAGCAATTACGAACCGAACAGTCATGTAAGTAGTGGAGTGCTTGTGTTTGCCTTCAGGCCTACACCATGGAACGGTAGGGAATTGTTTGGTTGTTTGGTTGGTTGTTTTGTTTTGTGTTGTGTTGTGTTGTCGTGTTGTTGAGTTGTGTTGTTGTGTTGTGTTGCATTGTTTGACATTGTGAAAGTGAACGGTAGTCGGTTAAAGAGTAAGGCATCCTATGGGTGAGAGCAACTTTTAAGGCATTCTATGGATGCTGGCAAATAAGGCATCTTAACGGATGCGGGCAAATAAGGCATCCTATGGATGCGGGCAAATAAGGCATCTTAACGGATGTGGGCAAATAAGGCATCTTAACCGATGCCGGCAAACTTTAAGGCATCACGATGATGTAGGCACCACCTTTTAAGGCATCGCGATCGATGCAGGCAAACTTTATTAGCACAACTGAGCGTTAGAAACTGCATTGTGTGTTATTGCATTCATTATTCCCTACTTACTAAGCATTAGGCTTACGTTTTATGTTCTATGGTGTAGGTAACGACAGGAGTTTAGGTGAGCTAGATGATGGAGCTCAGGAGTAGGGGCAGTCGGTGATTTACGAGGCACGCCGGTGCAGGCACTTGTCGGGGCGTCTCGACTACGTTCTTCGGGTAGTTGTGGGAATTTTGGTATTTTGCAGTGTAGATAGTTGTTTTCCTATTTTGGATAATTATGATTAGTGATGACTTTGTTGGATGATTGGTATGGAATGATAGTGTTTTAAGGCTTTGATTTTAGGTTTTGGGTTTTGGAAATTATAGGCGTTATGCCGCTCGTTTTGGTTTTAAAATAATTAACGTTGGGTTCACTTTTCTCTATTTTTTTGTTAAACGTTTTAAGTCAGTTTTCTGAGATTTTTACGGGACACGAAGTTAAGAGTGTCCGGATCGTGTGGTAAAAATTTTAGAATTTTTAGAGATGTTTGTCTCAATGCAAAATGAAGAAAAGTGAGGAAAGTTAAAAAAAAAATAAAAAAAAAAAGCATTTTTGGCCGAAAAGCCCGAGGAGGCCCGATCGATCTGGCGCTGGGCGCGCTGCGATCGCGTGCGCCCAACACCAAAATTTTGAAACTTTTTTTTTAATTTTCTATTTCTACTATGTTTTGACCCGACCTTTTCCGACGTATTTTAAACATATTTTGGGCACGCTTTCCAACAAAAATCGAGGGTTTGAGAAACCCAAAAATTGAGTCAAAATTTTATCAAAAATTATTTTAAATGTCGTTTTAAACGCGGTTTGAGTTAGCAAAGTAGCGCACCGAGCAGGGGCGGGTTCGGGGGCGTTACAAGATGGTATGAGAGCAAATGTGATCGAGTCGTTCATAAGATTACCCGACAATGCCGGCTGCCATGCAACGTGCTTCACCGACTGTAAGTATTTCTTTTACTTTTAGTTAGTTGATATATACGATTAGATTATTCTAACCTTGTGCAGGATTATAATTAAAATATCGGGAAATGAAGGAGAACTTAGGCAACCCAGAAATGAGCTTGAGGAATTAGTTAGACAACTCATGGAGTTGGTTGGTAGGCAGACGTAGTTACTTGGATTGCTCATCAATTATGGAGGACAACGAAATGTTGGAGCAAGTTATAGTGGTGCGGGAATTAGAGGGTTAAATCCTCCGTTGTGGAAAGAAAATAGAGATGTGAACATATCAGAATTTGTTGGTGTTCCCTATGTTAATGTAGTGGACAAGGCAATAGAAGTGGAAGAGATGGACATGAAGTGTTTTAAAACGGTTGGGTCTTCTTCTCAGTCACAAGGAACTAGAAGACCGGGAGGAAATTTGAATGATCTGAGAGGAGGAAAGAAGCCGCGAAAGCAGCAAAGGAGAAGGTTTTCGAAATGTCAAAAATGTTTGAAACTTCATCCAAGAGAGTGTGGACAATATGAGGGAAAATGTTTTAACTGTTTTGAAGCTGACCATATTGCCCGAGATTGTCCGAAGCCAAAAACTAAACGATGCTTTAATTGTAACGAGTTTGGACATTTAGCGAGGGATTGCCTTGTAGCAAAGAAGAAGGGTTCGGCTCCTGAGTCTGATGGTAAGGATATGTTGGGGTAAATGCTATGCATTAACATACAATAACATAGTGTGTTTATAAGATTGATACGCCTAGGATTTTGTTACTTTAGAGAGATACATTTTATAGAAAATAAGAAAAAAATAGACTGGCATAGAAATTGTTAGCAAATCTTGGAGTCTTTAAATACGAGTACCCAGACAGGAGTTGAAGTGGGAAACAAAATTATCGAGAGACACCCTAGACCATGGAAATGCCATTAGTGTATGTTTAGGAGGATATGTGTAGATGTAAAAAAAAATGGCATATTTTAGAATTATGTAGAGTTGGAAGTACTTAAATGTAGATTGTATTTGACCGTCTAGCTTAAGTAGATTGTTCAAGGAGATTTTGAGAATTTGAGACAATAATTGGTATTCGGTGGGGGATAATTTTGATAAATTTTATGCAAGAGAAACCAAGAGGGGAGCCTAGTCTAAGTTAGAGGAAGTTATAAGTTTGATTTATTGTCAAATTAACTGAGGTTAACAATGGTAGGGACTATTGAGTGTTAAGAGGTATAGTTAAAGTGAGTGAGTACCATTGTAGAAATATAACAGGTGGGAGACTGGGCGAGTTGGAAGAGCAAAATAGAGCAGATTTAGTTATTAAACTTTGAAGTGAATTTCGAGAGAAATTAGATATTGGTATTAGTATTAAGAAGAACGGAAACTCGCATGAAAACATTCAAGTGTGTTAAATGTAAGGTTAAGTTAGAAAGTTCGAAGATTCAACTCATAGGTAACGAAATCGAAACAGATGATATTTTTTGAATAACTTAGACTGGAGTTGATAAGTTTAAGTGGATAAGTTTAAGCATAGGATGTAAGTTAGAGCTCGAGTGCTATTAGATCTTGGGTAAAGAAAATTGAGAAATTTAGAGAATAACGAATAAGAAGGAAAGAAAGGTCTCACACAGAGACTTTACGAGTAAACTCGAGGGAAGGTTAGAATCTGAGGTCTACACCCCTTAAGTACCTAGTAGTGTATGATTTGAGGAATTTTAGAGTTTCAAATAAGAGGAATGAGAACTTGCACAAAAAGCATTTGAGTGCGTTAGGGATAATGTTAAGTTAGAAGTTTCAAAGGACCGACTCGTAACTAACTGTAACGCCCCGAGTTTTCTGAACCCGGTTTGTTACTCATAAACCCGAACATAACTAAGAACTTTGGACCAAATTTAAACTTCGCTCGAAAGTCAAAATTTGACATTTTCTAAAACCTCAAGACATTTAAACTTGCAGCGGAAATCATTTGAACAACAATAGAGTTAAACAAAACTGTGATACATTGTTAAAATAATCGTTTTGAATGTTAAGAAATAATCGGCCAAAAAGAAATAGAGGTTTAAATTGTGAAATACTTGAGAAGTCGCAGAAGTCAAACGCATCTGCCGATGAATAAAGTCAACGGAAGAAGCAGAAATAGAAAATGGAAGGCTTCTACCGATGACGTCGACAAACATATTACTACATCATCCGGTAAGCTTAACACGCGACAACCACCGATCGCTAGACGACAAGACTTCTACACATATCCACTGATAGACCAACATACTGCATCTACCGGTAGACTTAAAATAACTTCTACCGATAAACTTAAAGCTGCTTCTACCGGTAGAAAGTTAACATCTTCTACCGATAGACTTAAAACTGCTTCTACCGATAGAAAATTAGCATCTTCTACCGATAGACTTAAAACTGCTTCTACCGATAGAAAATTAGCATCTTCTACCGATAGACTTAAACTCACGATTTCAATCAGTAGAAAACAGGGCAACAATTCAACTCCTCATATCCTATATCAGAAATATTCACTGAAATAAGGAGTTGTTCATTTCCTTAAAACCTTTCAGAAAACATTACAGATCTTTGCATTACTCAAAATCCAGTAAGAACTAACATTTAAAACCCAGCAGAATACAACTATCAGAAAAACCCCAAAAAAACGTATTCAAATTGTTAAAACCACTACTGTCATGAATTCTCAACATACTAAAATTGAAACATTATCTACTAAACCTTCACACCATTTGACATTAGTTAAACCGCCTCATCAATCACCCAATCCTTGGCATGAAGGTGCTCCCCCAACTTCAACTACTCATTTGGCAATTCAGGGTAATCACCTGTGGTATTCTCAACACCTACATCACAAAACTCATCTATTAGCCTAATGCTAAGCAAGTAGAGCAACAATGAAATGAAATGCTGAAATGTAAATCTTAATCATGCAGTCTCTACATTCACAGCTCAGTTGCAATCACATTCTTCACGTTTTGATCTCATAATTCCATTGGGAGTGAGATCAACTCTCCCAAAGTAATAAATCCTCTTCATCAGTTAAGGGGTGGATTAGTTCCCTTAATAGCTATCATGATCCCCAGATTCCCTTGGGAGCGGGATCAACTCTCCCAATGTAATAAATCCACTTCATCAGTTAAGGGGTGGATTAGTTCCCTTAATAGCTATCATAATACATTCTGTTCGTGCCTTACCGTTCATTCCATGTAAATTCATTTTCGTGATCTTTCAAAAACATGATGCATGACTAAACCAAAACATTCAAACATACAATAACCTACTGTTTTGTGATGTAGGCCCGAAGGCACAAGCAAACTCTACTTACTTGGATTTCCTGGGAAATTTGTGGTTGCTAACCACTTCGGGTTTTGCTCAAACCTAAAACCGTAGACAGTGCATTAGTTAAACTTCATTCTAAACTATTCAGAAATCTAAGGAAATTAGTTTGGAAGCTCTAGTCATCGCACATTCTCGATTCAACACTAAACTCGAAATCAACTCACACACAGCATTCTCAAAAATACACACATTGCACTTTCTCTGCTATCTAACCACCAAAATCTCAGGGAAATGAAGAGGAAAACTTACTTAGCTTGAGGGACGGAGATCGTAGGGGGAAAATCGCCTGGAGTTCTGCTGAGCTTGAGCTGAATACCGAGAATGGAAAATGAGGGAACAGTGGCGGCTAAACCTCATTAAGTCTTTCATTAAATACGTTATCCAATAATATCTCAATTTACCATCCTGCCCTTACTCCATCATATATTAACCTAATCACTAATTCTCTCAAATTCATCCATAAAACGTTCATTATAAATTGATAAAGTAAATTGGTTAAACAAAGCCGGGTTCTACAGTAACTAAGTCGAAACTGTTGATGTCGTAAAGAGCTTAGGAAGCTTAAGGATTGGTGAGTTTAAGAGTGGGATGTAAAGTCGAACACCAGTACTATGGGAGTAAGGACAATGGAATAGAAACTGTGTGATGTAAGGAAAGAGGTAAGTGAGATGAGGAGATGAGTAAATTCTAATGGAGGATATTGGATAGGAAGGACACGAAGAATTATGGAAGTTTTAATTTGAAATTTGGAGTTGAAATGAAGTGTCTACACGGCATTTAGGGTGTTGAGTGTAAAGTTGGGAAAGAGTTAGTTTAGACCTAATAATTTGAGAGTGTTTGGTGATGACCAAAGTATTGGTTGGATAGATTGAGTTTAGTCATCATAATTTTAAGAAGCTTGGAGTAAGAGAGTTGTGTTGGAAAATAACTAATAAATGTCATGACTATTTGAGAAAAATGATTGTATGAGATGGGAGTGATAAGTAAGTGATAAGTGAGTAATGAGATAATAGATTAGAAAGAAAATGAAGTAAAGAAGGAGTAGAATAGAAGGAGATTTGAAATTTGTGAACTTAGGAAAAAAAGTTTACTTGTTAAGTCCGTAGTGTGAAGCAAATTGAGGAATTTAAAAGATATAGATGAAGAACGGATGAGAGTTCTTATTGAAGTTATACAAGTAAACTTAGAAGTGTGTGAATGATTAATGAAATGACCCTTCAAGGTAAATAGGTGCAAGAGGTTAAAGTGATAATTTCGAAATGGGATAGTAAACTAGACAGGATTTTTTATAAATTGAGGACTTAAATAAGAAGTTACTCGGCAGATGTTACGTGATTGAGTATACTTTGGGGGTTGAAATAAGTTAGAAATGAGATGTTAGAGTAGAAGAGAATTGAAATTTGAGGATTTAGGGTAAGATGGTTAGTTATTGAGTTCTTGAGGTTACGGTATTGAGGTAGAATTGAAGAATTGAGATAGTTAGATAAGTATTTGTTGAACATTATATTAGAATGAACATTAGGGTGAAGTTGAAAACTTGGAGAAGTAAGACTGATCATTATCGAAGAAGTGTTTAAGGGCACCTGGTAGATGTGTAGGACCGTAGCGTAGGTGAGACGTAGCGTGGCAGCCCGACAACCCAAAGGGTAGAAGGTAGAGTTTGAGTGAATAAGTTGAAAAATATTAAGATACACAAATTTTGAGGACAAAATTTTTGTAAGGAGGGTGGATTGTAACACCCGGAAAATTCCGATAACGTGTGTAGCCCTAGGTTATGTTAAATATGAGAGTTTAATGTTAAGTGAGGAAGGAAATAGAAGTAAGTAATGAAAAGAGAAGGAAAAGGTGTTTTGACAAGTCAAAACCATTAAAAGTTAAGAAAAGTCAAAATTGTATCAACCAATAGAAAGTTAGTAAATAAGTGAAATAAAATTTAAAAGAAAAGTAAAGATATAAAAAGGTTAGAAGATGAAGCTTTCAACGTGGGAGGAGTGAAAATAAAGGAGGGGTTATTGTGAATTTAAGGGAATTAAGTGGAAGAAACAAAAAGTGGAAAAAATGTTAAGTTAAAAAGGTAAAATTGTAAACTTTTATTCATCTTCTTCCCCTTTCTTTCTCACCACGAACCAGCCATCCATCGAAGCCCCTTCCTCCTTCTTTTCATAGCTTTTTCAAGGATTTCAAGGTAAAATCGAATGGGTTTTAGGTTATATACAATTAGGAGTTGGTTTAGTGGTGTTTTATTGAGTTTTGTGGTGATTTTAGTGGGGTTTGGAAACCCTAGTTCATGAAGTCCGAAAATTGTGTTCTCCTTGATAGTTTTCTTCATCTTTTGATCATTTAATCTGTAGATATGATAGTTTAGGTTGTTTGGGTGGTTAGATTAAGGATTGGGAGTGAATTGTTAGAAAACCAGTTTTGTGGAGCAAGAACACTGGTTCTGTTTTGTGCATTTCGAGTTGGCCAAGTTAGTTGGTTGGTTAGTTTGAGTATTTCAATGGATAGTGGACGTGTAGAGATTTACGGATTGGGGTGGCACGTCAAAATCTGTTGAGAAACGAATAAGTTATGGCCGTTCGAAGTTTGACGGTAGGAAATGTGAGGAAAATCGGGTTTTAGTGCTTTAAGGGTGAATTTTCTTAAGTGTTGGTTAGTTTTTGGTTAGAAAATCTTTAAGGATTTATTAGTGGCCTTCTAAGAGATTTTTCCCTATTTGCTAGGTTGTCGAGCGGATAATTGAATCGGACAAAGCGAGCAATTACGAACCGAGCAGTCAGGTAAGTAGTGGAGTGCTTGTGTTTGCCTTCAGGCCTACACCATGGAATGGTAGGGAATTGTTTGGTTGTTTGGTTGGTTGTTTTTTTTCGTGTTGTGTTGTGTTGTCGTGTTTTGTTGTGTCGTGTTGTTGAGTTGTGTTGTTGTGTTGTGTTGCATTGTTTGGCATTGTGAAAGTGAACGGTAGTCGGTTAAAGAGTAAGGCATCCTATGGGTGCGAGCAAATTTTAAGGCATCCTATGGATGCGGGCAAATAAGGCATCTTAACGGATGAGGGCAAATAAGGCATCTTAACGGATGCGGGCAAATAAGGCATCCTATGGATGCGGGCAAATAAGGCATCTTAACGGATGCGGGCAAATAAGGCATCTTAACCGATGCGGGCAAATAAGGCATCCTATGGGTGCGGGGAAATTTTAAGGCATCCTATGGGTGCGGGCAAACTTTAAGGCATCCTATGGGTGCGGGTAAACTTTAAGGCATCTTAACCGATGCGGGCAAACTTTAAGGCATCACAATGTTGCAGGCACCACCTTTTAAGGCATCCTATGGATGCGGGCAAATAAGGCATCTTAACCGATGCGGGCAAACTTTAAGGCATCTTAACGGATGCGGGCAAATAAGGCATCCTATGGGTGCGGGGAAATTTTAAGGCATCCTATGGATGCGGGCAAATAAGGCATCTTAACCGATGCGGGCAAACTTTAAGGCATCCTATGGGTGCGGGGAAATTTTAAGGCATCCTATGGATGCGGGCAAATAAGGCATCTTAACCGATGCGGGCAAATAAGGCATCCTATGGATGCGGGCAAATAAGGCATCCTATGGATGCGGGCAAATAAGGCATCTTAACCGATGCGGGCAAATAAGGCATCCTATGGATGCGGGCAAATAAGGCATCTTAACCGATGCGGGCAAATAAGGCATCTTAACCGATGCGGGCAAATAAGGCATCCTATGGGTGCGGGGAAATTTTAAGGCATCCTATGGATGCGGGCAAATAAGGCATCTTAACCGATGCGGGCAAATAAGGCATCCTATGGATGCGGGCAAATAAGGCATCCTATGGATGCGGGCAAATAAGGCATCCTATGGGTGCGGGGAAATTTTAAGGCATCCTATGGGTGCGGGGAAATTTTAAGGCATCCTATGGGTGCGGGGAAATTTTAAGGCATCCTATGGATGCGGGCAAATAAGGCATCTTAACCGATGCGGGCAAACTTTAAGGCATCTTAACCGATGCGGGCAAACTTTAAGGCATCCTATGGATGCGGGCAAATAAGGCATCTTAACCGATGCGGGCAAACTTTAAGGCATCTTAACGGATGCGGGCAAATAAGGCATCTTAACGGATGCGGGCAAATAAGGCATCCTATGGGTGCGGGGAAATTTTAAGGCATCCTATGGATGCGGGCAAATAAGGCATCCTATGGATGCGGGCAAATAAGGCATCTTAACGGATGCGGGCAAATAAGGCATCTTAACCGATGCGGGCAAATAAGGCATCTTAACCGATGCGGGCAAATAAGGCATCCTATGGATGCGGGCAAATAAGGCATCTTAACCGATGCGGGCAAATAAGGCATCCTATGGATGCGGGCAAATAAGGCATCCTATGGGTGCGGGGAAATTTTAAGGCATCCTATGGATGCGGGCAAATAAGGCATCTTAACCGATGCGGGCAAACTTTAAGGCATCTTAACCGATGCGGGCAAACTTTAAGGCATCTTAACCGATGCGGGCAAATAAGGCATCCTATGGATGCGGGCAAATAAGGCATCCTATGGGTGCGGGGAAATTTTAAGGCATCCTATGGATGCGGGCAAATAAGGCATCTTAACCGATGCGGGCAAATAAGGCATCTTAACGGATGCGGGCAAATAAGGCATCTTAACCGATGCGGGCAAATAAGGCATCTTAACGGATGCGGGCAAATAAGGCATCTTAACCGCAAACTTTATTAGCACAACTGAGCGTTAGAAACTGCATTGTGTGTTATTGCATTCAATATTCCCTACTTACTAAGCATTTGGCTTACGTTTTGTGTTCTATGGTGTAGGTAACGACAGGAGTTTAGGTGAGCTAGATGATGGAGCCCAGTAGTAGGGGCAGTCGATGATTTACGAGGCACGCCGGTGCAGGCACTTGTCGGGGCGTCTCAGCTACGTTCTTCGGGTAGTTGTGGGAATTTTGGTATTTTGCAGTGTACATAGTTGTTTTCCTATTTTGGATAATTATGATTAGTGATGGCTTTGTTGGATGATTGGTATGGAATGATAGTGTTTTAAGGCTTTGATTTTAGGTTTTGGGTTTTGGTAATTATAGGCGTTATGCCGCTCGTTTTGGTCTTAAAATAATTAACGTTGGGTTCACTTTTCTCTATTTTTTTGTCAATCATTTTAAGTCGGTTTTCAGAGATTTTTACAGGACACAGAGTTAAGACTGTCGGGATCATGTGGTAAAAATTTTAGAATTTTTGGAGGTGTTTGGCTCGATGAAAAATGAAGAAAAGTGAGGAAAGTTAAAAAAAAAATGAAAAAAAAAAAGCATCTTTGGCCGAAAAGCCCGAGGAGGCCCGATCGATCGGGTGCTGGGCGCGTTGGCGCGCGCAGGTTCCCAGCGCGTGCTCCAAACATTAAAATTTTGAAACTTTTTTTTAATTTCCTATTTCTACTATGTTTTGACCCGACCTTTTCCGACGTATTTTAAACGTATTTTGGGCACGCTTTCCAACAAAAATCGAGGGTTCGCGAAACTCGAAAACCGAGTCAAAATTTTATCGAAAATTATTTTAAACGCGGTTTGAGTTAGCAAAGTAGCGCACCGAGCCGGGGCGGGTTCGGGGGCGTTACAACCACCACTACTAGAACTATTTGAAAAAGGACGTGAATGACTAACATTAGAATATATAATTTCATAAGTAAAATATAAACTAGCAATTTTATGTGTTATTTGATCACTAGAAAGTAAAGGAGTAATATGTAAATTAGTAGAAATTCTATTAATCATGAGACAAGCTCCTCTTAATTTATATATAGGATCCATTGTAACGCCCCCCGGCTCGGTGCACTACTTTGCTAACCAACCCCGCGTTTAAAACGTAATTTAAAATAATTTTCTATAAATTTTCGACTCGGTTTTCAGGTTTTTCGACCCTCAATTTTTGTTGGAAAACGTGCCCAAAATACATTTAAAATACGTCGAAAAATGTCGGGTTAATTATTTTTGCTGCTGGGCGCCGCGCGCGTGCCTACGCACCCAGCGCCAGATCGATCGGGCCACTTCGGCCAAAAAATGCCAAATTTTCATTTTTTTTCAACTTTTCCCCACATTTCTTCATATTTCTCCAAGCCAAACACCTCCAAATCACCTGAAAATTTATGTAACACCCGGAAATTTCCTATTACGTGCGTAACCTAGGGTAGGCTAAGTATGTGAATTAAGGTTTAGAAACAATACAAAATAAATAAAAGGTTTGACAAGTCAAAAGAACAAAGGAGGAGATTTGCACATTTCATGGGTTGAAAAGTCAAAACACACATGAACCAATAAGAGACAAGTATAAAGTCAAAAGGTGGTGAGAGGGAGAGTTAGATCACGTTGGACTCCATGGAAAACAAAATGGAAGAAAAGTGGTTTGACCATTCAAACCAAAGGGTTTGAAAAGTCAAATGTTGTGCAAATCAACCAATAGGAATTTTACATGAAATAATTGAATGGAAAAAGTGGGAATGAAAAAGAAATCACGTTGGAAGACATAAGGGAAAGTAAAGTGGGGTGAGTTTGTAATTTTAAAAGGTTTGGAGGAGAAAATTTAAAAGAAAGAAAAGGGGAGGATTTAATGGCTTGAATTTCCTTTCTTTTCTCCCACCTTCTTCCTCACGATTTTTCTCCCAAGCCCTCATCCTCCATAGCAGAATTCTCCTCTCCCATTCTTACATTTTCAAGGTGTTTTCAAGGTTAGTTTTAGTGGGTTTTTAGTTGTATACCATTAGATGTTAGTTTGTGGTGTTTTTATGGTAGTTTAGTGAGGTTTGGTTAGGGTTTGGAAAACCCTAACCATGGAATCCGAAAATTGGGTTTAAATGTTGGATTTTCTTTCCTATTTGGATCATTTAAGTGTTGAATGGATGAGTTAGGTTGTTTGGGTGATTAAATTAAGGATTTGATGGAAGTTACACAAAAACCGATTTAAGAACACTATAGGGCCGATTCTGTCTTTGGTATTTTCGGGCTAGCCAAGTGTTTGTTTGATTAATTTAAGCATTTCAATGGATAGTAGACATGTAGAGGTTTCCGAGTCTGGGTGGCACGTCGAAATCCGTTGAAAAACGAGGGAGATATGATCCTTTGAAGTTTGACGGTCAAATTGGGTACAAAATCGGGTTTTGTGGTTTTAGGTTGAATTATGGTGTAGTTTTGGTTAGTTTAGGTTTAGAAATTTCTTAGAGTTTATTGGTGACTTATCAATTTAAGTTTTCATCATTTTAGGTTGTTGAGCGAATAATTGATCGCTAGAAGTGAGCAACTACAAATCCGAGCGGACAGGTAAGTAGAGGATTGTATGTTTGTTGCCTTCGGGCCTACACCACGGAACAGTAGGGATGTATGTTTGTTTGGTTGTTTGATTGTTGTATTTTAGTTCATGTTGTGCATTGTGTGACTTGCATCGTAGTGTGACTGGCATCGTAGTTTTAGAGCCCCAGGAATGAGTTGTGAGCATTAAAAGTAAAGAGATAGTGAGAAATGCATAGTTATTCCGAGTAGAGTTGCTTGCTGGGGAGTAGTGCTCGTGGAGCACCTCGGTAGGGTCTCTACAAGGGGTGCATTGCACTGAACAGTGATGTCGAGTAGAGCTGCCTCATCGGGGAGTAGTGCTCGTGGAGCACCTCGAGAGGGTCTCGACATGCCTTGCCGGGGAGTAGTGCTCGTGGAGCACCTCGGAAGGGTTTACTACCTCATCGGGGAGTAGTGCTCGTGGAGCACCTCGAGAGGTTCTCGACATGCCTTGCCGGGGAGTAGTGCTCGTGGAGCACCTCGGAAGGGTTTACTGCCTCATCGGGGAGTAGTGCTCGTGGAGCACCTCGAGAGGGTCTCGACATGCCTTGCCGGGGAGTAGTGCTCGTGGAGCACCTCGAGAGGTTCTCGACATGCCTTGCCGGGGAGTAGTGCTCGTGGAGCACCTCGGAAGGGTTTACTGCCTCATCGGGGAGTAGTGCTCGTGGAGCACCTCGAGAGGGTCTCGACATGCCTTGCCGGGGAGTAGTGCTCGTGGAGCACCTCGAGAGGGTCTCGACATGCCTTGCCGGGGAGTAGTGCTCGTGGAGCACCTCGAGAGGTTCTCGACATGCCTTGCCGGGGAGTAGTGCTCGTGGAGCACCTCGAGAGGGTCTCGACATGCCTTGCCGGGGAGTAGTGCTCGTGGAGCACCTCGAGAGGGTCTCGACATGCCTTGCCGGGGAGTAGTGCTCGTGGAGCACCTCGAGAGGTTCTCGACATGCCTTGCCGGGGAGTAGTGCTCGTGGAGCACCTCGAGAGGGTCTCGACATGCCTTGCCGGGGAGTAGTGCTCGTGGAGCACCTCGAGAGGTTCTCGACATGCCTTGCCGGGGAGTAGTGCTCGTGGAGCACCTCGAGAGGTTCTCGACATGCCTTGCCGGGGAGTAGTGCTCGTGGAGCACCTCGAGAGGGTCTCGACATGCCTTGCCGGGGAGTAGTGCTCGTGGAGCACCTCGAGAGGGTCTCGACATGCCTTGCCGGGGAGTAGTGCTCGTGGAGCACCTCGAGAGGTTCTCGACATGCCTTGCCGGGGAGTAGTGCTCGTGGAGCACCTCGAGAGGTTCTCGACATGCCTTGCCGGGGAGTAGTGCTCGTGGAGCACCTCGAGAGGTTCTCGACATGCCTTGCCGGGGAGTAGTGCTCGTGGAGCACCTCGAGAGGGTCTCGACATGCCTTGCCGGGGAGTAGTGCTCGTGGAGCACCTCGAGAGGGTCTCGACATGCCTTGCCGGGGAGTAGTGCTCGTGGAGCACCTCGAGAGGGTCTCGACATGCCTTGCCGGGGAGTAGTGCTCGTGGAGCACCTCGAGAGGGTCTCGACATGCCTTGCCGGGGAGTAGTGCTCGTGGAGCACCTCGAGAGGGTCTCGACATGCCTTGCCGGGGAGTAGTGCTCGTGGAGCACCTCGAGAGGGTCTCGACATGCCTTGCCGGGGAGTAGTGCTCGTGGAGCACCTCGAGAGGGTCTCGACATGCCTTGCCGGGGAGTAGTGCTCGTGGAGCACCTCGAGAGGGTCTCGACATGCCTTGCCGGGGAGTAGTGCTCGTGGAGCACCTCGAGAGGGTCTCGACATGCCTTGCCGGGGAGTAGTGCTCGTGGAGCACCTCGAGAGGGTCTCGACATGCCTTGCCGGGGAGTAGTGCTCGTGGAGCACCTCGAGAGGGTCTCGACATGCCTTGCCGGGGAGTAGTGCTCGTGGAGCACCTCGAGAGGGTCTCGACATGCCTTGCCGGGGAGTAGTGCTCGTGGAGCACCTCGGAAGGGTTTACTGCCTCATCGGGGAGTAGTGCTCGTGGAGCACCTCGAGAGGGTCTCGACATGCCTTGCCGGGGAGTAGTGCTCGTGGAGCACCTCGAGAGGGTCTCGACATGCCTTGCCGGGGAGTAGTGCTCGTGGAGCACCTCGAGAGGGTCTCGACATGCCTTGCCGGGGAGTAGTGCTCGTGGAGCACCTCGAGAGGGTCTCGACATGCCTTGCCGGGGAGTAGTGCTCGTGGAGCACCTCGAGAGGGTCTCGACATGCCTTGCCGGGGAGTAGTGCTCGTGGAGCACCTCGAGAGGGTCTCGACATGCCTTGCCGGGGAGTAGTGCTCGTGGAGCACCTCGAGAGGGTCTCGACATGCCTTGCCGGGGAGTAGTGCTCGTGGAGCACCTCGAGAGGGTCTCGACATGCCTTGCCGGGGAGTAGTGCTCGTGGAGCACCTCGAGAGGGTCTCGACATGCCTTGCCGGGGAGTAGTGCTCGTGGAGCACCTCGAGAGGGTCTCGACATGCCTTGCCGGGGAGTAGTGCTCGTGGAGCACCTCGAGAGGGTCTCGACATGCCTTGCCGGGGAGTAGTGCTCGTGGAGCACCTCGAGAGGGTCTCGACATGCCTTGCCGGGGAGTAGTGCTCGTGGAGCACCTCGAGAGGGTCTCGACATGCCTTGCCGGGGAGTAGTGCTCGTGGAGCACCTCGAGAGGGTCTCGACATGCCTTGCCGGGGAGTAGTGCTCGTGGAGCACCTCGAGAGGGTCTCGACATGCCTTGCCGGGGAGTAGTGCTCGTGGAGCACCTCGAGAGGGTCTCGACATGCCTTGCCGGGGAGTAGTGCTCGTGGAGCACCTCGAGAGGGTCTCGACATGCCTTGCCGGGGAGTAGTGCTCGTGGAGCACCTCGAGAGGGTGTAGAAATTGTATTTTGTTTTAGTTGCATTGTATCCCTACTTGCTAAGCGTAAGCTTACGTGTGTGTGTGTGTTCTGTGGTGTAGGTGACGGAGCGTTCTCAGGTGAGCTCGAGAGTGACGATCAGGCTTAGAAGTGGTCGGGACACATGGAGCTTGACGGTTCGTGCATTTGTCGGGGCGTTTCGATCTGGTTCTCGGAGTGTGGTTTGTATGGGAGGTTTTCTGTTACTTTGTGGATATTTTTTGGTTAGTTTGAGTAGTATGGTGAGGTATATATTGGTATATATGTGCTTGGTTGTGGGTGAGATCTGAGATTTGTGGTTAGTTTGGGTTAGATTGATGGTTGTTTGGTTTGTTTAGAATTTGATATTGTTGATCGGTTTTTTAGTTTGTGAGCGTTTGTGAGTTTGGTTTGTAGTTGAGATTGTGAGATTTTGTGGTTGGTTTTGTGAGAGTTGTTTTGTGTAAATACTTGTGGATTTGTTCTGGTGGGAATTGGGGTTGGATTGTGGTTTTAAATGTGTTTGTTTTTCAGGTTTTTGGATTATAAACTTTTAGCCGTTATATTGTCGGTTTTTGATTTAAAGTCAATAAAGTCAGATTGTTTTGCTATATGTTTTCGATAACTATTTTAAGTCAGTTTTTCTAAGATTTTTACGGGACACGGAGTTTTGAGTGTCGGGATAGAGTGGTAAAAATTTTGGGATTTTTGAATTATTTTTAATTACGTTTTAAACGCAGGATAGCTTAGCAAAGTAACGCACCGAGCCGGGACGGGTTCGGGGGCGTTACAATTTACCTACACATTCCCGACACTCCCGACTCCGTGCCTTGTAAAAATCTCAAAAATCCGATTAAAACGGATAACGAAAAAAATAGAGAAGTGTACCAACCGTTATTTGTTTTAAAACCAAAACGAGCGGCATAACGCCTAAAACTTCCACAACCCAAAGCTTGAAAATGAACATTTATAAAACCATCTTTCATACAGACAAATCCCATAAAACAACCACATTAGTTTTACAAACTCCAGATAGGTAAAAACTATACAATGCAAAATACCATTATACCCACAGCTCTCCGAAGATCATGGTTGAGACGCCCCGACAACTGCCCGCACCGGCATACAGCGCACATATTTGACTGCGTCCCAACCCTAGCCTTCCTCATAGCTCTAACATGTACTCCTGTCGACACCTACACCACAGAACACAAAATGTAAGCCTAATGCTTAGTAAGTAGGGAATAATGCATACCAAAACCATAATGCAACACAACCCCTAACACATGAAGTTTCTACTCGCTCAGTTGCTCTTGTTTCGTGTGCATTTCGTTGCTCATTCATAGAACGGAACTCATTGCAAGTGCTAAATTGCAATTCTGGTAGTCCCTCGCAGGTACCACCTTAACGCGACTAGGAAACTCTACTAGAGTTCCTCGCAGGTGTTACCGTAACGCGGCTGGGTGACTCAACTCTACGAGTCCCTCGCAGGTACCACCTTAACGCGACTGAGAAACTCTACTAGAGTTCCTCGCAGGTGCTACCCTAACGCGACTGGGTGACTCAACTCTACGAGTCCCTCGCAGGTACCACCTTAACGCGACTGGGAAACTCTACTAGAGTTCCTCGCAGGTGCTACCCTAACGCGACAGGGTGACTCAACTATACAAGTCCCTCGCAGGTACCACCTTAACGCGACTGGGAAACTCTTCTAGAGTTCCTCGCAATTGTTACCCTAACGCGACTGGGTGACTCAACACAACCACATTACGTTTCAACTCACACCACCTTTACGTTGCAAGCTCACCATTCAAAACCATGCTTCAAAACACGTTCGTTTCGTAGTTTGAAAACAATGATGCGTGTCACATACAATGCACAACACAAGACAAAAATAAAACTATCAAGCAAACAATTCCCTACCGTTCCATGGTGTAGGCCCGAAGGCGAAAGTCACACATCCACTACTTACCTTGTTTTCCCCGCACGTACTTACCACTTTCGATTCCGCCAAGGATTCAACTTGTTAACCTAGCATAATTAAGGAGAAAATCACTTAATAATCATCAAAGAACTTCTAATAAATGTTACTCCAATTCTAACAACAAACCAAACTACCTTAAATCCTACAAACCCGAATTTCCCCCATTTTCTATGTTCGAATTTCAATCGGTCATAACTCACTCGTTTTTCATCGGATTTGGGCGTGCCACCCCAATCCGTAAACCTCTACAGGTTTACTATCCAATGAAACAACAGATTTAACAACTAAAGAGCTTGACCAAACTGAAAACACTAAAACAGAATCGTCCAACAATAACCAAAAATCTGATTTTTCAACTAATTCAACCAAACTCCTAAACTTTCTATATAATCAACATAAAACAACCTATCTTAAGCCTACACCATCAAAATAACAAGAAACTCTCATCAAGAAATCAAAATTTCGGAATTCCACATTAGGGTTTCCTAAACCCTAATCAAAACTCACCAAAACTCAATAAAAATGCCATCAATCTCCATTATTATGTATCCCTAATTGTAACAACCAAAAAATTTCCATAGCGTACTTAGCCTTTAGATTAGATGGAGTAGACTGTTTAACATTAATCTTAGATTTTTCTAAGCTCTTTAATGGAAAATAAAATTTGAAGTGAAATTGGAATGAAAAATTATTAAGTTGGACTTGTTATTATAGAATTTTTGTAAAACTAAGATTAATTAAATAAAAGTGTTGGGAAGAGTGGAACTCACGTTGAAACATATGACAAAAAGTGGGTGGGGTTGGTTTTATAAATAGAAGTAATGGTTTACAAGTCAAAAAGTTCTATTTGAAAAGTCATTGGACGTTAAGGACCAATAGAATAAATGGATTTGTTTTTTTTAGCTTTGACTTGATTTAGTGCTTTGACTTGACTTGATGAGATAATTGAAAAGTGAAAGAAAGGAGGGAATCACGTTGCCTTGAATGAGGAATGGAAGGGGAGGGCTATTTTATAAATTGTAAATTTATGGTGGAAAAAACAAAAAGGTAGAAAAACTATTTTTATAAATTGGTAAAGTAGGTGGGAAAAAGAACAAAACCCTTTCTTCTTCTCCATTTTTCCTCCACGGTTTGGCAGTTATTAGAGGAATTCCCTCCTTCATTTCCTCAAGGTTTTTGCAAGGTTTTAAGGTATGTTTTTATGGGGTTTTGATGGTAATGCAATTAGGTGTTGATTTTTGGTGTTTTTAAGGTGTTTTAGAGAAGTTTGCTTAGGGTTTGGAAAACCCTAAATGGGGATTCCGAAAATTGGTTTTTGTTGCTATGTTTTCTTTCTAAATTGATAGTTTAAATTCTTAGATAGGTTGGTTTAGAGTGTTTAAGTGGATAGATTAGAGAAGAGAGGTGAGTTTGTGCGAAAACCGGTTTTTAGTGTTCATGGCCAATTCTGTTCTGGTTATTTTCGGTTTAGCCATGGTGTTTCATTGGTTGATTTGAGTATTTCAATAGATAGTAGACGTGTAGAGGTTTACGGATTGGGGTGGCGCGTCGAAATCCGTTGAAAAACAAAGAAGTTATGGCCGATTGAACTTTGGATACGTAAAATGGGGGAAAAATCGGGTTTTTGGTTTTTATGTTGAAGAGTTAGTTGGTTTGTGTTAGAAATGGAGTAAGTATTCTTTAAATTATGTTTTGGTGATATTAAGTGATTTTTCCCATTAATGCGTTAGGTTATCGAGCAAGTGAGTTGTGTTAAAGTTAGATAGTTTTAGTTAGAGTTAGATTAAGTATTCTAGATTAAATATTCTTTAAAAGTGAATTGTGATGCTTAAGTGAGTTTTGTGATTATGATAGGTTACCGAGTCGGGAAATTTACGTAGCCAAAGCGAGTAAGTGCGGTGCAGATGTAAGGACCCGGCCCGCGGACGCACCGCCATCGACCAGTCCTACTCATGAACTTCTCAATCCCTGGGGTATGAGTTTTATGCCTCCCAAGTGATTTGAACCCAGGACCTCCAGGGCTTATGGTCAAGGGTCCCCCATCACTTGTACCACTTGGGCTAGTAGCTCAAGTGGTACAAGTGATGGGGGACCCTTGACCATAAGCCCTGGAGGTCCTGGGTTCAAATCACTTGAGAGGCATAAAACTCATACCCCAGGGATTGAGAAGTTCATGAGTTTGGACCGGTCGATGGCGGTGCGTCCGCGGGCCGGGTCCTTACAGCAGGAGTTCAGGTAAGTAGAGGATGTTTGTGTTTTGCCTTCGGGCCTACACCATGGAACGGTAGGGAATTGTTTGTTTGCTTTGTTTGGTTGTTTTTTGGTTGTTTATTTCAGTTGTTGTTTGAGTATTGCCTGGACATGCATCATTGTTTTCAAACTACGAAACGAACAAGTTTTGAGCATGGTTTTGAATGGTGAGCTTGAAACGTAAGGGGTGGTGTGAGTTGAAACGTAATGTGGTTTGTGTTGAGTCGCCCAGTCGCGTTAGGGTAGCACCTGCGAGAAACTCTAGTGGAGTTGCCAAGTCGCATTAAGGTGGTACCTGCGAGGGACTATAGTTGAGTCGCGCAGTCGCGTTAGGGTAACACCTGCGAGGGACTCCATGTGAGTCGCCTTGTTGCGTTACGGTGACACCTGCGAGGGACTATAGTGGAGTCGCCCAGTCGCCCAGTCGCATTAGGTGACACCTGCGAGGGACTCTACGAGAGTTGCCCAGTCGCGTTAGAGTGGACACCTGCGAGGGACTATAGTGGAGTCGCCTAGTCGCGTTATGGTAGCACCTGCGAGGAACTCTAGTAGAGTTTTCCAGTCGCGTTAAGGTGGTAACTGCGAGGGACTCGTAGAGTTTGAGTAACCTAGTCCCGTTATGGTAGCACCTGCGAAGAACTCTAGTAGAGTTTTCCAGTCGCGTTAAGGTGGTACCTGCGAGGGACTCATAGAGTTGGATTCACCCAGTCGCGTTAGGGTAGCACCTGCGAGGAACCCTAGTAGAGTTTCCCAGTCGCGTTAAGGTGGTACCTGCGATGGACTACCAGAATTGCAGTTTAGCACTTGCGATGAGTTCTGTACTGTGAATGAGCAACGAAATGCACACGAAACAAGAGCAACTGAGCGAGTAGAAACTTCATGTGTTAGGGGTTGTGTTGCATTATGTTTTTGGTATGCATTATTCCCTACTTACTAAGCATTAGGCTTACGTTTGGTGTTCCGTGGTGTAGGTGTTGACAGGAGTACAAGTTAGAGCTATGAGGAAAGCTAGGGTTGGGGACGCAATCGTTGATGTACGCGGTATGCCGGTGCAGGCAATTGTTGGGGCGTCTCGACCATGATCTTCGGAAAGATGTGGGTAGAACGGTATTTTGAATTGTATAGGTTGTACCTATTTTGAGTTTGTAAAAATGTGGTTGTTTTGTGGGATTTGTCGGTATAAAAGATGGTGATTTATAACGTTGCAAATAATGTTTTGAAACTGCATTAAATATGTGTTTTAAACCGTTGGATTTTCAGGTTTAGGGGTTTTGGTAATTATAGGCGTTATGCCGCTCGTTTTGGTTTTAAAAGAATTAACGTTGGGTTCACTTTCTTTATTTTTTTTTAAATTCTCTATTCCCAAATTATTTTAACCCCTACATTTTTCGACGTATTTTAAACGTATTTTGGGCACGTTTTCCCAACAAAAATCGAGGGTTTGGAAAACCCAAAAACCGAGTCATAATTATATCGAAAATTATTTTAAACGTCGTTTTAAACGCGTGTGTTAGCCTAGCAAAGTAGCGCACCGAGCCGAGTCGGGTTCGGGGGCGTTACGCTAATAAAACCCATTAAAAATTTACCTCAAAACCTTGCCAAAATTGAAGCAAGAAAGATGAAAAGATGCAACAATGGAGGAGAGGGTTTCGTGGGAGAGAAAAGAAGAAGAAGACTACGTTTTGCCTTTATAACCTTCAATGCTCACTCATTGCAAGTGCTAAACTGCAATTCTGGTAGTCCCTTGCAGGTACCACCTTAACGCGACTGGGAAACTCTACTAGAGTTCCTCGCAGGTGTTACCGTAACGCGGCTGTGTGACTCAACTCTACGAGTCCCTCGCAGGTACCACCTTAACGCGACTGGGAAACTCTACTAGAGTTCTTCGCAGGTGCTACCCTAACGCGACTGGGTGACTCAACTCTACGAGTCCCTCGCAGGTACCACCTTAACGCGACTGGGAAACTCTACTAGAGTTCCTCGCAGGTGCTACCCTAACGCGACTAGGTGACTCAACTCTATGAGTCCCTCGCAAGTACCACCTTAACGCGACTGGGAAACTCTACTAAAGTTCCTCGCAGGTGTTACCCTAACGCGACTGGGTGACTCAACAAAAGCACATTACGTTTTAACTCACACCACCTTTACATTGCAAGCTCACCATTCAAAACCATGCTTCAAAACACGTTCATTTCGTAGTTTGAAAACAATGATGCGTGTCACATACAATGCACAACACAAGACAAAAATAAAACAATCAAGCAAACAATTCCCTACCGTTCCATGGTGTAGGCCCGAAGGAGAAAGTCATACATCCACTACTTACCTTGTTTTCCCCGCACGTACTTACCACCTTCGACTCCGCCAAGGATTCAACTTGTTAACCTAGCATAATTAAGTAGAAAATCACTTAATAATCATCAAAAAACTTCTAATAAATGTTACTCCAATTCTAACAACAAACCAAACTACCTTAAATCCTACAAACCCGAATTTCCCCCATTTTCTATGTTCGAATTTCAATCGGTCATAACTCACTCGTTTTTCATCGGATTTGGACGTGCCACCCCAATCCGTAAACCTCTACATGTCTACTATCCAATGAAACAACATATTTAACAACTAAAGAGCTTGGACAAACTGAAAACACTAAAACAGAATCGTCCAACAATAACCAAAAATCCAATTTTTCAACTAATTCAACCAAACTCCTAAACTTTCTATATAATCAACATAAAACAACCTATCTTAAGCCTACACCATCAAAATAACAAGAAACTCTCATTAAGAAATCAAAATTTCGGAATTCCACATTAGGGTTTCCTAAACCTTAACCAAAACTCAATAAAAATGCCACCAATCTCCATTATTATGTATCCCTAATAAAACCCATTAAAAATTTACCTCAAAACCTTGCCAAAATTGAAGCAAGAAAGATGAAAAGATGCAGCAATGGAGGAGAGGGTTTCGTGGGAGAGAAAAGAAGAAGAAGACTACGTTTTGCCTTTATAACCTTCAATGCTCACTTTTGTTAAAATCCAACTTTTCCTCTTTAACTTTTTACCACCCATTTCTTACTTTTTATAAAGTGATCCCTCCCTTTTGTTTGACTCAATTCCAACGTGAGACCACCTCATAATTCCTCTTTTCACTTTTATTTCATTTGACTTTTCAACATACTTTTTAATCAATCCAATTTTTCATTTAACTTAACACACACACAATACAAAATACACCAATGACCTACTCTATTTTATAGTTACACCTAAGTCTCCTCTTGTAACTCACATATTTAGAATGAATTCTAGGGTCCTTGTTATGTTATCTAAGGCTCCGCACGATATAGAAATTTTCTGGGTGTTACATCCATAATGCGTGCATAACAAAAAATAGTAGAAATATCAAGCCAATAGTTTTTAAATTTTGTTTCCATTTTATTAAATATATCTCTAAATTCATCTACTTATCGATATTGTGCAAAATTACTTGTTAAGTTTACAAAAATTGGAGAACAAGATAAAAAGTGAGATAATAAATTCACGAACATTCATTGGTAGCATCATAAAATAGTTTTAAAAAAATAAGAAATGTATTAGCTATATCAGAACTAGATTTATCAAGATTAATATTTTGTGTTTTTTCATTAATAAAAACACAAATAACTTGCCAATATGACATAGCATTTTTCAACATTAAATAAGTCAAATTTCACATATTATCTACATCAGTTTTTAATTTTCTTGGTTTAGGTTGGGCACTTTACAAAAATCTTTATGTTCTTGTTGTCTTGAATTAGATCCAATAATATAAGAAATTGAGGATCTAATTAATTCAATATGAGGCAAAATATGTCATACCAACTTTAATAACTTAAATTCAAAATATGATATACACATCTCATATAGAAAAAAGAATAGTGAGTAGTATCTAATTGAAAATAATTTTTAAAATGAGAAATAGCAGCATCGTTAGCACTAGCATTATCAAAAGTTATGCTAAATATTCTATCTCTAATACAATATTATTGCAATATTGCTACAATATATCTATAAATAGTAATACCAGTGTGAAAATATTCACAATTACGAAATCCTAAATTTTTTTTATTTAATTGGAAATAGTCATCAATAAAATGAGAAGTTACAACAATATATCATATAGCATTAACTGCACTCCATAAATCAGAGGTAATACAAATAGACATTGAAAGGGCTCTTGAAAAAAAATAAAATTAGTTCATTTTTCATATCATTAAATATTTTAATAATATAATTTTTAGTTGTACTTCTAGGAACACGTTTAAAATTAGGAGTAGCATGATCTTTCATAAATTTTTTAAATTCATCACTATCAGTGAACGCTTAAGGCAACTGATTTTGTGCTACAAGTTTTGCTATTCATTCTCTCATTTTATTTTGTGAATATAAAAAAGTGTCACTACCACTAGCATTCAATAATCTTTGTGTAGGATCCCTTACTTGCTCGTTTAAATGAAATTTTTCATAATGCATACCAAGTGTGCTAGTTGAGCTACCAAAAATATATGCATAATTTTTAATACAATAGTGTAACGCCCCGAGTTATCTGAACCCGATTCGTCACACAAAGCCCGTTCATGACTAAAAATTTCAACCGTATATTTTTTTTAAAAAAAACAAACTTGCAGCGGAAATCGTTTAAGCAAAAATAAAGTTAAACAAAACCATAAAAACAATGTTAAAATAATCGTTGGGGATATTAAGAAGCAATCGACCAATAGGAAATAGAAGTTTAAGTCAAATTACATGAGATGTCGCAGAAGTCAAACGCATCTGCCGACGAATAAAGTCAACGGAAGAAGCAGAAAATAGAAGGCTTCTACCGATGACATCAGCCAAATGAAAAACAAAAGACAGGGGACTGCATCTACCGATGACGTCAGCTAGATAATTCAATTATCCGACTTCGATCCGATTGCAAAACGACAAGTTTCGCTACTTCATCTACCGATGACGTCAGCCGGTTGAGTCGTTCATCCAGCATCTGCCGATCATAAGACGACAAAATACACTCTACATCTTCCGATGACTAAACGACAAACATAATACCCACTCATACCGATAGTGCAAGATCTACATCTTCCGATAGAATTAGACCTACATCATCCGATGGCTTTACTGAAGGCATCTTCCAACAGAATTAAACCTACATCATCCGATGGCTTTACTGAAGACATCTTCCGATAGAATTACACCTACATCATCCGATGGCTTTACTGAAGACATCTTCCGATAACCAACATACTGTAACTTGACATCTACCGATAGACATCATCTACCGATAGAGAACAGAGCAACAAACAAGCAACTTCTCACTATACTACAGAAAAGAATTTACTCACTTTGCTGAAACCATCCAGAAAACAATTCAAGCTAATACATTACTCAAAAACCCGCAAGTACTAACATCAAATCCCAACAGAATACTAATATCAGAAAAGGAAACTCAAAAACGTATTCAAAACATTGAAAACACTACTGTCATGAAGACTCAACATATTTAAATTGAAACACTGTCAACTAAACTTTCACACCAACAGACATCAGTTAATCCGCCTCATCGGTATACCAGTTCGAGACAGAGAAGTGCTCCTCCAACTCCATCTATTCTTCAGTAAACTCAGGGAATTCACCTGCAGTATCCTCAACACCTACATCACAAAACTCATCTATTAGCCTAATGCTAAGTAAGTAAAGCAATAATGAAATGATATGCTGAAACATGAATCCTGAATATGCAGTTTCTACTTTCTCATCTCAGTTGCACATCGTTTGTTTACTGATCAGATCCCTTGATTCCCTTGGGAGTGGGATCAATTCTCCCAATGTTATACATCATCTTCATCAGTTAAGGGGTGGATGAATTCCCTTAATAGCTGTTCTGATCCCTCAGTTCCCTTGGGAGTGGGATCAGTTCTCCCAATGTTATAAATCTTCTTCATCAGTTAAAGGGTGGATTAGTTCCCTTAACAACCAATGAATTTCAATCCGTACTTGCCTTTCCATAATGGTACATGAAAGTTCATTTTCGTATTTTTTTTTTAAAACATGATGCATAACATACAGAAAATACTCAAAGCATGCATAATCCTACTGTTTTGTGATGTAGGCCTGAGGGCACACACAATACTTCACTTACCTGGATTCCTGGGGATTGTTTGGGTTGCTAACCACTTCGGGTTTTGCTCAACCTAAAACTGTAGACAGTGTATTAGTTAAACTTCATTCTGAACTATCCAAGAGTCTAACGAAATTAGTTTGGAAGCTCAGATCTTCGTGCATTCCCATTTATCACCAAGAACCCGAACCCACCCTCAATCACAGCAACCTCAAAATCTTCATATTGTATTCTCTCAGTAAACTAATCACTAAAATGCAAGAAAACAAGACTTACCTAGGTTGAAGGAGAATCGGGCGAGAGAATCGCCTAGAGAGTTCTACTGCTCGAGCTGAAAATCGAAAGAGGGAAATAGGGAATAGTGGCGGCTACTCTCACTGGACTTTTTCCTTAAATACGTTATCCACTATGTAAAATTCTATTTACCATCATGCCCTCGCCTGATCATTTATTAACCTAATCAATAACTCCCCCAACCCTTCTATAAAAGTACGTCATAAATAATAAATTAAATTTTGGTTCACAGGAACCGGGTGCTACAATCTACCCTCCTTAAAGAATTTTGTCCTCAAAATTCAGTACCTGAATTGTTCTGGATATTGGTCCATCATGTCCTGCTGGCGCTCCCAAGTTGTCTCCTCAATGTTCTGGTTATGCCATAAGATTTTTACCAATGGAACTTCTTTGTTGCGCAGCACTTTCACAGCATAATCTAAGATTTCTACTGGCTTCTCCTCAAATGCAAGAGTAGGAAGGACGTCAATGTTCTGCTGTTCCACGATCTGTGATGAATCTCGTACACACTTCTTCAACATAGAGACATGGAACACACTGTGTATCCCTTCCATAGAATCCGGTAGCTGCAACTGATAGGCTGCTCTCCCAACTCTCTTCAGAATAGTGAATGGTCCAATAAATCTGGGGTTCAACTTGCCTCTCTTCCCGAATCTCACAACTCCTTTAAATGGTGATACCTTGAGGAAAACTTCATTGCCAACATCAAATTCTATTTCTCTTCGTCTTTTGTCTGCATAGCTTCTCTGCCGGCTTTGAGCTGTTAAAATTCTCTGTCGGATGAGGGCAATCTTTTCCACTGTTTGCTGCACAATATCAGGACCAATCAATTGTGCTTCCCCAACCTCATCCCAATATAATGGAGATCTGCACTTTCGTCTATATAATGCCTCGTACGGTGCCATGCCTATTGTTGCCTGAAAACTGTTGTTATAAGAAAATTCTACCAAGGGCAAGTATTTGCTCCATGAACCTTGAAAGTCCAATACGCATGCACGGAGCATATCCTCCAATGTTTGAATAGTCCTTTCGGATTGTCTATCTGTTTGAGGGTGAAGGCTGTGCTAAAACTAAGCTGTGTTCCCATAGCCTTGTGCAAACTTTTCCAAAACTTAGATGTATATCTGGAGTCTCGGTCTGAAACTATGGTGCTTGGAACTCCATGCAGTCTAACAACTTCGTGCACATATAACTCCGCCAGTTGATCCATCGAGTAAGTTATCTTCATTGACAGAAAGTGAGCGGATTTGGTTAAACGATCAACTATTACCCAAATTGCATGTGACCCTTTGCTGTTCTAGGTAATCCTATAACAAAATCCATAGTTATCTGTTCCCATTTCCATTCAGGAACTGGTAAAGGTTGCAATGTTCCAGCAGGCCTCTGATGTTCAGCTTTGACTTGCTGGCAGATCAGACATGACTCCACATACTCCGCCACACTCCTTTTCATACCTGGCCACCAATAATGCTGCTTGAGATCTCTGTACATCTTCGTACTTCCAGGATGAACAGAGAGTCTGGAGGAATGTGCCTCATATAAGATTTCCTTTCTAAGTTCAGTATCAGCCGGAACAAACCATCTATTTCGAAACTTGAGAATTCCATCAACTGAGCAGTTGAAATCCAACTTGTCAGTAGAATCCATGCTCAACTTATATTTATTGCATTCAGTGTCATTCATTTGAACTTCCTTTATTCTCTCCAAAATAGTAGGCCTCAAAGATATGGCCGAAAGCATGGCTGACACACTAGACACAGCTTCCATGTTAAATCTTTGGAATTCTGTCTCTAAAGCTATTGGTATGTCTAAAATCAATGCAGAGACTGAGGGAGTCACTCTACTCAAAGCATCAGCCACTACATTCGCCTTGCCAAGGTGGTACTTAATCTCAAAGTTATAATCTTTGACAAACTCTAACCACCTACGTTGCCTCATTATTAGTTCCTTTTGCATGAAAATGTATTTTAGACTCTTATGATCCGAGAATATCTCACAAGTTTGTCCATACAGGTAGTGCCTCCAAATTTTTAGTGCAAAGACCACAGCAGCTAATTCTAAGTCATGTGTAGGGTAATTCTTTTCATGCACTTTTAACTGCCTAGAAGCATAAGCTATAACATTTCCATCTTGCATCAAAACACAACCAAGTCCAACTTTGGATGCATCACAATATATGCTGAACTTACCATTATTGATAGGAAGGGTCAGAATTGGAGCATTGGTTAGTTTCTGTTTCAAGGTCTGGAAACTGGATTCGCATTTATCAGTCCAATTATACTTCACATTTTTCCTTGTTAACATAGTAAGGGGTGTAGCAATCTTCGAAAATCCTTCAATGAACTTTCTATAATATCCTGCTAGTCCAAGAAAACTCCTGATATCTGTAGCATTCCTCGGTTAGGGCCATTCCTTAACTGCTTGAACCTTGGCTGGATCAACAGATATCCCATCTCCAGAGATCACATGACCAAGAAAGTGAACTCTGTCCAACCAAAACTCACACTTGGAAAACTTAGCATAAAGTTGGTGCTGTCTAAGTACTTCCAACACCAAACCCAAATGCCTTGCATGCTCATCCTTAGTTCTAGAATAGATTAGAATGTCATCTATGAATACAATGACAAACTTGTCCAAATACTCGTGAAACACCCTATTCATGAGATCCATGAAGGCTGCTGGTGCATTTGTCAAACCAAAAGACATAACCAAAAACTCATAATGTCCGTACCTTGTGCGAAAGGCAGTCTTTGGGATATCTTCAGATTTAACCTTCAACTGGTAATAACCGGACCTAAGGTCAATCTTAGAGAAAACTCTTGCACCTTTAAGCTGATCAAATAGATCATCAATCCTCGGCAGTGGATACTTGTTCTTGACAGTTAGCTTATTCAATTCTCTATAGTCTATGCACATACGCATTGATCCATCTTTCTTTTTGACAAAAAGGACAGGTGCACCCCACGGTGAAAAGCTAGGACGTATGAACCCTTTCTCTAACAAATCCTCCAACTGATTCTTTAATTCTTTCAGTTCTGTCGGTGCTAGTCTATATGGATTTTTGGACACAGGCTCGGCGCCGGGGGAAACATCTACCACAAATTCAATTTCCCTATCTGGTGGCAAGCCAGGAAGGTCATCTAGGAATACTTCAGGGAAGTCCTGGACAACTAAGACATTTTTGGGGCTTGATTTTTCTACCAGTTGTGTGTCTAAAACACTGGCCAAAAAGCACAGATACTCTCTGCATGGGGAGGGTCTACAATTGACAAGAGTCATAACAGTCATTTCCTTACTCTTCTTCAGAGCTTGGAAGGTATGGTTTAAACCACCAGGGGATTGAAAACTAACAATTCCAGTCCTACAATCTATTGTGGCATAATGTTTAAACAACCAATCCATCCCTAAGATTACATCAAATCCCATTATGTCCATAATAATGAGATCGGCAGGCAAATTCATGTTTCCTACTAATACAACGCTATCAGGCATCACTTGATTGGAGTGCATGGGCTCACCAGAGGGTAATGCTACGTTAAACACATGCTCACAAGAAGTAAAACGTACATCTAACTTATCAGCAAAAGTAGAGGCTATAAAAGAATGTGTTGCACCCGAATCTATCAAGGTAAAAGCAAGTATAGAGTTAATCAATATAGTACCTGACACTACAGCAGGCTGGTCCTCATCACCTGACTCCATCATGGAGAATATTCTTGGCTTAATCTTGGCAGGTCCGCCCTTCAAAGCTGGGCAGTCTCTGTTGACATGACCGACTTTGTTACAGTTGAAGCAACGGGTGATTCTAGGCTTTGGGTGAACGAGTGTCCAACCTCTTCACAGTTAAAACACTTGTTCGTTCCAAATCTACACTCGCCCGGGTGATTCTTCGAACACTTCAGGCACAGAAAGAAATGTCTTGGTATCTGGTACTTTCTTTCCTATTCCTTGACTATACTGGCCTTCATTGTGCCTCTTCACTCCTCTCTGCGGTGGTGGTTGAACAAACTTTCTCGGGGTTTCCCTTGGTCCAGCACACTTCATTTCAGCTTCCTCCACCTCCAAGGCTGTAGACACAACTTCACTAAAAGGCAAACCTTTAAAACCTGAAAACTTGACCCCTCTGTACACCTCTGGCTTCAGTCCATTCATAAATTGAAACACTTTATCTTCGTTTTTGTGAATAAAGTGTCCAGCGAATCTGGATAGGGACTCAAATTGTCTAACATACTCAGCCACAGACCCTGTCTGCTTCAAGTTCATGAACTCCACCTTCTTCGCGGCCTGAACCGTGCTGTTAAAATATTTCTCAAAGAAGGTGTCCTTCAACTGAGACCAAGTCATAGTCAGAATGTCAGTGGTGGTCTCAATTGTCTCCCACCAAAGTTGAGCGTCTCCAGCAAAATGAAACGTTGCCAGGGTGACCTTATCTCCTTCTCCGACGTTGGCACATCGAAGCATGCTCTCAATTCTCCTCAACCACTCTTCAGCAACAATCGGGTTAGATGATTTTCCATCAAACGTGGGCGGCTGAAGCCTACGAAATCTGTCCCCTGTATGCTCATTGCCAAAGCCCGAGTTGGCACTTCCTTGTGCTTCTCGGTTCAATAACACTCCTAACTGGTCAGACTGTTGTCGCACTATGTCAGTCTGCTGATGCACCAAATCTGTCAACTGCCTAATCACACTAGGCTCCTCTTCACCTCTTACATTTGGCATTTCTCTTGGCACTCTAGGTCTTCCTGGACGTCTGGCCATTATACTAGATTCCTGTACAAGGTTAACTACTTTCCTAAACATCTAATTACTAAGGCTAACATAAACACTTACAGTTGTTGGAGTACTTCCATGCAACGATTGGCACTGATGAGTAATCTTTTGAACGGTTTAACTGAATGTCTCTGATACCATACTGTAAGGCCCCGAGTTATCTGAACCCGGTTCGTCACACAAAGCCCGTTCATGACTAAAAATTTCAACCGTATTTTTTTTTTAAAAAAAACAAACTTGCAGCGGAAATCGTTTAAGCAAAAATAAAGTTAAACAAAACCATAAAAACAATGTTAAAATAATCGTTGGGGATATTAAGAAGCAATCGACCAATAGGAAATAGAAGTTTAAGTCGAATTACATGAGATGTCGCAGAAGTCAAACGCATCTGCCGACGAATAAAGTCAACGGAAGAAGCAGAAAATAGAAGGCTTCTACCGATGACATCAGCCAAATGAAAAACAAAAGACAGGGGACTGCATCTACCGATGACGTCAGCTAGATAATTCAATTATCCGACTTCGATCCGATTGCAAAACGACAAGTTTCGCTACTTCATCTACCAATGACGTCAGCCGGTTGAGTCGTTCATCCAGCATCCGCCGATCATAAGACGACAAAATACACTCTACATCTTCCGATGACTAAACGACAAACATAATACCCACTCATACCGATAGTGCAAGATCTACATCTTCCGATAGAATTAGACCTACATCATCCGATGGCTTTACTGAAGGCATCTTCCGACAGAATTAAACCTACATCATCTGATGGCTTTACTGAAGACATCTTCCGATAGAATTATACCTACATCATCCGATGGCTTTACTGAAGACATTTTCCGATAACCAACATACTGTAACTTGACATTTACCGATAGACATCATCTACCGATAGAGAACAGAGCGACAAACCAACAACTTCTCACTATACTACACAACTCTACTACAGAAAAGAATTTACTCACTTTGCTGAAACCATCCAGAAAACAATTCAAGCCAATACATTACTCAAAAACCCGCAAGTACTAACATCAAATCCCAACAGAATACTAATATCAGAAAAGGAAACTCAAAAACGTATTCAAAACATTGAAATCATTCTTGTCATGAAAACTCAACATATTTAAATTGAAACACTGTCAACTAAACTTTCACACCAACAGACATCAGTTAATCCGCCTCATCGGTATACCAGTTCGAGACAGAGAAGTGCTCCTCCAACTACATCTATTCTTCAATAAACTCAGGAAATTCACCTGCAGTATCCTCAACACCTACATCACAAAACTCATCTATTAGCCTAATGCTAAGTAAGTAAAGCAATAATGAAATGATATGCTGAAACATGAATCCTGAATATGCAGTTTCTACTTTCTCATCTCAGTTGCACATCGTTTGTTTACTAATCAGATCCCTTGATTCCCTTGGGAGTGGGATCAATTCTCCCAATGTTATACATCATCTTCATCAGTTAAGGGGTAGATGAATTCCCTTAATAGCTGTTCTGATCCCTCAGTTCCCTTGGGAGTGGGATCAGTTCTCCGAATGTTATAAATCCTCTTCATCAGTTAAGGGGTGGATTAGTTCCCTTAACTGCCAATGAATTTCAATCTGTACTTGCCTTTCCATAATGATACATGAAAGTTCATTTTCGTATTTTTTTTTAAAAAACATGATGCATAACATATAGAAAATACTCAAAGCATGCATAATCCTACTGTTTTGTGATGTAGGCCCGAGGGCACACACAATACTTCACTTACCTGGATTCCTGGGAATTGTTTGGGTTGCTAACCACTTCGGGTTTTGCTCAACCTAAAACCGTAGACAGTGTATTAGTTAAACTTCATTCTAAACTATCCAAGAGTCTAAGGAAATTAGTTTGGAAGCTCAGATCTTCGTGCATTCCCATTTATCACCAAGAACTCGAACCCACCCTCAATCTCCTCCCATCGATCGTAGAATCCTCAGTGTGCCTTTAAGCACGAACAGGTCGAGGCATTCACACTTCCGACATGTTACGTAATTTAGCATAGCATCTCTACTAGAATCCCTCTCGGGGTGCTACAACGAGCCACTTTCCCGACAAGGCTATTCTACTCGAGACCAAGTTGCATATCCATTTTCTTTATCTTACATTTCATCCTCACCACTCAAACATGCCAAACCCGTGGTTTTGTAGTTAGAAAACAATGATGCATGACACACGATGCTCGACTCAAAACAAAATACAACAAACAAGCAATCAATCCCTACCGTTCCATGGTGTAGGCCCGAAGCCAACAAAACACGCATCCACTACTTACCTGATTGCTCTAGAAAAGTTTCGTCACTTCGTACCGCTAACTTACTCGTGCGATTACCTAACAAATAAGGAAAATTAACTTAGTAACACACTAGGGGATTCTAAAGAAATCAACTAAACCAAGCTAACACAAACTTTTCAACCTTACCACTCAAATCCGATTTTTATGCAAATTTTACCGTCCAAGTACAAACGGCCGTAACTTTCTCGTTTTTCAACTGATTTCGACGTGCCACCCCAATCCGGAAACCTCTACACGTCTACTATCCATTGAAACACTCAAATTAACCAAATAAACCACTTGGCAGAACCAAAAATGCAAAAACAGAACCGGCACACTTTGAGTTAAAAATCGGTTTTTCACAACTTACTTCCAATCTTCCATTTCTCTCTAAAAACCACCTAAACTAATCCATTCAACAATTAAAACATCAAATTTGGAAAGAAAACACTCCTTTGAAACCAAAAATTCTGACTACATGGTTAGGGTTTTCCAAACCCTAACCAAACTCTTCAAAATCACCTCCAAAACACTAAAAATCATAATGTATAAAACTAAAAACCCCACTAAATTTACCTTGAAAACCTTGCAAACCATTGATGAGAAGAAGGAGAGAAATGCATCAATGGAGGAAGGAAAGCTTCGATGGAGATGAAGGGGAAAAACAAAGAAATAACACCTCTTCTCTACTTTGAATCACTTCTAAACTCTTCATCAACTTAACATTAAACTACCCTCACTCCTCTAAATCTAATGCTCCACACGTTATAGAAACATTATGGGTGTTACATAAATACCTTGTTGAATGAATAGAAAGAATGTGAAATATGGTAAGGACAAGAGAGATCGATTGAACACTAAAATTCGGAAGTAGGAGAATGAGAAATTGAAATAAAATTTGATGAAAAATTGAATAGATTATAGTATATTTATAGAGGAGGGGGAGGGGGGGCTTGTCACTAATAGGCTTAGCCCGACCAGTCGCTTGGGTTTGGTTCAAGCCCTGGTCAACATTGTAGCCAGCCAAGCCAAGCTCGGCCCGTTAAAGTTCCAGGCCAAGTAGGTAGGTTGGTTAGGGGTGGGCACCGTCTAGGTCGGTCCGGTTCCGAGCCCGAACTGAAACCAGACCGAGATTTCGAGAAAAATTTTCCAAAGACCGAAACGATCATTTCGGAACTGGACCGAAAATTTTGGTCAGGTCCCAGTTCTCCCAACAAACGAAATGAAATCCAAATGAAACCCAAATTCAAATGAAACTCAAATCCAAATGAAATTTAAATCCAGCTGAAACCCAAATCCAAATGAAATTTAAATCTAGCTGAAACTCAAATCCAAATGAAATTCAAATCCATCTGAAACCTAAACGAAATCTAAACAAACTTCAAACGAAATCTAAAATCCAAACGAGGATTATCCCTCAATTCACAGTTGCTACTGATGGAAAGTAAAACCCAACAGCTACACCATTCACGTTCAAACCAAACAAAATCATTCGGCAACAAACAATAAACGCACCTCTTTACTCTTACCATCTAGCGTTCAGCGATGACCATTTTTGGGGATAATTTCACAGCTGAGACAGAGGGCGGTTGGATTCGTAGTAGAGATAAGGAAGAAAGTGGGAGTGGTCGCCTCGTCGGGAGTTGGGTAAGGGTTCGCTTGCAGTCGCTCGGGATTTCGATCTTTGGAAGTGGAAGTAAAACTGAAGGCTCGGCCTTCAGTTTTAATTTTTTACATTCGGTTGGTTTGGTCCCAGTTTTTCAGGATTTAGGGCTGTGGACAGAGGACCGTACCAAAATCCGATGGGAAAACAAGTTTTGGACCGAGGACCAAACCATGGTCCATGGATTTGGGACCGAAATCGGTGGTCCGGTCCGGTTCTTGGTCCCCGGGCCGGTTCTGCCCACCCCTAAAGTTAGCGACATCTCTGAACTACATACCTTTTTCTTCATGTGACACCCAGTGTGAAATATGTACTTTCTTTGCACTTCATCTCCATCTTCCGTCGGTTGAATACTTAGTGCTCTCATTGTGACTAATAATTCACCTTTCATGGGTTCCTCCGCATTCACATCGATACAATCTTCTAATGGTGGCATTTTGTCATCGCTTGAACTAATACTTTCTATATCACCATTATTCATTATAATCATAGCTTTTTATTTAGGAAATTACAAGCAATATGGACAAATTTTTTACATCTAAAGTATTTAATGTCACGAGTCTTACTTGGGTTTTGGCTTCTCATTCCTCCCATGAAACTTCCCTTTTACCTTTAGTTGTCGCTCGATCTTGATCTACTTGGGCAACCTGTAACACCCCTAACACTGTACCCATATTTCCATTATAAATTTTTCATTTTCTTTTATACTAGCGTTTATGCGGAAAACAATTTAAAATCAATTGCATAAAACATTTAAAACAATTATGAAAACTATTATTTAAAACTATAATTAAATCAATTTACAATTAAAATAAAAAGAGGGCAGAATTGACATTTGCGCCGCACAGGAAGAGGGGCGACTGATCGCTGCAAGCACTGCATTATGCAGCGATCAGTCGCTGCATGCAGCGCCTGATCGCTGCACAATGCAGCGACCAGTCGCTGCATATTGCAGCAACCAGTCGCTGTATTGCAGCGACAAATCTCTCTCTGGAATCCGAGATTCCAGAGAGCTAACCCAGCATTTTCCAACTCTCTGGAACCTGATTCCAGAGAGCAAACTTAACATATTAACGTTTTCTTCAACCCATAAAACATCATCAAACTGACATCCTAAACACTTCATAATCGCCCAAACCTTTTACTCAAAATGTACTCTTAAACCAAATTAAAATACGTGATAGAACTTTATAAAAACAAACTGCATGGGTATGTTTAAAAACTGAACATTTCCCCCTTTAAAGTAACTTACAAAATACATTTCCAAAGCATTTTAAAACGAACTCAAAACGTAGCCTATCCAGATTTCCCAAACACCCTAATAAGTTCAATCTATACATTTCATACTCAAAACATCCCAAAATACCTACTTACGTCCCCACGGGTCAAAACGCACCGACTGCTCAACACACTCCCACGGGCCATTCTCCGTCAACTGCATCAGACTTCAGGAGGAGGAACGTCGTCCTCACCTGGATCAATATCACCTATCACGTCACCTACACCATACAGACATCTATGAGATAATTAAATCTCAGTAAGCTTCGTAAATGCAGATGCATGCGTGCGTATGCCATTCAGAAAAACATGCTCAGATTCAGATACAGTTACAGATACAGATACAGATTCAGATTCATTACGTCGCAGACAGATTGTTACCGAGATATCGGACCTCTAAATGGAAAGGATACATTCCGCGGTCGAACTACCACTTTCCACCTAGAGGAGGGGGGTACATGCTCGCAAACCCTACAGCCATGCCTGAGCCCCACCTCGCGTAACCAGATACAGATTACGTAGATTAATTACAGAGGTTCATTTCTTTTCTTAAAACACGTGCAGAAATTCATTTTCATGACTTTTGAAATACGTGATGCATGAATAGTTAATAGACATAAAGTAAACAACCAACATGCATACCATCAAGACCAGAATAGCATAACCTACAACAATTATAAACCTATCTACCCAACCAAAGCAATAAAGCAAACAATCCACTAAGATCCTCGACGCTAAATCGAAGTACGGTGTAGACCAATCGGTCAGAGTAAGTCACGAGAACTTACCTTGAGCGCACGAAATCTCAAGCTTCGTCCACGGGAGTCGTGTGTCTGAGGCAAAACACGATATTCGTCGTTAAAACCAATTCAAGCTATTGACGTCCAAATTACAAACCTTAACTAAGGAATTTTCCTAAATTCTTAACTTAGCTAATCAAAGCATTTATAACGTCAATTAACGCTCGATAATCCAAAACCTCAATTAACGAGTTTTTCCTTAAAAACCCGAAAATCTACAAATTTTAACTTTTTCACAAATTGATTTAACTTCGTCCAATAACGTCCAATACGTTCAATATATACTTAATCACGGCTAACCTATTAATTACGAACCCTAATTCACGTTTTTAACGACAATTAATCGAAACCCTAATTGCCTAAAACGCCGTAAACGTCGAAATAAAAGCTCTAAGATTGTAGGCTCATACCTAGGGTTGCGAAAGGAGGAGAAATCACGAAAAAAATGAAACGAACGGAGCGCGAATCGGAGGAGAATCGCCCACGGCCGAGAGAGAAATCGCAAGGGAGAAGGTTCTGTTTCTCGCGTCTAGAGAAGAAAATGAAGAAGAAGAGAAACACTTGTGATTTTATAAAATTGGTTTGGTAGATTACCAAAATGCCCTTAGCTCTTGTTTCGTCCTTTGTTTCGTTAATTAACTATCGATTCGGTTTCCTCAACCTTCCTTATTTCACCAATATGTCTAACTTATTATTTAGGACTTAACAAAACTATCCGTTCGCAGTTTGGGCTTCGTTTACTATTTTTACTAAAACGTCCTTTATATTACGAGAAATGTAATTACTCGGAATATAGCGTTTAATCTCCGAAAATTCCCATAATTTCCTTAAAATTTCTATTAATCGTTAGGATCGAAATGACGCTTTCCGTTTGCGAAACTGATTTGATTTGACATATTTACGAAAAATGCCATTATATGATAAAGTAATAATATAATATATTAACTCCAAAATCCGTACAAGCCGGATATTACATTCCACCCACCTTATTTGGAATTTTGCCCACAAAATTAAATCATGCAAACAAATCAGGATACTTAGTCATCATATCCTGCTGTCGCTCCCACGTAGCTTCCTCCACCTCGTGGTTCCGCCACAAAACTTTGACTAGCGGAATCTCTTTGTTGCGTAGCACCTTGATGGAAGTCTCCAAAATACGTACCGGCCTCTCCTCATAGGTCAAGGTAGGCTGTTCCTCGATCTCTGTCGCTTCCACGGCATGTGATGGATCACGTAGACATCTCCGAAGCATAGATACGTGGAATACATCGTGGATACCCTCCATAGAAGCCGGAAGCTGCGTCTATACGCCAACTTCCCGATCCTCTTCAGAATAGGAAAGGGCCCCACATAACGAGGGTTTAGCTTACCCCTCCTTCCAAATCTCGCTACGCCTTTGAACGGAGAAACTTTAAGATAAACCTCGTCACCTTCCTCGAACTCTAGCTCTCTCCGTCTCGTGTCAGCATAGCTCTTCTGTCTGCTCTGAGCTACCTCTATACGTTGTCGGATAATGGCAATCTTCTCTGCCGTTTGCTGTAGAATCTCTTGACCAACGATGCTGGCCTCGCCAACCCCGTCCCAATATAACGGAGACCTACACTTCCGACCATACAACGCCTCATACGGTGCCATACCAATGGTAGCCTGGAAGCTGTTGTTGTACGAGAACTCAATCAGGGGCAAATATCGGCTCCACGAGCCCTGAAACTCTAGCACACAAGCTCTGAGCATATCCTCAAGTATCTGATTCGTCCTCTCTATCTGACCATCAGTCTGAGGATGGAATGTCGTGCTGAAATTAAGCTGAGTCCCCATAGCTCTGTGTAAACTCTTCCAGAACTTCGATGTGAATCTCGGATCTCTGTCGGAGACAATAGAAACGGGAACTCCGTGCAGTCTGACAATCTCCTGCACATACAGCTCAGCGAGCTGATCCATCGTAGAAGTCATCTTCACAGGCAAGAAGTGAGCCGACTTTGTCAATCGGTCCACGATCACCCAAACACCATCATGGCCCTTCGTCGTCCTCGGGAGCCCCACAATAAAATCCATGGAGATCTGCTCCCACTTCCACTCCGGAATCAGCAGTGGCAATAATGTTCCGGCCAGTCTCTGGTGCTCTGCCTTCACCTGTTGACATACTAAACAGGTCTCAACGTACTTGGCAACCTCCCTCTTCATGTTCGGCCACCAGAAGTGTTGTTTCAAATCCCGGTACATCTTAGTACTTCCCGGGTGCACAGAATATACCGAAGAATGTGCCTCGGCTAAAATCTCATTCTTCAGATCCTCGTCGTTAGGCACGTACCACCTATGCCTAAATCTCAGAATACCATCCTCTGATAAGTGAAAATCTGACGACTCTCCCAAGGTCATGCTCGATCGAAGCTCCACACACTCTGAATCACTCTGCTGAGCCTCACGTATACGATCAAGAATAGTCGGCCTGAGAGAAATGTTGGCGAGCATACTGGACAACTCTGCCACTATCTCCACATCGAATCTCTCAATCTAAGACAGCAGCGTAAATGACATCGCTGTTAATAAAGGCTGACTCGCAGAAGGCACTCTACTCAAGGCATCAGCAACCTTGTTCGCCTTCCCCGGATGGTACTTGATATCAAAATCATAATCTTTGACAAACTCAAGCCATCGTCTCTGTCGCATGTTCAGCTCCTTCTGCGTAAATCAGTACCTCAGGCTCTTGTGGTCCGAAAATATCTCGCACTGATGCCCATATAAATAATGTCTCCAAATCTTCAGTGCGAAGACCACAGCTGCTAACTCGAGGTCGTGCGTAGGGTAATTCTGCTCATACGGCTTCAACTGCCGAGAAGCATATGCAATAACTCTCCCCTCCTGCATCAGTACACAACCGAGTCCCACTCCCGATGCATCACAATAAACACTGTATCTGACACCTTCAACAGGTAACGCCAGTACTGGAGCGGTGGTCAATCTCTGCTTTAACTCCATAAAACTATCACCACAAGCAGGTGACCATATAAACCTCTCGTTCTTCCGAGTCAACCGTGAAAGAGGAAGTGCGATCTTCGAGAATCCCTCTATAAACTTCCGATAATAACCGGCCAATCCGAGAAATCCACGCACCTCACGTACGTTCTTCGGCTGTGGCCAATCTCTGACCACCTGAATCTTGCTCGGATCCACAGAAACTCCGTCCTGTGAGATAATATGGCCAAGGAAGCTCACTATGTCAAGCCAAAACTCGCACTTCGAAAACTTTGGATAGAGCTGGCGTTGACTCAGAATCTGTAAAACGATCCTCAGATGCTCCTCGTGCTCTTCCTTAGACTTAGAGTAAATCAGGATATCGTCGATGAAAACCACCACGAACTTGTCCAGATACTCCTTGAAGACACGGTTCATCAAGTCCATGAACGCTGCAGGGGCATTAGTAAGTCTGAAAGACATAACAAGGAACTCATAATGCTCATACCTCGTTCGGAATGCCGTCTTTGGTATATCATCCCTCCGGACCTTCAGCTGATAATAACCCGAGCGTAGGTCGATCCTAGAAAACACTCGGGCACCCTGTAGCTAATCAAACAAGTCGTCAATACGGGGCAGTGGATACTTATTCTTCACTGTGAGCTTATTCAGCTCCCTGTAATCAATGCACATCCTGAGGGTCTCGTCTTTCTTCTTAACAAACAGAACGGGCGCACCCTAGGGTGAAACGCTGGGTTGAATAAAACCCTTCTCTAACAACTCGTCAAGCTGAGTCTTCAGCTCTTTCAACTTGGCTGGTGCTAACCGATACGGATTCTTAAACTTTGGTGCTGTGTCCGGATACACATCAATAGTAAACTCAATCTCCCGGTCCGACGGCAATCCGGGAAGATCATCAAGGAAAATATCAGAGAACTCTCTGACAATAGGAATGTCGCTCGGCTTTACTCCACTGAGCAACTGACAATCAAATACAGAGGCCAAATAAATACAGCACGCACCTTTGAACTGCTCGTTGACCATCATGGAATAAGAAATAGGCGAGCTACTCAATCGGTTCATCGCCTGATATGAAAACTCGGCTCTGTCCGGGGGTCGGAAGGTCACAATCCGGGATCGACAGTCGTTGGTGGCAAAGTGCTGCGCAAGCCAGTCCATCCCCAAGATAAGATCATACCGCTCTATGCCCATAACTATCAAACGTGCATAGAGGGTGATATCCCCCACTGAGACGACATTGCCCTGGAGAATACGATCTGACTGCATATGCTCTCCCGAAGGCAGCATCACTCTGTACTCATACTCTGACAGCTCAGACTCTAACCCCAGTCTAGACATGCACGCTGTCGATACGAAGGAGTGCGTAGCTCCTGTATCCATCAAAGTAAATACAGCAACGCCCATAAGTAAAATAGTACCTGCGATCACGGCAGGCTGAGCCTCATCATCAACATCGCCAGGCTCGATAAATGCAAAAATCCTAGGCATAACCCTCCTCCTATCACAGCCTGGCAGGTCTCGAGCCGGATGCGGGAAATCTCTAACAAAATGGCCGACTCCACCACATCTGTAGCATTTATTAGAGCCTACACGGCACTCTCCACTGTGTTCCTTCTGGCACAAGGGGCACCATGGTATCTGAGAAGCCCCCTGAACTTGCTTCCCCTTGCCTTGATCATTACCTCCCTCAAGAGGTCTCTTCACACCCCTCGGCTGCTGCTGAGGCGGCTGTGCTCTAGGCTGCCATCCTCGGTTCTGTGACTGAGGACGGATCTCTCGGAAGAAGCCCTTCGCTGGCTCCCTCGGTCTAACACAAGTGGCTCTGGCAGCCTCAATATCCAGAGCCCTAGCTGTGATGTCAGAAAAGGGTACATCGATAATACCTGAGACCACAACGTGCATCCGAATCTCCAGATTAAGTCCCTCCATAAACTAGTGTACCTTCTCCTCGTTATCGCTGACAAGGCGCGGTGCAAATCTGGATAATGCCTCAAACTTCCGAATATAATCAGCAACTGAACCAGTCTGCTTCAGCTGTATAAACTCGTTCCTCTTGGCCACTCTCACTGTGCGGCTGAAATACTTATCGAAAAATAAAAACTTGAATCTATCCCAAGTCATAACTGATACGTCCGTCGTTGCTTTGATGGCATCCATCGCCAAATGGAAGGTGGCATAGGCCACCTTACTCCCGTTCCCTACCTCTGCATAAGTCAGCATATCCTCCATCACTCTGATCCACTCCTCAGCAACTGTAGGATCAGATGATCGGCCATCGAACACCGGAATTCGAAGACTTTGAAACTTCTACATACCCTGATTGTTAGGAACTACCAGATCCTGAGTCCTCTGATTCTCCCGATTCACTAAGTCCGCAATCTGTTGCGCTTGCCGGTCCATATGCTGAGACTGGCGATCTATTAACTCCGTAAATCGATCCAGCGCGTCATCTCTAGGATCTCTTCCTCGAGTCATAGTGTATAAAGCCTAAAACAAATTAAACAGATAATCCTAAGAAACAAAATCAAATAAAACTATAAACAGACTTACAGTTGATGAAGGATGTCCGCGTAGTGGCTGTGCAGTCGAGCAGTCTACAGAATCGATTTTAAAACCCGGGGGCTCTGATACCATAATTGTAATGCCCCGAACACTGTACCCATATTTCCCTTATAAATTTTTCATTTTCTTTTATACTAGCGTTTATGCGGAAAACAATTTAAAATCAATTGCATAAAACATTTAAAACAATTATGAAAACTATTATTTAAAACTATAATTAAATCAATTTACAATTAAAATAAAAAGAGGGCAAAATTGACATTTGCGCCGCACAGGAAGAGGGGCGACTGATCGCTGCAAGCACTGCATTATGCAGCGATCAGTCGCTGCATGCAGCGCCTGATCGCTGCATATTACAGCAACCAGTCGCTGTATTGCAGCGACAAATCTTTCTCTCTGGAATCCGAGATTCCAGAGAGCTAACCCAGTATTTTCCAACTCTCTGGAACCTGATTCCAGAGAGCAAACTTAACATATTAACGTTTTCTTCAACCCATAAAACATCATCAAACTGACATCCTAAACACTTCATAATCGCCCAAACCTTTTACTCAAAATGTACTCTTAAACCAAATTAAAATACGTGATAGAACTTTATAAAAACAAACTGCATGGGTATGTTTAAAAACTGAACATTTCCCCCTATAAAGTAACTTACAAAATACATTTCCAAAGCATTTTAAAACGAACTCAAAACGTAGCCTATCCAGATTTCCCAAACACCCTAATAAGTTCAATCTATACATTTTATACTCAAAACATCCCAAAATACCTACTTACGTCCCCACGGGTCAAAACGCACCGACTGCTCAGCACACTCCCACGGGCCATTCTCCGTCAACTGCATCAGACTTCAGGAGGAGGAACGTCGTCCTCACCTGGCTCAATATCACCTATCACGTCACCTACACCATACAGACATCTATGAGATAATTAAATCTCAGTAAGCTTCGTAAATGCAGATGCATGCGTGCGTATGCCATTCAGAAAAACATGCTCAGATTCAGATACAGTTACAGATACAGATACAGATTCAGATTCATTACGTCGCAGACAGATTGTTACCGAGATATCGGCCCTCTAAATGGAAAGGATACATTCCGCGGTCGAACTACCACTTTCCACCTAGAGGAGGGGGGTACATGCTCGCAAACCCTACAGCCATGCCTGAGCCCCACCTCGCGTAACCAGATACAGATTACGTAGATTAATTACAGAGGTTCATTTCTTTTCTTAAAACACGTGCAGAAATTCATTTTCGTGACTTTTGAAATACGTAATGCATGAATAGTTAATAGACATAAAGTAAACAACCAACATGCATACCATCAAGACCGGAATAGCATAACCTACAACAATTATAAACCTATCTACCCAACCAAAGCAATAAAGCAAACAATCCACTAAGATCCTCGACGCTAAATCGAAGTACGGTGTAGACCAATCGGTCAGAGTAAGTCATGAGAACTTACATTGAGCGCGCGAAATCTCAAGCTTCGTCCACGGGAGTCGTGTGTCTGAGGCAAAACACGATATTCGTCGTTAAAACCAATTCAAGCTATTGACGTCCAAATTACAAACCTTAACTAAGGAATTTTCCTAAATTCTTAACTTAGCTAATCGAAGCATTTATAACGTCAATTAACGCTCGATAATCCAAAACCTCAATTAACGAGTTTTTCCTTAAAAACCCGAAAATCTACAAATTTTAACTTTTTCACAAATTGATTTAACTTCGTCCAATAACGTCCAATACGTTCAATATATACTTAATCACGGCTAACCTATTAATTACGAACCCTAATTCACGTTTTTAACGACAATTAATCGAAACCCTAATTGCCTAAAACACCGTAAACGTCGAAATAAAAGCTCTAAGATTGTAGGCTCATACCTAGGGTTGCGAAAGGAGGAGAAATCACGAAAAAAATGAAACGAACAGAGCGCGAATCGGAGGAGAATCGCCCACGGCCGAGAGAGAAATCGCGAGGGAGAAGGTTCTGTTTCTCGCGTCTAGAGAAGAAAATGAAGAAGAAGAGAAACACTTGTGATTTTATAAAATTGGTTTGGTAGATTACCAAAATGCCCTTAGCTCTTGTTTCGTCCTTTGTTTCGTTAATTAACTATCGATTCGGTTTCCTCAACCTTCCTTATTTCACCAATATGTCTAACTTATTATTTAGGACTTAACAAAACTGTCCGTTCGCAGTTTGGGCTTCGTTTACTATTTTTACTAAAACGTCCTTTATATTACGAGAAATGTAATTACTCGGAATATAGCGTTTAATCTCCGAAAATTCCCATAATTTCCTTAAAATTTCTATTAATCGTTAGGATCGAAATGACGCTTTCCGTTTGCAAAACTGATTTGATTTGACATATTTACGAAAAATGCCATTATATGATAAAATAATAATATAATATATTAACTCCAAAATCCGTACAAGCCGGATATTACACAACCACTTCTCCATGTCCACATAGTGTTGTAAATCAACTATATTCGTAACGTCTCGATTTAACTCTGTAATAAATTGTGCCATTGAGGCTTCGACATCCTCCTTCACGTTAGCCCTTATCATGGCTACTTCAATCTCTTTGTAATATTCCCCCACACTTTTGAACTCTTGCGTCAATCCTTGTAAACTTCTACACAAGTCTCGATAATAGTGGTTTAGAATAAATCTATTTTTAGATAGTTACATTTATGTCCTCTCATGTGTGAATTAGTTGTTCACCGTATCTCCTCCGATTTTTTACTAATTGATCTCACCATATGCTTGCGTAATTCGTGAACTCCACCATAACTAGCTTAATATTTTTTTCCTTGGCGAAGTTATGACAATCAAACATATTATCGACTTTCCTTTCTCATTCCAAATATAGCTCGGTATCACTTTTCCCTTGAAAATAAGGTATTACTAATTTGATGTTTCTTAGGTGTCCATCTTATTGATTTGTTTGAAATCCTCTTCCTTTTATGTAATTATCATATACGAATGACTCCTCATGTTTATATGTCATTGGTGCTTTACTTTTTTTGTGGATGGCTTGTCGTTGGGTAATCCATTCTATCCAACCGCACATTAAGCGCTTTAAATTGATCCTGTATAGTTCTCATGAACATCTTTGGATCAAAATTAGGGTGTTCTCTTTCACAATTCATGGTATTGTCCAAAATTTCAAATATTCAACAAGTAAAGAGAAGAAATAAATAAACTAAAAAATATGTTAATTAAATGGACCTCTCTCACTCTCTCACGTGTTTACTCTCAAATAATTGTTACTCAACTTGTGTTTCACTCAAAATAAAATAATTTCCCCATCTTCTCTTTTACTTCTCAATTTCTCCTTTTAGCTCTTTATGTATAAACTTGATCAAGAGAAAATATTCAACAAGCAACATAAAATTTTTAAGCTAAAAATTATAACTTCCAAAATTAGTAGAATCAAGGAATTTTGAAAGAAAAAAAAACAAACAAAGAAGGAAACTTTGTTAATATTCAAGAAAGAAAATAACAAAGTACAAGAGCGAATAAGAATTGATGTTTCCAAATGATGAGAATAATGATATCAATGTATTTCAAGAATTGAATTCATCAATAATAATGATAGAGTCTATCAACGAATAAGAAAAGATAATTCAAGAATCAAATATTCAAGAGTAAGAAATTCAAAGAACAATACTCGAATTTAAGACCTAGGATTGAAATTTCAAGAATAAAATTTGAAATTTTAAGATTAAGAATCGAAATTTCAAGAATGAAATTTGAAACTTCAAGAATGAGAATAGACTTTGAAAATGAGAGTTGGAATTTTATGGCCAAAGTTCAAAATTTTAAGAACAAGAGTCAAAATTTCAAGAATGAAATTCAAACTTTAAGAATGCTAATTGAAATTTTAAGAATAAAATTCGAAACTTAAAGATTAATAATCAAAATTTCAAGAATAAAATTCGAGCCTTTAAGAATAAAAATCAAAATTTTAAATATAAAATTCAAGACTTAAAATATGAGAATCAAAATTTCAAAAATGAAATTCGAATTTTTAAGAATAAGAGAATTTTTTTATTATTATTATGAAGAAGTTTGAAAAATAAATTCGGAAGAAGAAGATATTGACAGAAAATAAAGATAGTGCTTAAATCTAGGAGCTTTTGCTCTGCTACTAAATGATGAGAACCATGAGTATATCAAACCCGAGACCCTTTAACAATACTGAATAGAAACTCATGAACGCCTTTGAATCAAGTATGAGGAACTTGACCCCAATTGAACTTTGCCGATGGAACCAAAGTTATCAAACAAGGAGATTGACTCGTAATCGAACTTGTGGTTAGAACCAAAACTATCAAGTTGATTTTTCAAGTTTTGACTTGAAGAAGATCTAGTTATTTACAAAAAACCAAAGAGAAAATTCTCATAAAGAGTAAACTCAAAATCGTGTATATTGTATCCATTTTGCCGCGCACTTTATCCTTCTAAATAGGCTACAAAATTAATTAAAATAATCAAAATATTCTAAGATAATAAGGAAGTAAATAGACAATATCTAAAGATTAGAACACTTAACAAATTAATAAAAGAAAACTAGACCAAAATAAAGGAAAATTATGCCACCAAACAAAAGGAAACTTGGGCCATATAATAAAATGAAACTTGGATCAATTGATAGATGAATTGAGGACCAAGTAGTCACGCCCTCTGTTAGTGAAAAATCACACTTTAACGCAAGTGCATATGTCACTAACAATGTAATAAAGAATAAATACTAGTTGAACATATGAGGATAAAAGTAATCAAATTATATTGCGTAAAAACAATTAGAGATGTAAAATAACAGACTTGATTTTCATATGAAATATAAAAATAACAAATCAAATTAAAACACGTTGGTTCTGATATTGGGAGTATTAGTCAAGATCGATTTCTTTCTTACGTAAATTTCACTACTAAAATAACATATGGCTATAACATTCGTTCGAACAACAAGAATTTTAAATAACCAAGATTCCTTTGAATTTCTTGGTGGTTCATTTTAATCTTCTCTTCAATTTATAGACAGAAGAATAATAAAAACTTTAATGACATTCTATTCTAAAAGTCATACAAATTGAATTATAACAACTTTTATAAAATTCATTCCGTATCAATTATTATGCATCTAATAATTTTTACCTATTTCTCCATACGATAAGAACATGTGTAATCAATTTTGCCAATTGACATAAATCAATTTAATCAAAATCATCATAATAATTTATTTAAATAAAAATAAACAATCGTAACAATTAATAAAAATTTTGTAACAAATACTTTCTCCTCTAACCAAAATAAACTCTTAACCCATAATTATAAAATTCATCAAGAAATCATGCTGAAGATATCCAGAATGAAAATTATCAAATAAAAGTGAAGAAATCTATAGAATATGAAATTGAGAGTAGAAGGCAACAACTTTTGTCGAAGAAAAATAATCAACGTCCCTTTGGTCTTGTTTTTTTTGAAAACCCTTTCTTCTCCCAATGTCTCCCTCGGTGTTCTCTCCAAAAGCTTTCTTTTTTATTCCTTGCAAAATTCCCTCCTTTCTAATTGCAATATTTCTTATTTCTTGCCATTTCCTCTTTTTCGTTATCAATTTGAAATCCGTCGTCAAACCCTTTTGCTTCATTCCTCTAATTTTCATAATCTGTACAACCAGTTGGCCACATCTGCACCAAAATTACAACAAAATTCCTTCAAGTGCTAAAATTCTGATATTTCATGAAAATTTAAATAAAATTCATTACTTCTTGTAGCAAACTATGGCAATTCTAATAATTTTGACCTAAATAATTTATAACTCACTTGATTCAAGTAATTTTTACAAACAATATCAACTTAAAATAACTCTATTTCAAGAGTTATCAAATACTCTCAAACTTAAATCATTACTCGTCCCGAGTGATGCATAAACAACCATTGATCAAAGATTATACGATGTAAATGGAGCAATCATGGGGATCTCTCTAACTTTGTAATCCAATGAAAATTTCACATGAACAGATCAGACCAATATAACATAGAATTATCATTCCATATGACAATTTTTCATAGTGTGATGCTCAAATTTCCACTTTCTAAGTTCAATCACCTCATACTAAATTTAATAATTTATATAATAGATTATTGAATTGACCATATGTTCTTTAGACAACTAGATTCCAGGGATTTGTTTTTGTAACAAATAAGAGGATATGGATTGAATTTTTTTATATATATTGATATTTTCTTATAAGTCACATTACCTTTTGACGTGACTGACAACATTGGTGATGAAGTCTTCCTGTTACTCGGTAGTGTCACATAAAGAATAAATATTCATATATAGAGGAGTATAGTTAATATTATTGCAATGGAGTTCCTCCCTTATTCCCTCTAATTAAATACTACCCATCGAGTATTCAAAGGCTCACTCGAGATTAAAAGTAGATTAGGGAATCACAATCACTGTTATTTGTCATTTATATATATATATATATATATATATATATATATATATATATATATATATATATATATATATATATATATATATATATATATATATATATATTGATTGTGTAATCCTAAACTTATTTTTGTTATGGGAATCCTTGACCTCTAGTTCTCTTTAGTTGACATCGAATATTCATTATCTTAATATAAATTATTAAATCCTAGTAATGTTTTGTGGAGGGAAAATTGTTACAAGGAAGTAATCTTAAGTTATATATTTGTATGAAAGTGTTGAGTTTTAGAGAATTAATGAGTTAGGAATTTAGATTTTCATTGTATCAAAGGGATATGACATAACAACTGCAACTACCACAAAATAAAATGAGTCATATTTCCTAATAGAATTTCATGCCCTAAAGATCCCTCGTAATTAAAGTACCACCCCCAAACAAAGACTTGACAGTGTCCCCACTGTCACACAAAATATATATTAAGTGCAAAATTATGAGAGTAAGTACTTCCTTGGAGTTTATTCTTCATTGTCAGTCTCTAAATCTGAATCAATGAGCAAGATTGAGAGGAAGCGAGGAAATATAGGCATTTTATGGGTTGATGTAATGCCCCAATTAATAAACCTGGTTCGCTACACATACACACTAAGCTGGACTAGGAAAATTCTGGAGAAATTTAAAACTTCACTCATCGGTAAAAATCGACATTCGTTTAAAACATCAAAACTTGCAACGGAAAACATTCATGTAAAACAGAATCATTTCGAAAACAGACTAGAAGAATCTTTCAGTTTAAATAGAATAATAAAGAAAAACGTTCGAAACTTCTCTGCGACATCTACAGCCAGTTCAACGCTATTGACAATCTAGCGCCCACAGAGTCTGTCGTTCCCATCCTTGGACAATATACTTGTCTACGACTCTGGACGACGGACTCTGGAGAAGCGACTTTGGATGACGCAACTCTGAACGATGTACACTGAACGACATCGCTTTGGACGACTGTATTCGCTCGCAGAGTGGACGACAACCCTATCTTAGGATTACTTAATGACTTTGGACGACTGTTCCTCATCGTCCACAGCTACATAGATTTTTCGTCCACGGAACACGTGACTTTGTCGTCCCCTGGCCACGTGACTTTCTCGTCCACGGGGTTACATAAACTCATCGTCCATGGAACATGTGACTTTGTCGTCCACGGTCCACGTGACTTTCTTGTCCACGGGGTTACATAAACTCATCGTCCACGGATCAACCTCCACAGACTTACCTAAATTTGTCGTCCACGGACCACGTGACTTTATCGTCCACGGTCCACGTGACATTTTTGACCCAGCTTTGGAAAATTACCTTGTCTTCAACTATGGACGACTAATTTCACTTACAGTTTGGACGACTGTTCTCGTCCACAAAATGGACTACTATTTTCCCTTTCAACTCTGGACGACTATCCTTATGACAGAAACATAACTTAACCGATTATACACTAAACGATGGACAATTCTGACTACAGGAGAACATATAAAAATTTGACAGCAACCATTCAAAACAACGTAAATCCTTAACTTACTAAAAATCCAGAAGGAAAACTCCATTTAAAACCAACCATGTTTCATCGTCAGAATAATTTCAGAAACATATCAAAACATTAAAACGACTGCTGTCATTAAAATTCTCAACACACATTAGCTAAACATTTGTCTACTAAGTTCCACACATACTACCATTGGTTAAACCGACTCATCAGTGCACCAGATCGTGGCATGGATGCACTCCACCAACTGCGCCTATTCTTCATTATACTCAGAGAATTCACCTGTAGTCACCTCAGCACCTACATCACAAAACTCATCCATTAGTCTGATGCTAAATAAGTAGAGCAATAATGAAATGAAATGCTGAAACATAAACCCTATTCATGCAATTTCTACTTTCACAACTCAGTTGTATTTCTGTTCGTTCCCTGTTGATCCCCCTGTTCGATGGGAAGCGGATCATTTTTCCCAAAGTATAAATATCCTCTGTCTCGATTAAGGGGCGGATTAGTTCCCTTAATAGTTAATCTTATTCAAAATAGTTGTTCTTGATCCCCTGTTCGATGGGAAGTGGATCATTTTTTCCAAAGTATAAATATCCTCTGACTCGATTAAGGGGCGGCTTAATTCCCTTAATAGTTAATCTGATTCAATCTGTTCATGTCTCACCATGCCACTATATCAGTAAATTCATTTTCGTGTTCTTTCAAAAATATGATACATGCCAAACTAAAAATCATGTAAAACATACATATACCCTACTGTTTTGTGATGTAGGCCCGAAGGCACACACATACTCTACTTACATGGCTTCCTGAAAAATGTTTGGTTGTAAGCTACTTCGGGAGTTTGCTCAAACCTAAAACCAAAAACCGAGCATTAATTAAATCTTCTCTAAATTTTATTCTAAACCATCCAGAAATCTAAGGAATCTAGTTGGGAACTCTATTCTTCGTGCATTCCCTGATTCACCACAAAACCCGAATCAAACTTTTACTCACAGCCCTCTCAACATTTTCTATTTTATTCTACCGTAAACCATTCATCAAATGTATATTCTATATTCATCCTAAATCATCCAGCAAGAAGAATCAAGGAAGAACTCACCTGGATTTGAAGGAATCCGGCAGGGGAATCGTCGAGAGAACTTGCCGAGCTGAAGACCAAAAAGGAAAGGTGAATAGTAGCGGCTTAAACCCTTAGCTAAACCCTCCCTTTTATACCCTATAATTCACAAATTACACTTATGCCCTTAGTTAACCAAACCTTAACCTAATCAAGCAACTAGTCATATTCATTTAATTCCTTAGGATGTAATTCATGAAATGTTGTTATAATGGCCAATAATTACCGGTTGCTACAATCTACCCTCCTTAAAAGAATTGTGTCCTCAAAATTCAGTACCTAAATAACTCTGGATATCGGCTCATCATATCCTACTGGCGTTCCCAAGTTGCCTCCTCTACATTCTGGTTACGCCATAAAACCTTCACTAGCTGAACCTCCTTGTTACGCAATACTTTTGTTGCATGCTCCAGAATTTCCACAGGTTCCTCTTCATAGGTAAGAATAGGATAAATTTCAATGTTCTGCTGTTCCACAACCTGAGTTAGATTTCACATACACTTCTTCAGCATAGAAACATGGAACACATTGCGAATTCCTTCCATAGAGGCTGGCAATTGTAACTGATAAACTGTCTTCCTAACCCTCTTCAAGATTGAGAATGGTCCGATGTATCTGGGATTCAACTTACCTCTCTTCCCGAATCTCACAACTCCTTTGAATGGTGAAACCTTAAGAAAAACCTCATCACCGACTTCAGATTCCAAATCTCTACGTCTTCTATCTGCATAGCTTTTCTGCCGGCTTTGAGCTGTCAAGATTCGTTGTCGGATAAGGACAACCTTCTCCACTGTTTGCTGCACAATATCAGGACCAATCAAACGTGCCTCTTCAACTTCATCCCAGTACAATAGAGATCTGCACTTTCGTCCATATAATGCCTCGTATGGTGCCATACCTATTGTCGCATGAAAACTGTTGTTATAAGCAAATTCCATCAACGATAGGTACTTACTCCAAGAACCCTGAAAATCTAATATGCATGCTCGAAGCATATCCTCTAATGTTTGAATAGTCCTTTTATATTGTCCATCTGTTTGAGGGTGAAATGCCGTACTAAAATTGAGCTGCGTACCCATAGCCTTGTGCAGACTCTTCTAGAACTTTGATGTAAATCTAGAATCTCGGTCTGATACTATTGTGACTGGAACTCCATTCAATCGTACAATCTCATGCACATACAACTCAGCGAGCTGATCCATAGAGAACGTCATTTTTTTCTGCAGGAAATGGGCAGATTTAGTTAGACAGTCAATTATCACCCATATTCCTTCATGACCCTTTGTTGTCCGAGGTAATCTCACAACAAAATCCATCGTTATTTGTTCCCATTTCCATTCGGGAAGTGGTAACGGTTGCAATGTTCCTGTAGGCCTCTGATGTTCAGCTTTAATCTGTTGACAAATCAAACACGATTCTACATACTCCGCCACACTACCTTTCATATTTGGCCACCAATAATGTTGTTTAAGGTCTCTGTACATTTTTGTACTTCCAGGATGAACAGAGAATCTAGAAGAATGTGCTTCTGAAAGGATCTTTTTTCGCAGTTCTTTATTAGCTGGAACAATCCATCTATTCTGAAACTTGAGAATTCCATCATTAGAATAGTTGAAATCCGATTTATCAGTAGAATGCATGCTTAACTTGTACTTGTTGCACTTAACATCATTCGCCTGAGCTTCCTTTATTCTCTCCAGAATAGTAGGCTTCAAGGATATAGCAGAAAGCATAGTTGACTGTAACGCCCCGAGTCATCTGAACCCGGTTTGCTACTCATAACACTGAACCGAACCATGACGACTTGTTGCTAAATTTAAAAAAAAAAAGAAATTTCGCTCGACAGTCAAAATTTGACTTTTTCTAAAATTTCAAAATATTTAAAACCTGCAGCGGAAATAATTCTAAACAACAATGTAGTAAAACAAAACTATAAATCATGGTTTGAAATGTTAAGAGACAATCGGCAGTTTGGAATTAAAGTTTAAAACTGTGGAATACTAGGAAAAATCGCGGAAGTCTAACGTATCTGCCGATGAGCAAAGCCAACGGAAGAAACAGAAAATGAAAAACAAAAGGCTTCTACCGATGACGTGCACAAACAACGCATTACCATCTGCCGATAACGTCAACGCAACACCATCTGCCGATGAAGTCAACATAACTTCACCTGCCGATGAAGTCAACATAACTTCATACACAACTTCATCTGCCGATGAAGTCAACACAAGTTCATCTTCCGATAGATTTCCATCTTCCGATAGACAAACACGCGACATCTACCGATAACAACAATACGACTCCTTCCGATAGAATTAAAATACACACTACATCTGCCGATAGACTTTATCTGCCGGTAGATAGCAAAACAAACACCCTGAACCAGGAGCTTCTCTACTTATCAGAAAAACTTGCAACTTACCTCTACCGATGACGTCAGCCGGATGATTCCTTCATCCAACATCTGCCGATCGCTAGACGACAAAAACCTACACAACATCTTCCGATGACTAAACGACAGCTAATAAGGTTTCATCTACCGACCATTTTACTATAACTAAAAAAAAACTCTAATTATCCGAAGGGCTTAAGTATTTTACAAAAACCATCCAGAAACAAACCAAATCATTGCACTACCCAAATTCAGCAAAAACAATGTTTTCAAAATCCAAAAGAATACCAATATCAGTAGATTCTTAAAATGTATTCAAAACTTTGAAACCACTACTGTCATAAAATTTTCAGAAAAACATCTATACTGAACTAGTTACTCTCAACTGAACACCTGCAGCCATGGATTAAACCGCCCCAACAGATGACCAAACCGATGCCTGAAAATGCTCCCCCAACCAGCCTAGTCCTCATGTTGGTCGGTGAACACACCTTCAGTAACTTCTTCACCTACATCACAAAACTCATCTATTAGCCTAATTCTAAGCAAGTAAAGCAATGAATGAAATGAATTACTGAAACATAAATCTCCTAGACATGCTGTTTCTACTTTCTCCTCTCTGTTGTATTCATAATCGTGCTCTGTTGATCCCTCTGTACGATGGGAGAGTGGATCAGTCATCCCCCAAAGCATACATCCTCTGATCTCAATTAAGGGGCGGATTAATTCCCTTAACAGTTAACTGGTCTGATCCCCCTGTAGGATTGGGAAGTGGATCACTTTTCCCAAAACCTCAATTCTCTGTTCTCAGTTAAGGGGCGGATTAATCCCCCTTAACAGTTGTTCTGATCATCCTGCTCACACTTACCATGAAAATAAATTTTCGTAGTCTTTCAAAACATGATGCATGACAACTGGAATTAAACATACAAACATACATAAACCCTACTGTTTTGTGATGTAGGCCCGAAGGCACAAACAAACTCTACTTACCTGGCTCCCTGGAAATCGCTCGGCTAAATGCTACTTTAGAAGCTCGCTCACCTAAAATCATAATAGTACATATATCAAACTTTCATTAAACTTCACAGAATCAATACAGGAGTTTGAGGAAACCAAATTTGAAACCCCACAACTAGGGTATTCTCATTAGTCACACAGCCCGAACCTACTCTAAATCACAGCATTCCTCGAAACTTCTCACATTGTACTCCCTCAGCTATCTAACTACTAAAATCGCAAGAAAACAAGGAGGGCTTACCTAGGTTGAAGGAGAATCGGGCAGGAGAATCGCCTAGAGATTTCTGCCATTCGAGCTGAAGACCGAAAGGGAAAGAAAATGAGTAGTGGTGGCGGCTACCCTAACCTCTTGCCTTAAATACATTATCCACTTTCAAATTTGCCAATTACCCTTATGCCCTTACTTACTCATTCTTCAACCTAACCTACATTATACTAAAGTTTCATTCATCGATTATACTTAATAGATTTATCTGTTATTTTAAATTCTTAAATAAAGTCGGGTGTTACAATCTACCCTCCTTAAAAGAATTTTGTCCTCAAAATTCGGTACCTGAACATTTCTGGATGTTGGTTCAACATGTCTTGCTGGCGTTCCCAAGTTGCCTCCTCTGTATTCTGATTGTGCCATAAGACTTTCACCAATGGAACTTCTTTGTTGCGTAGTACCTTTACTGCAAAATCCAGAATCTTTACTGGCTTCTCCTCGTAGGTAAGTGTAGGTTGAATTTCAATGCTTTGCTGTTCAACAACTTGGGACGGATCTCGCACACACTTCTTCAACATAGAGACATGGAACACGTCATGTATCCCTCCCATAGAAGCTGGTAGCTGTAACTGATAGGCTGCCTTCCCAATCCTTTTTTAGAATTGAGAAAGGACCAATAAACCTAGGATTTAGCTTGCCCCTCTTCCCAAACCTCACAACTCCCTTAAACGGTGATACCTTAAGAAAAACTTCATCACCAACTTCAAATTCCAACTCTCTACGCCTTCTATCAGCATAACACTTCTGTCGGCTTTGAGCTGTCAAAATTCGTTGTCGGATAAGAGCAATCTTTTCCACAGTTTGTTGCACAAAATCTGGACCCAACAACTGTGATTCACCAACCTCATCCCAATACAAAGGAGATCTACATTTTCGTCCATACAAGGCCTCATACGGTGCCATTCCTATTGTTGCTTGAAAACTGTTATTATAAGAAAACTCCACCAAAGGCAGATACATGCTCCAAGAACCTTGAAAATCCAAAACACATGCCCGGAGCATATCCTCTAATGTTTGAATGGTTCTTTCCGATTGTCCATCTGTTTGAGGGTGAAAGGTTGTACTGAAGTTTAGCTGTGTGCCCATGGCTTTATGTAAACTCTTCCAAAATTTGGATGTGAATCTAGAGTCTCGGTCCGAAACTATAGTAGCTGGAACTCCATGTAGTCGCACAACCTCGTGCACATACAATTCGGCTAGCTGATCCATAGAGTAAGTCATCTTGATGGGTAAGAAATGGGCTGATTTGGTTAATCGATCGATTATCACCCAGATTGCATCATGTCCTTTTACTGTTCTGGGTAATCCTACAATAAAGTCCATGGTTATCTGCTCCCATTTCCATTCAGGGAGTGGTAATGGCTGCAACATTCCTGCAGGTCTCTGATGTTCAGCCTTAACCCGCTGGCAGATCAAACATAGTCCTACATGTTCAGCAACGCTCCGCTTCATTCCTGGCCACCAATAAGTCTGCTTAAGGTCTCTGTACATCTTTGTACTACCAGGATGAACGGAAAATCTAGAAGAGTGAGCTTCAGAAAGGATTTCATCACGAAGCTCTTTATTGGCTGGCACAAAATATCTATTCCTGAACTTAAGTATTCCATCATCAGTATAATTGAAGTCCAAATTGTCAATAGAATCCGTGCTCGACTTGAACTTTTTACACTCCTCATCAATGTCCTGGGTTTCTTTTATCTTTTCTAGAATGGTAGGTTTCAAAGAGATGGCAGAAAGCATAGCTGCTACATTGGACACAGTTTCTAGGTTAAACTTATGAAATTCAGTCTCTAAGGCCACCGGCATATCCAGAATCAAAGCTGAGGCTGACGGTATTACTCTACTTAATGCATCAGCCACCACATTGGCCTTACCAAGGTGGTATTTAATCTCAAAATCGTAGTCTTTAACAAACTCCAACCATCTACGTTGTCTCATGTTTAATTCCTTCTGCGTGAAAATATACTTCAGACTTTTATGATCCGAAAATATTTCACAAGTCTGTCCATACAAGTAGTGCCTCCAAATCTTTAATGCAAAAACCACCGCAGCTAATTCTAAGTCATGCGTAGGATAATTCTTCTCATGTACCTTTAATTGCCTAGAAGCATAAGCTATGACCTTACCATCTTGCATCAAAACACAGCCAAGTCCAATTTTGGAAGCATCACAATAAATACTAAACTTACCATTTTCAACAGGAAGGGTTAGTATAGGTGCATTGGTCAATTTTTGCTTTAAGGTTTGGAAGCTGGACTCACACTCCTCAGTCCAAGCATACTTTATGTTTTTCCTAGTTAAACGAGTGAGGGGTGTCGCAACCTTCGAGAATCCTTCAATAAACTTCCTGTAATACCCTGCTAACCCGAGGAAACTCCTAATATCAGAAGCATTCTTCGGTTGAGGCCATTCCTTAACCGCACGAACTTTGGCTGGATCGACAGATATTCCATCCCTAGAGATCACGTGACCAAGAAAGTGAACTCTGTCCAACCAAAACTCACACTTGGAAAACTTAGCATAAAGCTGGTGCTGTCTGAGTACTCCTAACACCAAACTCAAATGCGTTGCATGCTCACCCTTATTTCTAGAATAAATCAAGATATTATCAATGAATACAATGACAAACTTGTCTAGAAACTCGTGAAACACTCTATTCATGAGATCCATGAAAGCTGCTGGTGCATTTGTCAAACCAAAGGACATAACCAAAAATTTGTAATGTCCATATCTCGTACGAAAGGCAGTCTTTGGTAGATCCTCAGACTTAACCTTCAATTGGTAGTACCCCGATCTTAAGTCAATCTTAGAGAAAACTCGTGCACCTTGAAGTTGGTCAAACAAATCATCGATCCTAGGTAATGGGTACTTATTCTTGATGGTTAACTTATTTAATTCTCGGTAGTCAATGCACATGCGCATTGATCCGTCCTTTTTCTTAACAAAGCGAACTGGTGCACCCACGGCGAATAACTCGGTCGTATGAACCCTTTTTCCATCAGTTCCTCTAACTGTTTCTTTAACTCCTTGAGTTCTGCTGGTGCTAATCGGTATGGATTCTTAGATACTGGCTCAGCACCAGGATAGACATCTACTACAAATTCAATCTCCCTATCTGGTGGTAAACCCGGCAGGTCATCAAGGAAAACTTCAGGGAAATCTTGAGCTACTAGAACATCTTGGAGGCTCAATTCTCCTACCAGTTTTGTGTCCAAAACACTGGCCAGAAAGCATGAATACTCACTGCATAAGGAAGATCTAGCACTAAAAGCGGCTAAAACAGACATCCTCTTATCTTTCTTCGAGGCTTGGAAAGTGTGTCTTAAACCACCAGGGGGTTGAAAACTAACTAAGCCAGTTCTACAATCTATTGTAGCATAGTGCTTAAACAACCAATCCATTCCTAAGATTACATCAAATCCCATGATCTCTAAAATAATGAGATCAGCAGGTAGGTTCTTACCTTCTACTGTCACTACACTATTAAGCAGCATACGACTAGAGCGCATGCGTTCGCCAGAAGGTAAAGCAACATTAAACATATGCTCAGAAAGTGAAGACTTAACGTCTAATTTATCAGCAAATGCAGACGCTATGAAGGAATGTGTTGCACCTGAATCTATTAAAGTAAAAGCAGGCATAAAATTGACTAGTATGGTACCTGACACAACAGCAGGCTGATCTTCATCACCCGATTCTACCATGGAGAATATCCTTGGCTTAACATTCACCAGGCCATTCTTCAGAGCTGGACAATCCCTACTCATGTGGCCAACTTTATTACAATTATAACAGCGAAGGACTCTGGGCTTTGGGCAATCCTTAAGCAGATGCCCGGTCTCCTCACAGTTGAAACACTTCCCCGCGCTAATTCTACACTCTCCTGGGTGAAATCTTAAACACTTTGGGCATTGAGGGAACTTCCTAGTATCTGGTGTCTTCTTCTCCTTCCCTTGACTGCCCTGGCCCTCACCGGGCCTCTTCGTTCCCCTGTGGTGGTGTGGCTGGGTGAACTTTCGTGGAGCCGCACTAAACCCAGCACACTTCATCTCCGCCTCTTCCACTTCTAATGCCGTGGACACTACTTCACTGTAGGACAATCCTTTTATACCCGAGAACTTGACTCCTCTATAAATCTCAAGTTTCAGCCCATGCACAAATTGGAACACTTTATCCTCATCTCTGCGTGCGAGGTGTCCGGCAAACCTTGATAGGGATTCAAACTGTCTGCTGTATTCAGCTACGGTCCCTGTCTGTTTCAAGTTCATGAACTCCAACTTCTTTGTGGTCTGTACAGTACTGTTCAAATACTTCACATAGAAAATTTCCTTAAATTGCGTCCAAGTCATCGTAAGAACATCATGGGTGGTCTCCATCGTTTCCCACCAAAGTTGAGCATCACCGGCAAAGTGGAAGGTTGCCAAAATGACCTTTTCTCCTTCTCCCACATTTGCACACCTAAACAGGCTTTCTATCTTTTTCAACCATTCCTCGGCCACAATTGGATTAGCTGACTTTCCATCAAAAGTGGGTGGTCGCAACCTCCTAAACCTCTCTCCTGCCCGTTCATTGTTGGAACCCGAGTTGGCACTCCCTTGTACCTCTCGGTTCAGTAGCAGTCCCAACTGATCGGACTGCTGGCGCATCATATCAGATTGCTGGCGTACCAAGTCTGTCAGCTGCCTGATCACACCAGAATTCTCAGTACTCTCCGGGTTTGGTGTCCCCCTCTTTACTCTCGGTCTACCTGGTCGTCTAGACATTTTACTATATTCTTGTAAAAGGTTAACTATTCTCATAAATATCTAATAACTAAAACTAACATAAACACTTACAGTTGTTGGAGTACTTCCATGCAACGATCGGCACTGTTGAGTAATTCTTTGAACGGTTTAAGCAAATGGCTTTGATACTAACTTGTAACGCCCCGAGTCATCTGAACCCGGTTTGCTACTCATAACACTGAACCGAACCATGACGACTTGTTGCTAAATTTAAAAAAAAAGAAATTTCGCTCGACAGTCAAAATTTGACTTTTTCTAAAATTTCAAAATATTTAAAACTTGCAGCGGAAATAATTCTAAACAACAATGTAGTAAAACAAAACTATAAATCATGGTTTGAAATGTTAAGAGACAATCGGCAGTTTGGAATTAAAGTTTAAAACTGTGGAATACTAGGAAAAATCGCGGAAGTCCAACGTATCTGCCGATGAGCAAAGCCAACGGAAGAAGCAGAAAATGAAAAACAAAAGGCTTCTACCGATGACGTGCACAAACAACGCATTACCATCTGCCGATAACGTCAACGCAACACCATCTGCCGATGAAGTCAACATAACTTCACCTGCCGATGAAGTCAACATAACTTCATACACAACTTCATCTGCCGATGAAGTCAACACAAATTCATCTGCCGATAGATTTCCATCTTCCGATAGACAAACACGCGACATCTACCGATAACAACAATACGACTCCTTCCGATAGAATTAAAATACACACTACATCTGCCGATAGACTTTATCTGCCGGTAGATAGCAAAACAAACACCCTGAACCAGGAGCTTCTCTACTTATCAGAAAAACTTGCAACTTACCTCTACCGATGACGTCAGCCGGATGATTCCTTCATCCAACATCTGCCGATCGCTAGACGACAAAAACCTACACAACATCTTCCGATGACTAAACGACAGCAAATAAGGTTTCATCTACCGACCATTTTACTATAACTAAAAAAAAAACTCTAATTATCCAAAGGGCTTAAGTATTTTACAAAAACCATCCAGAAACAAACCAAATCACTGCACTACCCAAATTCAGCAAAAACAATGTTTTCAAAATCCAAAAGAATACCAATATCAGTAGATTCTTAAAATGTATTCAAAACTTTGAAACCACTACTGTCATAAAATTTTCAGAAAAACATCTATACTGAACTAGTTACTCTTAACTGAACACCTGCAGCCATGGATTAAACCGCCCCAACAGATGACCAAACCGATGCCTGAAAATGCTCCCCCAACCAGCCTAGTCCTCATGTTGGTCGGTGAACACACCTTTAGTAACTTCTTCACCTACATCACAAAACTCATCTATTAGCCTAATGCTAAGCAAGTAAAGCAATGAATGAAATGAATTACTGAAACATAAATCTCCTAGACATGCTGTTTCTACTTTCTCCTCTCTGTTGTATTCATAATCGTGCTCTGTTGATCCCTCTGTACGATGGGAGAGTGGATCAGTCATCCCCCAAAGCATACATCCTCTGATCTCAATTAAGGGGCGGATTAATTCCCTTAACAGTTAACTGGTCTGATCCCCCTGTAGGATTGGGAAGTGGATCACTTTTCCCAAAACCTCAATTCTCTGTTCTCAGTTAAGGGGCAGATTAATCCCCCTTAACAGTTGTTCTGATCATCCTGCTCACACTTACCATGAAAATACATTTTTGTAGTCTTTCAAAACATGATGCATGACAACTGGAATTAAACATACAAACATACATAAACCCTACTGTTTTGTGATGTAGGCCCGAAGGCACAAACAAACTCTACTTACCTGGCTCCTTGGAAATCGCTCGGCTAAATGCTACTTTAGAAGCTCGCTCACCTAAAATCATAATAGTACATATATCAAACTTTCATTAAACTTCACAGAATCAATACAGGAGTTTGAGGAAACCAAATTTGAAACCCCACAACTCGGGTATTCTCATTAGTCACACAGCTCGAACCTACTCTAAATCACAGCATTCCTCGAAACTTCTCACATTGTACTCCCTCAGTTATCTAACTACTAAAATCGCAAGAAAACAAGGAGGGCTTACCTAGGTTGAAGGAGAATCGGGCAGGAGAATCGCCTAGAGATTTCTGCCGTTCGAGCTGAAGACCGAAAGGGAAAGAAAATGAGTAGTGGTGGCGGCTACCCTAACCTCTTGCCTTAAATACATTATCCACTTTCAAATTTGCCAATTACCCTTATGCCCTTACTTACTCATTCTTCAACCTAACCTACATTATACTAAAGTTTCATTCATCGATTATACTTAATAGATTTATCTGTTATTTTAAATTCTTAAATAAAGTCGGATGTTACATTGACACACTGGACACTGCTTCCAGATTGAATCTTTGGAATTCTGACTCCAAAGCTAACGGCATGTCAAGAATCATTGCCAAGGTTGGCGTTGTCACTCTGCTCAACGCATCTGCCACTACATTCGCCTTGCGGGAGTGGTATTTGATCTCAAAATTGTAGTCCTTAACAAACTCCAACCACCGACGTTGCCTCATGTTTAACTCTTTCTGAGTGAAAATATATTTAAGACTTTTATGATCTGAGAATATTTCACAAGGTTGTCCATATAAGTAATGCCTCCAAATTTTCAATGCGAAAACTACCGCAGCTAACTCCAAGCCGTGTGTAGGATAATTCTTCTCATGTGTTTTCAGTTGTCTAGAAGCATAAGCTATTACCTTTCCATCTTGCATCAACACACAGCCAATACCAACTTTGGAAGCATCACAATAAATGCTAAACTTTCCATTCTCAACAGGAAGTGTTAATATTGGGGCATTAGTCAATCTCTGTTTCAAAGTCTGAAAACTGTACTCACATTCTTTAGTCCATACATACTTCATGCTCTTCCTTGTTAACCGAGTGATGGGCATCGCAATTTTTGAGAACCCTTCAATAAACTTCCTGTAATACCTTGCTAATCCAAGGAAACTCCGAATATCTGTAACATGCTTCGGTTGGGGCCATTCCTTGACTGCTTGAACCTTGGCTGAATCGACAGATATTCCATCTCCCGAGATAACGTGACCCAGAAAGTGAACTTGATCCAACCAAAACTCACACTTGGAAAAGTTGGCATAAAGTTGGTGCTGCTTCAGTGTTCTTAACACCAAGTTCAGGTGCTTTGCATGCTCATCCTTAGTACGTGTATAGATTTAAATATCATCAATAAACACTATAACAAATTTATCTAGATACTCGTGAAACACCCTATTCATAAGATCCATGAAGGCTACTGGTGTATCTGTCAATCCAAAAGACATTACCAAGAACTCATAATGTCCATACCTCGTGCGAAAGGCAGTCTTTAGAATATCTTCAGATTTAACTTTCAATTGATAGTAGCCAGACCTTAGGTCAATATTAAAGAAGACTCGCGCACCATGGAGTTGGTCGAATAAATCATCAATCCTTGGTAGTGGATACTTGTTCTTGATAGTTAATTTATTCAATTCCCGATAATCAATACACATACGCAATGATCCATCCTTCTTCTTAACAAAAAGGACTGGTGCACCCCACGGTGAAAAGCTTGGGAGTATGAACCCTTTTTCTAACAGTTCCTCCAACTGTGTCTTTAACTCTCTAAGTTCTGTTGGTGCTAATCTATAGGGATTCTTAGATACAGGCTCTGCGCCTGGGTAAACATCTACAACAAACTCGATTTCCCTATCTGGCGGCAAGCCAGGAAGATCATCTAGAAACACTTCTGGGAAGTTTTGGACAACTAAGACATCTTGGAGACTCGCTCTTCTTACGAACTGTGTGTCTAAAACACTGGCCAAAAAGGATAAATACTTCCCGCATGGAGAAGGCCTAGCGTTGATATGAGTTAAAACAGACATCCTCTTATCCTTCTTCAAAGCTTGAAAGGTATGTTTCAAACCACCAGGGGGTTGAAAACTAACTATCCTAGTCCTACAATCGATTGTAGCATAATGCTTGAACAACCAATCCATACCCAAGATTACATCAAATCCTATTATCTCCATGAGATCAGCAGGTAGATTCATACTTCCCACTGACACCACACTATTAAGCATCACTTGGTTAGAGTGCATGCATTCTCTGGAGGGTAATGCGACATTAAACACATGCACAGTTGGCGTAGGCCGTACATCTAACTTGACAGCAAACGCAGATGCTACAAAAGAATGCGTTGCAACAGAATCTATTAAAGTAAAAGAAGGCATAAAGGTAATCAATATGGTACCTGACACTACAGCGGGCTGGTCATCGTCACCCGACTCCATCATGGAGAATATCCTCGGCTTCAACTTAGCGGGGCCACTCTTTAAAGTTGGACAATCCTTGTTAACATGGCTGACTTTATTACAGTTGTAACATCGAATGACTCTGGGTTTCGGGCAATCTTTGAACGTGTTTCCGACCTCCTCACAGTTGAAGCACTTCCCCAAACTAAGTCTGCACTCTCCTGGGTGATATCTCAAGCATTTCGAGCATTGAGGAAATCTCTTGGTGTCTTGCACTTTCTTCTCTCTTCCCTGAATGCCTTGGCCTTCACTGGGCCTCTTCATCCCTCGCTGTTGGTGCGGCTGAATGAACTTTCGTGGAGTTTCTCTTTGTCCAATACACTTCATTTCTGCTTCTTCCACTTCTAATGTCGTGGACACAACTTCACTGTAAGACAAACCTTTGATACCAGAAATCTTGACCCCTCTGTAAATCTCTGGCTTCAGTTCATGCACAAACTGGAAAACTTTATCTTCATTCCTGTGTACGAGGTGTCTAGCAAACCTGGACAGCGACTCAAATTGTCTGTTGTACTTGGACACGGACCCCGTCTGTTTCAAGTTCAGAAACTCTACTTTCTTTGTAGTCTGGACAATGCTGTTAAAGTATTTCTCATAGAAAACTTCCTTGAATTGCGTCCAAGACATTGTCAGGACATCATTGGTGGTCTCCATCATTTCCCACCAAAGCTGAGCATCACCAGCCAAATGAAATGTTGCCAAAGTGACTTTGTCTCCTTCTCCAATATTGGCATATCTGAACATACTCTCAATCTTCTTAAGCCATTCCTCAGCAACAATCGGATCAGATGACTTTCCATCAAACGTGGGCGGTTGTAATCTCCGGAATCTATCTCCCGATTGCTCATTGTTGGAACTCGAGTTGACACTCCTTTGCACCTCTCGGTTCAAGAGTAGTCCCAATTGGTCTGACTGCTGACGCACCAAATCTGTTAGCTGCCTAATCACACTGGGATCCTCCTCACTTCTCGGATTTGGTATCTCTCTTGGTATTCTTGGTCTCCCTGGTCGTCTAGACATTTTGCTATATTCCTAGACAAGATTAATTACTCTCATAAATATCTAAAGACTAAAGTTTACATAAACACTTACAGTTGTTGGAGTACTCCCACACGACGATTGGCACTGATGAGTAATCTTCTGAACGGTTTAACCAAATGTCTCTGATACCATACTGTAACGCCCCAAATTAATAAACCTGGTTCGCTACACATACACACTAAGCTGGACTAGGAAAATTCTGGAGAAATTTAAAACTTCACTCATCGGTAAAAATCGACATTTGTTTAAAACATCAAAACTTGCAGCGGAAAACATTCATGTAAAACAGAGTCATTTCAAAAACAGACTAGAAGAATCTTTCAGTTTAAATAGAATAATAAAGAAAAACGTTCGAAACTTCTCTGCGACATCTACAGCCAGTTCAACGCTATTGATAATCTGGCACCCACAGAGTCTATCGTTCCCATCCTTGGACACTTGTCTACGACTCTGGACGATGGACTCTGGACAAGCGACTTTGGACGACGCAACTCTGAATGATGTACACTGAACGACATCGCTTTGGACGATTTTGGAAGACTGTATTCGCTCGCAGAGTGGACGACAACCCTATCTTAGGATTACTTAATGACTCGGACGACTGTTCCTCACCGTCCACAGCTACATAGATTTTTCGTCCACGGAACACGTGACTTTGTCGTCCCCTGGCCACGTGACTTTCTCGTCCACGGGGTTACATAAACTCATCATCCACGAAACACGTGACTTTGTCGTCCACAGTCCACGTGACTTTCTCGTCCACGGGGTTACATAAACTCATCGTCCACGGACTAACGTCCACAGACTTACCTAAATTTGTCGTCCACGGACCACGTGACTTTATCGTCCACGGTCCACCTGACATTTTTGACCCAGCTTTGGACTATTACCTTGTCTTCAACTATGGACGACTAATTTCACTTACAGTTTGGACGACTGTTCTCGTCCACAGAATGGACTATTGTTTTCCCTTCCAACTCTAGACGACTATCCTTATGACAGAAACATAACTTAACCGATTATACACTAAACGATGTAAAAAGCTGACTACAGGAGAACATATAAAAATTTTACAGCAACCATTCAAAACAACGTAAATCCTTAACTTACTAAAAATCCAGAAGGAAAACTCCAATTAAAACCAACCATGTTTCATCGTCAGAATAATTTCAGAAACATATCAAAACATTAAAACGACTGCTGTCATTAAAATTCTCAGCGCACATTAGCTAAACATTTGTCTACTAAGTTCCACACATACTACCATTGGTTAAACCGCCTCATCAGTGCACCAGATAGTGGCATGGATGCGCTCCACCAACTGCGCCTATTCTTCATTATACTCAGAGAATTCACCTGTAGTCACCTCGGCACCTACATCACAAAACTCATCTATTAGCCTAATGCTAAATAAGTAGAGCAATAATGAAATGAAATGCTGAAACATAAACCCTATTCATGCAGTTTCTACTTTCACAACTCAGTTGTATTTCTTTTCGTTCCCTGTTGATCCCCCTGTTCGATGGGAAGCGGATCATTTTTCCCAAAGTATAAATATCCTCTGTCTCGATTAAAGGGCGGATTAGTTCTCTTAATAGTTAATCTGATTCAAAATAGTTGTTCTTGATCCCCCTGTTCGATGAGAAGTCGATCATTTTTCCCAAAGTATAAATATCCTTGGACTCGATTAAGGGGCGGATTAATTCCCTTAATAGTTAATCTGATTCAATCTGTTCATGTCTCACCATGCCACTATATCAGTAAATTAATTTTCGTGTTCTTTCAAAAACATAATACATGTCAAACTAAAAATCATGCAAAACATACATATACCCTACTATTTTGTGATGTAGGCCCAAAGACACACACATACTCTATTTACCTGGCTTCTTGGAAAATGTTTAGTTGTAAGCTACTTCAGGAGTTTTCTTAAACCTAAAACCAAAAACCGAGCATTAATTAAATCTTCTCTAAACTTCATTCTAAACCATCCAGAAATCTAAGAAATCTAGTTGGGAACTCTGTTCTTCGTGCATTCCCCGATTCACCACAAAACTCGAATCAAACTTTTACTCACAGCCCTCTCAACATTTTTTATTTTATTCTACCGTAAACCATTCATCAAATGTATATTCTATATTCATCCTAAATCATCCAGCAAGAAGAATCAAGGAAGAACTCACCTGGATTTGAAGGAATCAGGCAGGGGAATCGTCGAGAGAATTTGCCGAGCTGAAGACCAAAAAGGAAAGGTGAATAGTGGCGGCTTAAACCCTTAGCTAAACCCTCCCTTTTATACCCTATAATTCACAAATTACACTTATGCCCTTAGTTAACCAAACCTTAACCTAATCAAGCAACTAGTCATATTCATTTAATTCCTTAGGATTTAATTCATGAAATATTGTTATAATTAGGGCCAATAATTACCGGTTGCTACAGTTGATGACTTAGAATAACTGTGTAGCACCCGGCAATTATCGATTGGAATTGACGTTAGTGGTGTACGTTTTTATGGAATTAGGTAGACATGACTAATTGCTTGAGTATGTTAATGAAGGGAAATGAGATAAACAAGGGTTAGGTTAAAGTTTGGATTGACAAGGGCATATGTGTAATTTGTGAAACATGTAATATAAATGAAGGGTTTAGTGATGGGTTTTAGCCGCCACCTTATTCCACTTTCCCTTTTTGGTGCTCAGCTCAGCAGGTTCCTCTCGGCAATTCTCCTGCCCGGTTTCCTTAACCTAGGTGAATTTTGCTTCGATTTCTTGCTGTTTTAGTGGTTAGATAACATAGGGGTTGTAGATGTGTGCTTCGAGAGTGCTATGAGTGAGAGTTGGATTCAGGTTTTGTGTGAATCGAGAAATGCACGAAGAACAGAGTTCCCAACTAGCTTCCTTAGATTTTTAGATGGTTTAGAATGAAGTTTAGTGAAGATTTAATTAATACTCTGTTTATAATTTTAGGTTTGAGCAAACTCCCGAAGTAGCTTACAACCAAACATTTTTCAGGAGGCTAGGTAAGTAGAGTCTGTGTGTGCCTTCGGGCCAACATCACAAAACAGTAGGGTGTATGCATGTTTTCTATGTTTCGGTACGTCTTGCATCATGTTTGTTTTTGAAAGAATACGAAAATGAATTTACATATGAAATGGCAAGGTAAGGCTTGAACAGATTGAATCAGATCAGCTATTAAGGGGACTAATCCGCCCCTTAATCGAGTCAGAGGATGCAGACTTTGGGAAAAATGATCCACTTCTCATCGAACAGGGGGATCAAGATCCGCTATTAAGGGAACTAATCTGCCCCTTAATCGAGTGGATGCAGACTTTGGGAAAAATGATCAACTTCCCATTGAACAGGGGGATCAAGATCAGCTATTAAGGGAACTAATCCGCCCCTTAATCGAGTCAGAGGATGCAGACTTTTGGAAAATTGATCCGCTTCCCATCGAACAGGGGGATCAAGATCAGCTATTAAGGGAACTAATCCGCCCCTTAATCGAGTCAGAGGATGCAGACTTTGGGAAAAATGATCCACTTCTCATCGAACAGGGGGATCAAGATCAGCTATTAAGGGAACTAATCCGCCCCTTAATCGAGTCAGAGGATGCAGACTTTGGGAAAAATGATCCACTTCTCATCGAACAGGGGGATCAAGATCAGCTATTAAGGGAACTAATCCGCCCCTTAATCGAGTCAGAGGATGCAGACTTTGGGAAAAATGATCCACTTCTCATCGAACAGGGGGATCAAGATCAGCTATTAAGGGAACTAATCCGCCCCTTAATCGAGTCAGAGGATGCAGACTTTGGGAAAAATGATCCACTTCTCATCAAGATCAGCTATTAAGGGAACTAATCCGCCCCTTAATCGAGTCAGAGGATGCAGACTTTTGGAAAATTGATCCGCTTCCCATCGAACAGAGGGATCAACAGGGAACGACCATTAATACAACTGAGTTGTGAAAGTAGAAACTGCATGAATAGGGTTTATGTTTCAGTATTTTATTTCATTATTGCTCTACTTATTTAGCATTAGGCTAATAGATGAGTTTTGTGATGTAGGTGCAGAGGTGACTACAGGTGAGTTCTCCGAGTATATTAAGGAATAGGGGCAGTTGGAGGAGTGCATTCATGCAACGGCTTGCTAACTGATGAGGCGATTTAACCAGTGGCGGTGTGTGAATTTTAGTAGACTATCGAATAGCCATTGAGTAGCTGAATTTTTAATTGACAGTGGTTACTTACACTTTGATTTTGGATTGAAAACTCTTTGGAAATAGTACTTGTGTTTGGTCGAAAGAAGTGTGTGTGTGGATTTTAGTAGATGCTTGATTAGCTGAATTGTGACTGAGTTTTAAATTGACAGTGATGATTTTTAACGTTTTGATTGTGGTTTGAAGACTCTGATTATGAAACTTGTTGATTTTGAAAGAAGTCCTTTGAATTGAAATTACTGGAAGTGTGGATTTGACTAAGTTTTGGATTAGTGTTGTTTGTAAATGGTTATGGTCAAGATGCTTCAAGTTTTCATAGCTGTTGAAGTTGTCTACCGATTAGTGCATAATCGGTTAAAGTGTTGTTTAGTTGTTAGAAAAGTCGTCCAAAGTCGTCAGGTAATTCGAAGGTAAAATAGTCGTCCAAAGTTGTCGTCCATTCTGCGGGCGAAAACAGTCGTCCAAAGTCGTAAGTGAAAACAGTCGTCCATTCTGTGGACAAGAATAGTCGTCCAAACTGTAAGTGAAATGATATCGTCCAAAGTTGTCGTCCAAAGTACGTAGTCACATGGACCGGGGGTGATAAAGTCACGTGGTCCGTGGACGATAAATTTAAGTAAGTCTATGGACTTTAGTCCGTGGACGATGAGTCTATGTAACCCGTGAGTAATGAAGTCACGTGGACTGTGGACGATAAAGTCACGTGGTCCATGGACGATAAATTTAAGTAAGTCTGTGGACGACAATCTGTAGACGATAAGTCTATGTAGCCGTGGACGACGAGGAACAGTTGTCTGAAGTATGAGTAGATTGTCATAGAGATTAGTGGAAGAGTCATCGTCCAAAGTTATCGTCCAGAGTGTTGTCGAAACGGTGTCGTTCAAATTAACGTAGTCTGGTCGACGTAGTCTGGTCGACGTAGTTTGTTCGATTTAGAGTCTCGATGATGTAGTTTGAGCGATGAGTTCTGGTGACTGTTTCTGTGGACGACAGATTACCTAGTTGTGTCGAACTAATTGCAGATGTCGCAGAGAGATTTGAAACGATTTTGAACTCAAAGTTTTGCTAGTCTGTTTTCGTCATGACTCTATTTTTACATAAATGTTTTCCGCTGCAAGGTTTTGATGTTTTAAACAATGTCGATTTTTGCCGTTGAGTGGAGTTTTAAATTTTACCAGCATTTCCTAGTTCAGTTTAGTGAGTGTGAGTAGCAACCCGGGTTGATTAATTCGGGGCGTTACAAACTTGTTGCTAGGGCTTGATCCCTGAATTTTGTATAACTCCAGAACATTTTATTTTTGTTTTTCATTTTGTTGATCTTTTCATCAATGCTAAATTGTTGCAGTTCTTGTTGACTCATTCTTTGTTCCATCATAGCTACTGTTTCATGTTGCTTTGTTAGTTTATCATGAATGAGCTGCAAACCTCCCATAATCTACTGTTGGTAGATGATGCTCTCATTTGAAGTTGCACCTCTTCTTGTAGCATTTTGATCTCTCGTTTTTTAGATCTTGGTGCTTCTTCTTCATTAGCTTCTTCATCCATCATTTTCTTTTGTGCTACCTGTTTAACAACCAAAGGAGTGATGCGGAAAACTTTGTTAAGTTTCTCTTCATTTTCCTTGTAAGTCATTCTAGCTTGTTCACATAATCTTGTTGCCAATGAAGGAAATAGAAACTGCCCTTTAAGCCTAATAGCAACAACACAGAGTTCAATATATGATCAAACCAATGTTAATACGTTTTTCAGTCAAAATACAATAAAGCAAGACCGTTCTATCCTTAGTCACAATTTGCCCATGAGATGAAGGTAAAATATGGTTTAGAGGGATTGAAAATGGTTTAGAGATGCTACGACTACACCTCTTTGTGTTCATTCGGCTTCTTTGGAAGGAAGCTTCCAACTTGCTATGATGAGAGAGTTTTCTAAATCCTTGCTAGGTATTCAACCTCTATGGACAGAGGAAGAGAAAGATTTAGTAAGAAGAGGATTCCACCTACACTCACAAAGAGTGGAAACCAAATAACACACATTCAACACTTAGACATTACTCACCAAGGAAAGACGACAACTTAAAGGAAACTTCAAGTTTGAAGAAGAAAAACTTCCACACGATTTTTGTTCAACATTTTCTGAGGATTACAAGCAATAAGGGTGGTTTAAATACCACTTCCAAGAGAGCTACGGTTTACACCCAAAAAGAGGCATCACTGTAACACCCGGAATTTTCCCGAAACGTATGTAACCCTAGTCTAGGTTAAGCATGATAGTTATTTATTCAAGATTAGTGTACATTGAAGGGTATTAGAAGTGAAAGGAGAAGTGGAGAGTTTGACAAGTCAAACTCAAATGTGATTGGTGGATAATTTTTAAGTTTGAAAAGTCCAACTCTTTTAACCAATTAAAAGTTAGTAAAATCTAATGAAATTGATAAAAAAGTGGTGTTTTGGTGTTGTCTTTGGCGTTGGAAATACAAAAAGGAAGGGAGGGCTTAATGGTAATTTAAAGGGAATTAAATGAATTAATTTAAAAGGAAAGAAAAATGCATTTAATGTTAAAGTTTCCTATTTCTTCTTCTTCTCCATCGACACTCTCTCCCTCTCCTCCATAGCCGACGCCTCCCCTCCCTTGTTCTTCAATTTTGTCAAGGGTTTTTAAGGTAAAAATTTATGGGTTTTGGTTTGGTTTCACTTAGGTGTTGATTTGTGAGTGTTTTAGTGAGTTTTAAGTGGGTTTTGTGAGAATTTGGAAAACCCTAAAGGGGGATTCCGAAAATTTCACTCCCTTGGTTATTTTTCTTCCTCTTTTGATGATTAAAGCTTTGAAAATGTTAGTTTAGGTTGTTTGAGTGATTAGATTAAGGATTGGATGGAAGTTACACAAAAATCGGTTTTTAGCAAATGTGTACCCGGTTCTGTTTTTGTGTTTTTGGTTCGGCCAAGTTGGTTGTTTGGTTAATTTGAGTGTTTCAATGGATAGTAGACGTGTAGAGGTTTACGGATTGGGGTGGCACGTCGAAATCTGTTGAGAAACGAATAAGTTGTGGCCGTTTGAAGTTGGACGTTTGGAAATTGTGTGAAAATCGGGTTTGAGTGTTTTAGGTTGAAAAGTGATATTGGTTTGCTTTAGTTGGTTTCTTTAGAATTCCTTACGTTGTTACTAAGTGATTTTGTTCTTATTTGTTAGGTAATTGCACGAGTGAATTATCGGACGAAGTGAATAATTGAATTGCGAGCGACCAGGTAAGTAGTGGACCGCTTGTGTTTTGCCTTCGGGCCTACACCATGGAACGGTAGGGAAATTGTTTGCTTGGTTGTTTATTTTATCTTGTGTTGTGCATTGTATCTGACATGCATCATGGTTTTCAAACTACGAAATACGTGTTTTGAGCATCGTTTGCAAATATTGAGGCAATGTAAAGATATGTGAGGCAATGTGTTTGTGTGAGTCACCTCGTCGCGAATTAGTGTCTGAAAGTATGACAGTTTCGGGAGGTGTTTGTGTAAGTCACCTCGTCGCGAATTAGTGCCTGAAAGTATGACAGTTTCGGGAGGTGTTTGTGTGAGTCACCTCGTCGCGAATTAGTGTCTGAAAGTATGACAGTTCGGGAGGTGTCTCTCAGTGAGTTGATAATGAACGAGGTTCATTGATCGACGTGGGAGAAGATCATGTATGGCCGTCCCGTGTGTGAACACGATGTGTGCCTCGGATCTGGCTCTGAGTGGTCAACGCGTGACCATCCTGTTAGGATAGGTATCCGCTTGACGCACAAGTGAAAGTGTTGAGTAATGAAACAAGAATGAATTGAACACAACCGAGAGTTAGAAACCGCATGTATTAGGGTTGTGTGTAAGGGTTGTTTGTGCAGTGTGCATTGTGTTTTCGTATGCATTATTCCCTACTTACTAAGCATTAGGCTTACGTTTTGTGTTTCGTGGTGTAGGTGTCGACCGGAGTATAGTGAGGGCCTTAAGGAAAGCTAAGACTGGGACGCAGTTGGTGATGTACGGGGCATGCCGGTGCAAGCAGTTGTCGGGGCGTCTCGACCATGGTCTTCGGAAAGATGTGGGTGGAATAGTATTTTTTGGTCGTGTATAATTTACATTTATTTTGGTGGTTTGTAGAGTTGTCTTTTGGTTGTTGTTTTATTGTATAGCTATTTGTATTTGGTGTATATAGTCATAGTTAAGGGTGATATGTTGCCCTATACTGTGGATTTTCTTCACTTAGGGATGTTAGTATTGTAGTTTCCTCTTTACTATTATTTAGAGATTTCGTATGATGGTTAGTTGAGTAAGAATATTCTGGATCTGTTTGGGACTTGGTTTGTGTGCAGGTACTTAGCATTTTGGAGGCGCCATTTTCAGGCGTTATTTTGCCGAAATTTTCGGGAAGAACGCCGTGGTGCTTAAAGGGTAGGATTAAGGGAAATTAGTGAGTCTAGGCAGCTAGGTATGAAAATTATTTTAAATTATTAGGGGTTAAAGTGAGCCAAGTAGCGCACCGAGCCAGGGTGGTCTTCGGGGGCGTTACAATCACATGCTTCGAAAATCGAAAGGTAAAAAAGGGTACTTGACTAGGTCAACAGGTGAGCTTGATAGCGAGGATCAGGACTAGGAGCAGTCGGAGATCCACGGGGCTCGCCGGGGCAGGCCATTGTCGGGGCGCTTCGATCTGATTCTCGGGGTGTGGTTTGTAGTTGGGATTGAGATTTTGTGGTTGATTTTGTGAGATTTGTTTTGATGTAAATACTAGCGTTTGATTCTGGTGTGAATTGGGTTTAAATTGTGTTTTAAATGCATGTTTTTCAGGTTTTCAGATTTAGAAACTTTTAGCCGTTATATTGTCGGTTTTTATTAAAAATGTCTATACTGTCGGGTTCCCGTTCTCTATTTTTTTTTTGTTATTCGTTTTAAGTCGGTTTTCTAAGATTTTTATGGGACATGGAGTCGGGAGTGTCAGGAACGTGTGGGAAAAATTTTAGAATTTTTGGAGGTGTTTGGCTCGATGAAAAATGAAAAAAAGTGTGGAAAATTCAAAAAAAGTCAAAAATGGGTGTTTTTAGGCCGAAGGGACCCGAGAGGGCGCGCGCTCGATCTGGCTGGGCGCGCGATCGATCAAGCCGGCGCGCAGGGCCCTCGCGCAGTGCGCGCGGGAGCGCTACCTGGGCGCGCGCGGCGCCCAGCAACAGAAAAATAATTTTTTTTTTTTTTAAATTCCTATTTCTACTATGTTTTGACCCAACCTTTTCGGACATATTTTAAACGTATTTCACGCACGCTTTTCAATATTTTTCGAGGGTTCAAAAAACCCAAAAAACTGAGTTGAATAATTTATGAAAATTATTTTAAACGTCGTTTTAAACGTGGTTAGAGTTAGCAAAGTAGCGTACCGAGCCGGGGCGGGTTCGGGGGCGTTACACACGTAATAATTAAAAGGGATGGTGCAACACAAATGCATATGCAAAAATTAAAAGACACATGTCATGCACATGTGCATGTAAGAATTAAAAAGACATGCGGCAAACATATGTTCATACAAGGATTAAAAGGTCACATGAAAAGCAGATGCAAATGCATGTAAATCATGTAGGAGAGATCTTATCTGACTGATCTACTCAAATCATGTTCAAACAAAGTTTAAACATGAGATGACATCTGACCATACAGAGAATCATGCTTTACACAATCTTAGGAGTTATTTTATCTTTATTTTTCTTTTTCTTTTTAGCATTTAATTAATTTTAATGTATAGCTTATTTAATGGCCAAACATTTTCGATTTAATAGAAGAAGATTGAATTAAAAATTGAGTTTTTTTAGAGAAGATTTCTCTTTGGTTCTTTGTGAAAAACATCGATATTCTTCAAGTCACGCTTAAAGAATCTTGCTTGATAGTTTTGGTTCTTACCAACGAGTTTGGTATGAGTCAATCTCTTGTTTTGATAACTACGATTCTATTGAATTCTTCGATTGGGGTCTTAATTCCTTACTTTATTCTTGAATTGAAAAGACATTCATTTGAACTATTCCGCTTGTTGAAGGGTATCAGATCTTCTAATATCTGAGGTTCGCATCATAGACCCAATATTATTTTTTGGAATTGGGCAAGTTAGTCGATTAATGGAGTCACTAACCATAACACATTTCCAGACATTGAAACACATTTTTCAATATATCAAAGATACACATTGATTTTGGCTTGCTATATTCATTTTCTATTAAATTTAAGATTGTGAGACATAGTGATTAGCTATTAGGGTGGGGATACATATAACCAAAGGAGCACAACGAGTTTTTTTTTTAAATGGGTAATACAACTTTTACATGGATTTAAAAGAGCAATAAATTGTAACACTATCTACCTGTGAAGCTAAGTATGTTGCTACTACATGCTGAGTGTGTCATATCACATGGTTGAGAATACTAATGAAGAATTTACATATTCCATGAGAAGAAACTATAGAGATTTTTCTTCATAAAAAATCAACTATTGCATTCGCAAAAAATCTTGTATATCATGATAAAAGAAATGGTATTAATACAATGTATCATTTTCTTCATGTCTATGTTACAAAAAATAAAGTGCAAATGAAGTATATGAAAATCGATGATCAAGTTGCTTTTTTTTTTTTTTACGAAGCCTCTCAAGTATGATATTTTCAATAAGCTAAGGATATTGGTTGGAGATACAAGAAATTAAGTTTAAGTGAAGATGTTGAAAATGTTAGCTTAATTCATTTAATTTGTGCTGGTTACTGTATATTTTTAATGTTGTTTTAGTCAAAGTCGATGTATTTCTGAACTGTCACCTAGAGAGTTAAGTTTCATGTATGTGTAGATGCATTTGTTCATGTATTTGTATGGTTTATTGATGGTTAGTTCATGTAACTAGATGATTCGTTATGTGTTAGTACATGGGTTAGATTAATTAGGTAGTTCATGTATGGTGTTATACATTCACCAACGAGTCTTATAAATATGATGCAAATTTATTCATTTTGTATCAAGCAATAGTGAAAGCAAATATTAGAAGAAAATAATTTCTTTTCATCTCCTTATCTTTTCATTATCCAAAATCTCTCTTCCTCGTTCCAACGTTAGTAGTCAATTACAACGAGTTTAGTCATTTGCTTGAAGGCATGTCTCATGGACCTCTCTGAAAGTCCTAGAGGCACTAGAAGATGGGATTGGAGGAGACTACTCCGTCAAGACAAATTTGAAACTGTCATCCACAAGAAGCGAATTCATGTTCTTCTTTCCATTGACGAAATTGTTGTCACCAATGTTTTAGTTGCAAGTAGTGAGATTGTAAAATCCCACTTAACGGTGTAATAAATTACAAAACATTGAATTAACTTTATGCTTAAAATGATATAAAATAATAATGTGATGCACGAGCATGCTTAATCACTACAAACATTTTGTAATACCCGAGATTTTTCTTGTAATGTATGTAGCCCTTAGAGTAGGTTATGTTATGAGGTTTAGCACATTTCCTAGAGTTTTGGTTAGCAATAATTAGAAAGTGAGGGTTATACTAAGTATAAAGATTAGAGAGTGGTAGTTGGAGAATTTTGGTGTATTGTTGGTTAACATAAATGAGAGAGATAAATTAAGTGAACAAAAAGGGAGTTAAGATTAGGCCCCACGTTGAAAGTAAAGAAGATGAAAGCTTTAAGGATTATAAAAGTTAAGAAGTTAAATGAAATCAAGTGTAGAAAAGTGATAGTTTGAAAAGTCAAAGTCTAAGGAGAAGAAAAAGATTGTTGAAAAGTCAAAAGATGTAAAAGTGAATGAAGAGGGTTTGGAAGGAGAGCTTTCACGTTGGTTGGAGCTAAGGGTGTGGTTGATTTATAAAAATAGGAATTTTGGTGGCAAAACTTAAAAAGGGAAAAAAATGGAAACTTTATAAATTTGATGGGTTTTATGTTAAATTGGCAAACATTTCCTTCTTCCTCCTTTCTTCCCACGAAACCTTGGCAGCCATGGGAGGGTTTTATCTTCCTCCTTTCTTCAATTTTTACAAGGATTAAGGTTGGTTTTTAGTTGGGTTTTGTTATGAATATATAATAGTGAAGGTTTTAGGTGTTGTGTTAGGATTTTATTGAATTTTTGGAGGGTTGTAGAAACCCTAAGGGTGAAGTTCGAATTTTCCATTTCTTGGTAAGTTTTCTTCCTATTTTTGATGGTTTAATTCTTAGCTAGGTTGGTTTAGGTTATTTTAGAGATAGATTAGAGTTTGGACGGAAGTTGTGCCAAAAATTGGTTTTGAAAACTATGAGGGCCGATTCTGTTTTTGTGTTTTCAAAATTGTTAAGTTATTTGGTTGTTGAATTTGAGTGTTTCAATGTATAGTAGACGTGTAGAGGTTTACGGAATTGGGTGGCACGTTGAAATCCGTTGAAAAACGAATAAGTTATGGCCGTTTGAAGTTGGACGCCAAAAATTGTGGGAAAATCGGGTTTTAGGGTTTAGAGTTTTGAATTGTTTAAAGTGTTGTTAGTTTTAGTTTAAGTATTTCTTGGAATTCCTAGAATGTTATTAAGTGAGTTTTCTATATTTGTTAGATTGACGAGCAAGCATTTAGTATAGCCGAAGTGATCAAATACATGCGGAGCAACAGGTAAGTAGAGGACGTTTGTGTTTTGCCTTCTGGCCTATACCATGGAACGGTAGGGATTTGTTGTTTGTTTGTTGTGTGTTGTTTTATGTTGATTGTGTGACATGCATCATGGTTTCGAACTACGCAAATACGAGTTTTAGCATGATTTGAATTGTGAGTATGAAATGCAACAGTGTCTCTACGAGAGATGTACGCCTATGTGTCTCTACGAGAGATGTACGCTGAAGTGTCTCGAGTAGAATTAATTTCTACGAGAGATGTACGCTACGATTCTTGAAATGAGAATGGAATGAGCACAACCGAGCGAGTAGAAACTGCATGTGTTAGGATGTGTGGGCATTGTATGTGTTTGCATCCATTATTCCCTACTTGCTAAGCATTAGGCTTACGTTTTGTGTTCCGTGGTGTAGGTGACGACGTCATTACAGGTGAGAGCCATGAGGAAAGCTAAGATTGGGACGCAATCGATGATGTACGCTGTATGCCGGTGCGGGCAGTTGTCGAGGCGTCTCGACCATGGTCTTCTGGGAGTTGTGAGTGATGGGTATTTTTTTGTTATTTTGGTATTTTTGTTGTATTTGGTTGGTGTTTTAGAGATTGGTGTGTAGATATTGTTTTGTTTTAAATGTTTTGGGGTTTATAACAATTAGTCGTTATGCTGCTCAATTTTTCGTAAAATAAACAACGTTCGGTTTTACAATTCTCCACGTTAGGGTGATATTTTGGAGTCGGTTTTCCAAGATTTTTACGTGTCAAGGAGTCGGGAGTGTCGGAAAAATGTGGAAGTGGTGCGCTGGTGGCCGGAGTGGGCGCGCTAGCGCCGAGCGGGGCGCGCGCAGCGCCCAGCGCCGATCGATCGGCAGGCGCACTGTTGCGCGATCGGGCAACCCGAGAGGTTGTCGATCGATCGGCACCTCGTGCGCGCGCAGTGGCGCGCAGCGCGCTGTGAGCAAACGCTGCCTGGGCGGCGCGCGCACCCAGTACAAGCGCGCGCGGCGCCTAGCATGCAAATTTTAATTTTTTTGAAAATTTTATGAATAAATTTTACTATTCATAAAATGTTTTAACCCGATCTTTTTTTTATGTATTTTAAACGTATTTTACGCACGTTTTCCAACAAATTTCGAGGGTTCGAAAAACCCGAAAAATGAGTTTAAATTTTATCGAAAACTATTTTAAACGTCGTTTTAAACGTGAGATGTGTGAGCCAAGTAGCGTATCGAGCCGGGGTGGGTTCGGGGGCGTTACAACATTAATTATGCTAATATAACCTTGATTAAATAATGTAACTCATTATATATATAGTTGCCACTTTATGGTTTTTCAACGATAAAATAGATTTTATAAACCAACTTTTACAGTAAGTTAAGTAAACAATCTCTTTATGGACAACAATTATCGAAGTCGTCCCGAACCTTTAGAGAGGACGGTAATCAAATTTAGAGTCTTGCTTAAATCTCACATTGTTGCGTCAACTGTGAGTTCGTGAAGTGTTACACTTAATTTTTTGGGAAATTACCAAATTCAACCACGAAGTTTCGGGTTTTTTCGATTCCAACCACAAACAATTTTTTTTAACAATTCAAACCATCACCTATCGAAAATATGCCAATTTTAACCACGCCGGACGGACGGACTCGGATTGCGTCCGTCCGTACTTAAAAATGACCTAACCCGGACGGACGGCTAAAAGCAGCGTCCGTCGCCAATTTGTCGTTCAATCAAAAACCGCCACGTAGCCGCCACGTAGCCCGTTCGGATGCCTTATTTCCCGTCCGTCCGGGTTAACTTAAATCTATCCCGGACGGACGGTATAATTACCCGTCCGTCCGGGTAATCGATTATAACCCCAGTGATGCCGGGAATTTGGAATTTTCACCGGAGACAAAAACCTCGAGGCGACGAAATTACTTTTCCCTCGAAGCTTTGAATTTTTTCGTAGATTTACAAAAAAAAGCGTCTGTGGTAATTTCTTTATCAATTCTGATTTATTTACTTTAAGTTTTAACCTAAATAACGAAAAAAACCGAGCCCTAATTCCAAAATGGGGAAAATGTGAAATGCGGACAGACGGGAAAATGTATAGTCCGTCCTGGTTTTAAACCCGGACGGACGCGTAAAAAGGAGTCCATCCGGGGGCTTTCATTTAATTATACCCGGACAGACTCCTTTTCACGCGTCCATCCGGGGTCCTTCATTTAATTATACCCGGACGGACGCGTAAAAAATAGTCCGTCCGGCCGAGACCAAATATTCTAAAATTTGATTTTTTTTTTTTTGTTTTTTTTTTTTTGTTTTTTTTTTTTTGTTTTTTTTTTTTTGTTTTTTTTTTTTTCTTTTTTTTTTTTTTGTTTTTTTTTTTTTTTTTTGTTTTTTTTTTTTTTGTTTTTTTTTTTTTTTTTTGTTTTTTTTTTTTTTGTTTTTTTTTTTTTGTTTTTTTTTTTTTTCTTTTTTTTTTTTTCTTTTTTTTTTTTTTTTTGTTTTTTTTTTTTTCTTTTTTTTTTTTTTTCTTTTTTTTTTTTTCTTTTTTTTTTTTTCTTTTTTTTTTTTTGTTTTTTTTTTTTTGTTTTTTTTTTTTTCTTTTTTTTTTTTTCTTTTTTTTTTTTTTTGTTTTTTTTTTTTTTTTCTTTTTTTTTTTTTGTTTTTTTTTTTTTTTTCTTTTTTTTTTTTTTTTGTTTTTTTTTTTTTGTTTTTTTTTTTTTTTGTTTTTTTTTTTTTTTGTTTTTTTTTTTTTTGTTTTTTTTTTTTTCTTTTTTTTTTTTTCTTTTTTTTTTTTTTTTCTTTTTTTTTTTTTCTTTTTTTTTTTTTTTTCTTTTTTTTTTTTTTTTTTTCTTTTTTTTTTTTTGTTTTTTTTTTTTTCTTTTTTTTTTTTTTTCTTTTTTTTTTTTTTTGTTTTTTTTTTTTTTTTGTTTTTTTTTTTTTCTTTTTTTTTTTTTTTCTTTTTTTTTTTTTTGTTTTTTTTTTTTTGTTTTTTTTTTTTTCTTTTTTTTTTTTTTTCTTTTTTTTTTTTTTGTTTTTTTTTTTTTTCTTTTTTTTTTTTTTTTGTTTTTTTTTTTTTGTTTTTTTTTTTTTGTTTTTTTTTTTTTTTGTTTTTTTTTTTTTGTTTTTTTTTTTTTTTGTTTTTTTTTTTTTCTTTTTTTTTTTTTCTTTTTTTTTTTTTTTGTTTTTTTTTTTTTTTCTTTTTTTTTTTTTCTTTTTTTTTTTTTTTTTGTTTTTTTTTTTTTCTTTTTTTTTTTTTCTTTTTTTTTTTTTGTTTTTTTTTTTTTTTCTTGGTGATATTCAAACATTTGACCACTTAGAGGGTGATGGAGAAATACAAGTGTGTTCAATTTCAAAAACCTTAGACGATGAGCTACGAACACCATTCAATTCTGAGGATGACGAGGTGCAAAGCAAACAAACAAGAGCTGCAGATTCTGGTGATTTTGCTTTGAGTAGAAAATATATATCTTTGCAGGCCATTAGAAATGAAATACGAGACTATTCTTTAAAAAAAGGATATGATATCAAGATCGTTAAAAGTGGGAGGAACAGATTGACGGCAAAATGTGAAGGAGTAGATTGTCAATGGCATCTGCATGCGTCGACCATGCAAAATGAGGCCACCTTTCAAATAAAGTCATACTGTGATGATCACAATTGCGTAAGGGTATTTGATAATCGGCACGCTACAGCAAAGTGGTTGGCAACAACTTATTCAGATAGGTTCAAAAGTCAACCTGACTGGCCCATTAATGATATTATCAAGACAGTGAGGCGGGAACACAAAGTTAACATTAAGCCAAGCCTTGCGAGAAGAGGAAGAACCCAAGCAAAAGAAGCTAATTTCGGGAGGAACGAAGAACAACTGAAGATACTTCGTTCTTACGGAGCTGAAATATTAAGATCAAATCCAGGTAGCACACTGGTAATAGATGGTGACCTGGTCGTTCAGGATAGAAATGAGAAGATGATGTTTAAAAGAATGTACATGTGTATGGCTGCTTGCAAAGCAGCTTTGTTGGATATGGGCAAACCTCTTATTTGTTTAGATGGATGTCATCTGAAGGGAGCCTGCCCCGGCCAATTACTCACGGCCGTGAGTATTGATGGCAACAATGGTATATATCCCATAGCTGTTGCCAACGTGGAATCAGAATCCCAAGTCTCGTGGAAGTGGTTTTTGGAGATATTACGAAACGACTTAGGGATTGACGAAGGCCGAGGATGGACATTTGTGTCGGATCGACAGAAGGTATATATTGTTATTACTATTATTATTTGGATCAGCAGAAGTTATTGTTTTAATCTGAGCCTGTTTTTCTTTAAAATTGCAGGGATTGTTGAATGCAGTGGACGAGATATTTGGTTTAGCCGAACACCGTTTCTGCCAGAGGCATATGTATGCAAACTACAAAGGAAAATTTTCGGGTCTATCGTATAAAGATGTGATGTGGAATGCAGCAAGGGCAACCACAAGGGAATATTTTGAGCTAGCAATGAGGAAAGTATATGAGCTCAATAAGGATGCTCATTTATGGCTTCGACGAACACCACCTAGATTTTGGGCCAGTTATACATTTTCGACAATTCCCAAGTGTGACTTGGGCTTGAATAATTTTTGTGAGTCTTTCAATGCAGTTCTTTTGCCTGCCCGGAACATGCAGATTTTGACGATGTTCGAGATGATTCGAAAGACCCTGATGACACGCATTGTCAAAAAACACGAGGAGATGCTCAAGGTAGAAGATGTTCTGTGTCCTAAGATTAGGAAGAAGCTAGAGAGGCTGAAAGGGACAGCTTACGATTGGAGGGCTGAGTTAGCGGGAAATGCACTGTTTCAGGTTTGTTCAACTTGTTCATACTGATATGTTCTTCTTAGTTTGTTCTACTTGTTCATACTGAGTTTGTTTATGCACTGTTTCAGGTTAGCAACGGCGACGAACAATATATCGTTGACCTCAATGTAGGCGAGTGCACATGTCGAGGGTGGGAGATTTCTGGCATCTCTTGTGTTCACGCCGTTGCATGCATTAATTTGATGAGAAAGCCGATGGAAGATTATGTTCATATATATTATCATCGGGAGACATATCTGGAGATGTATTCGCACTTCATTCGTCCCATTAATGGGCAAAAAATGTTGCCAGAACCAGAGAATAGGACCCCAATCATTCCGGGTCAGAGAAGGCCTCAACCTGGTAGGCCAAAGAAGAAAAGAATTCACGATGTCGATAAACCTTCTACCACTTCTCGTGGTCCGCGTGGTCTAACTTCTAAGAAGAAGTCTACGATGACGTGTCGTAAATGTGGACGTCAGGGGCATAACAGTCGCACATGTTCTGAGAGGGGATCCACTTCACGTGCTTCTGCTTCGCGTGACACATTTATGAGTTTTCGAACCGTTGGCGGGACGCAGGTACATTTTTTTTATTATTCTCGTAAACAAAATTTTGCTATTATGTTCTAATATAACTATCAATACGTGCAGGAATCTACTACAGTCAATCAAGAAAGCGGCCATGAGAGAGAATGATGGATATCTTTGTCTGAAACTTCCACGAGAAAATGATTCGCTCGGACAACTATCTTTTTGCCCACGGTACCGTATCCCGGTCTTCTTGGAAGTCTCATAGCCTTTTGAAGAAACACGCACATGTTCTGAGAGAGGATCCACTTCACGTGCTTCTGCTTCGCGTGACACATTTATTGGTTTCTGAACCGTTGGCTGGACGCATGTACATTTTTTCTATTATTCTCGTAAACAAAATTTTGCTATTATGTTCTAATATAACTCTCAATACGTGCAGGAATCTGAGAGAGAATGATGAATATCTTTGTCTGAAACTTCCACGAGAAAATGATTCGCTCGGACAACTATCTTTTTGCCCATGGTACCATATCCCGGTCTTCTTGGAAGTCTCATAGCCTTTTGAAGAAACACGCACATGTTCTGAGAGGGGATCCACTTCACGTGCTTCTGCTCAGAGAGAGAATGATGGAAGACGATGACATACAGATGGTGGAGAGCGGATCATCTTTATTTTATGCATATTTGATGTATCTTATAGTTTGTACAGCAAATTGTATTTTATAATGAGAAATTATACCGTTCCTACGTTGAAGTTATCAAGATGGATATCTTTGTCTGAACTTCTCCACAGAACATGATTCGCTCGGACAAATATCTTTTTGGGCCCACGTTACCGTATCCCGGTCTTCTTGGAAGTCTCATAGCTTTGAAGAAACACGCACATGTTCTGAGAGAGGATCCACTTCACGTGCTTCTGCTTCGCGTGACACATTTATTGGTTTCTGAACCGTTGGCTGGACGCATGTACATTTTTTCTATTATTCTCGTAAACAAAATTTTGCTATTATGTTCTAATATAACTCTCAATACGTGCAGGAATCTGAGAGAGAATGATGAATATCTTTGTCTGAAACTTCCACGAGAAAATGATTCGCTCGGACAACTATCTTTTTGCCCATGGTACCATATCCCGGTCTTCTTGGAAGTCTCATAGCCTTTTGAAGAAACACGCACATGTTCTGAGAGGGGATCCACTTCACGTGCTTCTGCTCAGAGAGAGAATGATGGAAGACGATGACATACAGATGGTGGAGAGCGGATCATCTTTATTTTATGCATATTTGATGTATCTTATAGTTTGTACAGCAAATTGTATTTTATAATGAGAAATTATACCGTTCCTACGTTGAAGTTATCAAACCAGTATGAGTAACAAAATTTAAAACCATTTCTATGAAGCATCTAACAGAAAAGAAACTTCCACAGATTGAGAAGGTCGTTTCACGTCACTCCCACCACTACTGCCTGAAGTTTTTTCAACGCTGCTTCCAATTACGACAGAAGAAGGAGAAATGCAGAGTGAAATAAGAGGGAAAATCGCAGAATTTGTAATGTCCCTTTGATAATTAAAGTGGGAAAAAAATTAGAAATTTTGGCAGAGTTTCCTTTGTTTTTAGTCTCCCCACAGCTAGTATCATCCTGCATATTTGAATATCCAAACAGTTCCAGTATTTTGCCTCAAACATCAATTGCATCCAACAAAAATAAATATAACTAATAAACATCAAATTAATGAATATCCAACTACAAGTACTACAAATTTTCATCATCCAAATACAGTACATCATCAAAGTTTACAAAAAAAAAACTCTCGGTCTCTGTGCATCGCCCTCGGTCGTCCCCTCTCTGCATGTAATAAAAGAAAGTTAGATTATAATGAGTTGAAATGTAATTAATAATGAGAAAATAGGTTCAAATATACCTAAGCTTGGGCAGCGTCGTCATCTCCAGTCCCCGGCAGCACACCTCGTCGTCACCATCCCCCCGGCAGCACACCCTCGTCATTTCCACCCCCGGTAGCACACCACACCCTCGTCGTCACCATCCCCCGGCAGCACACCCTCGTCGTCACCATCCCCCGGCAGCACACCCTCGTCGTCACCATCCCCCGGCAGCACACCCTCGTCATTTCCATCCCCCGGTAGCACACCCTCGTCGTCACCATCCCCCGGCAGCACACCCTCGTCATTTCCATCCCCCGGCAGCACACCCTCGTCGTCACCATCCCCCGGCAGCACACCCTCGTCGTCACCATCCCCCGGCAGCACACCCTCGTCGTCACCATCCCCCGGCAGCACACCCTCGTCATTTCCATCCCCCGGCAGCACACCCTCGTCGTCACCATCCCCCGGCAGCACACCCTCGTCGTCACCATCCCCCGGCAGCACACCCTCGTCGTCACCATCCCCCGGCAGCACACCCTCGTCATTTCCATCCCCCGGCAGCACACCCTCGTCATTTCCATCCCCCGGCAGCACACCCTCGTCGTCACCATCCCCCGGCAGCACACCCTCGTCATTTCCATCATCCGTGAAGATCCGTCTAGTCTCTCTGTGGTACTCCATTATATCTCTGAGGTACTGCATAATGTTTGCTTGACTAGATTGAACAGTCTGCACCTCCGTTCGAACAGACGCCACCTCTGTTCGAACAGACGCCACCTCTGTTCGAACAGCCTCCACCTCCGCTCGAAAATTCTCTATCAGCGTCGTAATAGAAGCCATATCCGTGGGAGGCACGATCTGAGGGGGGAGTTGCCCTCGACGAGGGTGTTGCAGCACAGGAGGGGGCCGAACATCATTCCCCTCCGTCCACCTTCCGTCGACCTCATGCAGCCCCATCTTCACCAAATGCAGCCTGCCGAATGCATCCGCGGGCCGGTGTGGTATAGTCTGTGCCCCTCGTGGTAACTAAATTTGAAAATGCTCAATAATCTTCTGAATCAATACAGTGTACGCGAGGTTCTTGGTCTGTGTGCGTGAGATCTCACTAATGTGACTCAGAATCACATAGCCGGGGTCGAAGAAGTTACCGCTATACAATTTCTCCATGACATAGAGACACATGTAGCTAACATGATCTCTATGTCCAACGCGCGGTAGAATGGTGTGTGCTATAAGGTTATGGATGACGCGAGCTTTCACGTTCAAATCTTTTGCTCCTGGCTTCACGATGTCCACAATATCAGCGTTCCGATGAATCTGTCTAATGAACGCTGTTCCCTCCGCTGTGGCGAGCATGGGCAATTTTTTCTGGGAATGGTAGTACTTTTCTACCCCTTCTCCGTGAAAGCCAAGCACTTCATTCACAACCCGTGGCGTCACTTCATACTCCTCACCCATTATGTAGGTCTTTATAACTCCCGACCTCCCTGAAAATCTCATGTTCGCATAGAATAGGCGAACCATTTTTTCACAGCTGACTCCCCGAATGGTGTAGAGTCCTTGAAGTCCGATTCTGTCAAACATTTCTTTTATCTCCAAAGACTCCCATCCTGAAAATTTTTAATAACAAATGCATGAGACTAGTTCAACGAAATATTGTCGAAACAATTTGTAATTGACTCAACCTGTAAAGTTCACCATCTTCGTCAACGACACCTTTCGGTGTACTATATCCAGCTGATATTGCTCTCAACAATGTTCACTGCGAAAGTCCTTCGATTGTGAGGCCGATGAAGCTGGCTGTGAGGAGCTGGGAGCCGAGGAGCTGGGCGGTGGCTGTGAGGCCCTTGGAGGTGCCTGTGGAGCACGTGGATGTGGCTCTGAGGCCCGTGAAACTGACTGTGGGGCCGGTGGACGTGGCTGTAAGGCCTGTGGATTGGAGGTAGCTGTGAGGGCAGTGGAGATGGCTGTGACATCGTTGGCCGCTTTGAAGGTCCACCTTGTGACGTCGAATCCTTCTTTCGTTTATAAGCAATTTTATCTGCCATTTTCGTAAAGTCTGCAAATTGGAAAGTATCCAATATTAGCCACAATAACTCGAACCGTGGCGAAAATCAGAGCCCAGTAAAAATCGGCCAAAACAGCCTTAACCCGGACGGACTCAATATTAGTCCGTCCATCCGGGTTATTGCTATGATCACTCGGACGGACGGATTGAAATCGCGTCCGTCCGGGTAATTCGAAAAGGGCGATTTTGACCTAGGGCTCGGATTTTTGCGTTCTAAACGTAAAAATTTAAACTAAAACACTACAAAAGGAGTAAGATATTACCTGATGCGTTTTTCGCTTGAGAATCGCACAATAAATTTGTAGAGCGTCGAGAGAAAACGATTTCTGACCACGGTGAAAACCCGGCATCGCTGGGGTTATAATCGATTACCCGGACGGACGGGTAATTATACCGTCCGTCCGGGATAGATTTAAGTTAACCCGGACGGACGGGAAATAAGGCGTCCGAACGGGCTACGTGGCGGCTTTTGATTGAACGAAAAATTGGGGACGGACGCTGCTTTTAGCCGTCCGTCCGGGTTAGGTCATTTTTAATTACGGACGGACACAATCCGAGTCTGTCCGTCCGGCGTGTTTAAAATTGGCAGATTTTCTATAGGTGATGGTTTGAATTGTTAAAAAAAAATTGTTTGTGGTTGGAATCGAAAAAACCCAAAACTTCGTGGTTGAATTTGGTAATTTCCCTAATTTTTTCTCTCCCACCTATTATTTTGAATTAAAGTTATATTTCAATGTAGTATGCCTATTAAACTTGTAAAAAGTCAATTGACTTTTATACAGATTATTAACTTTATGATTAAATATAAAATCAAAGATTCTTGAACAACTTATTTGGAGTTTATTATTTAGAGTGATGGGTAAAGTATATGTTGGAGTCTAAACAAAATGACCATCAAAGTCTTCACTGTGAGCAAGATGAACTCCAACATCGGAAATTCCATTAAGAAAGTTTGCTGCAACATCCACATTTTTCTCTTCCTGCTCTTCCTTGTTCTTGAAAATACTCTAAAGTGGGACTGACTATACTCTACGATGACTTTGACTTCTTATGACGACTTCCATTTCTGGGGAGCGACATTGATTACTTATTCATAAATCAGAGTTTCAAATTATGCAACTTCATGAATCTGTGAACTTTCCAAATCTCCAACTTTCTTAATTTTCAAGTTTCCAAATTTGTAATTTCCATCTTTCATTAACTTGCTATTAATTCTATTTTACGAATCATTGATGTCCAGTTGGGTTTGAGAAATCAATAATCTCCTAAAGAAGAATGATATATTTATTTTTTTATTATATTCTCTTAAAAAATTCGCTGACGTGTTAAATTATAATTAGTATAATTAATGTCATAAATTATAAATAAATAATTTATTATATTAATTGTATTTTAATTGTATCAATCATTGTTTGACGTATTAATAAATTTTTTAAGAGATTAAAATAATAACATTATTCTTTAGTAAAACAATATTTCAATTACCATAATTATAAAAAATAACGGCACTGATTGACACAATTTCTATTTCTTTTGAAAACAACAAAATAAATTTATTTGGTTGTTACTTTTTATATTTTATCATATTTTTTCAAAATAAGTAAATACAAGATGTTGAAGAGAATCACGCCAAATATTATTCAAAGAAAGAAAGAGAGAAAGTATATGCACCCATTCACGAGATATTTGAGGATTGATTCTAAAGTATTATGAAAAGAAATTGGTTGTTTGATATGGGTAATTCACAGCTTACATAAGGAGAAGTAATGGAACAATAAGGAGTTATTGATAATTCAATAAGGTATTCCAATAAATCATACGAGAAAAAGTAGTCATCAATAAGGTTGATTATTTTATTTCAAATTAAAGTTATAAGATTGGGCTTAGAAAGGATTTACTTTTTGCATAAATGAATTAACTAATTTCTAAAAATGAATTTTTCTGATATTACCAATATACCTTCAAATGCTACTAAGAATGAACAAATCGTAGAGATTTCTCAAAACTCTTTACTAAATCAATGGTCTATTCCTCTATATAATATATTTCCTCAACACGATGAGTTGATTTACCAATATGATGAGTTGATATCTCCAATAAGTTTCTTTATCTATTCTTATGAAGGGCTGTGTGCAATATCAATACTAAATTTTCATGATACTTTAGACTTTATCCTCTGGATTCTCGTCAGGGTTGTTGCCGTTTAGCCGTGGTTTGGCGTTTAGGCTTTTGCACCCATTCACGAGATATTTGAGGATTGATTCTAAAGTATTATGAAAAGAAATTGGTTGTTTTGATATGGGTAATTCACAGCTTACATAAGGAGAAGTAATGGAACAATAAGGAGTTATTGATAATTCAATAAGGTATTCCAATAAATCAATACGAGAAAAAGTAGTCATCAATAAGGTTGATTATTTTATTTCAAATTAAAGTTATAAGATTGGGCTTAGAAAGGATTTACTTTTTGCATAAATGAATTAACTAATTTCTAAAAATGAATTTTTCTGATATTACCAATATACCTTCAAATGCTACTAAGAATGAACAAATCGTAGAGATTTCTCAAAACTCTTTACTAAATCAATGGTCTATTCCAGTAATAGAAACCAAAGAAATTTACAAAGTTGGAACTTTTGAATTTCTGTTCAAAAATGCTATCAAAATCTCTGAACAAACTATTTGTTTAGATTCCAATGACAAAACTCTTAAACTTTTAAGTTTAAAAGATATCCAAAAATATTTCAAAAAATTCAAATATATCCACATAGGATTAATTCAAATTGCTTTTAAACCTTTAACCCTTCCAGGTTTAAATGCCAGTATTCTAGCCAATCTACGAGACGCTAGAAATCAAAATTGAAAAACTCTCTCATGGGAGTTATTCAAACAAGTTTATGACATGGTCCAATATACTTCAATGTATATCCAAATCTTAATCTGTCTTTGACAGATCTCAATCTGTTTGAGGCTATCACCTTGAACATTCAAACTCATGGTTATGATTTCCTTCCAGGATCAGAAACCATTGCGGTTATCTACCGTATTAATTACAAATTAATGAACACTTTGTGTCCCAATGCCATCATTAGAGAAATTCCTGGCAAAACCATGGTAATAGAAAGTAATCTATTATCTACAAATATAGCTATTCCTCGTCTCATCAACTGGGAAGAAGTTACATTTCCAACAACATGGACAATTCCTCAAGCCATACTTCCAAGATCAAGTATCAATTCTCAAATTGATCAAATAATTCAAACAGCGGATGGAGAAATTCAAATCCAATTTACTCCTGAAATTTCTAAAAAAATTTCTTTATCTAGGAGTATGTCAAATAGATCTAGTTTCTCTTCTTTCAAACCAATCGAGAATTCTAGTTCCAGGCATTCAGTTTCTGGTTCTTCCCAATTACCTCAATCTCTCAACATTAAAGAGATTCAGGTTTCCAAAGAACAAATTCCTCATGGAGTTTACAAACATCCTACATTTGGTCAAGAGGACAACAAAAAGGATGATTCTCCAACTGCATCGGAAATGCAATTTAATCTCTAATGGATTTCTCTCCAGGATCTTTAATTCGGGATATTGTTAATGAAGAGTACCAAAAGCCTTTCCCATTCTTTATTTCGAAAATGGATTCATCACCAGCATGCTGGGAATCCTTTCCAAATCCTCAAAGAGCAATTTTACTCTTATCTTCAAAAAGAACAAACATTTATGTTCTTTCCAAAGTGGTACTGGGAGTACTATATTCCAAATTACACTTCGTCTATTGATGTCTTAGATCAATATGACAGTTTTCTAATCAATTGGCATACTAAAACAGGAGATGTTAAGTCAGTTCATCCCCCTTTCGAACCTATTCAGTTACTAAGCCAAGATAAAAGTTCTACTATTGAAGCAATCCCTTTAGTAGATACTTCTTCCAAAGACAAAGAGGTCATTATCGAATCCACCATTCATAAACAACTGAATTATACAAATATAAATCTCAACACAGTTGGCAACCAACTTCAAAGGATTGAGAAACAATTGGATAAACTACAAAAAGAAATTCCAAAAGAACTTCCCAAATCACAGGATTCTAAAGAAGCATCCACTTCCAAAGCTTTAGCAATTAGTCAACCTGATCTAAAGCCTCCTATATTCTTGTCAAATTTCAATTTCAAAAATCCAAATAAGGACAACGAATTTATGGATGAATTAGTTAAAAGATTAAAATCTGTTAACTTATCTCCCATTACCAAATATGTTGAATTTTCTGATAAGTTTCATTCAAATTCCAGTGAGTCTAGTACTGATTCTGATCTTGAAGAAATTCACCACATGCAAATTACTTTTCCAAAGTATGAAGAACCTTTGTTAGACACCTCTTCATTTAATGTCCAAAATTTATCCCTAAATCGTATCAAATACAAAGACAATTTAGGTGGAGATACTTTCCGTCGTGTCTATTATCCAAGACCAACTCCTCCCGATATGCTTTGGGAAGAAAATTTCTTCAAAAGTCAAACTGCCTATTCAGCCAAAACTATTTATGAATGGAACATAGATGGTTTATCTGAATATCAAATTTACGAGGTACTTCACAAAATGATGATGTATGCCAGTATTTGTCGTGCATCACATAACACTGACAAAGATATTGCCATTTTTATCATTAGTGGTTTCATTGGCAGTCTCAAAGGTTGGTGGGATAACATTCTCACTCAAGTTCAAAGAGAAGAAATTCTCAATGCTGTTAAAATTGAACAGCCATCTACTTCCCAACCTCAACAAGATAGTGTTTATACACTCATCCAATCCATCATCTACTATTTTGTTGGTTCGGTTGACCAGCGTTTGGAACGAGGCACCGAATTATTACAAAATCTCAAATGTGGAGCTTTAACCAATTTTCGTTGGTATAAAGATGTTTTCATTACCAAAGTCTTCCAAAGACCTGATGCAAATGCTCCTTATTAGAAATCCAAATTTATTGAGGGATTACCTCCTCAATTTGCCGAACGTGTCAAACAAGCTTTAAGTACTACCCAAAATGGTCACAATATTCCCTGGAATAATTTAACCTATGGCCATCTTGTTAGTATTTGTCTCCAAACAGGAATCAAATTATGTAATGACATGAAGTTGCAATATCAAATCAAGAAACAAAATATCACAGGCAAACAAGAGATAGGAGAATTCTGTCAACAATTTGCTTTTGATATGCCAATTCAATATCCTAAAAGAATCAAGGATAAAACCAAACATCATAAATCTCAAAATTATAAAACTTATCAAAAGGCCAAGAGAAAAGCCAAGGCTAAAGAATGGTCAAACATTCCTACACCTCTCTTTCCAAAAAAGAAAAGAAAACCCCAAAAAACTCATAAGTCCAAAATTAAATGTTTCAAATGTGGACAAATTGGACATTATGCAAACAAATGTTTCAAATCTAAAAAATTAAACGAGTTAGTTCATGATGAACAAACCCGAAATCAACTTTCAAAACTCTTTTTACAATCTTCTGATTCAGAAGAAAGTTTTCCAAGTCATGATGATATATCCTCATCATCATCTTCCGAAAAACATTGCATCAACAAATGTTGCAATCAAATTTCCAAATTATCAATTAATGTGCTTTCACAAGTACAAGAGGATATTCTAAAAAACATTGATCAAATTCCTGATCCTAATTTAAGGATGAAAATTGTTTCCCAATTGATCAATCAGTCCCAACCAGTTTCAAATGAACAGACTGTTCCTGAGTCTATTCTCAAACCAAGATATTATACTATGCAGGAAGTCTTTTCTAGGATAGATCAGAGGCAAAAAATTACTCCTGTTACTCTCCAAGATTTACAAAAAGAAGTCAATCATCTTAAAGAAGAAATCAAAATTCTCAGAAATAATCAATTAATTTCTGATGCCAAAATCAGCCAATTAGAAGATTCAATTTCACATTCTGATGAAGTTAATAATTCTATTCCTTTCCAATCCGACACTCTCAATCATATTAGCCATATTCTAAGTCAGAAATGGTATGTTGAGATTTCTTTACTAATTCAAAAGGAATACCAAATTTCCAATATCACTGCTCTTGTGGATAGTGGAGCAGACGTCAATTGTATCCAAGAAGGATTCATTCCTACCAAGTATTTCGAAAAAACTTCTCAAACTTTGATTACTGCAGGTAGCAGTAAACTTTTTGTCAAATTCAAATTATCCAATGTAACTATTTGCAATGAACAAAGTTGTTTACCAACAACTTTTCTTCTTGTCAAAGATCTAAATCACAAAGTGATTCTAGGGAATCCTTTTCTCCAACAGATAATGCCAATCACTATCAATGAAAATGGCATTATGGCTACTGTCCAAAATACCCAAGTTCTTTATCCATTTGTATCTGACCCTGTGGTTAAGATAATAAATGAATTAAAAACCTTTTCTCAAATTAAAATTCAGCAATTGAATTTTCTCAAATCAGAAATTAACTCTTTCAAAATTGAAGAACAATTAAAAGATCTTCAAATTTCTTCAAAAATCCGGGTTATTGCAAATCAATTTCAAACTGAAGTTTGTCATACTGTTCCAAATGCTTTCTGGGAAAGAAAACGACATATTGTTTCTTTGCCATATATTCCAAACTTTGATGAAAATCTTATTCCTACAAAGGCTAGACCTAGTCAAATGAAACAGGAATATCTCAAATTATGCCAAGAACAAATTCAAAGTTTATTAGCGAAAAAGCTAATTCAGCCCAGCCAATCTCCTTGGAGTTGCACAGCTTTTTATGTCAATAAAAATGCTGAGAAAGAACGAGGAGTTCCTCGTCTTGTAATCAATTACAAACCCTTGAATAATGTTCTCCAATGGATACGATATCCAATTACAAACAAAAAAGATTTGTTAGACAGATTACAATCTGCTCTAATCTTTTCCAAATTTGATCTCAAATCTGGTTACTGGCAAATTCAAATTGCCAAAGAAGACCGTTACAAAACTGCTTTTGTAGTTCCCTTTGGTCATTACGAATGGAATGTAATGCCATTTGGTCTCAAAAATGCCCCTTCTGAATTCCAACATATCATGAATGATATATTTTCCAAATATTCCAAATTTTGTATTGTCTACATCGATGATATATTGGTATTTTCCAACTCAATTGACCAACATTTCAGACATCTGAGAATTATTAAAGATGCTATGAAAACAAATGGTTTAGTTGTCTCAGCTCCTAAACTCAAACTTTTTCAAACTACAGTAAGATTCCTTGGTCATAATGTGCATCAAGGTACCATAATTCCAATACAAAGAAGTATTGAATTTGCTTCTAAATTTCCTGATGAAATTACTGACAAAAAACAATTGCAAAGATTTTTAGGCAGTCTAAATTATCTGGGTGATTTCTATCCAAATTTAGCCCAGGATACTGCAATTCTCTATCAAAGATTAAGAAAAAATCCTTCACCATGGACCCCTGTCCATACTGCAGCAGTTCAAAAGGTAAAGATAAAAGCTCAAACACTTCCGTGTTTAGCACTTTCAAATTCCGAATGGGAAAAAATTGTCGAAACAGATGCCTCTGATAAAGGTTATGGAGGTATTCTAAAACAATTAAATCCTATTACTTCCAAAGAAGAACTGGTACGATTTACTTCTGGTGCTTGGAAACCAGTTCAACAAAATTATTCTACTGTCAAAAAAGAAGTTTTATCAATAGTCAAATGTATTACAAAATTTCAAGATGATTTACTCAATAAACATTTTGTTTTAAGAGTTGATTGTTCTTCTGCCAAACAGATTTTAACAAAAGATGTTAAACATTTAGTTTCCAAACAGATTTTTGCCAGATGGCAATCAGAGTTATCTGCTTTCGATTTTAATATCGAATATATCAAAGGTATTGATAATTCTCTGCCTGACTTTCTAACCAGAGAATTTTTGCAGGATGTTCACCCCAGTGAGGGGTAGGCCTCGAGGGAGACCTCGCGGTCGAGGTATTGGTCTTCCCAATACCCATCGTATTTCCAATACTAATTTTCAAAAAGAATTTCCCACTTTAGGGGAAACCTCATCCGCGCAACCGGATAAGGAACCTTCAAAGAAAACTGCAAAAGAGGTCCTGCTTGAGAGTGGACCCCCTCTTATCAAAAAATCAGTGGCTGAGTCGTTACTCACGCTTTCCAATAGAGATATAGTTCTCAATCACAAAGATGCTTGGTTTTTCAAAGAGAGATATATGGGAAGCCAGCATTATCTAATTATCGAGGGAAAACTTCGATTTTACTACGAAGCAATTCTGCTCGATACAAATTCTGTCCAAATCCAGCATAATTATGTTGAAGAGGGAAATATCAAAAGTACAATGACTCATTCCAAGTGTTACATTATCAGAGTCATTCATCCGCAGGAATGGGGTTTGAATGTTTTCAACCCAAGAACTACATCTACCAAAAACAGTTCTCAAACATACAACTATTGGGACTATGTTCAGGCTTGGTCTCATGTGTTTTACTACCAAAATTCCAAGAGAAATCATTCATGGTTTTTTACTATGAATCCAGAGATTCTCAAAACCGAAGATCAATTTCCCAACTGGTTTTTACACTGGTGGCAAAATCACTCTCCTGAGTTTGCTATTTTACCAAAAAAGATTCAAGATCAATTCCAACCATGGTTTGATACCCATCCTGATTTCCAAGATAAAAGATTTATGTTCAAAGGCAAAGCTCTGTTATGGTTCTTTACCGAATTCCAGATCAATTGGATTTGGCAATGGAATCTCGAGTTGGATACAGATCATCTGGATATCCCTGAGCTACAAAGGAACTTTTTTGTCAAATGGTGGTCCCGATATGACACGGATCAATGCTTTTCCAAAATTGTTGAAGCTATTAAAGTCAATAAAGCAAAAGTTGCTACCAACATTTCCAACCAATCACACAAAGAGTCTGTGCATACAGTAAAACAAATGCGCAGAAATATCAAATCACAGTTTCCAACATTATCCAAAGAGGAACGTCACATTAAACTTTTGGAGTCTTTAAAACACCAAATGTTTGATGATTCTGATGACGAAGACGAAGATCTTTCTAACTCTGATTCTGATTTCTCTATGCATTCAGGATCACATCGCCTTCAGGTGTTACCCGGCGAATCTCAAAATCCCGAGGATATTATTCCAACTGAAGATGATCTTTTTAATTCTCTTATCGATTGTTCCCAATATCGATATTCACTTACTAAAGGAAAGAAGAAGATTCTATAGATGGCTCACTGGGATGCCGAGCAAGCCATTATAGAAAATATGCAAATTGAAGCTGATCCTTGGAATGATGCCTGGGAAGCAGCCATTCTCCAACAAGAGCGTGCTGATGCTCTTGCTTTTCGAATTCCTTGGGGACGAGAATATCCCATTTCCAAATATCATAAACGAGACAGAGTGCCTCTAAGACCTGTTGATCGTATTCTAAGATGGAGACCTTGGCCTTTGGCGCCTAGACATCTCCGACTTCAAAACAGAGTTGTTCAAGAAGCTTTACAACAAATTAAAGATGAGGTTGCTACTAGCCTCAAGAAATACAAAAAATGGAAGAAAAAGAGAAATAAGTGGTGCAAAAAGCATAACAAAAGTCATTATGAGTATGCTGAACACAAATGTGACCAATGGCGTCGTGCTAATTGGACCCCTGAATATTATGAATCATGGGTTCACCTACAAATTTCTGCAGGAAACCGTCAATAAATGACAGGTGATCAAAGGACATTCCGTCAGAGATTCCTCAGTCCTATTCCAAGACCTCCTTCTGAATGGACTTTACGAAATAATGTTCAATTACCCGAAGATTCTCGTGGTAAAATTGAAGCTACTAAGTGGTTAGAGTGGAATCCAGCTCATGAGTTTCCACCGTTTCCAAAGTCAGCCTGGTGCCAGACATTTCCAAAAATAGTGGACCCATCCACTAATTCAAATAGTGCTTCCACTAGCACTAATAGTACATCCACTAGCTCCACCAGCTAGTGCTTACTTTAAGTGATTGCTTTAGTACGTAAGCAATGACGTTTATTTAGTTTGTTTGTTTGTAAGCTCCTCCTCTATATAAAGGAGTCTTAGTTTTCATTTCTGCTCAAGTTTTTAGAGTTTGCCTTCTCATCTGAAAAACTCTCTCGGTTTGTATCTTCCGCGACTTGTAAGTTTATAACTCTTGTGAATATAATTTCTTTTATTTATCTCTACTTCTACTCCTTCTGTAGTTAAAGTGAAGATTAATTTTATTTCTTCTCCTCTTCTATATATATATGCCGGGAAAGCAATTAAAACACTTTCTGCCTGGAAGGAGTTGAAATTCGAGAAACTAACGTCGTTCTATTCGAAAGGGAAAGAAGTGGTTCTTCCTGACGAATTTTTGTGCCCTATTTCAGGAGAGTGGCGAGTGGTGAGTTTAGTTCCATCGCTGCTCTTTCTTCAAATCCTTGCGATTGGATTTGGTAGAATTTTCTGGTTTGTCAACCACATTTTTCAAGAATTTCTGAAATTGAACTCATTTTTTGGGTCGAATCTTTGTATCAATTGAACTTTGGCTCGATTGAGATTCATACAGGCGTCAATTTGAAATGGGTTTTGAATAACATGATGAATTTCTTTGAGAATCAAACCTAAATCTTACGTAATAAATATATAGGATAAAGATGAAATCAACCATTGAATTATGGAATTTTTTTCAATTAAAACATTTAACAATTTTTTTTCATCAATTAAAATACGAAACTCTGCATTCTCAGCGTTTTAAACTAATATTTTGGTCACCAATAAGATGGTGAAATTAGTGGATGTGATTGTTGAGGAAGACAATTACGGAACCGATAAAGCCGGGAAAGCAATTAAAACACTTTCTGCCTGGAAGGAGTTGAAATTCGAGAAACTAACGTCGTTCTATTCGAAAGGGAAAGAAGTGGTTCTTCCTGACGAATTTTTGTGCCCTATTTCAGGAGAGTGGCGAGTGGTGAGTTTAGTTCCATCGCTGCTCTTTCTTCAAATCCTTGCGATTGGATTTGGTAGAATTTTTCTGGGTTTGTCAACCACATTTTTCAAGAATTTCTGAAATTGAACTCATTTTTTGGGTCGAATCTTTGTATCAATTGAACTTTGGCTCGATTGAGATTCATACAGGCGTCAATTTGAAATGGGTTTTGAATAACATGATGAATTTCTTTGAGAATCAAACCTAAATCTTACTGCTCTTGCTTCAAACTGCAGAATAGTTCTCCGTTCTTTTACTCAGACTTGCTTTACTTTTGAATTTCCGAAATTCACACGTTCATCGTTCAACTCATGATCTTTCATTCATCCTTTTACGTCTGGAATTAGGTTCTTGCTCCTTTTCTACTCCATTGTTATCAAGAAACAGTGCATTTTCACAAGTCTTATTGTTCTCTTAAATCTTCGTGAATCCTTACCTCCTGGTTTCGAGTTGGAGATCTAATATCTTCATTTGGTCATATCCTTTTGCAGACTGAAATGTTCTTTTTTCGAGTTAGGTTTTGTAGCCACTTTACAGATTGGTTAAATTTGTTAATACTGTATAGTTGGATGATTGAATCTAAAAACACCACATAATTTAGTATTTCATTTACTATTTACCCTGAAATGTAAACATATAATTCATCAAAACAAACTCATATGTTGCTTACTTTAAAATATTCAAATACATTTGTACGTTGAGCACAACCGACGTTAAGTAGAATGATGTTTGCTAGATTTACAAAAAGGATGCATACCGCTCTAACGTCAAGTGACTAGTTCTCCGAATCGACCATTATTAATTACTTCTCTATCATGGTGAACTCTATTGCTTAAATACCAAGTTGTTAAGGTCATCCAACATGGTTGTTGTATAGTCTTCCTTCGGTTGGGATTGAAAATTGAGCTTTACAAACGTTTTTAATTGTGATTTTAGTGGTGTCGACCGCTTCACCGAACTGATTTATTTGGGCGAGAGGAATGACATCAAATTATAGGTTGAGTAGTAAATATAAAGACCCACTCGATTTTTTGAATGCATATTATAAATACATGTTACACCACTTTTAACATGATCATTAATGGCAAAATGAAGCCTACCATAATTGAAATCACACGCGAAGAATGAGTGGAATAAAGTTGGTAGCATAATTGCCATGTTTGGGTTCAATCCAACAGAAGAAGCTCATATCTCAGAACAACAAGAAAACACGGGGATCTTAATTGTGGTTACCATCTTAGATCGTATTCCATTTTGACCCTACTCAAAAAATTCAAAATGCCAAGAGAGTAACAGAACACGCACAAAATGTATACTCAATATAGTTTTTTCTGCAAGTATTTAATTATTTATCTGAAACTGCAAAACTTGGAACATAAATTGTAAAATAAGTGCATTGATATGATGATGAACAGCAAAGAATTCAATCTTCATCCTTTCTCATCTCTAAATCACTAATCTAACAGCTCTGATTTCTTGATTGGTTGTACAAATAATCAAACCAAACTCAGTTTTAAAAAACCATTTTTTGTTTCCTAATCTAGTATCAAAATGATGAACCTTAAAGACTGAATTCAACCACATCGCTTGGAAAGTAGAACTAAGAAAACGATGAGAAAAACAATGGAGGAAAGACCAATTGCCACTCCAAGAACTACCTTGTTTGGTCCATGGTGATGACTCTGATTCGAATCATCTTCATCGTCGTCATTGTAGTCGCTGCTCGTAGAATCCTGTGACGAATCATCCTTTGCCGGAGGAGGGGAAACCGGCAAACCGTGTTTATCACATGGAGCAATTCCAAGCTTCAATTTTGATGACAATGTCGAATGATTGTAGCACAAATTGCCATTTCCGCCTATTTTGAACACAGTCAAACGCTTGATAAACGATTCGTTGAAGGGCATAACTCCGTGGAATAGGTTGTTTGCCAGATTTAAAAACTTCAAGTTTCTCATTTCGGAAATGAATCGTGGGATCGTTCCATTTAGCTGGTTTGAGCTCAGATCGAGATGAGATAGCGACGGAATCGCAGACAATGATTCTGGAATAGACCCAGAGAGCGAATTGGACGCCAACGATAAGTTCCTAAGCGCAATTAGGTCCCCAATTGAAATGGGTATCTCACCATCGAGAGTATTCGAGGATAAATCGAGGAACTCGAGATTTTCAAGGAGCGTAACAGAAGTGGGTATCTTTCCCCGGAGCTGGTTGCCGGAAAAATCGATATGGGCAAGGTTCAGATTGAGGTGTTTGGGGACGAAACCGTTGAGAGATGCGTTTGAAATGGTGACAGCTTTGAGCATATCCATGTTCCCGAGTATGACAAAAGGACCGGAGGCATTGACGGGGACATTAGATACAGAGAGCTCGGTGAGGTTATGGAGGCGGCCGAGCCAGACTCCAGTGAGGCGGCGGAGGCTGCTGATGCAGGTGAAGGAGCGGAGAGAGGCCACCAGATCCGGCGGGAAGCGAATGGGGGAGATGGGGCAGTCGAGAAACTGGAGAGATCGGAGGGTGGAGAGGGATTTCAGGGCGGTGTAGGAGAGAGCGACGTCGTCAGAGCAGTTGGCGAGGCGGAGGAAAACGAGGTGGCGGAAGGGGGTAGAGGAGTCGCAGACGGTGGAGTTGTAGAAAGGGGTTTGAACACAGGGACTTTTGGAGATCGGGATGTTAAGGGATTGCAGAGCTCGCAGTTGGTCAGGCTCTAGAGGGGCAGACGAAGAAGGAGAAGAAGGAGAAGAAGAAGATGAAGATGGGGGAGACGGTGAAACTCTGATCGGGGACGGAGAAGATGAGGGAGAAAGAGTGGGAGAGGGTGCAGGAGATAGAGAGGGGGTGGCAATGGCGGTGGATAGGAGGAGGATAAGAATCAAAGTTTGCTCTAAATGTTTCATTTTGAGAGAGAAGAAAAGAAGGTAATGGATTTACAGAGCGAGGGTCGAGTGTTCAGAGTTCGGAGTGAACTTGAGAGGAAGAAGATGAGGATGTTTGTTGTAGGAGAATTGGGCCTACACCAAATACCCTTAGATTTCAAGTGATTTACAAGATTCCATGATGTTAATGAACTTAGATTTCAGGTAATTTATAATCGGAAAGGCGAGGTCCGGGTCGGTCTGGTTTTGATCCGGGATCGGAATCGAACTAAATCCTTCAAGATTTTTATCTCGATCTCGGAACCAGTTTTGGGAGGGACCAATCCCAATTCGGTACCCGTTCCTCCCACCAAACTTCTGATTTTTTTTATAATTTAAAAATGATACAATTTTAACATACAAACTATCTAAAATAAATCTAACTATCTAACATACAAACTAAATCCAACTAGCAAACATTAAAATGAAATCTAAGAAACTAAATTCAAGATCCAAAATTTGTGAAAACTTTTTGTCTATTTTAATATGCTTTACTAAATTAGAAGTCTCATTTTTCATCGGGTGTGCTGCATAAATCTGTCCACAATAATTATATTTAGCTGAATCGGTGTTTGGTACCCTATTGATGTGAATCCAAACTAGAAACTTAGTTTTTTTCGATTCCACATGCGAATTTTCATTATGAGGAGTATCCATCTAAACATAGAGCAAAAACAATAAACAGATAAAGACATTAATCGACCTAAATTAAACATATTACAATATAAAAATTAATAACCCAGAACAATAACCAAAATTTCAGGTAACCCAAATAAATAACCCAAATCAATAAACAATTATTCAGTGATATGAGGACCAAAATCAACCCCTAGATATAAATAAACATGCTGAAGTTCTTTGGCAACAGTCAAACAGTAATGAATAAACGCAGTAACGCACATCTTGACTCTTACCATCGAGCATTGGCCAAAGGTGGAGTGCGCGAGCCACGAAAACTGAGAGGCGCAGTGCTTCGACGACGATTGAGAGTGAGCACTAAGCTAAAGTTGAGCGTTGTTGAGTGCTTGCGTGCTGAGAGTGAGCACTAAGCTAAAATTGCTGCGTATTGCTGAGTGCATGAGGGCTGACTCCGAGAGTGAGCACTGAAGAGTAACCGAAGTCGAACGACGAGGGCGGATTGAGCCTTCTCTTCTGAGTTCTGATAGTCAGTGAACGTTGCGAACTCTAAATAGTAACTGAACTTCTGAGTTCTGAGAGAGTGGATAACCTGTGACCATCGCGAGCCCTAAATCAAAAGCCTGAACTTGAAGGGTCCGATTCCCGGTCTGGTTTCAGGGTTTTGGTGTGACGACCTCAACCTGGTTCGGGCCGCCACGGAAGGACCATAACATAATCTTAACTTTAAAACCTCAATTGGACGTACAAATGTTTTTTTTTTTTTTTTTTTTTTTTTTTACAATACCCTTAACACTTTAACAAATTAAAGAAAACCAAATAACAAACTCAAAACAGAGGAGGCAAAATCGCCAAAGCCAGCCAAAGGAGGGGCGACTGATCGCCCTTCCTTACTTGGCGATCAGTCGCCAGAGAAGGAAAAAAAATGAGGGGCGATCGATCGCCCAAGTCTGGGCGATCGTTCGCCCCGTATGATCGCCTAGCGGCGATCGCGAACGCCCAGCGATCGCGAACGCCCAGCTCGCTACGCAAGAAACCAGCGACCGAGGCGATCGTTCGCCACTAGTGGCGAACAATCGCCGCTCCCTCTGGAGTTAGCGACCAGAAACCAGAGGGGGTGGCGAACAATCGCCACCCGGGGCGATCGTTCGCCAGTACCCCTCCCCTGGTGCGCGCCCAGCGCACGCACCTGCCCTTCTCCCCCTTTTTAACATATAACCCCTTTCTTCCCTTTTCCTTACTCTTCTTCTTCACTTTAACTTTCCAAAAACATCCCCAACACATCAAACACTCAATACTTCAAACTCCCGAACAAAACCCGACTCAAAACATATCCGAATCTGTAGTTAAAAATTATGAAAATAAACTGCGTGGTTCGCTCTAAAACTCGAACATAATCCCTACCATCTAACACCTAAAATCATCAAACGCAATCCAATCAAAACTACACACCAACATCACCATAAACATTTAAATCCTTAAATATTTTCCAAAACAATTTCATTTATCAAATCATTCCAAATAACACTTTACCCTAAGCCATTATCCACTATAATCATTAAAATATCAAACTTCTCTACACACCCTAAAATTATTATCCTAAATCAATCTACATCACACCTATTTACCACAAAACGACTCGGAGCACACCCACGGTCATCGCACCTAGCCAAAACACATCCCGTCGCCACGAGCTCCGCCCATCGACCACCTATGCCAGATCATCAGGAGGAAGTTCCTCACCTTCGTTATCGTCACCTACATCATACGATAAACACATTAAGCCTAATGCTTAGTAAAAAGGTGCACTAAAACATGAGCATACATAATGCATGATCTTTCAAAACATGTTCATTTTTATTTATTTTCTTTACATAACATATACATATATATCATTAGGCATGAGTAGGCACAGGCACCACCCGTCTACCCAGTAGACTAAACACTTGCCCTGAGTTGCCATTAACATATTTTCGTGCCCTGAGTTGCCATTTACGTGCCCCGTGCCCTACTCATCCTCCAACTTCATTTAACATCATTTTCTTTATTTCGTTACGTTAAAACGTGCATGTAAAACATTTCATTAAATCATAAGGGAAGAACATGATGCATGAAGAAAGAGACTCCAAACATTCATCTAACCGTTCATGGCACACATAAACGAATCTTACCCATGTACGAACTTAACTGAGTTCTACTAGGAAACATCCTAGACTACCCGGCTAATTTAAACCCCTCAATCAGAAAACATTATCAAACCTAACATCGATACAATGTAGGGCCTAAAAAGCCGGAAACCTAACACCCACTTACCTGGAGTCCTAGCTATGCCGAGCACCGTCCTTTGAGAGCTTGGGTCACCTAAGACATTTTCGTAACATGTCATTAGTATCGATTCTAAATCGTCAATTTCAAAACTAAACCAAAACCCGAGCTAAGACAACTTTTCCTAAAACTCATATTCACTTCATTCGGGCATTTCGTCGAGAACAATGCACTCTCCAATTACTTAACTCCATTAATGGTGTTTTACTAACCTCCAACCACCAAACTTAACCATTAATACTCACCCACACCATTAATTCACTCTACCAACCTAAATAACAATCAAAACCTCATCAATGAGCTATAAAATCGCTATCATATCGATTTCTCATCAATCTAGAAATTTTACACTAAACCCTAAATCAAAACCAACCCTAAAACATCAACTAAACTATGCCAAAGCGTAGAACGTACCTAGAACGTTGATTTGGAGAAGAAAATCGAAGAGAAACTCGTCGGAAATTGAAGGAACGGATCGATCGTTGGAGGAAAGGTGAAGGAGGGAAGAAAAATCGCGTGGAGGCCTTCACGCTCTGGAGAAACACTGAATGGAGGAGGAGGGGGGGGGGGGGGGGGGGGAGAGTTTTGGTTTTTAATAAATTCAACTTTGCTAATTACCGTTTCGCCCCTTGCTCAATTATTTGCTTAATCTAATATTCCGTCTATCGATTTGGTTACTCAGAAATTCCTTTATTTCTCCCAATATTCCAACTTATTCTTAGGGTTCTAACAAAACTCTCTGTTTGCAATTCGGACCTAATTTACTATTTTTACACATTAAAACGCTATAGGGTTAAAAACGGAACTTGGCTCTATACTATACCTACGGACTTTCTGAAATTTACTTAATCTTCAAAAAAATCCCCTTAAATTACTAGAATCCTAATAACACTTCTTACTCACTAACGGACCTAAATTTCTTATTTACGGAATTACCCTCGGAGTGGAAACCTGAAAACTCGGGTGTTACATTTGGTACCCAAATCGTGGACCAGATTAGAATTGACGGAATTGTTAGTGGGAGGACAGGTCCTGAACCGAATACTTTGGAAGACCGATCGAAATCGGACCGAAACCTTCGGTATGGTCCGGTTCTCGACTTCGGTATATTCCTAATTTATATGACCTGTTTTTCAGATTTATAAGACTTAGAAATCACATAATTTTAAGACTAAGTTTGGGAAGTTATGGCGAGTCAGGTAGGGGTGTTGTAAGGGTAAATGTGTAACACCCAACAAGATCTTCTTTTTCAACGGGGGGGGTCTTCTAATAGTGTCAAGAACAAGAGTCTGCGTGATACAAAGAGCAATTAAATATTGGGTAAAATAGTTGTTTTTATTTTGCATTTTTAATTAAAATAAAATATAAATATAAATATAATGCAGCTGGGGAAGCTCACTTTCCAGCTCTGCATTCTGGTTTGGACAGCTCTTTTCATTATTACATCTCCCTGACAATCATATCCAAACTCTTTTTTTAAGCAAATTACTTTCTTTATTAAACTTAGAATTGAATCTACAACAATCAAAACAATGTTACCTATGAGTTAATTACTCAATATTGTTTTCTCAAACAATGTTAATTTATATTAAATCATTATTTTAGAAAATTTTTCAATATAGATATTGAAAATTGAGAGATTATTTAATTTTTTCGTGATTTTTGAAGAAATTACAAGCCACAGTCAAACAAAACTAAAGGGAAGCCCAAGCAAAAATGATGGCAAACCTAACCATACGCCAACTTTGGTTTTGACTTAGATCCAAACATTTCGTTTAGTTCCAATTCAAGGTGAAATCGACCAGATACCACAATCTTTGATGTACTTCAACAAAGTACGAAAGTTGAAGCACAAAATCTCCTGAAAAAACAAGAACAACTCTCTAAATTGCACAACTTCTTCAAAGAAACTCCAATGAAGTTGTAGATTCAATGGAATTTTACTCTGAGCATGAGGGAAATACTCTCTAAAAATCAGGGCCTAACTCGATGAAAATGAGGTGATATGGATGAAATAGTGCACGTTGATCCGGAAAGTGATAACGTTGAACTCTCACAGTTCTTAACTCTCCTTGAGGATGAACACTCCAACTTGCTATGATGAGAACTTGATAAACCCTTGTTGAATGTTCTACTTTCGGGGGAGGAGGTAGAGAAGGGAACAATACAAGGGTGGTTTAAATATCACTTCTCTTTACAAAATTAGTATTCAAATGTTCAGCCACAAAGTGGAGACAAAACAAGGGTATTCGTCTAGCACACCTAGCCGAGTACAAAACATGTTTTGCCAATTTTGGTAAAGTCATCCCTCTCTTCAAGTGTCACTTTCAAGTGGTCAATTCTTCCACAAAACACAACCAAAAGAAAGTCTCTAATGATAAGAGTGTTCGACCAATACAAGAAGGTAAGATAAACTACTAAGAAAATAAATTAAGCTATCGGTTACATCACTTTGCTCTAAGGGAGATATTGGTACCTTCTTTAAGCTCGGTTTGGACTTTAGGATGCTTTCATGTCAATAAGTGAAATGACCTCTCATTGTCTTGTGTGCTCGGCTCTAACTCAAATTGGTCTTCAATTGCATCACCTATAAAATGAGGACACAAATTAGTTAAACTTTTAGCTCGTGATCGAGTGGTTGCTCCCCTTGGCAAATCAGTCTTGGTGCATGACTTTGGTAGCAAGGTTGTGGTAAACGTGAGATAGAGGACTCAGCAAAGATTGAGATAGGAGTAGAAAATGTTTGTATTTGCAAGTAAGCTGACAAGTGATCTTAGTTGTTGAGGGGAGGGCCTATGTATGATCTTCTACTTGATGATGAATCATGTGCACAAATGAATGAATTAATACGTCTTTACTATTTCGAAGTAATATCATCAAGGATCTAAGCCACACTATAATAGTAAACAAAGAGAGAGATTTTGCCAGTGTAGTAGTGCAGCTCTATAAGTTAGGATTGTAGCGCTCAAACCCAAGACTATAGTTGTAGTGTCAAATAGAGAGCATCAAAGTACAAGAAAAAATGCACTAGAGTAGTGACAACCAGTCTTTTTTGTAAAAAAATGGACGTGTTTTAATTAGATTAAGTAATTGATTATTAGTTATTAAGTTTAATAGGTGGTTACCTCATCCCCACATGTCGGTGCACACACCTGGACTAGCAACTGCGAAATTTTCTTGGTCGACTAGTCCATGCTTTGAGCTTGATTGTTTGTGGGATTACTTAGTAAAATCTCCTGTTGGTATATTCATATATGATAATTAGCTCCTATTGTACGTTTGGTTATGGACTCTTTGTTTCAATGTTGTAATTTACAACACTCAATGTAGGAATTTATTTATTATATTTGATAATACTTTATTTTAAGACTTATTGTTGGGAACTGTTCTCATATACTCTTTACGTGACCGGTCATTTTAGCCATGTTGGTTTTACACTATATGTGTCGCCCACGTTTTGGGCAGTATGTGCCCAAACTCTATGAGTGATTTCATTTTCACTGAGATTTGATATTATAATAATGGTGCTTTATTTTGTTACATACCACAATATAGTGGGTTATTTTGTACACTTGCCCTACTGTTATTATAGCTCTCACTTTATTTTGTTATGTGAAAACATTCTTAAAGCATGCTCATTTATTTTTAAAACACATTGTTCATAACATTTGAATTCCTACTGAGTTTAGTCACACAATGATATCCCTTTCAAATCTTAGTAAAAAAGACCTTTAGCTACTGCTATAAGATTAATCTAAACTTATTTTTTTGGCCAGTGTTACTTGAGAGTTTTTGTATTAGAAAGACTTTTAGTTGTTATTTTCTTGTATCTCTATATTCACATATTGCTATGATGAGTTATTACTTGCACAATATGTTATTATTTGGAATTATATTGATATACCATCTGATGTTCAACGTTGGCTAATTTTAACCTAACATTTTTAGGCCCTTGGTCTTTATTCGATGTTCGAGTTTTAAGTGTTTTGCTGTAAATTTATATATTTCTATTGAGGGTTAGCTTGTTCGATTATTTCATGAGTCGGATCGTTTTATGTTCCATCGCATGTCCCTTTCGTGTCATGACGTTAGCATAATGTCAAAAGGAGAACATCAAAGTGCTAAAAAAATAGACTAATGAACAAGTTCGTCCATATAATTTACAAATACTTCTTTTAAATATTATAAGGTTGTATAGCGTCCCCCAGTACTCAAAGTATAATATTGTTCATTTTGGATTGGAGTCTGCATGGTTTGGTTTTTTGTGACGACCCCGGACCCGATCGGGGCCAAGGAGCCATCACTCCGAGACATTTAACAGAGAACGGGACGTATATTTTTTTTTTAAATAAACGGAACAGATTGAACCTTTAAGAGCAAACCCTTAAAAGCATTACAGAGAGAGAACTTTAAAACTTTACACAGAGAAGATCTTCTCTGGATTAAGGGCTGAAAAGACATGATTAAAAACCGAACTGCAGAATGAATTACAGAAGCAAATCGGAATACTTGAAACATTTAAATAAAAGACTGGATGGACGACGGGCATGCAGAGAACGACGTGATAAAACACATGCAGTGAAAATAAATGAGAAATATAAACTGAAAGACATATTGAAAGAAATGCTACATTGAATACCGGAATCGGGTGATCTATGGCCGAAGGAGTAAATAAAACGGGGCGGAAGACGTAGGCAGTAAACGAAGCAGAAAATGTAAGTAAACTGAGTGGAAGATGTGGATGACATCAGGCGGAAGACGTGAACTACAGGCAGAAGTGAGCGGTACTGTTCACCGGTAGAAGTGATTTTAAAAGGGCAGCGGTGGATGTAGTTTTAAAGGGCAGAGGGCAGCGGTGGACATGATTTTAAAGGTAGCGATACATGTTATTTTAAACGGGCAGTGGGCAGCGGTGGATATGATTTTAAAGGCAGCGGTAGATACATGCAGAAATGCACTGTTCACCGGTGGATGTAAACTACTGTAACGCCCGAGTTTTTGGATCTTAGGGTTTTCTAATTTCTTAGGTAATTTTCGTAAAATAGCAAATTAAAGTATTTTCTTGAGCGGGATGTTTCTTTAGAGCCCTAGGAATTTATGGGAATTTTTAGAGGAATAAGTGAAATTTTAGAAATCCAAATCAAAAGAGTAATACTAGAGTTCCCGTTTTAGCCTTTTAGTATGTTAATTCGTAAAAATAGCAAAATAAGTCCATTTTGTGAACGGTGAGTTTTGTTAGAACTCTAAGATTAAATTGGAATATTTGGAGAAATAAGGAAATTGCAGAGAAACTGAATCGATAGACTAATTAAAGAATTAAGCATAGAATTGAGGGAGGGGCATTTAAGTAATTTGGTAAGTAAAAATTATAATTTTTATTTAAAACAGAATGGCTTCACGAAGAAGCCATTCTGCTGCCGAGCTCCCGACGACAGAGAGAGCCGAGCGAAGACTCTCCTCCGACGTCCATCGCGATTCCTCGACGTTTTCCGGCCAGACAACGTCGGCGATTCCAGGGCTACTATTTCCGACCGTCTTCGCGCATAAACCGAACGGTAAGCTCGATTTTTGGCCCTGTTCTTGCTCGGTTTATGGCCGAGGGTGACGAGCTGCGTTGGGCTCCGATCACCGGCCGTTTTTGGCTGCTCTCGGCGTTGTATTGCCGAGCTTAATGCCGATGTAGATCGCCGAGCAGCATGGAGCTCGGGTTGAGCTGGAAACAGGGGACCCGAGTTTGAGTCTAGGGTTTTCTTAATTGGAAACTTCGATTTTTGGTTAGATTATTCTAATTGAGGGTATATGTGGTCGATTGGTGAGGAAATGAGTGAGAATTGATAGAAAATCAGAAAGGGGGAAAATTCCGGGTAAAGGGCAGAATCGGATTTTTGCCATTTTGACCTAGCTATGGTAGTTTGTTTTAAATTTTCTTTTGGCAGGTTAAAATAGGTTATTAGAGGAGTATGTGGCCGCTGGAATCGTTCGATTCCGACAACCGACGCAAAAGTTATGCACGTTTGAAGTTTCGGGTCGGTTTTTACCGAACCCAAATTAGTGGCCTGTTTAGTTAGGTTTTAGTTAGATTAGGCTAGAAATAGTAGTTTGAGATGTTTTCACGAAAATGAGAGTTTAGTTATGCCGAGCGAGTTCTAATGTAATGTTTTGATATTTAGGTTTTTCAGGTTCCACGGTTAAGATTTCAGATAGAGACAAATTGCTAAGGACGCCAGGTAAGTAGTGTATGTTTACGTGTTGCCCTTTTGGCCTACATCACAGGACGTTAGGATTTGTTTGCATGTTTTAAGTATGTTTAGACTATGCATTATGTTTTAGAAAAAGTACGAAAATGTTTTAGTATATGTTTTCACGATTTGAACGTAGAAACGACAATGATGTAAAACGAAAATGTATAGTGTCTGAGGGAAGTGGTTCACCCTTCAGATGTAAAGTGTGGAACGTCCAGAAAATATAGAACGTCTGAGGGAAGTGGTTCACCCTTCAGATGAAGTTGTGGAACGTCTAGAGATGGAGAAACTAATCCGCCCTCCATTGGTAGAGGATTACATGTACGTACGATGGAAACGAAATGATTATGTATGATGGAAACGATATAAATTGAAACGAAACGATTATGTACGATGAAACTGTAGAAACTGCATATGTTAAGCAAAATGTTTTAAATTCATATTGTCACTACTTGCTAAGCATTAGGCTTATAGTTTGAGTTCTGTGATGTAGGTGCAGAAGAACAGGTACAGTGATTTTTCACGAGCATGCTAGGATTACGGACGCAGTTGTGGGAGTACGACCATGGCGGCAACCCGGCAATATTGTTAGGGCGATTCCGACCGTGGTTAGTATGTGTCCGTGGTTAGTATGAGTACGAGTCTATTGTTAGTAGGTCTACGTGTCGGTTTGTTTGTGAAAGTATGAAAATATTTAAGTATGTGGGTCGGATGTTTTGATAGAAAAATGTATGAAAAGTTGAGTTTTGATGTATATGTAGTGGAAGTAGAACGTTTAGAATGTGGAGTCTTAATTTTAGAAATATACTGGAACTGTTTGGTTATTTTAAAACAGGTAAGGATACGCTCGATTTTTAGAGCGATCCACGCGGTTCGTTTTCTTGAGTTCTTCCCGAAAGTGAAGGTTATATTAGTGTCGTGTGTTGATGATCGACGAATGAGTGTTTTGTTTTAGTATTATAGAATCTATGTTGAGAAGTATAGAGAGTATGTTGAGGAAAAGAAAAGGGAGAGAAGAAGCATCGCTCTGGAATGAAATTCCAGAGCGATGGGCGATCGATCGCCCTGGAAAGGGGATCGATCGCCATAAGGCAAGAGAGAGAAAGAAGAAGGAGGAGTGGGGCGATTGGGCGAGGGTGTGAGGGGCGACCGATCACCCCTCCCTGTTGTCGATTCGGCGATCGATCGCTGGTACAGGGGGTGATCGATCGCCCCTGCTGTTTGATGCCTCAGCAATCGATCTCCTGGATTTGGAGATCGATCGCCCTTTCCTTTTGTCACGGTCTGGGCTTTTGCCCTCCCTGTTTTAATTGATTTTACTTAATTGTTAATTGTTTTAAGTTATTATGGTTTTAGCCTAGTTTTAAATGTTTTAAAAGTCGAAATGTTTTATGCTCAAAATGTCTAAGTCCAAGTTAGACCCTAAAGGTTGTTAGAGGTGGGTCAATTGTCTAAGTCCGTTTTCTTTTAAAGTGTTAAGTAAAAATGAAAAATTTTATGTGAAAATACGAGGGCTTAGGTCAAGGTTATGTCAATGTAAAGTCAAGTCCTGTGACGGCCCTACGGGGTTGGGGTCGTTATAACTACAGACAGAAATGAGTTCACCGGTGTATGTGATTGGAAGATGTAGTTTTAAAGGCAGAATTTGACAACCTTTTTAGAGGAAAACGTATAAGCAAAGACTGAGAGATAATATAGAACTGGGTTACAGAAATAAATAACAAAAGAAGATAGGAAAAACAAGAAACATAAATGGACGACTGGGGTGAATAAACAGAATAAAACAGGAAATAAAAATGGGAAGCGTAAACTGGAAGACATACTGTGGAAGGCTACAGTTGCCGTGGACAATCGGGAGCTGTGGACAATCGCACGTAAGATACAATCTGTGGACGTTTGAAATAAAAGACAGAAACAGTGGACACAGGAGTCCGTGGACGTTTACACTAAAAGACAAAAGCAGTGGACACAGGAGTCCGTGGACGTTTGCACTAAAAGACAAAAATAGTGGACACAGGAGTCCGTGGACGTTTGCACTAAAAGACAAACTTTGGACTTTTAAAATAACAGGCAGACTCTCGGCGACGTTATCGTGGACGATAACTTTGGACGATAACACTTAGCCGAATAAAAGAACAGAAACCGAAGGCAAAACAGACCATTATTTTGAAGGCAGAATGGACGTGGACGACTGTTTTACAGAAGAGAATGACAACTGTTTTAACAGGAAGACATGAAAACAGAAGGCATAAAAACTTCAACTTCAGAAACCGATTCAAAACATGATTTTGGACATATCAGAAAACATGACAAAAGTTTAAGAAAACAGACTGCATGGATAGCTCTAAAATCAGAGAAAATCCATGCACAACCTAAAAGAGAAAATCCAAAGCAATTCCAGAATATTTCAAAACATGCATTCAACTATCAAACAGAGTACATTGTTTTAAAATCTCAGACGCTATACAACACTTGACATACATTCCTAGAATTCACAAAAACAGAAGTTTTGAAAACATGAACACACAGTCTACACATCGGTTTTAAAATTTCAAAAGCTATACAGGACTTGACATAACATTCAAAAATATATTCTCACAGGAATAACTGATAAGTGTGTATTTTACACACTTATTTATACTTTTTACACTTGATTTGATAAGTTTATTCTCAAGTGTGTGAAAGTATTTGATAGATTTTGTGTAAGTGTGCAGATTTATAAAGTTAAATAAAAATGATGAGAATAATACAGTGACCCGGGAGATACAACAGAAGAGTGAAAATAGATATACGAAAGAAGCTGAGAAGCAGAGAACACAAACGGCAGCAAAACAATGAAAAGTTGGCGAAATTAAACAGAGAACGTGGCGATCAGTCGCCACATTACCAGCTATCAATCGACACAAACACAATTTTTAGAAGCTGTATCCAGGAAAACAAAGAAGCAGCGAATGAGCGCTCAATTTCAGTGATCGATCACCAGCACTTTTGGAAAGTAATCATATTCTGATCTAAACCGTTAATCCCAGAAATCCTTGCATCTCATCCATTGATTGATTAAAGGAAAAAGAAATAAAAACCTGGAGCAGCGATTCGGTTTTGAGCGATTTTGGAAAGAAATAGCGATTCGGTTTGGAGCAATTTTGGAAAGAAGCAGAGCTGGGGGATCTCCTAAAACTTTCAACGCAGAGATTATGGATTCGGTTATATTTTTCCACTGGGCAGTCTGTGATTTAAAGAGCAAGAAACGGAGTCTGCAAATTTGGAGGGAGAGAGCTTCGGCCAGAGGAGAGAGCTTTGGCCGAGGAGAGAGAGCTTCGGCGATTTGGGCGGCTGGAGGCTGCGATATTCTCTGTCGGCGATTTACACAGAGCAGAGATCGGTTCTGCAATTTTCAGGGGCTGTGATTTTGGGAACGCGGCAGAGAAGAGGCAACGGATTCGGCGATTGAGGAACGAGCGACGACTGGCGAGATTCAGGCGAGCGTGGTCGGCGGATTCTGGCGAGCAGGATTCTGATCTCGGTCTTCGGCGTTGGGTGATTCTGGCGAGAGGGAATCCGGCGAGTAGCGATTCTAAGCTGGAGGCGATTTTCACGAAGAAAGCAGAAGGAGACTATTCAGAACAGTGAAGCAATTTTGAAATATTTACCTTTATTTAATTTCTTTTCTCTTTTATTAAAGTAAAAGCATGTTTACTTTTAATATTATTTATGTTTTTATTTTCTTTAGCATGAACTAATCTTTTACTCTAGGGCTACGATATAGCCAAACGATATTTATTTTCACGTTCTTTGTTTAATTATAATTATTGAGTATTTCTTCCAATATTGTTGGCGCATTTAATTTCTGTTCTTAATGCCTGTAAATTTCTGGCCAATCTTTACTTGATTATTGGGGAGTTTTGAGACCGAGAGGTGATAAACAACCGTGCACTGAAATTAATGTCACGAATATACGTAGGCTAGAGATAGTTACGGTATTTGTGTGATCACTGTGTTTTCTTGATTGAATTGTATTTGATTAATGCAGGATTTGAGACTGAGAAGTGATAACCCATTAATCAGATAACCTATGCAATGCTCGAGAGAGATTGTAATAGAATTTAGTGAAATCGATTATCAACATAGGAAGAATATTTATGAATATAATTACGAAGAATGGAAATAAATATTGTCTTGGTGAAATCGTAGTACCTAGGTTTTTATCAATTTGATTTAATCTCATTTTATTTGTTTTGCTATTTTAATTTAGTTTATTTTTATTGTTTTAATTATTTTAGTTGTTTATTTTAATTTCAATAATTAAAAATCCTAAAAACGTGTATTCAATTTAAAATTAAAATTAGTTATTTCGATTATTAATTACAAGTCCTCGTGGGTTCGACACTCTATTTTATCACTATATTACTTGTTGCGACTCGTACACTTGCGAAATATTTTGCACAACAAGTTTTTGGCGCCGTTGCCGGGGACTTTAATATTAATATCGAATTAAATATTTTTACTTTTATTTTGAATTCTATTTATTTTATTTTTTTATTTTCGTGTTCTTTTCAGGTGCATGCGTAAAGAAGGAGACGCTAATCTTCTCCCGCTAAATCTTGAGATCGAACGTACGTGTCGACAACATCGTAAAGAGAGAAGAACAGTTATTCAATCCGAGCGTGTCATTATGGGAGATAACAGGGCAGACAATATTGAAAATCGTCCACTTGTTAATGTTGAGACCCGGACCCTACTGGATTATGTTATACCTACTGTATCCGGAGTACACTCAGCTATTCGCAGACCGGCCATCAATGCTAATTTTGAAATTAAACCAGGCACCCTGCATATGATTCAACAATCTCAATTCAGTGGATTACCTTCAGAAGACCCCAAGGATCATATTGCAAATTTCTTAGAGGTATGCGACACTTTCAAATTTCACAATGTGGGGGATGATGCATTGAGACTTCGGCTATTTCCATTTTCATTACGGGATCGTGCGAAAAACTGGCTTAACTCTTTGCCCGCTAATTCTATTACTACGTGGGAAGATTTATGCCAGAAATTCCTTTCCAAGTTCTTTCCATTCGAGAAGACAGCTAGACTTCGCAATGATATAATTAATTTTACTCAGTTCGATGGGGAGACATTATATGAGGCATGGGCTCGTTTTAAGGAGATGTTGAGAAAGTGTCCCAATCACGGTCTACCGATGTGGATGCATATTCAGACTTTTTATATGGGATTATCAGCTTCTACTAAGACTCTGGTTAATGCAGCAGCAGGTGGAGCTTTAATGAGAAAAACGGAAGACGCCGCTTATAAATTATTAGAGGAATTAGCACTTAACAATGACCAGTGTCCAGTGGAGCGATCGATTATGAGGCGCACATCGGGTACTCCAGAACTCGAAGCTATGAAAGCTCTGACTCTACAAGTGGCATCATTAACTAAGCAACTACAAGAATCTCATATGGCAGCAAGTGTTGGGAAACCGATGAAGGTTACTTGTCAGTGGTGTCATGGGCCGCATTTGAGTGAAGAATGTCAAGAGGGAAATCCTATGGCCAAAGAACATGCGGAGCAAGCTAATTATATGGGTAATTTTAATCGTCAAGGCAATCCCAATTCAAATACTTACAATCTTGGATGGCGGAATCACCCAAATTTTTCATGGAGGAATTCTCAGAACGCTATGCAACCACCTCCAGCAGCTCAACCCAAACCATTTCAGCAAGTTGAAAAGAAAAGTGATCTAGAAACGGCCCTTTTGCAGTTTATGACCGAGACTCGGACTACAATGCAAAATCAATCTGCCCAAATTCGCAGTCTTGAAAATCAACTTGGTCAATTCGCGAGCATTATTAATAGCAGGCCCCAAGGCTCACTACCAAGTAACACTGAAGTAAATCCGATAGAGCATTGTAATGCAATTACTACTAGATTGGGAACTGTGATTGCACCGGAGCACAAAGAGCCAAGTGTGCCTAAAGTGGATAAGGGGAATTCAAGTGAAAATGAAGCTCAAAGGTCTCTACCATCTCATCCCTCGCTAGTACAAGCATTTTCACCTCAAGTGCCGTTTCCACAATGACTAAAGCATGTGAAGCTTGATAATCAGTTTTCTAAGTTTCTTGATGTCTTCAAAAAGCTCCACATCAATATTCCATTCGTAGAGGCCCTTGAGCAAATGCCGAAATATGCACAATTTTTGAAAGATATTTTGTCTCACAAACGAAAGATTGACGACTATGGCACGATCGCTTTGACTGAGGAATGTAGTGCCATTGTTCAACGTAAACTTCCACAAAAACTAAAAGATCCGGGAAGCTTCACCATACCATGTGATATTGGGACGTCATTTTTTGAACGGGCATTGTGTGATTTGGGGGCTAGTGTAAATTTAATGCCGCTATCTATATTTCGTAAGCTTGGTCTCGGTGAAGCAAAGCCCACGAGAGTGGTTCTACAAATGGCCGATCGGTCTCTTAAGCAGCCGTATGGGGTGATTGAAGATGTCCTTGTCAAAGTTGACAAGCTTATTTTTCCTTCTGATTTCTTGATTCTTGACATGGAGGAAGATCGTGGTATCCCTATAATATTAGGTCGTCCATTTTTAGCAACAGGAGGTGCTATAATTGATCTTAGAAAAGGGGAGCTCAAATTACAGGTACAAGATGAGGAGGTGACATTCAAGGTGTATAGATCATTGGAGTACCCACTAGTTAGCGATGACATATTTCGGGCGGAACTCCCTCACACTGTGACAAGGGAAACTTCACTTCAACCAAACCACTTTCTTGAGCCTATTGGGAAGCAGTACGTTCAAAACTTACGGGAATCGACATTACGGGTCATACCACCTATTAAGAAACCACCTTACCACAAAAAGAGTCTGGCAAATGACAAGTTGGTAAATGAGCAACAAAGATTACCATATTGGGACGGTACAGTTACAAATGCAAATTCCATTATATATCGCGACCCAACATGACGCAGCATATCGTTAAGCTGATGACGTTAAAACACGCATTTGGTGGGAGGTAACCCATTAGTTATTTATTTTCCTTTATTTATTTTTCTTTATTTTTATTTATGTTTATTTTTGTTTTTGTTATTTTCATTTTCGTTTTACTTAGTTGTAGTTTCGTTTTCATTTTTATTTCGTTTTCGTTTTCATTGAATTTTCATTTGTTTTTATGTCTTAGCTTCTTATTTCATTTTATTTTCTCTTTTTTTACTTTATTTCACTTTTTTCTTTTTATCTTTCTATTTTTTTTTTAAATAGGTTCCGATTGAGTCATTTTATTTTATTTTTATCCTTTTATTTATATCATGTTAACAAAAAATAATAATAATTTCTTTATTTATTTTTATTTTTATTTCTATTTTTATTTTATTTTATTTTATTTTATTTTATTTTTCTCTTGTTGTTATTTTTAGTTTTCTTTAATTTCTTATTTTATTTTATTTTATTTTTTTAAATAAGGTCCGATTCAGTTTTCTTAATTCTTAAATTCTTTTTATCATTTTAATTTATTTTATTTACTCTAAAAAAAAAAAAAGAGACATGGCTCACGTGGGACTTTATTATTAATAAAGTTTTCTTTATTTTATTTTATTTTATTTTATTTTATTTTCTTCTTTCTTTTCCTTTATTTTTATTTCTTTTTTTATTTTTTTATTTTATTTTCTTCTTTCTTTTCCTTTATTTTTATTTTCTTCTTTGCATTTTACGTTTGCAATTTTTTATTTTATTTTGCATTTCTTTATTTTACTGTGTTATTAGTACTTTATATTATTAAAAAAAAAAAAAAAAAAAGGACTTCTGCTCGATTACGCTTTCGACCGAAACTCCACGACCAGCTCAAGATATTATGAGGTACGCGACTTTTACCCTATATTTTTTATACATTGAGGACAATGTCTATTTTAAGTTTGGGGGTGATTTTAGCATATCTTAACACTTTGATATATTTTGGTATTGCAATCTAAAATCTTGGTTGAGGTGTCGATGATGATTTAAATGATTGATTCATGCTTTAATTCCTTGAGAAATGCTAAGTAAAAGAGTGATTTGTTTTAGTTTGCATTGATTAGAGCTTACAGAGTTATCTTCAAAAATCTGAACACGTTCTATTCTTGTTTGATTCTATGTGTTGGTGATATTTGTGTAGTCTACTGAGAGTGAAACCTAAACACAGTAAGGGAGTGATCGAGCGTAAACACGGTGAGGGAGTGTAACTCCAGTCAAAGGCTTTGATAGTGAGGACATTGAGAGGAAAATCTTTCTTAGTTTTGCCCTTTATTCACGAATGCAATTGAACATTTTTCAGAAATAAGAGAATGATTTAGGCCATCTTTGAACCGTTTGAGCTTTCTAAGCCTACCTTGTTGTGTCATTTAATGACACCCATAGTTACCTTTTTGAGCCTATTATTTACCATTCAGTTGTCACCTGAACTCAGACCAGCCTTATATATTTTTCCTACCCTATTAAATGAGCACAGGGATATTGATATAATTAGGGGAGAGTTGAAAAAAAAAATTCAATAACAACTCCTTTGTCATTTGTTTCTTTTTTCAGCATTAATTCGTTGTATTTATGTTATGTGTCAAAAAATAAAGAAAAAAAAATGAATGAAAAAAAAAAAAAAAAAAAAAGAAATGCAAGTTTGAACAATTCAGCTTTCAATCTTATTTTATTTTATGCAATTATTAGGTTTGTATTGATATTGTGTTGTAACAATGACAAAGGAGTTAAAGTGGGTGATATTGAGTGAAGTAAGTTTGGGGGTGAGCGATTAGAAGAAAGTTTGAGTGAGTTCAACAAGTGAGTAAGTGATTGGAAGAAATTTTTGATTGGATGGAATAAGGAGGAATGAGTGATGCTCTAAGTATTCGCTTGAATCCATAAAATTCCTACCCTTTAACTCGGCCTTTCATTACAAGCTTGTGAAGACCTATTGACTTTTGTTTTTGATTTATTGATATTTGTTATTAGTTGGATAGTGGGCAAGGCTAGTGAACGATTAGAGTGACTGGAGCGATCCCGAGTGAAATGAGAATGTATCCCTTACCTGTAGTTACATTAGTTGAACCGACAATTATAGGAAGATAAGAATGAACGCACACACACACGAAGATTTCTATGTAAATTATTTTCAATGTGCTACTATGAATTATTTCTTTTGCAAAGTGTTAAATTAGTTGTTCTGAGTATGAATTTTTCAAGCTGAGACAAATTACCGAAAACCTTGATTCAGATTGTTTTACCATTATATATTTTTCTTACCTTATTAAATGAGCACAGAGATATTGATCTAATTAGGGAAGAGTTGAAAAAAAAAAAAAAAAAAAGAGCTGGTGAAATTCAATAGCAACTCCTTTGTCATTTGTTTCTTTTTGCAGCATTAATTCGTTGTATTTATGTTATGTGTCAATTGAAAAAAAAGAAAAAAAAAAGAAAAAAAAAAAAGAAAAAGCAAGTTTGAGCAGTTTAGTTTTCATTCTAGTTTTTTTTATTTTCCGTGAGTATTATGTTTGTATTGATTTTGTTTTGTAATAATGACAAAGGAGTTGAGTTGGGTGATATTGAGTGAAGTAAGTTTGGGGGTGAGCGATTAGAAGAAAGTTTGAATGAGTTCAACAAGTGAGTAAGTGAATGGAAGAAATTTTTGATTGGATGAAATAAGGAGGAATGAGTGGTGCTCTAAGTATTCGCTTGAATCCATAAAATTCCTACCCTTTAACCCGGCCTTTCATTACAAGCTTGTGAAGACCTATTGACTTTTGTTTTGATTTATGGATATTTGCTATTAGTTGGATAGTGGGCAAAGCTGGTGAACGATTAGAGTGAATGAATTGAAACCGAGTGAAATGAGAATGATGCCCTTACTTGTAGCTACATTAGTTGAACCCACAATTAGAAGAGAATGAGAATGAACGCACACACACACGAAGATTTCTAAGTGAGTTATTTTCAATTTGCTACTATGAATTATTTCTCTTGCAAAGTACTTAACTTGGTGGTTTAGTATGAATTTTTCAAGCTGAGATGATTTACCGATAACCTTGATTCAGATTGTTTTACCATTATATTACATTGAGCATTTTATATTTAATCGAGATTATCTCTGTGTTAACTGAATTATATTTATTTCGCTTGAGGACAAGCTTTCATTCAAGTTTGGGGGTGTGATAAGTGTGTATTTTACATACTTATTTATACTTTTTACACTTGATTTGATAAGTTTATTCTCAAGTGTGTGAAAGTATTTGATGAATTTTGTTTAAATGTGCAGAATACGTATTTAAAACAGGTAATGACAAAACAGTGAATATGGCAATCGATCACCACAATCCAGCTATCGATCACCACATGAATTCAAATTTGGAAAGATCAATTACCATAACCTTTGTCGTTAACTGAGGAAAGAACGAATCAAAGCAGTGGATCGACTCAGAAAAAAAAAAAAAAGAAATAAAACCTAAACATCTGGCATTCATAAATTTGGAAAGAAGCAGCGATTCGGTTTGAGCAATTTTGGGAAGAAACAGCAGCAGAGGCTGCGATTTTAAGGGCTAGCGGCGTTCAGCAACAGAGGAGGCTATATTTTCCACAGAAAGCTTCGGCGACTTGGAGTGCGAGCAGGTCGGCGACAGAGCTCTCGGCAGAAGGGGTTCTGGGCAGGTGGCGACGGAGAGTCTGCGACTTTCTCTGGCGTTCGGCGATTGGGAGCTGTGATTTTGGCAAGAGGATCCGGCGATTTTGGAGAGACACGATCCGGCGACTTTGAGAGAAGTCCCTGGCGATTTTGGAGTTCGGCGCTTCCCCAGCGAAAGGGAGATTATTTTATTTCTTTTCTCCTTTATTAAAAAAATAAAAACATGTTTATTTTTATTATTGTTGTTATTTATTTTTGTTTTAACATGAACTAAACTTTTTAACTAGGGCTACGATGTAGCCAGACGATGTTTGTTTTCAATTTTCTTCGTTTAATTATATTTATTGATTATTCCTTCCAATATTGTTGACGCATTTAATTTCTGCTCTTAAAGCCTGTAAATTTCTGGCCAATCTTTACTTGATTATTGGGGTGTTTTGAGACTGAGAGGTGATAAACACCCGAGCACTGAAATTAATGTCATGAATATACGTAGGCTAGAGATAGTTACGGTATTTGTGTGATCACTGTGATTTCTTGATTTATTTGTATTTGATTAATGCAGGATTTGAGACTGAGAAGTGATAACCCATTAATCAGATAAACTACGCAATGCTCGAGAGAGATTGTACTAGAATTTAGTGAAATCGATCATCAACATAGGAAGAATATTTATGAATATAATTGCGAATGACTGAAATAAATATTGTCTTGGTGAAATCGTAGTACCTAGGCTTTTATCAATTTGATTTAATCTCAGTTTATTTGTTTTGCTATTTTAATTTAGTTTATTTTTATTGTTTTAATTATTTTAGTTGTTTATTTTAATTTCAATCCTTGAAAACCATAAAAACGTGTGTTCAATTTAGAATTAAGAGTAGTTATTTCGATTATTAATTACAAGTCCTCGTGGGTTCGACACTCTATTTTATCACTATATTACCTGTTGCGACTCGTACACTTGCGAAATATTTTGCACAACAATAACATTTGTCTGACTGCAGCAACCAACCCCCATGAGCTCGATCCGCCAACTTCCACTACTCATCAGCTTGAGGCACAAATTCCTCATCTGGAGGATCCATACCTACAACAGGGAGTTCAACTATGAGCTTAGAGCTCAGTAAGAACATATGATGCATAGTGATGCACATGCTATGCATGAACATTTTCAAATACATGAATATTACATTACATTTCACTGGACATGGAGGTATAAGTGGGGCTTATAGAGGAACTGGCACACATACATACTTGACATAACAGGACATGACACTGGTTAGTAATTTTGTCGGGTCCTAGGGAAGGACAAGGTACAGGGTATCCTTGACAGGGATAATTTTACAGGAGTCCTAGAGAAGGACAAGAACAAGATGCTAGTCCTCGTCCACACTTAACCATACATTTCATTACAGATTTTATCTTACTTAACTTCAAACCGTGTGCAGAAAACATTTACATGACTTTCAGAGAAAACGTGTATGCATGAGTATTTACAGTGCTTGAACTTAAAATAGCAGACAACAGGAATAAAACAGCAGAACATAAGGAAAAAGCAGATAACACAACACGTAACTCTAACTTTTCTACCCGAAACAACCCGACATAAATGAAAACCTAGTACCTCCGTGATGTAGGGCCTTAAGGGCCAACCTACAGATATGAACTTACCTGTTGCTGTAGAGTTGCAAGTCTTGAACGTCTCGGTTATGCGCGGACCTTTGCTGAAGGAAAAAAAAGAAATAGGTGAAACAAGGTTTTTGGAGGTTTGTCTCAATCTCCTGAAAGAGAGAACAGAGAGGAGGATGAAAATGAAGGTTTACGTAGAAGAGAAGAGAAGAGGAGACAATAGGTAGGTTTCTCAGCAAGTGATGGACATTTGGCAACCATCCATTGGCTCCCTCCCACTTACCTTAATTCCTTCCTAATTTACCCCTCCATGCATTTCTAACTAATGGATTTTAACTAAATTGTCATTTAGTTCTTTGTTTCGGTTACTTCTTGGTTTGGTCTCCTCCACTAAACATCCCACAATTCCAATAAAATATTCACTATATTAATAGCGACATAATCCCGACCAATAATTCAAGGGATAATTCCATGGCCCAAAATGCCAGGTGTTACATTCCACCCACTTTAATAGAAATTTTGTCCCCAAAATTTGCTTAGACATCTTGTTCAGGATATCTGTCTTTTACATCATGTCGTCATCCCCAAGTGGCTTCCTCCACGTTATGGTTGCGCTATAAGACCTTCGCCAATAAAATCACCTTGTTGCACAATACTTGATCGAAGAATAAAAACCTTCACGGGTCTTCCCTCGTGCGACAGCATCAGCTAGATATCCAAGTCTACCAGTTCCACGATCTGAGTAGGGTCTCGCACACATCTTTTAAGCATCGAAACTTAAAAAACGTTGTTGACTCCACTCGTAGACGCTGGCAGTCGCAGTCTGTAAGCTGTGCTTCCAATCCTCTTCGAGATGGGAAAATGGCCCAACCACCTTGGACTGAGCTTTCCCATACCAACCTCATCACGCCCTTGAGAGGTGACACCTTCAGGACTACCTCGCCGCCTTCAGTGAACTCTAAGTCTTTTCTCCTCTGATCCGTATAACTTTTTCGTCGACTTTGAGCAGTACCAACCCATTGTCTGATGTAGCCACTATTTCAGACATCAGTTGCAATAACTCAGAGCCGATCAGTCTGACTTCCAGTCTGGCTTCTCCAACTTTGTCCCAGCGCAAGGGAGACTCATACTTTCTGCCGTCAGCCTCATGAGAAGTTTCGGACTACTGGAATATCCTGATGCTCCACCTCACCTTGCCTTTGAGCATCCACCACATACGCTAGAAATCCAGAACATCCTGGTGTCATCAGTTTTTGAGCCTCTAAGGAGGATACAACAGGCATAGTGTGTGTCTCTGGCATACCCTGGTAGGAGAACTCCTCCACGTTCGGGCGCTTAAAGATAGTAGCTCGGATCTGCAATTGATGGTGGCATGTTGTTTAAACAGTCAGCCCATCCCCAAAATTACATCGTATCCTTTCACATCGATAATGATATGGTTGGCATACCATTTCTGGTCCCCTACTGACACTACATCGCCCTGCACCACCCGCTTAGAGTGCATAAACACTCCAGACGGTGGCATGACACAACAGGGTTGACCTAACTACTCAATACACAAATTTTGCCTAACTACGCAGTCCATTGCCACAAGCAATTGTGTGGCCCTCGTGTCTAATAGGGTATATACAGGTGCATTACAGATCAAAAATTGTACCTGTGAATGTTGTATGTTGTGCGTCGTCGTTGTCTTCTATCATAGCGGACACCCTTGGCGCAGCACGGTTGGGCCGCCTATCTGGCATTGAGCAATCCCGGACTTGATGACCCTTCTTGCCGCATCGAAAACAACGGCCGGTATAGAGCCTACATTCACCTATGTGACTCCCCCGACAATGCAGGCATACAGGAAGCTGAGGAGCCCCCTGTGGCATCTTTCCCCTATCTAGGTTAGCAGCTATTTCTTTAGGCCTCTTCACGCCCCGGTTCTGCTGTTACTGTGGTTGAAATCCCTTAATGGACCTCTCAATGTAGCCCCTTTGATTTTTGTTCTTAAATTCTTCATCTTCTACCTCAAAAGCTTTGACAACCACCTCCGTATATGGTCGGTCCGAACTCCAGACATCTTCACTCCTCTATAAATTTCTTCCTTTAATCCTTGTACGAAATGGTAGATTTTTCTTTCGTTCTCCCTCACTAGATGACTGGCAAAACGAGTTAGCGCTTCGAACTCTCTTACATAGTCTGCCACCAAACCTGTCTGTCGAAGCTGGGTAAATTCTGATACCTTACTTTCCCACATAGCATTGTAGAAGTATTCTTCACAAAACAACTTCTTGAAGGATCCCCACAGCATCTCCCCCACATTAATAGTGGTCTGGACGGCGTCCCACCAAAGTTTCGCGTTACGGTCGAGGTATAACACGGCATAAGAGACCTTCTCTATGTCCTTCACCTTAGCAAGGTCAAACAAATCTTCCATGGTTCGAATTCACTCCTCAGCATGGACTGGATCTATAAGTCGCCCTTCGAATGTGGGAGGTCGAAGTCGTCTAAAATCTTCACCGCTGTGGTCTTCCGAAGTAATCGAGCCCGAATTCCAAAACTCCCTCCCGATCATGAACATTTCAAATTGCCGGGGTTGACGAGCAACAAGCTCGTTTTTAATAAACATAACTTTTTTGGAAATTTAAACACTTATAGTTGGTGGAGCGATCTCACGTGGCAGGTTGCGCAACCAGACATTTCTCTAGAATCGTTTTTAAAACCTGGCGGCTCTGATACCATTTCTGTGACGACCTCGGACCCGATCGGGGCCAAGGAGCCATCACTCCGGGACATATAATAGAGAACGGGAAGTATATTTTTTTTTGATAAACGGAACAGACTGAACCTTTAAGAGCAAACCCTTAAAAGCATTACAGAGAGAGAACTTTAAAACATTACACAGAGAAGACCTTCTCTGGATTAAGGGCTGGAAAGACATAATTAAAAACCGGACTGCAGAATGAATTACAGAAGGAAATCGGAATACTTGGAACATTTATATAAAAGACTGGATGGACGACGGGCATGTAGAGAACGACGTGATGAAACACATGCAGTAAAAATAAATGAGAAATATAAACTGAAAGACATATTGAAAGAAAGGCTACATTGAATACCGGAATCGGATGATCTATGACCGAAGGAGTAAATAAAACGGGGCGGAAGACATAGGCAGTAGACGAAGCAGAAAATATAAGTAAACTGGATGGAAGATGTGGATGATGTCAGGCGGAAGACGTGAACTACAGACAGAAGTGAGCTGTACTGTTCACCGGTAGAAGTGATTTTAAAAGGGCAGCGGTGGATGTAGTTTTAAAGAGCAGAGGGCAGCGGTGGACATGATTTTAAGGGTAGCGATACATGTGATTTTAAACTGGCAGCGGGCAGCAGTGGATATGATTTTAAAGGCAGCGGTGGATATAGGCAGAAATGCACTGTTCACCGGTGGATGTGAACTACAAACAGAAATGAGTTTACCGGTGAATGTGATCGGAAGATGTAGTTTTAAAGGCAGAATTTGACAACCTTTTTACAGGAAAACGTATAAGCAAAGACTGAGAGATAATATAGAACCGGGTTACATAAATAAATAACAGAAGAAGATAGAAAAAACAAGAAACATAAATGGACGACTGTGGTGAATAAACAGAATAAAACGGGAAATAAAAGTGGGAAGCGTAAACTGGAAGACAGACTGTGGAAGGCTACAGTAGCCATGGACAATCAGGAGCTATGGACAATCGCACAGAAGATAAAATCTATGGACGTTTGAAATAAAAGACAGAAACAGTGGACATAGGAGTCTGTGGACGTTTACACTAAAAAACAAAAGCAGTGGACACAGGAGTCCGTGGACGTTTGCACTAAAAGACAAAAATAGTGGACACAGGAGTCCGTGGACGTTTGCACTAAAAGACAAACTTTGAACTTTTAAAATAACAGGCAGACTCTCGGCGACGTTATCGTGGACGATAACTTTGGACGATAACACTTAGCCGAATAAAAGAACAGAAACTGAAGGCAAAACAGACCATTATTTTGAAGGCAGAATGGACGTGGACGACTGTTTTACAGAAGAGAATGACAACTGTTTTAACAGGAAGACATGAAAACAGAAGGCATAAAAACTTCAACTTCAGAAACCGATTCAAAACATGATTTTGGACATATCAGAAAACATGACAAAAGTTTAAGAAAACAGACTGCATGGATAGCTCTAAAATCAGAGAAAATCCATGCACAACCTAAAAGAGAAAATCCCAAGCAATTCCAGAATATTTCAAAACATGCATTCAACTGGCAAACAGAGGTTTTAATAAAACATCGACACAGAGTTTATACATTGTTTTAAAATCTCAGAAGCTATACAGCCCTTGACATATATTCCTAGAATTCACAAAAACAGAAGTTTTGAAAACATGAACACACAGTCTACACATCGGTTTTAAAATTTCAAAAGCTATACATGACTTGACATAACATTCAAAAATATATTCTCACAGGAATAACATTTGTCTGACTGCAGCGACCAACCCCCATGAGCTCGATCCGCAACCTTGATGACTATTATTTTAGAGTCATTTTATGCAAATTTTACATAAGAAAACTTGTATGAATTGAGTGTTTGCAATAATAAATTGGTATGAATTATTACAATTGCTATGTAATGCTGCAGCATTGGTGTTTTGATTGAATTTAGTATATTATTTGTTAAAAGCATAAATTTTCTCCTTAAATTTGAATTTTATATTTTTTGTTGAATGCAAATTTTTATAGAAGGAAAGTTAAATTCAAAAGCTGAAGATTATGGAGAGAGAGGAATCAAATCAAGAAAAATCGGGAAATTTGTTGCTTTGAATATGGTAACATAATAATTAGGTATTATTTGGTTGCAGAATTAACAAGATTTTGTGGAGTAAACAAAAGCAATCGGATGACTTAAAAAGCTGGGCAGCAATCGGCAGAAGTAAAGAAAGCTGGGCAGCTGGGCAGCGGAAGATACTGAGAGAAGGAAATAGAATAAAGACAATTTGGGCAGCGGAAGAAGGCTATCAAGGGCAGCACAAGATGACAAAAGCTGGCGGTGGATGCTGAAAGAAGAAAAAACGTGGGCAGCGGAAGCAGTAAAAATCTGGGCAGCACTAAAAGCCAAAAATCAAGGAAAGAATAAAGAGAATAAAAGATCTGGAGAGAGAAGCCAAAAACCAGGGAGAGAAAGTCATTTTTTTGGAATAAAAAATGGACTAATAAAAGTATAAAGATATTGGAAACAAAAAAGAGAATTGGGCAATTCCAGCAAAGAGGAGGATTTTTGGCAAGCAACAGGGAGGCTCTGGACCAGAGAAGAACCCTCGCGCCATTTCTAAAATTTTCTTCTTCTTCTTTTATTTTTATTGCTTTATTTTTCTATGAACACTATTGCTTTTAGTTTTATTTAATTATGTCTAGTAGCTAAATTTTTTATTTCTTGGTTAGGAGAGAAAGTACTCATTACATGTTTTATGCCTGATCTATGAATGCTACGTATTTTTCATTGAATGATTTCTCATTATTTTAATTGCTTAATTCAATTTATGTCGATAGACAATTTTGATTTCACATATTACTATTGTATCGATAGGTAAATAGGAATTAAAGATGCATGAGAAATTGAATAGATTAAAAGTGTTGCAAAATAGCTAACATTAATCTATTTGGCATTTAAGAATAGGTTCACAAGAAAATTCAGATTAAGTTTTTGTCTTTTCAAAATCGAAAAGAAAATTCTAAAACGAATTTATCTAGGCAATTCGACGGAACCCTAGAAATATAAAAATTCTTGCTGTTATGTGATTAATACTGTAGCATTGCTAATGCATTTTTGTTTGGAACAATCTTTCATGATATTCCTCATCTAATTCAATTCATATCGACAGATAGTTTGATGTTTCATGTTTATATTTTATCGACAGATAAATATAAATGTTAAGATGCACGATTGATTAATTGGATTAATATGTTACAAGGTAGTTAACGTTAATTCGATTGGCGATAAGAATAGAGCATATAGAAAATTCAATATTAGTTACATTCATTCAAAGTCGAATGAAATTCTAATTTGAATTTATCTAGGCAATTCGAAAGAATCCTAGAATTATTTAATTCTTGCTGTTCTTTGACAATGCTGCAGAGCATTACCATAGCATCAGTGTAAAATCATTGTAATGAAGAAATCGACCCTAGCCAAGGCTTTTATTTATCGTTTTTACCTCGTTTACTCTAATTTACTTTGTTTCATCGCAATTCTGAATTTATTTATATTTAGTTTCATTTAAAATCTCAATATTTTTATAAGATTTTTATAGCGATTAATTCAATTAACATTATCCTCGTGGGATCGATACTTTACTTACTCTATTACTTCGTTAGCGACACGTGCACTTGCGTGTAAGTGTGTAAAACCACTAACACAACTTCCACTACTCATCAGCTTGAGGCACAAAGTCCTCATCTGGAGGATCCATACCTACAACAGGGAGTTCAACTATGAGCCTAGAGCTCAGTAAGAACATACGATGCAAAGTGATGCACGTGCTATGCATGAATATTTTCAAATACATGAACATTACATTACATTTCACTGGACATGGAGGTATAAGTGGGGCTTATAGAGGAACTGGCGCACATACATACTTGACATAACAGGACATGACACTAGTTAGTAATTTTGCCGAGTCCCAGGGAAGGACAAGGTACAGGGTATCCTAGGCAGGGATAATTTTACAGGAGTTCTAGAGAAGGACAAGAACAGGATATCATTCCTCGTCCACACTTAACCATACATTTCATTACAGGTTTTATCTTACTTAACTTCAAACCGTGTGCAGAAAACATTTACATGACTTTCAGAGAAAACGTGTATGCATGAGCATTTACAGTGCTTGAACTTAAAATAGCAGACAACAGGAATAAAACAGCAGAACATAAGGAAAAAGCAGATAACACAACACGTAACTCTAACTCTTCTACCCGAAACAACCCGACATAAATGAAAACCTAGTACTTCCGTGATGTAGGGCCTTAAGGGCCAACCTACAGATATGAACTTACCTGTTGCTGTAGAGTTGCAAGTCTTGAACGTCTCGGTTATGCGCGGACCTTTGCTGAAGGAAACAAAAGAAATAGGTGAAACAAGGTTTTTGGAGGTTTGTCTCAATCGCCTGAAAGAGAGAACAGAGAAGATGATGAAAATGAAGGTTTACGTAGAAGAGAAGAGAAGAGGAGACAATAGGTAGGTTGCTCAGCAAGTTATGGACATTTGGCAACCATCCATTGGCTTCCTCCTACCTACCTTAATTCCTTCTCAATTTACCCCTCCATCATTTCTAACTAATGGTTTTTAACTAAATTGTCATTTAGTTCTTTGTTTCGGTTACTCCTTGGTTTGGTCTCCCCCACTAAACATCCCACAATTCCAATAAAATATTCACTATATTAATAGCGACATAATCCCGACCAATAATTCAAGGGATAATTCCATAGCCCAAAATGCCGGGTGTTACATTTTTGGAGTTAGCCCAAAATATGTTGTACTAGGTAGGAAGAAGAATTCTACATATAAACCATGCATTTTCCACTATCTTAAGCGATGTAGGATTGTGCACTCCAACTGGTATGAGCTGAACCCTCACACTTGATCATTTTTGCTTTCACATGGCGGATTGTCACAATCTCCCCCATTCGGGCCTGACGTCATTGTCAGCCACACTTCTTGTTGGGTAGTGGCTTTTATACTATTTGTAGTGTCCCCCAGTATAATATTTTATGCTTTGGGCCGGAACCCGCACGATTTTGTTCTTTATGTGAGCCCAAAATGCATTGTATTAGGTAGATAGGAGAAATTTATTTATAACCCATGCATTTTCCATTCTGCTAAATGATGTGAGATTGTGCTCCTTCACTTATATGAGTTAGACCCTCACACTTGAGTCTATTTGCCTTTATATGGTGAGTTGTCACATGTTGAGAGAATTAGATGTAGCTTAAACGATAGTAGACTATAAATGTTAATCAAGGAGAGAATATGAAAGAAAAATCCTACTTTTTGAGAGGTCGAGATTGAAAATTTTAATTTTGCAAAATCCATAAACCTATACTGATTATTGCATCAACAATCTTTTAAAGATCTTAGAACATATAATTATTAGTTGCCATATGTAGATCTACAAAACATTCATTGATCCGTAGCTTTAATTTTTGTCAACCAATGTAACAAACTATAGTCTCAATTTCTCTTCTTTGTCTGTGACGGTGACTAATTTCTTGATAGTGAGAAAAGTCAATCTTAAAATAGAGTGAGGATCATAATCTATTATACAGTTTTCTAATTATTTTTTAACCATCAAAGAAAGATTGAAAATTATATTTATAATCTCACATCAAAATCAATACGAACTGGCCCTATTAATTCGTTAAAAATCTATTTTATACATTTCATTAATTAGGTCATTTAAGTCACGTAATATGATATTATTTTTAACTAATATGTAAAAGGAGATAGATGCTGTTACTATTTCTCCCTCACAATTACTTTCACATGTTATGTTACTAGTTAACAATACATATACTTACTCGGATAACTTTAACAACAAATATCAATATTCTGACTCATTATTTCGAAATACTTCCACTTTGTACAAAATTTATTTTGTATTCCTACACATTTTTTTGAGGAGATATACCATTAATAATTCTCAAGCACATGTGAATAAGAAAAATATCAATCACTGCATTATTAGTTTATAAATCTTTCTAATGCATCGTTCATTGCACGACACTTTATGGAGAGTGAATACTTTAAAAGTCAGTCATATTCATATTGGTTTTACAGGTCTTAAAGCACTCTTACATCTTGGATAATGAGTGTTGAGACAGTATCAAAATAATAACACAAACAGCCTTCAAACGGTCGGCAAATTTTAATTCTAAATAATGCATGTAGGACCTAATGTTGACACTATTTCTTTTTTTTTTTGAACTTTGACTTTATTTATCACTATTTGTTTCTAATTTGAAATAATTAATGAGATGGGAGATGTTCATGTGGATTTGAATTACCAACTTGTTACAAAAATAAATGATTAAATTAAGTTCATATATATAATAATTCTATATATATATATATATATATATATATATAATTATTTGTTCTAGTCAAGTTCACAAACAGTGAAGAATAATAAAAAACTAGTATTAGTAAAATAACAATGCAATAAATAATCTGTCGAGGAATAGTAACAAATGAGCCACCTAGAAATCTTCATCAAATTTCTTCTTTCATGAGTTTTCATTTTACTCATAATTTTTCTCTTCTAAAGATCATGGTTTTAGATCTAAATCTTTTTGTGTTTATTCTAAAAAATTTGGTGAGAAATTTGGTGGTTGAGAAAACATTCCTTCGTAAGCTGTGACCTTATCTTCATTAAAAATTCAAGTATTTTAAAAGAAAATCATTGAAAGAGAATGAAGTTAAGGATTAAATCGTCTAAAATTATTTAATTTTATACAAGTTAATAAATTAATATAAATTACATGATTAATTAAAAGAAGTTATTTCATTAGTCAATAAGCATAATAAATAGTATAATATTATTGGTGATGTTACACAGAGATCACAACATAGTGTATTAGTGTTTGTCACTATCAAGAGGTAAGGCAAAACCAAAACACCAAATTAAACGATTTGATTCTCAAAGAGGTTTATGGTTCATAGTAGAAGACGTAATACTAAATTAGCCTTAGAGTATGGGCTGAGATCTACATTTTTATTAAAACAAAATAAAGATAATGTAATAACATTAAATTTAAATAGAAATACTGTGCAGAAAAAGTAAAATATTAAAATCAAATATAAATTATATAGATCATAAATAAAAGAAGGAAAATAGAACCTCCCCAAAGGAAATAAAACGTTTTGGAAAAAAGGAAAACAAAGCAGAAACTCCAGGATGATCAAGTACTCCTCGACCTTAACCACCACACTTTTTTCCTCTGAAACATGGTAGAATTTTGGGGTGCGCATATTAAACTTAATAGGGATTCCATCACTATATCTTATATACGAACAACTACTTCATAAAGTAGTGAAAAACCATGAGTTAGAAAAATATCTTCATGCATGGATTTATATTTAAATTTTTTTGCAAATTTAAAAATTGGTTCTAAAAACCATTAGTGGAAAAAACATTGCTATATATTATACCTTAGCTATACAGAAAATAGTGACGCAGCCATTTTTTTTGTAAAAATAGTCCTAGTGAAAATAAAGTCATCTCATAGACCTTTGCACAAACAGTGCCGGAATACGTAAAAGAGAGAGAAGTGAGTGTCTAGAAACTAGTCATGATATAAACAAACATCTTGGCCAAATTTAGGAATTTTCACTCAAGGACGCGACATCGTAAGCTGCCCCAATACATATATTATGGGTAACATGAAAACACCTTCTAATTGAATAGAAGTTACGCAGCAAAACAAGTTACCCTAAGTGCAGGTCCAATATCATTGGAAGATAGGTTCGGTAATCAATGAAATACCATGTAAGCTAAAAGTAAACATGTAAGACAAGCATACATGTACATAAAAACTAACATGTTGTGAAACATAATATGTTAGGGATTTCAGTGTGACATGTAGCAAAAATAAGATTTTTGAAAATCAAGATGCATGTGCATCGTAAAAGAAACTATAGGAACGAAAATAACTTTTTTTTTTTTTGGGGGGGAGGGGGGGCATGGTCTTTAAAGTTTTTTGTCATTAGCTATCAAATTCGTGCAAGCTCAAATATCGTGATTTCCTGAAGCAAGATGATTGATATAATTAGATAAAGACTAGTAGCAAGTAATAATTAAGAGTTAAGGAAAGAGAGATGCAACTGATTTGTTAACGCGGTTCAGCCAACCTTGCCTACGTCCGTGCTTTAGGGCTCATCCTTAAAGACTCATTCCAATCTAAACTTCTTGAGTTTACTTGATTGATTTTTCCGACGTCAATCAAAGCCCTACAAGACTCTTTCTCAGGGCGTCACCCTTCACTCAATTACAAACTGAAATATGAGTATACGCACTCTAAAAGAACAAGTCTCACACACTCTCAAATATTAGTCTCAAGAGAGGGATTAGAAGAGGTGAAAGATATGCCGAAGACTTGGGATCACAGAAGAAATTTGACAACACTTTTATACTATTCTCAAGTTTGTTGTTTTTGCATGAAACTTCACTCTTCTATTTATAGAGGTCTTTAAACAAGCAAATAGTCTGGTCGAAACTTTAATTTGATCGGTTGACATTTTGGTGACATTAAGTGTTATTTTGAAGTCATTTAACAACTGTGTCGCTACTTTGAATGACCGTCTGGTCGACACTTTATTTTTGCGGTCGACGCTTTTATCATTCTGAACTTTTTCATGTGAGACAGTGTCGACACTCTAAGAGTTAGGTCGACACTTCTAAGTTCTCGAGAAATTCTACATTTGTTCATTAGGTTGACACTTTGTTTACTTTGTCGACACTTTAGAGCTCTCTGGAAATTCTGCAGTTTTTATCAGGTCGACAATTTGTTTACCAAGTAGACACTTTTGAGCTCTCTAGAAATTTTGTATTTGTTGACCGGTCGACACTTCTTGCTGACCGGTCGACACTATGTGAAATTAAAACACACTCATGAAGCTTTTGACATTTTTCGTAAATTGTCCATCTAAGGTCTATGTGCCTTAGCTTTAGTTGAGGACAAACTCAAATCACACTTGTTAGATAAACCAAATACCCTTCAGTGAAGGATATTTCCAAATATCTCGATAAACCAATAAACTACCTTAATCACTTTAAAGTTGAACTTTTATCACAACATAATTTAAAAAGAACATCCATCATCAAAACACTCTATAGTCTTAATTTACTTTAAGCTAACAATCTTCCTTTTTTGATGATAACAAACATATAAAGTTCAAAATTGTTTTTAGTATTTGCTCCTCATTATATACACACATTATAAACATGCATTTATAATGCTCCCCCTTGCTAAAATTAGCAGAGTAATGACTCTTTTTAAACTCCTCAGTAGCCAAAGAAAGACATACACAAATCATGCAAAACAATGTATAATCCTAAATCTCAAACTAGATTATTATTGAAAAACTAGCAGCATGAAAAAGAGTCAAAGGGCAACATCCAGACCATTGAAGTTCAAACAAAAAATAAATGTCAAGCATCCAAGTTCTAACACAAAATATGTAATACCCGGCTGTACGGAATATTAATATTTTCATGTAAATGACATTTTTGTAAATTTGACCAATCATGTCCGTTTCGCGAAAAGAAGGCATTATTAAAATCCTAATAATTAATATGGATTTTAAAAAAATTTCGGGAATTTTAGGAGTTGTAACGCAAATTATTACGAGAATTACATTTCTCGTAATATAAAGGACGTTTCAGTAAAAATAGTAAACGAGGTCCGATTTGCGAACGGACAGTTTTAATAAAGCCCTAGTAATGAGTTGGATATAATGGTGAAATGAGAAAATTTGGAGAAGCTGAATTGTTAGCTAAATAACGAAACAAAGAACGAAACAAATAGAAAATCAAAAGAAGGGCAAAAAGGTAATTTGCCAAGCCTAATTTTAATTAAAAACTATAACTCCTCTCTTCTTCTTCTTCATTTTCACAACTTCCCTTTTCTTCTCTGGCGATCCTCATTCCAGACAACGGCGACTTCCATTTCGACGCCGGTTCTTCCTCCGTTCGTCCTCCGTTCTTCACGTTTTCTTCCCCAAACTCGATTCTAGGTAAGGTTCTATGGTTTTAAAAAGATTATTCGTAGTTTTCGGAGCGTTTAACGATTAGGATTTCGTTTAGGGTTTTGTGAAAAACGTGAATTAGGATTTGAAATCGATAGGTTTACCGTAGTTGTGAATATAATGGACGTATTGAACGTTATTGGACGAAGTTAGGTCGATTTCTGAGAAATGTTAAAATTTGAGAATTTTTAGGGGTTTTTGGGGAAAACTCGTTAATGGCGATTTCGAGATATCGAGCGTTAATTATTGGATAAAATGCCTCGTTGAGCTAAGTTAGAATTTTAGAAAAAAATTTATTTAGTTAAGGTTTCGTTAAATTTGAACGTTAAATGGTTTAATCTTGTTTTAACGATAATTGTTGTGTTTTGCCTCAGACGAACGACGCTCGTGGACGGAGCTCGAAGTTCAGCGCCCACAAGGTAAGTTCTCGTGACTTACTTGGCCGAGAGGCCTACACTGTACGTCAATGTCACGTCGAGGATCTTTGGAGAATCGTTTGTTTAAATGCTTAGGTTGGGTAGTTAGGGTTAGTTCTTTTATAGGATATGCTTTGAATTGCTTTTATTGTCTTGATGGTACTTAATATGTTTCTTTACTTTATGTCTATAACTGTTCATGCATCACGTGTTTTTAAAATAGCATGAAAACGGATTTCCACACGAGTTTTAAGAAAATGAAATGAACGAACGAAATGAATCTATGTAATCTGTTATCTGGTTACGCGAGGTGGGGCTCAGGCATGGCTGTTTACAGATGTAAACATGTACCCCCTCAGTTAGGTGAAGAGGGCAGTCCAACTGCGGGATGTGTCCTCTCCATCTAATAGGCTGAGACCTCGGTGACATTCTGTCTGCGACGTAATGATAAGAAAATATTTCATGATTTCTGAAACTCATATGCACAGCATGCATTTACATTTACGAAACTTACTGAGCCTTTAGCTCATAGTGTGTCTGTATGGTGTAGGTGATATTGAAACAGGTGAGGACGACGCTCCTCCTCCTGATGCATGAGTTCAGTTGAAGAAGAATGATCGCGGGAGTGTGCTGGCGTAGTCGAGGCGTTTCATGACCCGTGGGGACGTATGTAGGTATTTTGGGTTATTATGGATAAAAAATGTTTAGGTACAATATTTGTACAGATAGAACATTATAGGACGTTTGGATCTGGACTAGTTGATAGGTTTATGTTTTGAAGTTTTTAAACATTTTGGAAACTTGTTTTGTAAATGTTTGGTATTAGGGAAATGTTCGGTTTTTAAACATATCCACGCGGTTTGTTTTTATGAAATTAGGTTATGTTTTTAAACGTGTTTTGAGTCGTTTATTTTGGGTGATTGGCAAATGAGAAATCGATGGGGTTGTGAGTGAGTTTATGTTGATGATTATTGAATGGTTTAGTGTGTATATATATGGTAAGGGAATTGTGTACGCAGGGGAAAGAAGGAAAAGAAAAGAAAGAAGAAAGGAAAAGGGGGGGGGGGGGGGGGTAGGGGCAGCCGAGCTCTCTGGAAAAATTCCAGAGAGCTTGGCGATCGATCGCCTGCTTGGGGCGATCGATCGCCCCTCCTTGGTCGTGGTACGCCAGGCGATCGCCTGGAGTGGCGATCGTTAGGCAAAAACAGGCGATTGCCAAGGGCGATCGATCGCTTGTTTTGGGCGATCGATCGCCCCTCAGCATTTTCAACTGGCGATCGATCGCCCCTGATTTTGGGACGTTTTTGCCCCTGTTTTTTCTGTTTCCGTTGCTTCATATGTTTTTAACTTTTAATTAAGTTTTCTTTTAATATTTTTAAAGTTTTATTAAGTGGTTTTCAAAATAGATTCGAACGTTTTAACAATTTGGTTTCCGATCTAAATTCCGCTTAAATGCAATTAAAGTCTATTAGGAAAAAAAAATACGAGAAAATTAGGAATAGATTAAGGGTCGCTACAAAATAACATCATAAAGTATTACAAATATCAATTGGGGAAATCGTTGGTCTGGAGCAGGAAAGTCATCACTGGATAGAGTAAACTCAAGATGATTAGAAGAGGGACCAATTGAGGAGGGCTGATTATCTGTGAAACAGTGCGACTAGTAATGGTTATAGAAATCATCAATCTTCTTATCAACAAAATAAAAGCAAAGTGAAGTCCTGACCTCGATAAAGGATGTGGATAGAATGGAAAGACAAGCAGACATTTGGTTGATCTTCTCCTCTAGTCTGGAAAGAAAACCCCTTGAAGAGTTTAAAGAATCATGCAGCTGAATAGACAGAGCATTGAGCATCTTAAAGTCTTACTACTCATGTTGATGATTATTGAATGGTTTAGTGTGTATATATATGGTAAGGGAATTGTGTACGCAGGGGAAAGAAGGAAAAGAAAAGAAAGAAGAAAGGAAAAGGGGGGGGGGGGGGGGGTGGGGGCAGCCGAGCTCTCTGGAAAAATTCAGAGAGCTTGGCGATCGATCGCCTGCTTGGGGCGATCGATCGCCCCTCCTTGGTCGTGGTACGCCAGGCGATCGCCTGGAGTGGCGATCGTTAGGCAAAAACAGGCGATTGCCAAGGGCGATCGATCGCTTGTTTTGGGCGATCGATCGCCCCTCAGCATTTTCAACTGGCGATCGATCGCCCCTGATTTTGGGACGTTTTTGCCCCTGTTTTTTCTGTTTCCGTTGCTTCATATGTTTTTAACTTTTAATTAAGTTTTCTTTTAATATTTTTAAAGTTTTATTAAGTGGTTTTCAAAATAGATTCGAACGTTTTAACAATTTGGTTTCCGATCTAAATTCCGCTTAAATGCAATTAAAGTCTATTAGGAAAAAAAAATACGAGAAAATTAGGAATAGATTAAGGGTCGCTACAAAATAACATCATAAAGTATTACAAATATCAATTGGGGAAATCGTTGGTCTGGAGCAGGAAAGTCATCACTGGATAGAGTAAACTCAAGATGATTAGAAGAGGGACCAATTGAGGAGGGCTGATTATCTGTGAAACAGTGCGACTAGTAATGGTTATAGAAATCATCAATCTTCTTATCAACAAAATAAAAGCAAAGTGAAGTCCTGACCTCGATAAAGGATGTGGATAGAATGGAAAGACAAGCAGACATTTGGTTGATCTTCTCCTCTAGTCTGGAAAGAAAACCCCTTGAAGAGTTTAAAGAATCATGCAGCTGAATAGACAGAGCATTGAGCATCTTAAAGTCTTACTACTCATGAATCTGGTTTGATGGATCAGCTGAAGAGGAGAAACTATGAGAACTGGCTTTGAAAGACAAGGCACCATCAGTGTTACGTGTCATACCCATGTAACTCCCCGAATTAATAAACCCGGTTTGTTAATCACATACTCTGATTGTATTAAGAAAATTTTAGGGAAATTTAAAATTTCTACTCAACTGCTAAAATTCGACATTATTTAAAAACATCAAAAACTTGCAGCGGAAAAATATTTGTGTAAAACAGAGTCTTTACGAAAATAGACAAGAGAATTCTTACTGTTTAAATAAGACCATAAGGAAAACATTCGAAACTTCACGGAGACATTTGCAGTCAGCTCGACGTTATTGTCAATCTAGCGCCCACAGAGTTTGTCGACTCCGACCTTGGACAACATGCCCGTCTACAGCTCTGGACGACGAACTCTAGACAAGCGACTTTGGACGATTAGCTCTGAACAAGCGACTTTGGACGATATCGCTACAAACAACATTAATTTAAACGACAATGTTTTGGATAACAATACTTTGGACGAAAAATTTGGACTATTGTTCCCCTCGTCCACGACTACATAGGTTTAACGTCTACGGATTTTCGTCCACAGACTTACTTAAGTTTTATCGTCCACGGGCTAAAGCTCATAGACTTACTTAAACTCATCGTCCACAGACCACGTGACTTTATCGTCCACGGGTCACGTGACTTTGGACGATGTTCCTATTCCTGACTTTGGACGACTACACTTGTCCACAGAATAAGCAACTGTTTTTACCTTCGACTCTGGACGATATGCTCGTCCATGCAACCCTGAATCCAGACTCAGACAAAACACACTATCTAGCGATCACAATACACAAGACCTCTTTTGACAAAATACAAGTACTATTTCCAGAGAGTTTTCGATCCAAAATCAAAACATTAAAAGTCATCACTGTCAATTGAAACTCAGTCAAATCCACACTCCTAACAAAAACAACACTAATTGGTGGACAATTCTGACTACAAGAGGACTTATAGAATTTCAACAGCAACCATTTAAAACACCATAAATTCATCTCTTATACAATTTCAGAAAAGAACTTCAGTTAAAACCAACCATGTTTCATAATCAGGATAATCTCAAAAACATGTTAAAACATTAAAACTACTACTGTTATTAAAATCCTCAGCACACTTCAACAAAACACTTATCCACTAAGACTTCACATACTGACATTAGTTAAACCGCCTCATCAGTGCACCAAACCATGGCATAGATGTGCTCCATCAACTTCGCCTATCCTTTTGTAAACTCAGAGAAATCACCTGTTGAAACCTCAGCACCTACATCACAAAACTCATCTATTAGCCTAATGCTAAATAAGTATAGCATAATGAAATGAAATGCTGAATCATAAATCCTCTTCATGCAGTTTCTACTTTCATAACTCAGTTATATCTGTTCTTTGTTGATCCCTCTGTATAATGGGAAATGGATCAATTTCCCAAGGTCTACATCCTCTACTCGATTAAGGGGAGGATTAGTTCCTTTAATAGCTGATCTGATCCCTCTGTTAGATGGGAAGTGGATCAACTTTCCCAAAGTCTACATCCTCTACTCGATTAAGGGGCGGATTAGTTCCCTTAATAGTTTGTCTGATTTAAACTGCTCATGCTTTACCATGCCATTACATGTAAATTCTTTTTCGTGTTCTTTCATAAACATGATGCATGACATACTGAAAACATACAAAACAAGCATAAACCCTACAGTTTTGTGATGTAGGCCTGAAGACACACATACTCTACTTACTTGGCATCCTGGAAATGTTTGGTTGCAAGCTACTTTGTGGTTTCGCTCGAACCTAAAACTATAAACCGAGCATTACTTAACTTCATTCTAAACTATCCAGAAATTTTAGGGAAACTAGTTTGGAAGCTCTGTTATTCGTACATTCCCGATTCACTACAAAACCGAACTCAACTCTCATTCACAGCATTCTCAAAATACGCATCTACAACCTCCCTCTATTATCTATAATCACTAAAACAGCGAGAAATCGAAGTAAAATTCACCTAAGTCGAAGAAGAATCGGAGAGAAAAATTGCCTCGAGGAACCTGCTGAGCTTGAATGCCGAAAGAGGGAAAAATGGAAACAGTGGCGGCTAAACCTTCATTAAACCCTCCACTTATAACACTTGCTTCACAATTACACAAATGCCCTTGGCTAACCAACTTTAACCTATTTAAGCAACCAATCGAATTTACTTAATTCTATAAAAACAAAAGTCACAAAATGTTGCTAATAAAAATCAAGGCTGACAATTACCGGTTGCTACAATCTACCCTCCTTAAAAGAATTTTGTCCTCAAAATTAAATGCTCAAACAACTCAGGATATCGGCTCATCATGTCTTGCTGGCGTTCCCAAGTTGCCTCCTCTACATTCTGGTTATGCCATAAAACTTTCATTAGTTGAACTTCCTTATTACGTAGCACTTTTGTTGCATAGTCCAGAATTTCTACAGGTCTCTCCTCATAGGTAAGGGTAGGATGAATTTTAATGTTCTGTTGTTCCACAACCTGAGTTGGATTCCGCATATATTTCTTCAGCATAGAAACATGGAACACATTGTGAATTCCCTTCATAGAGACTGGTAATTGTAGTTGATAAGCTATCTTCACAATCCTCTTCAAGATTGAGAAAGGTCCGATATATCTGGGATTCAACTTGCCTCTCTTCTCAAATCTTACAACTCCTTTGAAGGGTGAAACTTTAAGAAAAACTTCATCACTGACTTCAAATTCCAAATCTCTACGTCTTCTATCAGCATAACATTTCTGCCGGCTTTGAGTTGTCAAGATTCGCTGTCGGATAAGAGCAATCTTCTCCACTGTTTGCTGCACAAAGTCAGGACTAATCAAACGTGCTTCTCCAACTTTATCCCAGTACAAAGGAGATCTGCACTTTCGTCCATATAATGTCTCGTATGGTGCCATGCCTATTGTTGCCTAAAAACTGTTGTTATAAGAGAACTCCACCAATGATAAATACTTACTCCAAGAACCCTGGAATTCTAATACACATGCACGAAGCATATTCTCTAATGTTTGAATAGTCCTTTCAGATTGTCCATCTGTTTGAGGGTGAAAAGCTGTACTAAAGTTGAGCTGCGTACCCATAGCCTTATGCAAACTCTTCCAAAACTTAGATGTAAATCTAGATTCTTGGTCTGAAACTATTGTGATTGGAACTCCATGCAGTCGTACAATCTCATGCACATACAATTCAGCGAGCTGATCCATCGAGTAAGTCATCTTTATTGGCAGGAAGTGAGCAGATTTGGTTAGACGAACAACTATCACCCAAATTGCATCATATCCTCTTGCTGTTCTAGGCAAGCCTACAACAAATTCCATCGTTATTTGGTCCCATTTCCATTCGGGAACTGGTAAAGGTTGCAATGTTCCTGCAGGTCTCTGATGTTCAGCTTTAATCTGTTGGCAAATCAAACATGATCCAATGTACTCCGCCACACTTCTTTTCATATTTGGCCACCAATAATGTTGTTTAAGGTCTCTGTACATTTTTGTACTTCCAGGATGAACAGAGAATCTAGAAGAATGAGCTTCCGAAAGGATCTCATTTCGAAGTTCTTTATTTGTCGGAACAAACCATCTATTCCGAAACTTGAGAATTCCATCAACATAATAGTTGAAATCTGATTTATTAGAAGAGTCCATGCTTAACTTGTACTTGTTGCATTCAGCATCATTCACCTGAGCTTCCTTTATTCTCTCCAAAATAGTAGGCTTTAAGGATATGGCAAAAAGCATAGCTGACACGCTGGACACAGCTTCCAAGTTAAATCTTCAGAATTATGACTCTAAGGCTAACGGTATGTCAAAAATCAATGCCGAGGCTGATGTTGTCACTCTACTCAATGCATCAGCCACTACATTCGCCTTGCCGGGGTGGTATTTGATCTCAAAATCATAGTCCTTGACAAACTCCAACCACCGACGTTGCCTCATGTTTAGCTCTTTCTGTGTGAAAATATATTTTAGACTTTTATGATCAGAGAATATTTTACAAGATTGTCTATACAAGTAATGCCTCCAAATCTTCAATGCAAAAACTACCGCAGCTAATTCCAAATCATGTGTAGGATAATTCTTCTCATGTGTTTTCAGCTATCTAGAAGCATAAGCTATTACCTTTCCATCTTGCATCAACACACAACCGAGGCCAACTTTGGAAGCATCGCAATAAATGCTAAACTTTCCATTGTCAACAGGGAGTGTTAGTATTGGGGCATTAGTCAATCTCTGTTTCAAAGTCTAAAAACTGGACTCACATTCCACAGTCCATACATACTTCGTGTTTTTCCTTGTTAATTGAGTGTGGGGTGTAGAAATTTTCGAGAATCCTTCAATGAACTTCCTGTAATATCCTGCTAATCCAAGGAAACTCCGAATATCTGTAGCATTCTTCGGTTGGGGCCACTCCTTAACTGCTTGAACTTTGGCTGGATCGACAGATATTCCATCTCCCGAGATCACGTGACCAACAAAGTGAACTCTGTCCAACCAAAACTCACACTTGGAGAATTTGGCATAAAGTTGGTGCTGCTTAAGTACTCCTAACACCAAGTTCAAGTGTTTTGCATGCTCATCCTTAGTACGTGAATAGATTAAAATATCATCAATAAACACTATGACAAATTTATCTAGATACTCGTGAAACACCCTATTCATAAGATCCATGAAGGTTGCTGTGCATTTGTCAATCCAAAAGACATAACCAAAAACTCATAATGTCCATACCTTGTGCGAAAGGCAGTCTTAGAGATATCTTCATATTTGACTTTCAATTGGTAATAACCGGACCTAAGGTTAATCTTAGAGAAGACTCGCGCACCATTAAGTTGGTCGAATAAATCATCAATCCTTGGTAATGGATACTTGTTCTTGATAGTTAATTTTTTCAGTTCCCGATAATCAACACACATACGCAATGATTCATCCTTATTCTTAACAAAAAGAACAGGTGCACCCCACGGTGAATAACTCGGGCGTATGAATCATTTTTCCAACAGTTCCTCTAACTGTTTCTTTAACTCCCTAAGCTCTGTTGGTGCTAATCTGTAAGGATTCTTAGATACAGGCTCCGCGCCTGGGTAAACATCTACGACAAACTCGATTTCCCTATCTGGCGACAAGCCAGAAAGGTCATCTAGAAATACTTCTGGGAAGTCTTGGACAACTAAGACATTTTGAGGACTTGATTTTTCTACAACCTGTGTGTCTATAGCACTGGCCAAAAATCATAAATACTCCCCACATGGAGAAGGTGTAGCATCAATATGGGTAATAACAGACATCTCCTTACACTTCTTCAAAGCTTGAAAGGTATGTTTCAAACCACCAGGGGGTTGAAAACTAACTATTCCAGTCCTACAATCGATTGTGGCATAATGCTTAAACAACCAGTCCATTCCTAGGATTACATCAAATCCAATTATCTCCATGATAATGAGATCAACAGGCAGATTCATGCATCCCATTGACACCACACTATTAAGCATCACTTGGCTAGAGTGCATGCATTCACCAGAGGGTAACGTGACATTAAACACATGTTCAGTTGGCGTAGGCTGTACATCTAACTTGACAGCAAATGCAGACGCTATAAAAGAATGTGTTGCACCGGAATCTATTAAAGTAAAAGTAGGCTTAGAATTGATCAATATAGTACTTGACACTACAGCGGGCTGGTCATCATCACCCGACTCAATCATGGAGAATATCCTCGGCTTCAACTTAGCAGGGCCATTCTTTAAAGCTGGGCAGTCCCTGTTAACATGACCAACCTTATTACAGTTGTAGCACCGAATGACTCTGGGCTTCGGGCAATCCTTGAATGTATGTCCAACTTCTTCACAGTTGAAACACTTTCTCGAACCCATTCTGCACTCTCCCATGTGAAAGCATTTCGAGCACTAAGGAAATCTCTTGGTGTCTTGCACCTTCTTCTCCTTTCCCAGACTGCCTTGGCCTTCACTGGGCCTCTTCATCCCCCTCTGTTGGTGTGGCTGAATAAACTTTCGTGGGGCTTCTCTTGGTCCAGTACACTTCATTTCTGCTTCTTCCACTTCCAATGCCGTGGACACAACTTCACCGTAAGCCAAACCTTTAATACCCGAAAACTTGACTCCTCTATAAATCTTTGGCTTCAGTCCATGCACAAATTGAAACACCTTATCCTCATTCCTGTGAACAAGATGTCCAGCAAACCTGGACAGGGACTCAAACTATCTATTGTACTCAGACACGGACCCCGTCTGCTTCAAGTTTAGAAACTCCACTTTCTTTGTAGTTTAGACGGTGCTGTTAAAGTATTTCTCATAGAAAGTTTCATTGAATTATGTCCAAGACATTGCCAGAACATCAGTGGTGGTCTCCATTGTTTCCTACCAAAGTTGAGCATCCCCAGCCAAATAGAACGTTGCCAAAGTGACTTTGTCTCCTTCTCCAATGTTGGCACATCTGAACATACTCTCAATCTTCCTAAGCCATCCCTCAGCAACAATCGGATTTGATGACTGTCCATCAAATGTGGGCGGTTGTAATCTCCATAATCTGTCTCCCGATTGCTCATTGCTGGAACTCGAGTTGGCACTCCCTTGCACATCTCGGTTCAGAAGTAGTCCCAATTGCTCAGACTGCTGATGCACCAAATCTGTCATGTAACGGGGTAGGGCCGTGCATAATTCATCACTTAATTGTAACACCCTGAGTACTTTTTTTTTTTATTTACTATTAGTGACATATAATGAGGCTAAGAATCTTACGGGAAACTTTAAACTTTCTCTAGATGATATAATTTTATCTTTAAATCTTCAACCATGCAGCGGAAAACTCATTGATTAACTAACATCTATAACATGGATAACATATTAAAAGCATTAGTTGAGAGAATTGAAACTCAATGGACATCTACCGATTGACACATGCACTCCACGTGATTCATTAAACGTCATCCGATAGAAGGCACCGATCGCAAACGACAAAACAATACTACTCACATCATCCGATCACAAAACGACAAAGCATAATACTTACTTATATCGACAGTGAAAATTCACATCTATCGGTTGACATGTGCATCCCACGTGACACATTATACCTCTTCCTATAGAAGACATCATCCGGTGAAGAGGAAACCCTGACATCTACCGATGGAAATCATCCACCGGTGAACATGTGCACTCCACGTGACTCTTAAAACATCACCCGATAGAAGACATTAACCGATAGAAGACACCATCCGATAGGAGACATCATCCGGTGAAGAGGAAACCCTGACATCTATCGATGGAAATCATCCACCGGTGAACATGTGCACTCCACGTGACTCTTAAAACATCACCCGATAGAAGACACCATCCGATAGGAGATCTACCGATGGAAATCATCCACCGGTGAACATGTGCACTCCACGTGACTCTTAAAACATCACCCGATAGAAGACACCATCCGATAGGAGACATCATCCGGTGAAGAGGAAACCCTGACATCTATCGATGGAAATCATCCACCGGTGAACATGTGCACTCCACGTGACTCTTAAAACATCACCCGATAGAAGACACCATCCGATAGGAGACACCATCCGGTGAAGAGGAAACCCTGACATCTACCGATGGAAATCATCCACCGGTGAACATGTGCACTCCACGTGACTCTTAAAACATCACCCGATAGAAGACACCATCCGATAGGAGACATCATCCGGTGAAGAGGAAACCCTGACATCTACCGATGGAAATCATCCACCGGTGAACATGTGCACTCCACGTGACTCTTAAAACATCACCCGATAGAAGACACCATCCGATAGGAGACATCATCCGGTGAAGAGGAAACCCTGACATCTACCGATGGAAATCATCCACCGGTGAACATGTGCACTCCACGTGACTCTTAAAACATCACCCGATAGAAGACACCATCCGATAGGAGACATCATCCGGTGAAGAGGAAACCCTGACATCTACCGATGGAAATCATCCACCGGTGAACATGTGCACTCCACGTGACTCTTAAAACATCACCCGATAGAAGACACCATCCGATAGGAGACATCATCCGGTGAAGAGGAAACCCTGACATCTACCGATGGAAATCATCCACCGGTGAACATGTGCACTCCACGTGACTCTTAAAACATCACCCGATAGAAGACACCATCCGATAGGAGACATCATCCGGTGAAGAGGAAACCCTGACATCTATCGATGGAAATCATCCACCGGTGAACATGTGCACTCCACGTGACTCTTAAAACATCACCCGATAGAAGACACCATCCGATAGGAGACATCATCCGGTGAAGAGGAAACCCTGACATCTACCGATGGAAATCATCCACCGGTGAACATGTGCACTCCACGTGAACCATCGGTGGAAGACGTCATCCGATGGAAGACATCATCCAATAGAAGACATCATCCGATAGGAGGCAACTACCGGTGAACGGAAACACCTAACCTAACAGAGTGATTTCTACCGATAGCAGACATCTACCGGTAGAAGACATCATGACTTTCACAGACTTCAACCAATTAGAGGTAAACATATACATTTTATAACTTCATAATTACCCACAATCTTTAAATCATTCAGACAAGTCTTAAGATCCTATGTTTTAAGAAAAATCCCATCATACTTAAACTTCAACAGTCATAATCTTTACTACATCATAAAAACAGTAATCAACGGGTCAAATTCGCCTACCAGCCACACACTGACACCCTGAGCTCCATCCAGCAACCAGTCTTAGACATCCTCGTTGAATTTGAAATCCTCACCTGGTAGTTCTTCACCTACATCATAAGGTTTAAACTATAAGCCTAATGCTTAGTAAGGAATGCAATATAAACATGTATGTATGAATGCACAGATTAATGAGACAGTTCAATGAAGCACATATTCATGATCTTTTCTTATTCTTGCTCTTGTTCATGTTCATCGTTTTCATCATATGGATTAAGGGAGGATTTGTGCCGAAAAGGGGGTTGACAGTGAGAGTGTACATAGTCCCTTAAGGGTCGTAATCATGGTCCTTCTTTTTAGACAGTGACATACGCCAAACCGCCCCTAACCCTCTCTTAACCCTTGTTGCATAAATATCATATTCACATCTTGATCAGGAGAGAAATCATACACTTAAAACATTTTCATATGCTTGAGAAACATTCATGATGCATGAGCAGAAGTATTCTTAGTTCAACATGCTACAGGATAGGTCATTCATTCATCAAAAGATCATACGAACAACTCGAGAGTCATAATCAAACATACAATAGCAAAGATAACTTTCCAACATCGTAGACAACTTCTACCTAGCACCCTTGTGATGTAGGGCCCTAGTGGCCGGAAATCTTACTTATTCACTTACTTAGTTTCCTTAGCAAACTTGAGCACTTCTCTTCAGACTTCTTCACCTAGAACATTTCACATTACAGAGTTAAAATAAAATCCTAAAAGTCCTAACCAATCGTCATCCTAGAATCTAATGTATATGTATTTCTAAGCTCTTTAGTCAAACACCTTGTGTGCGTAGATTAAGTTTCCAGAACCTAGCATAACCAGATTCAACCTAGCGACTAAACACAGTCGGTTATCTAAATGACCAGAATCGAATCGGAAATGCCATTACCAAACACCGATTAAAAATGTTATTACAATAACTCTACCATTGAAGAATCCGAAACTCCTAGTTCTAGCAGAAACAGAGCTCCAAGTAACTACCTAGTAACTACATTGTCTAAGTCTTACCTAAAGCGTAGATTGTCGAAGTGAATACTGAAGAATCGGTCGCCGACGAAGGAGTCATTGGCAGGGAGAGGGAGAGCTCAGGTGGGTGGGAAAATCGCAGAGAGGGAATGTCGGCTACTGTGGGGGGTTTTTGTGAGGTTTAAAGATTTCCATTTTCTATTTATACAACGTAACATCCTTCTAATTACAAATCTGCCATCACACAATTAGAATTCAAATAAGCTTTGGCATTTAAATTTAAATCAAAAGAACAATAATAGAGGTGACAGTTAAATCCGTTAAGAAAATCACCTGATCGAAATTGTCGGGTGTTACATCCACCCCTCCTTAAACAAAATTTTCGTCCTCAAAAATTGATCAAACGAAGATCTCTGGATATTTTTCCAACATGTCCTGCCATCGCTCTCAAGTGGCTTCTTTAATGCCATGATTCATCCACAAGACTTTCACCAGTGGAAGTTCTTTATTCCTTAGAGTCTTAACTGCAGATTCTAATATTTGCACAAGTTTCTCTTCATACATTAATGTCGGCTCAATTTCGATTTCTGTTGGCTTAACAACCTGCGTTGGATCACGTATGCATTTTCTTACCATTGACACATGAAAGACATTATGAACCTTTTCCAGTGATAGAGGCAATTGCAATCTATAAGCTGTACTGCCAATTCTTGCCAAAACAGGGAATGGTCCAATGAATCGTGGATTAAACTTTCCCTTCTTGCCAAATCTCAAAACTCCTCTAAACGGTGAAATCTTTAGGAAAACTTCATCTCTGACTACAAACTCAAGATCCCTCCTCCTTCGGTCTGCATAACTCTTCTGTCGACTCTGTTCAGTTGTCATCCTTTTCCTAATAATGGCGATCTTGTCTGACATAAGCTGCAAAATTTCAGGGCCTAGGAGTTTTGCCTCGTCAACTTCTTTCCAATATAAGGGTGATCTGCATTTCCCGCCATACAGTGCTTCATAAGGCGTCATACCGATGGTGGACTGGTAACTATTGTTGTAGGAGAATTCAACCAAGGGCAGGCATCGACTCCAAGATGACTGGAAATCTAGCACACACGCTCTCAACATGTCCTCGAGTGTCTGAATTGTTCTTTCTGATTGGCCATCTGTCTGAGGGTGGAAAGCAGTGCTGAAGGATAACTTTGTACCAAGTGTGCCTTGAAGGCTTTGCCAAAACCTTGAGGTGAACCTGAGATCACTATCTGAGACAATGGATATCGGAATCCCATGCAATCTGATAATCTCCTGAACATACATATTAGCAAGCTGGTGCATCGTGTATGTTGCCTTTACTGGTAAGAAGTGAGCTGATTTCGTCAATCTGTCAACTACAACCCAGATGTTGTCATGACCTTTAGTTGTCTTAGGTAATGCTACAACAAAATCCATGTCAATGTTTTCCCACTTCCATTCGGGGATCGGTAAGGGTTGAAGGGTACCTCCTGGACGTTGATGCTCTGCCTTAACTTGTTGGCATACCATACACGACTCCACATACTTGGCAACATCCCTCTTCAAATTCGGCCACCAATAAAATAACTTTAAGTCCTGATACATCTTGGTATTGCCAGGGTGTACAGTTAAAGGAGACGAGTGCGCCTCGACCAAGATCAACCTACGTAATTCTTCATCACATGGAACATACCATCGATTCCTAAATTTCAAAATACCATCCTTGGAGAGACTGAACTCAGAGGAGGCGTCCTCCAACTTACTCATTATGATACTCTTCTCCTTTGAGTCCTTCTGCTGCGCCTCATTAATCTTGTCCAAAATAGTTGGCCGAATAGATAATGCCGAAAGCAATACTGATAACTCCGGAACTATCTCCAACTCAAATTTCTGAATCTCAACCTTCAAGGGTAATGACATGGTTGACACCGCAGGCTGCATTGTCTTTGACATTCTGCTTAATACATCGGCTACAACATTAGCCTTACCTGGGTGATACTTAATTTCTAAGTCATAATCCTTAACAAACTCCAACCAACGTCTTTGTCTTATGTTTAGTTCCTTTTGAGTAAAGAGGTACTTCAGGCTCTTATGGTCAGAAAACACTTCACACTGTTGACCATACAAATAGTGTCTCCAAATCTTTAGTGCGAAGACAACTGCGGCTAATTCCAGATCATGAGTGGGGTAATTCTGTTCACAACTCTTCAGTTGTCTGGAGGCATACGCTACAACCTTGTCTTCCTGCATTAGAACACATCCCAGACCAATTTTGAATGCGTCACAATAAACACTAAATCTCCCTTCCTCAGTTGGGAGTGCCAAAAGAGGGGCTGTTGTCAACTTCAGTTTCAAGGTCTGGAAACCCTCTTCACAAGCTCCTGTCCAAGAGTATTTGAGGTCTTTCTTCGTTAAACTAGTTAAGGGTTTGGCTATCATTGAAAACCCCTTAATAAACTTCCTATAATAACCTGCCAAACCAAGGAAACTTCGGACTTCGCTAACATTTCTCGGTTGGGGCCAATCCTTAACTGCTTGAATTTTGGTTGGATCTACAGATATGCCCTCGGCAGAAATGACATGGCCTAGAAAGTTGACCTTAGTTGCCCGCACCGAAGTGCCTTAGTCTTTAACCGACTACCATGCCAAACAATGCAACACAACACCATAATGCAACTCAACAACCCGACTCATAGTTGCCCGCACATAAGGTGCCTTACTCTTTAACCGACTACCATGCCAAACAATGCAACACAACACCACATTGCAACTCAACAACCCGACTCATAGTTTCCCGCACCCAAGGTGCCTTACTCTTTAACCAACTACCATGCCAAACAATGCAACACAACACCACAATGCAACTCAACAACCCGACTCATAGTTGCCCGCACCCAAGGTGCCTTACTCTTTAACCGACTACCATGCCAAACAATGCAACACAACACCACAATGCAACTCAACAACCCAACACAACATAACACGACAACTCACACAACATGAAACCAAACAACCAACCAACTCAGGATGCACACTCCCAATGTCAAACAATGCAACACAACATCACAAAACAACAACACATCACTAAGCAAAAACAAATAACCATTACTTACCGTTCTATGGTGTAGGCCATAAGGTAAAAAGGATAACAACCCCTACTTACCTGGCGTCCTAACCCACTAAGGATGCTCGGTTCCCTATCCACCTACGGCTCGACCTACGACAAATATTCAACTTTCATTAAATCAAACTTACATTCACCAATTTACTCTCAAACTACTATTTCTAGTCTAATCCAACTAAAACCTAACTAAACGGGCCACTAATTTTGGTTCCGTAAAACTGACCCAAAACTTCAAATGTGCATAACTTTCGCGTCGGATATCGGAATCGAACGATTCCAGCGGCCACGTACTCCTCTAATAACCTATTTTAACCTACCAAAAGCAATTTTAAAATAAACGATCGTCGTTAGGTCAAATATCAGACGAATCTGCCCTAAACCGGGAATTTTCTCCTTTCCGATTTTCTATCAATTCTCACTCATTTCCTCACCAATCGACCACATATACCCTCAATTAGCATAATCTAACCAAAAATCCTGAGGCTACACAGCAAAACTCCAAATGCCCGAATAGGGCTCACTGCCTTTCGCACAGACAGTGCTCTTCACGGCCAAGCGACCATAGCCGGTCCAAGGGTCGACAAACCCATGCCGGAAGCAGCCAATTTTGGCCGGCGATCGGAGCCCATTCTGGCTCGTTACCCTCGGCCTCGAACAGAGTCAAAACAGGGCAAAATGGGCTCCGATCATTCCAAGCTTCTTGGATAAAGGGAAGACAAATTCCCTCTTCCTTTAATCATTCCAAGCTTTGAGAATAGTTTTCAACCTACAAAACTCACAAACCAATTAGTATATAAAATAGTTAGAATCCATACCTTGGTTCGTGTTTGACGGTTCGGGATCGTAGGCATGTCATCCTCTCCGGGTGATTGAAGATTTGTCCTCAAATCTTAATTTTTTTTGCCCCTTTACAAACTCATAACACCCTAGCGTTCATACGCTCAAGTGGATCCAATCAATCTTGGCATCCAACACAAAACTTAGACCCATGGTCCTTAGCTTAATCTAGAAAAAGATTAAATGGCAATGAAACAAAAATAATTAAGCATATGGAATAAAGTTGAAATTCTATTAGTCAACCACAATGCTTCAATAAACTCTGAATTTGATTAGGTACTCATACATGATATTGGCACAAATTTTATGCAAAGTATAGTTGAACAAATTCATTTTCCATGCTAAAATCATTCCCAATAAACTCAAGGAATAAATCATTAATTTGACCCAATGAGCATAATCTAAGGATAATATTCCATATTTAACTAGGTAATGTAAATACAAACTTCAAATAAAAGTTTATCCAACAATTTTCAAGCCTAGCATGATCACACCCTTAATCCAAATTGCAAAAATAAATGTCAACTTTCAATCAACAAGTAAGCATTAACAATTCCTAGCAAATGGCATTAATAATCTAAGCAACAAAAACTTTCCTCTAGTCTTTTTTTTTTCACAATCATGCATTGATACATAACATGAATCAACAAGTCCATAAATGTAGCTAGAGTTTGAAAATTTCTGTCACAACAATTAAATTCAAAAGGCAACCTCTTAATCATTCAATATTAGATATTCAAGAAGTTAAGGTTTCTTAGGTTCGTACCTTGTCGCCAAATGTCTATCAATTACCTTGGCTCTTCAATTTTGGATGCTCTTCAAAGGTTAGGAAGCCAAGAGTTCCTTAACAAACTTCCACAAACAAAAATACAAAACAAACAACTAGAAACAAACAAAACAAGTGGTTCGACCATGCACATCGTTATCCATTTAATCCAAGGGTTAGCTATGCATTCTAACCATTTCAAATTCCAAAATTAGCATAACCAAACAGCACATGACATAACACTTGAAGTCAAACAAAAACAGAAGATGCAATTCAAATTAGGATTAAAACACAGATTCATAAGCAATGTTAAAACAGATTTCTAGACTTTCAATTTAATAACATGCTTATTTGTTTCATGCTCATCATCTTGCATATAAATCAAGCACCAAATAATATCCTAAAAACAACAAATAACTAAATGAAAGATGCAATAAATTTGGAAGTCAAAACAGATTCACAAGGATGGATTAAACAGAATTTTCCTAACTCCATGCTGAAAACAAAGCTGAATTTATACTTCAAAACAGCAAAATTCAGTAGCCAAGATTCAGTAGATTCTTCAAGCAGTAAACTATCATGATTCAGCACATTAAGATCACCAAAATGCTACCAAATACTATCCATTAAAGATGAAATTGACCTTTCGTGATTGCCACAAATCAGAAAAAGAAAAATCACAAAATAGAATTGAACAAGCATCAAAAGCAGAAACATTCGTTGAGGAAACAACTAAACAGATTTTGCTTTCTTCATGCATTGTTAATAAAGTTAACGAACAAAAAAAATTAGCCACGAATTGATGCAAGAGAATAGCACATTTTAGTTCCTAAAATTTTCAAAGAACATTGGCACTAAAATGGTGAAAGAAATCAGCAACAAGACATGATAAAAATTGATTCAAACATGCTCTTTTCTCAGTTTTCGACATAACAAATTTGTAACATCTTTATCCAATAAAAACAGCAAGCTAAGACAAGATTCAAGATGTTAAACTTTAATGCATACATTCAAACAAATTCATATAATGGCTGTGGTGACAATTGATCAATAAAGTGCGAAAACACAGCAACAATAAAGAAATAGATCCCCAATGATCAGAACATCACAACAGCAAAAATATTGATTGTCAGCAGCAAACAGAATCATGTTCAATTGATATAATTCATGCTTTTAAACAACCTAAACATAATTCCAATAACAATTAGGCATGAAAATTTTATCGCTTAAGCAAAACAAGAATAAACAGTAGAAACTTGTGCACATAATATTTTAAGCAAACGGAATCCAGTAATACATCAAATTCATTCATGCAGAATTATCGAGTTACCACAACGGACAAAAATAGAGAACAAAACAGACACAAATCCTAGGCTAAGCTAAACATGCTGCTAATCTTCATAATCAGACATTTAAATTAGCTAAGCAGATTAACATGATGAAGCCTTTGGATATCACAGAAAGACATGACAAAAGACAGGTTGTAAAACAGTGAACAAATTTATATAGAGAAAACACAGAATATGAATTAGGCAATGATTAACATCCAATTCAGTGAAATCAAAACAGGCTCACATGCTTCAAATGTTGGAACTAAAATAGAAACTACAACAGAGAAAAACAAAATACTAAACCAAAGCAGAACAAACAACATTCTAACAGAAAACACGATCTAAAACACAGACAACCAAACATAATGCATTCATCAAGAATTATCTTGGACATCAACAGAATTTCATGTTACCAATTCTAACATTCTAGGTTCTTACAGAAAGTAGACATGCATTTGATTGATTAATCATGTTATACCATTAATGAAACAACATTAGGCTATGATGAAAACAATCAACACAACAAAAATAATACTAAACACAAACACAAAACATAACACACAAGACTCAATTTAAGATAAGTCCTAAGCATTTAATCAAATAGCACAACAAATCAAACAAGTTAATCAAACAAAATAAACTTGTAATTAATATCAATGACATGCTATTGGGTCTAGGCAACCCTCTAGAACTTTTGTGGAAATGACACATTATCCAACACCCTTTAAGTTGATTGCCTCTTACGGCGTTCGGTCACAATCTCTTAAAGGCGACTGCCTCATCCGGCGAATCTGTCGTGCCCCTCGGGCCAGTCGTAAACCTTAGACATTACCAACGGCCCACAGAGGAAAGCTCTTGGCCACAAAAACAGATCACTCGACGGTACAAGTGAATCCTAAGTGACTAACAAGATAGTATATATGACATGCTTTTGTTAAAAAGGTTGGACCTAAAGTTAACATAGCCCTAAACAAAACAAAAGACACTTAACTTGATACAATCAAACAAGAGTTCATAGGAAATTTCGAGCATGGTCAACAGAATTCTTTTTTTTTTTTTTTACTCGGCTTATACCAGACAACCAGATTAGATGACAACTCAGCAACAAAAACAATAAAAGTAAACGAACGATATGATGTTGGTTGCTTTATCTTTAAAGTTAAGATGCTATGCTGAAATGCGATTAACATTAATCCAAATAACAACAGGAAAACAAATTGGTTTTATAGCAGCAAGATAGAAACATTAACATGAGTAGAACAGCAACACATAAACATTCATTACTTTGTGAAACAGAAATTTGTTTGGCCAAGGAGAAAATTAGGTTTGCAGCGAATTCAGCTAAACAACCCAAACAAATATCACTAAAAGATAGGGCAACATAACCAGGAAGTAGTAGAGAAAACACAAAAATAATTTGAGGAAAACAGCTTGGATAATGATTCAGAAAACACAATGGAAGGCAAGATAGATATTCTGAATTTTCAATTATACTAGATCAATTCCAGAAACTACACATCACAACAAATATCGTTTATCAATGGTGTTCAATAATGATGCAGTTCATCCTTGGAGGTTGACATAATTTCAGGAAAGAACAAGGCAAGACAGTGACCTTAATGATGCACAACTAGAAACCCAAACAGAGATGCAACACCTTAGTTCACAAGCAAAATATGTGTTAGTTTTGCATGGGAATTACCTTAAGTTATGCGTAGAAACAGAACCAATAATTTCATGCAAACTTAACAATCAACATTAATCAGAACCGCATGCCACAATATTCAAAACACAGAAGAATTCTCTGGAAAATACACGGAGTAGATAACAACAAAAAAAAAAAAAAATTGTGCAACTATAATATGTGAGATTCTCACGTTTCTGCCAATTACCACAAAAAGAGATTTACTTCAATAACAGTTGAGTAGTAATTAAACAGAACACAAAACTCTCCAATTACCTCAGAACTCAATAGGCGATTTTCTCAACGTAATATGCTGAATGAGTAAGCTTAATGCTCATGTATACGTGGATCATTTCGGTGAGTAAATAAAATAGAAACAAATTTCAACATAACACAAGATGCCATTAAGTCTATGCAAACCTCACCCAAACAGAACCACAATTTTAATATACTAGAATATCCATGCAAATGTAGACATGCTGTTTACATGCAACAGAAACATGAAAACTAACCTTTCAATTGAGATATTGAGATCTGCTGTCAACTAAATAGAAATGAAAGCTCAAGCAAATGGGTTATGCTGGTTATTAACAGAATTGAACGACAAAACATACTAGACAGAAACAAAACGAAAACAGAGGATAAAAACTACAAAGAAACACAAACAACAAACTAAAAAAACTCAAAACAACGAGCCAGAGATAAACTCTTGCTCTGATACCACTTGATGGACTTCTGGGACCTAAGACGCATGCGGAAGACTATATTAAACAGCAAGCTTTTGTGTTCTTTGGAGAAACCAAAGAACACTCCAAACAGTCGCTAAAAACAGAGGAAAAACCAAAAATTGCGTAGGAGATGAGAAAATTGATACCCGTCGAAATGGAGAGGTGGGTGAGTTGGGTGACGCCTCAGAGATGGTCGTTTGGATTGAAGGAAGTGTTGTGGAGGAGATGGAGGGCGAAAGGGACCAAGCCGGCCGAAAGGTGTTCCTTGTACCTTCGGCGAAGAACTCCACCGTGATGGGAGAAATGCTTCCAGCAACTAGGCTGCCCTACACGTATTGCTTCGTCCTCAGAAGAGCCCGAGGGAAATGGAAGTGAAGACCCGTGGCTGGTCCAAAGGCAGTGCGATGCGCAGCTCTGCGCCTTTGGGAGAAGTCCCTCGTTGCCGAGGAGAAATCACAGCTTAAGGGCACTGGTTTCCTCCTTCCTTCTTTTCGACTCCAGCTCTTGGCAAAGGGAGATAAGGCAAGAGTAAGAGTACCTCCAAGCAACCGTGAGGCTTGAGGCACAATTTGGTGGTCATCCATGGTGTCTCGCGCCGATGAATACCGTGGAAGAAAACCCACACGGAGGATGCTCCGAACAAGAAGAAACTCTTCTGTAAATTCCAAATATTGATAAAAAAACTAACTACAATAACCTAAGGAAAAGCTTAAATATCCAGGGAAGGCTTCAGGAGAAAGCAAGAGCCATTGGAGACGCTGCTTCAAAAATGTAGCCGTTGTGCTCGGCTCGGCCACGTCAATAGCTCCACGTCAGCAGCTGACTCCAGGCATGGCAAGTTCTTTGGTCAAGCTTCTTTGTAGGCTTTGTGTGTCTCCTTGTTCACTTAAAATTTCCTAACCCTAAACAATTTAACCAAATAACCTAAACAATAAAATTGGCTACAAGTGGTCAATAAATAAGGTTTAAGAAAAATCCGTAGTGTCCTAAACTTAAAAACAAATAAAGAGCTCGTTTACAAAATTTGATAAAGGGAAGACAAATTCCCTCTTCCTTTAATCATTCCAAGCTTTGAGAATAGTTTTCAACCTACAAAACTCACAAACCAATTAGTATATAAAATAGTTAGAATCCATACCTTGGTTCGTGTTTGACGGTTCGGGATCGTAGGCATGTCACTTCACTTGATTATAAGCTGAAATATAAGTATACACACTCTAAAATATTAATATCAAGAGAGGGATTAGAAGAGGTGAAAGATATGCCGAAGACTTGGGATCACAGAAGAAATATTGCAGCACTTCGATACTATTCTCAAGTTGGTTGTTTTTGCATGAAACTTCACTCTTCTATTTATAGAGGTTTTCTAAAAAGCAGATAGCCCAGTTGATACTTTGGTGGCGTTGAATGTTATTTTAAAGTCGTACAACAACTGGGTCGCCATTTTGAATGACTGCTCGATCGACACTTTATCTTTGTGATCAACATTTTTATCATTCTGAATTTTGTCATGTGAGACAGTGTTGAGACTCTAAAAGCCAGATCGACACATCTGAGTTCTTTGAAAATTCTGCATTTGTTCATTAGGTTGACATTTCGTTTACCCGGTCGACACTTTAGAGCTCTCTGAAAATTCTGCATTTGTTCATTAGACGATTCTTCCTTCACCCTATAGACACTTTTGAACTCTCTAGAAATTTTGATTTGTTCATGCACATGTCAAAGATAAACCAATACCACACACAAATAACCAACGGTTTTGAGTTCCCGACCTCGAAAATGAATTTTGATGGAACTAACAAAAAACTAAACAAAAAACTAGATAAAAACTAATAAAATTGGTGGTTAGATTCTAACGTACCCTTGAATATTTCGGTAGAACTTGTAGATCAGAATGTAGAAGCTCGAATGAACGGTGAAATCCTATTCCATGAGCAAACTTCCTCTCCCTCTCTCCCTTTTGTCATATATATATATATAATTTTAAAATCATTGCAAAATAAGAGAAAGGGTGGTCATTGGATCACCTATGATCTTATACTTTCTATTCCTTTTACAGAAGTAAAGATGTCAAACAAGCAGGGTGACAGCTCAGCACTATAGCAAGCTTGGCTCTGCTCGGCTTGACTCGTTTAACTTTGACTCGCATTGAATTTTTCTAGGCGGACTAGTTAGGTTGCATCGCTAGCCTCGCTAGACTTGGCTCATTTACTCATTAGGATCAGTGAGCTAGACATTTTCAACGTCGACTTGGTCGGCTCGTTTGTCACCCCTAAGTGCAAATGATTTACAATTACATAAGTATCAACTTAGTTAGTATGTGTATAATTTGTAATGATGCAACTGTCAATATTTATAATGATATCCGTGTAATACTTTTTATTAGATCATCTCACATAATTTATTTCCTAAATACTTGTTATTTGATATATTAATAAAAAAAATTTATCAACTAAATGGTAAACTATTAGATTTTTAACATTATAATGATAAATAATCATTATACTTTTAATAACAATTTTTTTTAAAAAAATATACATTATATTTATATAAATTAAAAATATTTATGTATATTTAGTTCGTTAGCTCAGTTTTTTAAGGCTCGTCAGACTCGTTAAACTGACTCGACTTGTTTAACAATGGCTTATGAGCCAGCTCATGTTTAAATTTTTTTGGTCAGGCTCGTTAGGCTTAGCTCATTGGGCTCGCTATGCTCTTAAGCTCAACTTGGTTAACTCGTTAAACTTGGTGAGCTAGAATTTTTTAGACTCGGGTCTGCTCAGCCGACTCGTTTTTCATTTGTAGATGGAGGTAAAAAGGATTTCCGTAGTGTAGCTATATGCAAAGCACAAAAGATGATTGTAGCATGTTTAAATACATCTTTTTTTCTTATAGTTAAGTCATCATGTGAGATAGAGAAACTGTAATATCCAATATTTTTCTATTCCATTATTTTCCTCGAGTAAATTTTTGTCATTATTTGAGATCAACTTATTTCGTGTTGACTCGAATTGCCTTGCTTTGTTGGCATTTAGCCACGTGTAATTTTTTTGTTAAATTTCCCAATTTGGTGTCCTGTGTAGTGAAGTTTCAAAATCTTGCATTGGGTATATTAGTATTTTGTCTTCAAGTTTGTTGCAAAGAGATTTCTTGAAATGTTTGGTCTTTCAGTGAATTTCAAAAAATTTTCGTGTAGTTGGTCACTGGAATTTTGTTAAGTAAGTAAATAAAGGTTTCACTGGTGAATTTTTTTCTAGAGTTTGCAAATTTCCTCAATTAGATTTGAAAATTTTCCGATGGCGTGAAAATATAATAATATATATATATATATATATTAAATATATTATTTTATTTTAAATTTTATTAAAAATTTTATTTTTTAAAGAAAGAAAGGAAACCTTCCTTCCTTAGGGTGTTCGTGGTTGAGAGAGGGAGAAGAGAGAGAGAGAGATCTTGAGCGTGGAACAGAGGGTTTTCGACGTAAGGATCATGTTGGTGTCACTCCTGTCTTCATGTTTTGTGAAGGGATAAGTCGTTTCTAGCTCCATTTTTGTTAGTTTTATCGTTAGGGTTTCAGTTATTTAGGATTGGTATTTTGAGGTTGGAAACATGGTTTATTTTTGTGTTATTTTGGTAGATTGAGAGTTTATGCAAGCTATGGTGACAATTGGAGGCAAAAATGGACGAGGTAGGTCGGTTTTCGCTCTTCCTATGGCTGGGAATCGATGCAGCGGTCGATACTTGTTGAGCAAGTGTAGAGCGATGGTGATTGCAGAGCCAAGCAAGAGTCAACAACTCGAAAAATGTTGACCCTGAATGACTGAAGGGTGCAGGTGTCAATCGGTTGGTCGACACTTACCAAACTCAAGAGGTTCAATGGTCAATCATTCTCTCAAGGCGTCGACCCGTACCGACCTAAGACCACAAAGTGTTGACCCTTTGTTTAAGGTGTCGACCCCTACTGTTTCCAGCATTCTTGAAGGGTTGACTATTTGCTCAAGGTGTCGACCCCTGCGGTGTCTTATATGGAGCAAGGGTCGACCTTTGCTTGGAAGGTGTGGACCGCTACAGTGCATTTTGCATCCCACATTGATTTTTTTGTGCTAAAGTGAGCTTTGAGTCTAAAAGTGGATATTTTCATGTGAGTTCCTAGTGCTTGTTTATGACTCCTTTAACGTCATTACCTCTTATGCTGATTTGGGATTTTTGATGCCAAGCATTATAGGTTTCAGCGATATTTCCAGTTCTAGTTAGCACGTGTCAACTAGTCGTAAGGTTGTGGTCGCCATTCAAATAGCTGTTTCTATACTATAGCGTTTTACATGGCATTGCATAGTTTTCAAAACTTATTTTTGTGAATTGACACCTATGAAAACCAAGATGGGGTCTGATTGCTAGCACGTCGGGGTTTACCTATATGTACGTATATTTTACGCGTTTAGATTTCAAGTGAATAGTATTTTATTTTATTTTTATTATGACTATACACTTGCTGGGTTGTTTTTTATTTTGGCTAGACGAGCCTTTCGGATATCAGACTTTATTTGTTTTGAGTTGCAATGGCCGAGCAACAAAAACAACTAGAAATAGATCAGATGCTTGTGTTGGGGCTTATTGAGGCTTTTATATGGGACTTTGGTTGTTAAGGTTGTGTCTGGATGAGCTACCAAAGCAACCTGAGTTGATTGTATGCATCTTATGATGAGTGAAGGTTGCTTCTTTTTACGTTGCAAAATGGGTAATCGAGTAATGACGACGCGCTCTTTGGGTTTCGAATCCCTAAATTTAGCCAGGGTGTTTTTATGTGATAAGCTGGGTGGTGCCCCGCTAGAGTTTGCTTGCCGATCACCAGTGGACTTTACGTGGATGATGTTTTCATTGACTAGTTCGCTAGCCACCTTTTGATTAACGTGTTATAATGTCGCTAAGTTACTCGTTGGTACTTGGGTAACATGGTTAGATCTTTGAATCGCAGGCAATTTTCAGCTTCTTCCTAGCTCCTAAGATGTAACCGGATCTACGTTTTATCATTTTTTTTGTGATAGTGTGCTGGAGGGGCATCTTTTTCACTAGGATTGTTTTCAAATGAAAATGATGGTAGCTTAGTTTATGTATAACTACCTATGTATGTAGTTATATTTTCAAACCCCATGACTTGCTTAACTTGTTTTAAAATGGTATAATGAAACAACTTAGACAAGCAACTTAAATTAAAACACTTAGTTATGACTAATAGAAATGGATTTACACGAGACACACCACACCAACAAGAGTCCAACAGTAATAGGGATGCTCCCTCTCCTGAACATACACGTCACGAGGGTGAATCGAGCATGCAAGGAGGCGTGCAAAGGCAATTCAACGCCTTAACGGGCTTAGTTACTAACTTCACCCAACAGATCAAAAACGTTTCTCTTGAAATGACCCAATTTAAAGAACATATGACAACCCATCCCCGAAGAGAATCCCATGAACGAGATCCTTCTCGAGAGACCTCCTCTAGGATTATACCCGAACGTCCTAGACGTCGAACCCCTTTTCAACAACCCTTAGAGGAAGAAGAATGGGCTGAACCCCAAAGAAGGAGACACCGTTATTATAACTCGGAGGATGAAGAATGGGCAGAAGATGATGAGGAAGAGCAATACCGTCATAATCGTCGAAGGAATAGTGATGACCTCCGCAATGTCAAGATTACCATTCCACCTTTCAATGGAACGTGTGACAGACACATATTTTTAGATTGGGTTGATAAGGTTGAGCAAGTTTTTGAATGCCATATTCCGAACGAGTTAAAATTAAACTCGCCTCCCTTGAACTCACGGGCCACGCTGCACTATGGTGGTCTAACCTTAAAGCCCAAAGAATGAGATCCATAGGTTACCCCGTTTCCACATGGAATTCCATGAAAGAAATAATGCACAAAAGGTTTGTCCCGCGACATTATAGACACGAGCTTTTCCACCAACTCCAAATCCTTAGACAAGATAACCTCACCGTTGATGAATACCTTACGGAATTTGAAACACTCAATATGCGTTGTGCTATTGAGGAACCTGAAGAAAAACTAATCGCGAGGTTTATTCGAGGACTCAACCGCGAAATAGGTGATACGGTGAAAATGCAACAATTGGAGGCTATGGACTTGGTCATCCAATTAGCCCTCACGGTGGAGAGACAATTAAAGCGAAAACGTAAAAGCAATTTCCCTAACAAGTTCCCACATAGAAATTTTGACCGCGATAAGCCTACCCCAAAGCATGAAGACAAGAGGCCCTTCAATCGTAATTGGCCTCCGAAAGGATCAAACATCACTCACAATCCCCCACCAACAAACAAAACCCAAGAAAACCAACTAAAATGACCAAGAGCACGTGATGTCCAATGCTTTAAATGTCTAGGCAAGGGACACTATGCTAATGAATGCACTAACCGCCGTGTGATGGTCATTAAGGCATCAACGGGTGAATGGGAGAGTGAGGAAGACAAAAGACAATATAATAAGGTCGAAGAGGAAGTAGTAGAAGAGAGTGACCAAGAAGCCGAATAATGCTCAGCTCAAGAAGGACCTCTACTACTTGTTATAAGGCGAGCGTTAATATCTAAGAATATGGACAAGGACTGTCAACGTGAAAATCTCTTCCAAAGTCGTTGTGCCGTCAAAGAAAAGGTTTGCTCGTTAATAATTGATGGAGGAAGTTGCATCAATGCGGCCTCCCAAGACATGGTCAGTAAATTAGGGTTGGAGACCACTAACCACCCTACACCTTATAAGCTGAAGTGGTTGGACGATAGAAATGACCACGTGATAACTCAATAAGTAACCGTAGACTTCACCATAGGAAAATATAAGGACTCGATTCTTTGTGACGTTGTCCCAATGAGTGCCAGCCATATTCTATTAGGACGACCATGACATTACGACCGGAGAGTACAATATGACGGATTTCTAAACCACTATACTTTTAATTTTGGCAGAAGGAAAATCAATCTGCTACCAATGACACCCGAACAAGTGGCTCGAGATGAGGCCACCGGAAAAGAAGGAAAAATAAACGAAAATCTTTTATTATCGAAAGGCGAGTTGATAAAAGAACAAGAGCCCTCTGTTATCAAGTGGCATACCAATCCCTTATATGACGAAGAGATGCCGTACCAATTGGAAGACACATCATTATGGCATCAAGAGAAGAGGGAGATAAGTGAGGAAAGTATTTATGGAATAGGTAGTATGATTGTTGCTCCATCCTTTTCCTTCCTGAATCTTGAGAAAATTTCCTTACAATCTCATCTAATTAGGAAGAAGTCAGCCTATGGCCTTGATCCTACCTATTGCCTTCCTACATTCCTTCTAAGAGCAATACAAATAAATAGGAATTTTACTCACTTTGTGATCAACAAATGCCCTAACTTACAATTGGGAGAATTACCACAACGATTATCCCCACCATGTGACTACCACAAATTTTATCATAGAATGAGAGCCAAGGTTCAATTGAGTGGAGAGCTTGCATTTGTGGTCTTACGGATAAATGGATCACTTCTTTGGTCAAGAGAGTATCATGGAAATCCAATATTACTACAAGCTGAATTCAACTATTTTAGAAACTTTCACTCCATCACTGAGCAATCGCCCTCCAAAGTAGTTCCCGAATTCAATCCTTCCATCTTTACCAAAGAAATTTTTAGTAAGACCATCCAACCCCGATGCCATTTAGAGTATCGTTTGGTGAGAGTTTTTCAAACAGAAGAATATGTCCTCATTGTCTTCAAACTCAAAACTTTAGAGAGTGTCGATCAAGCTAGTAAACGAGAAATTGTAGGAGACATCTTTGAGAAGAAGTCAACCAATGGATTTGAGGTCAAATCCTCAAATCACCCGGAGAGGATGACATGTCTCGGGTTGCCTTCAAAAAGAAATTTGGCAAAGTCCCATATGTTATCTAATGTCTCTACTTATTACGTGTTCTCTTTTTGCAGGTATAATTATGTGGAAGGAATGCACTTGGAGCGCATGGAAGGAATCACCAAATGGCCCATCAGATTTTGTCTTCCCGGCCCTTTAAATGTGTAATTTTATTTTTGAACTTATTTGACATACATTAGCCTTTTTGATGAATTATTATATTTGCATCATGCATTAGATTATGTGGTTAGGGTTAGATGAATGTTGGTGGATGATAGGTTGAAGACTTATTCAACAAAGGAGAAAGCCCCTCTACAAATTAGACTCAATGAAAGTCTTGGCCCAAAGAAGAGCCCACACTTAAGGTATGAAAATTGTAGGTACAAATGTGGGTGGCAACAAGGATCCAAGACTTGGCAAATTTTCAGCCTTTGATCAAGTGAAGGATCGGCCATCATCAACACCGCACAGCTGGCGCGCGCGGGCAGCAGCAACATGAGGCACGGCACTGAGCTGGCGCTCGCACGGACGGCAATCTGGACCGCTGGCTGGCGCGTGCGGGAGCTCGCCTGGACCGTCAGATGGCGCGCACCCGAATCGCTGATGTGGCGCACTGCTGGACATCAGATGGCACGCGCAGCAGCGCCAGATTGGCTAATGGGCGCGCGCGCGGCTTGCTCCCTCCTAGCCACCTGATTGAATCTTCATCCAAGGGCCACCATTTCTTCTTCAACCCTTGCCAAACCCTAATCCACCTTAGGTTGTCTATTTAAGCATAGCATTGGTGCATGTATTAGGAACTTTTACCCATTTATAAAATTTCTATTTTCCTAACTAAGGTTAGAAGCCCTTCGGGTGATTTTCCTCGATTCTTGAATCGAGTGGAGCCGTCCTCCATTGTTAGCCTAGCTTAAGGTTGCTAGGTTAACTCTTAACTTTCCCTCACCTTGCTCTTTTGAGAGTAAGGGATTCGAGGAAGAAACCTAGGCCTACGGTGGTCGTTTTTCCTCCGGGAAATTTGTTTATCTGAGAGCCCAATGTAAGATATCTCATCGGATCCGCCAAAGGTATTTCATTCCATCACATCTTCACACACACTTCACCCTTTAATTTCGGCCATTACACTTTCACACACTCACTTTTATTTTCTTGCAATTTTCTGCATCATTTCTTTCTTTGCTCCACAGATTGCACCATCTTCATCTTCTCCATCTTGTTCTATTTTCTTTTACATTTCTCTCATTACCTTCCTCCTAACTCTCGGGCATCACTCACACACACATCACCTTCATCTTATTTATATTTTTTTTGTCATTTCCTTCACTTTATTCTCGGCTTTGTGCTGCTCTATCTCACCTAAGCACTTTGTAACTTTGGTGGGTTTAACACGACCCCTTTTCTAAGGGACCCCGTGTCAATTTCATTCTTCGTTCTCATCTTTTGTTGTTTTCTTGAGAATTATTTCTTGTTCTGGTGAGGAACTCTTTGGTTGTATTATTTGTTTTCTGTGGTTTGTGTAAACTATTGGGAGTGCGGTACTTTATTTCTTCCAGAGTATTTTATTAGATTCATATGATTGTGCATTATCTTATTTTTACGTGATCGTAATGTGCATTTGGCTTATTCTTTGTGGATCAGAGCTTAGTTTATTTTAAAGTCTTCCGCTGTAAAACCTAACTTTGGGCTGAGCGGTCGGGTTCTCTCTGAGGATCAGGTCGCTCAACCCGTCGTTTCTATCTAGGCTCATCTTCAGGTCATGACATAAACTATTTATTAAATCATCAGGGTATTGATCCATCAACCTGCTAGTTTATTTTATGAGGCGCAAACGACATTATTGTTGACATAATCATAAACTTTGATTTTCCACCGTGTAATTTTCTTGTTCTAAATGGGCTTCTTCACTTCAATTGTTTTAGGTTTATTGATATGAAAATTTATGTTCTAATACCAAATGATATGATAATCGACGCTTTAATACCAAATGGCATGAAAATGGAGTGCTGGGCACAAAAGATGCCCATGTGTGAAGGGCAAATAATCGAGTTGCAAAAGTCTCTCGGGTTTGACTGTCCAGGATTCAGGACGGAAGTCTAGAAATGTATTAGTGGGAAACATGTAACGCCCCCAAACCCACCCGGGCTCGGTACGCTACTTTGCTCACTAATCCCACGTTTAAAATGACGTTTAAAATCATTTTTTATAAAATTTTAACTCGATTTTTGGGTTTTTCGAACCCTCGAAAACGGTTGGAAAACGTACCTAAAATACGTGCAAAACGTGTCGAAAAATATCGGTTTAAAACATTTTGGAAGTAGGAAAAATTTTGAAAAAAATCAAATTGGCTCGGTCCGCGCGCACTGGTGCTGATCGATCGGCACCCTCTCGGGTGCGCGATCGAGGAGTAGTAGCTCCTGCCGATGGATCGGCGCGTAGCGCCGATCGATTGGCGCTGCTAAGCGCTGCGCGCGCGGCGCACCCTCTGCGTGCCTCCCCTTGCCCAGCGCGCGCCCCACCCGGCCATCAACGCCCCATTTCACTTCTTCTCAATTTTTCAACAAGCCAAACCATTCCAAATCAACTAAAACTTTTACCAAACATTCCCGACACTCCCGGCTCCGTGACACGTAAATATCTCGGGAAACCGACTCCATAATATTAACGAAAACGTTGAAACAAATGAACCCTATGTTGTTTGCAATGCAAAAATAAAACGAGCGGCATAACGACTAAAATTACTAAAAACCGAAAAATCTGAAATTTAACACTTTATAAACACGTTCAAAAAGGATTCCAAAACAACTCACAACCTCATTTACAAGTGTTTCCAAACCATGAGTATTTACACAAAATAAAGTCCAACGAAATACCCAACCACACACCCCGAAGACCCTGGTCGAGGCGCCCCGACAATTTACCCGCACCGACGTGCCCTGTCTGCCACCGACTGCCGGCTAATCCTTGGCTCCCACGTCTAGCTCACCTAAATATATATCGTCACCTACACCATAGAACACAAAAAGGTAAGCCTAATGCTTAGTAAGTCGGGAATAACGAATGCAACAAAACACAATGCAACCAATCCTATCACATGCGGTTTCTAACACTCAGTTGTGCTCGTTTCATGTTCGCTGCTATTATCATTTCATAAGCCGTGTGGATCGAGTAGGCACACATCCTATAACCGTCTAGGATGGCCACACTCAGAACCACCAGAGTAAGACCAGATAGCAATCATCCCATAACCGTCTAGGATGGATATACAAAATCTCCCTCCACGTCGATTGTAGAATCCTATAACCGTCTAGGAATTCATACTCACGACCATTACGTATTTTAGCCGGTCATCTTTCATAGAGGTCCCCTCGGGGTGCTACACTCCAGCACTTGTTCCCGACTAGGCACTCTAATCAAGACTAATTTTGCAATTCCTTTTATCTGATTACATTTCACGCTCGCAATTCAAACCATGCAAGAAAACTCGTATTTTGCGTAATTGAAACCATGCAAGAAAACTCGTATTTTGCGTAATTGAAAACCATGATGCATGTTAAAGAATATACAACACAACACAACGCGAAACAAACAACCATTAACCCTACTGTTCCATAGTATAGGCCCGAAGGCAAAACGATTTCAAACCACTACTTACCTGATTGCTCGGCACTTGAGTGTTCACTTCGTCCAGCTAAACTATTCGCTCGACAACCTAACAAATATAAGAAAACAACTTAGAAAGCCACTAATCAATTCCAAGGGATTTTCTAACCAAAACTAAACAACAATTAAGACAATTCACACTCTAAGCCCTAAAACCCGGTTTTCTCCACAAGTTTTGGTGTCCAACTTCAAACGGACATAACTTATTCGTTTCTCAACGGATTCCGACGTGCCACCCCAATCCGTAAACCTCTACACGTCTACTATCCATTGAAACAAACAAATTAACCATCCAAATACCATGACCGATCATAAATCCCAGAAACAGATTCGGTGCACAATAATCACAAAACCGATTTTCGTATAACTTTCACCAAAACTTTAATCTCTCCCTAAAAACAAACTAAACTAATTCATCTAACCTTTAAAACACTAAAATTAGGAAGGAAATTAGCTAAGGCATGAAATTTTCGGAATGCTCATTTAGGGTTTTCTAAACCAAACCTTCACAAAAAACCATAAAAACATTAAAAACCAGTACCTAAATGTATAAAACTAAAAACCCAATCAATTTTACTTTAGAACTCCTTGCAAAAATGAAGAAAGGGAGGAGAAGATATCGGCTATGGAGGAAGAAGAACCGTGAAGAATGAGGAAGAAAGCAACATTTGCTTTTGAACCTAACACCATTTTTTACTTTTAAAATCTTCCACTAAATTTTTGAATTTTATAAATTAACCACACTTCCCCCTTTTCTTCTTTAATCTAACATGAGTGTTCCTTTTTCCTCACTTTTCTTTCACTTAAATTTTTCTTTATATAAATTAACTCACCAAAATCATTAATCATTCCAACTTTAGGGTTTTCTCTATAGTTTTTTTTCCAAATTCTCACTTTCATTTCCATGACTTAGGAAACTCTAAATTAGCATTAAACATTCATAACGTAACCTAGTCTAAGGCTACGTACGCTGTAGAGAAATTGCGGGTATTACAATCCACCCTCCTTACAAAAATTTTGTCCTCAAAATTTACGTACCTGAAGGGCTCAGGATAGCGTTCCATCATATCTTGCTGGCGCTCCCACGTCGCCTCCTCTACATTGTGGTTACGCCACAGCACCTTTACTAGTTGAATATCCTTGTTGCGCAACTTTTTCACTGCATAATACAAAATCTCCACTGGTTTCTCCTCGTAGGATAACGTAGGCTGCACCTCAATGTCCTGCTGCACCACAACGTGTGATGGATCCCTTAGACACTTCCTCAACTTCGAGACGTGAAACAGATTGTGCACTCCTTCCATCGAAGTAGGCAGCTCCAACTGATATGTTGTCTTTCCTATTCTCTTCACGATCGAGAATGGTCCAACATACCTCGGATTCAACTTGCTCCGCTTCCTGAACCTCATCACACCATTAAATGGTGAAATTTTCAAGAAAACCTCATCTAATACTTCAAATTCCAGCTCCTGCCTCCTATCATCGACATAGCTCTTTTTCCGACTCTGAGCTGTCAAAATGCGCTGCCGAATAAATTTGATCTTATCTGTGGTCTGCTGCACAATTTCAGGTCCAATCAGGCTGACTTCTCTGACTTCGTCCCAATAAAGAGGCGATCTGTATTTCTGTAATGACCCATTTTCCCAGCAAGATATTGTCTGCTCTGGGGATTGGGCAGTAGCTCAATATCCTCCCCTCACGGCTTTGTTTGGCGAGAACTTCCCAGTCGGTCACCCAACCTGGGATTGCTCTCGCCGAAGCACTTTTAACTTCGGAGTTCTTATGGGATCCGTTGTCAATTGTGCTCCAAAACGCGTCTTACTATCTTTGGAATATCTCTTTACATATGTTTCATTTCCACATACTTCCCCAAGCGATGTGGGATTGTGACGACCACCTCTTTACGACCCGGGATTCGCCTATACTCGAGTCCGGGATTCGCCTACACTCGGCTTAGGTCCCAAGGTTTTCCCCGCAGTCATACTCATACGTGCACATTCGGGTCATCACAATCACCCCCCCTCGAGGGCCCAACAATTAAGACAATTCACACTCTAAGCCCTAAAACCCAGTTTTCTTCACAAGTTTTGGTGTCCAACTTCAAACGGCCATAACTTATTCGTTTCTCAACGGATTTTGACGTGCCACCCCATTCCGTAAACCTCGACACGTCTATTATCCATTGAAACAAACAAATTAATATCCAAAGACCATGACCGATCACAAATCCCAGAAACAGATTCGGTGCACAATAATCACAAAACCGGTTTTTCTATAACTTTCACCAAAACTTTAATCTCTCCCTAAAAAGAAACTAAACTAATTCATCTAACCTTTAAAACACTAAAATTAGGAAGGAAACTAGCTAAGGCATGAAATTTTCGGAATACTCATTTAGCGTTTTCTAAACCTTAACCAAACATTCACAAAATACCCTAAAAACACTAAAAACCAACACCTAAATGTATAAAACTAAAAACCCAATCAATTTTACCTTAGAACTCCTTGCAAAAATGAAGAAAAGGGAGGAGAAGAGATCAGCTCTAGAGGAAGAAGAACCATGAAGAATGAGGAGGAAGAAAGCAACATTTGCTTTTTAACCTAACACTATTTTTTACTTTTAAAATCTTCCACTAAATTTTTGAATTTTATAAATTAACCACACTTCCCCCTTTTCTTTTTTAATCCAACGTGAGTGTTCCTTTTGTCCCCACTTTTCTTTCACTTGAAATTTTCTTTATATAAATTAACTCACCAAAATCATTAATCATTCCAACTTTAGGGTTTTCTCTATAGTTTCTCTTTCAAATTCTCACTTTCATTTCCATGACTTAGGAAATTCTAAATTAGCATTAAACATTCATAACGTAACCTAGTCTAAGGCTACGTACGCCGTAGAGAAATTGCCGGTGTTACAAAATATGTCTCGGGGTGTGGCTGATCGGCTAAGGGAGCGGTAGTCCCAAAAGGACTTTACTTTGAAGAAATGCACTAGAGCAGACGAAAACCAAGCGACCGGATGATCGGAGCGCACGACTAGTGTACGATGCATGTCGGTGGCTGGAAGTCAAAAGGATGCAACTTGAATTGGAAGATTCAAGCTCAAAAACTCAAAACCAACAAAGAAAATATGATAAAATGATGAAGAAATAGTAGAACAACAAAGAAACAACATAGAAACAATAAGAAAAAAAGTTGAAAGAAACCAACAACGAGCTCAAAGAAATGGATTTCTTACAAAGAGGATGACAATAGAAACTTTGTTTTGGTTCTAACTCGAGAAAGTTAGATGAAGTTGCCACTAACTACTACATTCAAGCTTGTTACACTTGAATCATGTGGTAAATGACTCTCAAGAAGTTAACTTCAAGAGTCCACTAGAGAAAAATCTCTATTTTCTTCTTCAATATTCCAAAGTTTAAGTCACCAAAATGAAAACTCTAAAAGAGCTAAATACTCTACAACTAGGGTTAACTTACGCTTAGTCACCAATACACATACCAACATAAACTACACATGACTAGAACATGACTCTAGCCTCTAAGCCATGTAAAACATCCTTCAAATACGAAATGAAAACAACATAGACACAACAAAGTTTACTAACATAAATTAAAATACAGAGAGGTAAATTGTTGGCTTATTGTGGTCAAAGGCTAGGACCATTGGTGTATCATTTATGTTATCCTACTAGTAAAAATATGTCTAATCACAAGACAAATGCCTAAATACCATGTCTTTTTTGCTATGTAATGTGTAACAGAAAGTTTTGAAAGCGGGTGACGACATCCTCAACTAAGAGTGGGCGTCTGAGCCTTGGCGGCATCTCGAGAGTGGGATTTTGAGAATAGAGGCAAAAGTCTAGACTCAAATATTGTCTCGGGATAGGTGTCCATAACTTGGATGTGAGGGCTCAGAGCTCGAAAATAATAACTTGGAGAACTGTATTTCATATATTTCCAGGAGAACTATGATAACAATTGCTTATTAAATTCACAAAAAAATAGATTCACTGTTGCACACAACACACTTTTGATTATAAAATAGATAATACAAAGAGTTAGCAGAAAGTCGAGGGTCTGCTATCCCTTCCGATTGAGATTTGAGGTTATGCAATCCTCCCTGTTCCGGATTGTAATTCTTAGAATAGTAATCCCCCCTCATTTCTTTTCCTTATAATCCACCATTTATTCATTATTAAAATTAGAAACTAACTTAATTTAAAATATAAACGACCTAAACATATTTCTTAAAATACCCTTAATACAATTTATTATTGTTTCATAGCATTACCCTCGGGCTAATGAGTCACCTTGTCCTCAAGGTGAGAATTGGGAAGTCGTTGCTAAAAATGATCAAGTGATTCCCATGTTGCTTATTTTATTATGCAACTCTTTAATGTGTTCTTCTTTCAATAAATCCTGTGTATATCCACTACCTTGAAAAATTAAAACCTGCAGTTCCCTAGATTTACATTTATGATCGACGATAAATTTTTATCACACCGCTAGCACAAGCCTTTTGCCCTTCGTTCTTGAAATTCAAAATTTGTTAATGTCTTGAAATATCATTCCGACTTAACATTTCCAGCTTTACCCGCCACATGTTCAATTCAAAATGAAATCGAATTAACCTGAGAGGTGTTTTTTGGTAGACCTAGAAAAGATTGATTCTCCTTAAAACAAGTTGGGTATTTGAGATACTTGAACATTTTATCCTCAATTCTTTTGGTTGTTAACATAATTTGACTCAAGCCCAATGGTCATAAAACTCTCAATTCTTCCTTGAGTTCATTAATGAATTGTCCCTCCAAGATCGACTCTGTTACACCAATCAAACGAGACGCCAACTTAAATTGCTTTCTATACTCACGCGCAGTGCATTCTTGAGGCAAAGCTAGAAATTTTTCTTCAAGGAAACCTTCAGATGTCGAGCAAAACCGCTCGATCAAGTTATGTTTGAAGTCGACGCAACTCCAGAATGGTCTGCGCCTCTCTTGTTAGTGAAACCATGCAAGGGCCTCGTCTTCTAGACACACCACGACAGCGTCTCTATTAAACGATTCAGAGGAAAGAATCCTTGATCTCTGCAAACCCAATCATCTGGGTCACTCCATCAAAAATTGGCATCTTGATTCTTCTCGTGGGTAACTCCGTTGTCGGACCCCTTTCTCTATTTGACAGCAAGTCTTCATCTCTTTTCCCAACAAATCTCGCTTTTGAGTTTGCTGGTTCAAAGTCATTGGACGTTTCCCTATATTTGCTTAAACGAAGGCAATGCTCGTCATTTGCTTCACCGTGTGGACGAGTAAGTATTTCTAATATTTCTAAAACTGTGTTTATACTCATCACCGACAATGGCAGTTTTGAAATTCCACCTTTCAAAAGTTCTGTCTCCTCCATCATCGCTTCTACTGTTTCTTCACCAAGTTCTAAACGTCCATGTCTTCTTGCTCGCCATCATAACTATGGCTCTGATACCACATATTGATAGGAATTGCTTATTAAATTCACAAAAAAAAAAAAGATACACACTTGCACACAATACAATTTTAATTAATAAAATAGATAATACAAAGAGCAGAAATTCAAGAGTCTCCCATCCCTCCCCACAGAGATTGGAGCTTCTACAATCCTCCTCATTCATGATCAGAATTCTTAGAAAACTAATCCCTCACCCATTTCATTTCCCGCTAATCTACCATTATTCATTATTCAAACTAGAAACTGCCTTAATTTAAAATATAAACTATCCAAACATATTTCTTAAAATACTCTTAATACAATATATGATTCTTTCTTAGCAAACTCATGAACAGATAAACAAGAAATCAACTAACAAACCTTGGAAATATCTTGAAACATCAAAATAGGTGATTTGTAAATGAAAATACATTAAAAAACTCCTCTGTCGACACGATGAAGAGATGAGTGAACCACTCCAGAAAATCGACTTCAAGGATGAAGCAAGGAAGCTGCATTAGGGATCTAACTTGTCTAACTCTCAAGAAGAACAAGAGATAAAAACACAATACATTCGAATGGTGACAACAAAAAGTATCTTTGGTTTTTGCTCGAAAGAACAAAGGGGAGGTCAAAACGTCTATAAAAATTGATTATTCTGAACCGAGTACATTGAGGTTTAAGGAGAGCTTATATATCTCCATGAAAAATTAGAGTTAAATAGTCCAAAAACAATAATTATAAAAAATGTCCTCAGAAATATAACACATACTCGTCTAGAACATTCGTAGTTAAGTGACTCCAACACTCAACCAATTAAATTGTGACAACTTCTCATAAAACATAATTAAACTCTTAAATCTTGTATATGACCATAATCTAAACGGATTATCTTTGAGACCCTTATTCAAGTGAATTTTAGCTTCAAGTTTAAGTAAAAGAGAACGAGTTTCTTTGATAGAAACAAAGCTCTTTGTTTCGAGCCTTATGACATAGCATATTTTTTTATAGAAACGAAGCTCTTTGTTTCGAGCCTCATGAATAGCATATGATAATTTTATGAACGACCCATTCTAGAAAGCTTGAGATGTCAACTACAATAGTTATAAAAAATGCTTTTTGATATAAGATTGTGAAAAATGCGAAATATGCTAAATACTTTTTTGGAGCCCATGCCTAATAGTTTCAAATTGTTTAATAAATCTTCTAAACTTGGGTTTGTTTTTTCCCTTATGCTTAACTTGAAAAACTCTATAATATATTTGGATGCTATATGGTTGCAAATGATGCAGTGAATACCATTTTCCTCATATTTTCCTACCGAACAAATAGTAGAATTAAGATTAGAAAATCGCAATTATTTATTGTGAGTTGAAGGTTCTCGTAGCGCAATCACTGCGATATCTTTTTTTCATAATTTTTTTTTTATGTTTTTTAAACCAAATAGTCAACATATTCATCATATTAATTTATCATGTTTAGAGCACAGCTATTTGTAAATAAAAGATAATAACACAAATGGTAATTATCAAATCCATACATTCCAAATTGAGTTTCATCGAGATGGATTCTATATACTTCGTTTTATTAGTTAATAAAGCAAATCATAAAATTTTCTAATTGATAGCCAACAAAAAAATAGACCTAATTAAAGATTGCGCTCCAAATTTTTTATGATTCAATTAATCTTTCTTGTGTGAAAGAAATGATAACAATGAAATCCCAATGACCCAATATACGTGCCAAGCCGCACTATTGTTCAACCCAAGATGCATTCCTCTCTAGGACTTTGAAAGGGCACTTGTGGAACATCAATAGTAAAAAATGAAAAAAACATAATTAGTAAACACAAGTTGATTAGCATAATAAATAACATTTGTCTGTATCAAATTTTCTTTTTTGTTAATCACATTTTATATATAGATGGACTAAGTTCACAAAAAGTAAGAAAAAATAAATAAAAGAATTTTTTTTTAATATGTCTTTTGTTTTTTGCAATCACTCATAAATAAATTTTAATCTTGATTCGTCAGAAATCCAAGTGTCACCGCAACTTTAGTTCGAGGTAACTTAAATTTATTTAACACAATTTTGAATTTTTAGTCACATAGTAAGTCCCACTTTTTTCAATTTGACTACTTAACCAAACATTTTTTGTATGAGATAAAAACTCATTCACAAATTATACTCGACTACAAAATAATTTGATCTCGATAAATGCAAACTTTATCAAAATTTTATTTATTTATAAATAGCAAATTTTACGGTGTTTGGATTCTTGGCAAATCTACGGGAATAAATTATATATATAATATTTATATTATACAATTATAATATATAAAAATTATGTATAGAGAGAGTCCAAGAGTTGGAGAGAAAAGAGAGGTAAAAAAGGAGCAATCCAACTTGGATGTTGTGAAAATAATGCACTAATACAAGTATATGTTATCTAACAAGTAAGAAGGGGAGTTCGGTGGAGAAAAATCAATAAAAGCTTCTTATAAACTAACTAGAATTTCATAAAATAAACAAATAGATAAGTTTTCGGTTTGTACCATTAATTTATCAAAATAAATAAAAATGAATACCAAATTGTAAAATTTTTAACAAGAATGAAGCAATTAAATGCATTAATAAAATATTTGACGTATTTGATAGCAATGTCCCTTCTTTTAAAATCTACTAGTTTTTGGTACGTGTAAGACACATGCACGTCAAATTTTTTAAGAACAATGACAAGTGCATCAAACACTTTCTAATTATTAAAATTTAACATGAAGGTGAAAAAAAAAAATATACTAAAGTGCTATAAAAAATGAAAAATTTACAGTAAAAAAAATAACTTACAAAGACAACACGAGTCAGATTTCTTCGATTCTCTAGTCCATTAGGTGTTCCTTCCGGTCCAAGAATTCGACTGCAAGCACTAACAAAATACCTTGTGTAAACATATAATTGGAAATTAGAAGTGAAAACATAAGACACACTCGAGGATAGCATATAATATATACTCTTATTTCGAATAAATTTAATGAATCTGAAAGAAAATTATGCCTACTGTGACAAATAGAGAAAAAATCTAATTGTAGTTTTGAAAATGGAGAAACATTAAAGACAATGAAATATAAAATTTTCAGTCACTAACAAGGTAAAGATAATGAGAATGCTTCAAATTAAAAAAATTTCACAGTGGAAAACTTTTTAAGGATATTCTTTGATGATTCACGCTAAAAATTATTAGAATGATGATGTAACTTTCGTATGAGAGCAAACCTTGATATTATCAATTATGACGACAAAAGTAGGTCTATCTTGGTAGCTAAGAGGTTCACTCAACCATGAAGAGAAAACGAAGAGTGACTACAATCACCCTCCTTGAATGTCCAAGGCGTCGCAAATCCAAACTTTGCTTGCAAGTGCATGTACTTCGTTTGAATTTGAACTTCGAGATGAATCCCTCATTCACATGTCAACAATGTCTATAGATAATAATAGCTGGAGATCATTAAAAAAAAAATCAAAAGGAGGAAAATGTTGTTTTAGAAGCAGTAGGCAATGATTTGCATGATACTCATTAAACTTGGGATGAGAAATGTATACCTTCAGCTTTCTAGTAACTCTAGACCATAATTAATAAACAACTCTCAAAACTTTGTAGCAATCTTCCTCCTTTTCCACAATCAGCCGCAGTCAATGAGTATGGTTGATCTGATTCATTGTTAGCCTCTTTCTAAACATTATTGTTATTAAATGCAAACATTACAATCCAGATAAAAAACTTTTTCAGAATAGTAGCATAATTCCAACAGAAAACTTCTATTAAGATAGTTAAATCCAGCTACATAAAAGATCAACCTTACACATGGATATTCCAATAATAAAAAATCAACTTAATGTCATCAGGCACAGAGAAGAAAATATATTTTGCAGAGATCGCGAATTTTAAGAAAACCTTCATAAAAACTTGTTTAGGTAGTTCTATGAGTATATTGTTGTCCCTTGCAAGCTTCCTCGAATGATTTAGCTTGGACACCTATTTAATGTCAAACACAAGCAAATAAGAATCTTGTGAATGTTTGATATTAACCATAATATATATTTGGACTTGTGCAGTTTTGCTATCTAGATGTCACTACAGGACCTCAATTGTAGCCCAACGTAGTGGGCCCTAACTGTTATTATCATTTACTTTCTTTTAAGACTTCATCCACTTTATTAATTCTCTATCGTTAAGGGTTGTATAGTTGGATGCCCTTTTGGGCCGAGTCGTTTCTCGTTCCATCGCGGACCCATTTTGGATAGTGATTGTTGTAATATGTCATTCGTTTTTTGTCTTGACCAACGAAGGATTTGTGTTATAAGTCAGCCATTGTGTTTGGTGGGATCTACTCATTCTGTGTCGTCTTTCTTTTCCACTGTTAGAATTTGGTTTGACCCGAATTCTATATGGGCCAGACCGGTTAGGCCCATTTTGGGAATCTCATTAGGGTTTTGTTTTCTTTATAAATTGATGTAAACTAGAGTCACAAAACCTGCGGTTGTATTTCGATCTTCATAGTAGATTTGTTCATCTGCCCGTGGTTTTTTCCCGTTTAGGGTTTTTCCACGTAAATCTTCGTGTCCACTATCTTTTTCTCGTTTTTTCCAATTTCGTTTCGATTTCGGTTTTTCAACAATTGGTATCAGAGCAAGTTGAAAGTTTTTCCGGAAATCAATTTTTTGATTTTTCGAAAGTATCGAACGTTTTTCAGATTTTCAATTTCGGTAATTGAAATTGAAATCCGAAGGAAAAAGAAAATAGAAAAGAAAAGAAATTTTATTTCTTTGTCTATTCTATCTATTCTGCTTGAGGAAGCATAATCAAAAAAAAAAAAAAAAAAGGAAGAGCAATTTTTGCTCTGTTCTCCTTCGACAGAGAAGACCAGCGTCTCTGTCTGCCCGAGCCGCAGCACCCACACGAAGCCCAGTCGCCGCACCACCGTTCAGAAACTCGCCGCCGTCGTTCGCACAACTCAACGCCGACGAGTGCGAGAAACCCAGCCGCCGCGAAGGAAAGCTGTCTTTCGCTGCCGATCTGCTCCGAGCCCCAACCGCAGAACGCCGCCGCGCCTCCGCGCCTCCGTCTCCGAGCCCTAGCCGCCGTCGTTCTGTCAGCAACCAAGCAGTGTTGCCATCTCCGTTAAGAACCGATCCGAGCAGCATTGAGCTTGTTCAATTTTTGGTATTTTTCACAGTTTTCGGATTTTTGCATATTGACTATTTGGGTACTGGGGAAATCTGTTATTTTTGGAGTATATTCTGAAATTCTTGTTTGTGAAATATCCGAGGTTCTGAAATTTTCTGGAGGTTGAGATATAATTTACTGTTATTTTCGGAGTAATCATCGGGTGGATATATTGTTAGAAATTCTGATATTGGAATTCTTTGGCTGATTAAGTGATTTGACAATATCGGTTTGGTGGGCGATTTTGTTGGTTCAGAATATTTTGTGGAATTTATTCTGATTTTTTGAAAGGGTTAGTCACTGTTCTTGTTGCCGACCAGTGAAGAGAGGAAAGCCGCCCTCACTCAGTTCAGCCTTACTATTTTGTTCGTCTTCTTTGTTTCTTCAGGGACAAAACAGGAACAAGTTTTTGTGATATTTTTGGGGTGCAAAAATATCGATTTTGTTGGGAGGTTGAGATTTGAGGAAAGATTTGGATGACGATTTGAAGATGTTATCATTATGGCTTAAATGATTTAAACCTGTTTAGCATTAGTTGCTAAGGTGGCCCATCTGGGGCCTTTGTGGCAGAAGATTATATTTTTAATATTTTTGAAGATTTGTTTCCTTACACCGGAATTTCGAAGGTGGAGATTATCAGAGTTCAGTGTTCTGGATTCGTTTTGGGTTGGGCCGAGTAGCCCGTTAGATCTCTTATATGGAATTCGTGTCAAGGTGGAGATTTGTTAAAATTTGGTTTGACCCGAATTCTATATGGGCCAGACCGGTTAGGCCCATTTTGGGAATCTCATTAGGGTTTTGTTTTCTCTATAAATTGATGTAAACTAGAGTCACAAAACCTGCGGTTGTATTTCGATCTTCATAGTAGATTTGTTCATCTGCCCGTGGTTTTTTCCCGTTTAGGGTTTTTCCACGTAAATCTTCGTGTCCACTATCTTTTTCTCGTTTTTCCCAATTTCGTTTCGATTTCGGTTTTTCAACATCCACAACTGGGAAAAGGAAAAATAATTGAGTTAAGTCATTTGCCTAAAACAACTAATCCTCTCTCTATTATCAGATTACCATTGATTATTCATAATTCTATTTTAACATAAAAAAGACGTGATTTATCTCTAACGACTACAGTGCTTTACATTGTCCAATCTCCATGTGAAGGAAAGTATGACCTAAGATCAAGTAATTGTGAGGCTCAACTCATACTAATACAGTTATACAATCTCACATCAGTGGGTATAGTAGAAGTGAAGGGTTAATAAGTAGAGTTCTTATCTAATCTAATAAAATATGTTTAGAGATAAAATCTATGAATGAAACAGAGTATGATTTGTAGCCAAGTGGATAATAATGCATGAGGGAGACTAAGACTCCACAATATTAGATAGAGCCATTACAAATTTTTTTATAACTTTTCATAAAATTGTTTTATAATCTTCTGCGACAAATCAAATTTATAATCAGAGTTGGACGGTTTGACTTTTGTTCTTCATCGATTTATAAAAAATAAGGGCTTTAAATTCAAATTCATAAAAAAAATTACGAATAAATGGTTTTGAAAAATAAAATTTTATTATGTCAACCAAGAACATCTTTCATATAATGCAACTCAAAAAGAATTATATTTTATCACAAGAAATACGGTGTAAACGTAGAATTGCTCGAGAGAATTTGTTGCAAGCTTAGACATGATCAAATAATCTTTTGTCACTTTATTGGTAAAAGCTAAGTAGAAGTTCAAGAGAATCTAAAATTTCAATGTAGTTGTCGCCACCAATTAAATTTAGAGCATGAGAAAGGAAAAGAAATAATGATCCTGAGTTTCTTCTTTTTTGCTCTTTGTAGTAATGTTCTTCCCCCCTCTCAAGGTAACTTTAGGAGATTTAGATTTTGTACTCTGTTTCAGATTTGCTCTTATTAATGTTGTAATCTTGTTGAGGGCTGTCAAAGACCCAAAATTACTCTCTCTCTCTCTCGCTCTCTCTGTGACAGTCACACACTCACAATCACAATTTATATGTTAGCTCCATTACTTTAGGAGTTTAAACATATTGTGAAGGTCTAGCAATCAAGTCTTAAACCATGTTATGTAATATTAAATTTGATTTTGTTTCTAAAATTTGTAAAAAAAAAGTCACCACGAATTACGTGACATAAATTAAATACATAATGATTGGGTAATAATAGATTCCAAAAATCGCGTAGGCTTCTAGTTATTTGACATGATAAATTCAAATGTGGTCCGTTAAGTTTGATATTAATGAAGGTTAAAGAACATCTCTTACCGTTTGTCACATTTTCACATGTTTCAGTTTCTCACATTTTTACATGTTTCCTAAAATGTTATATATCCGTACAACTTAAACATTTATAACTCAAATTGAGAAATCATTGATCAATAATGGAAGTAAAATTAAACCAGATGTCCGAAGAAGTTGACGCACCATATTTTTTGGACGATTTTCAAACAACTTAAACATTAAAACCGAAAGTTGAAGAGTATTATTTTGGATTGAAATGAGGAGAATCATGGGTTATTGTTTTATAACGTTTGATTGCATGACTATCACATATGAATACATGTAGTTTTACTCTCTTTAATTTAATGTGCACTTCTTTTTAAGCTTTATACAACGTTTAGTTGACTTTCTCTCTCTATTTTCTTGTGTATAATGATTGAAGTACAGAACAAAGAATGCGAAAATGGTTTGGTAAAACTGAAAAAGTTAATCTGCCATCTAAGAACATGTTTTGATCAAACATGTCAGAGAATATGATCTTATCTCATGGACTGGGGTTTGAGGGTTTCCTCCTCTTCTCTATAAATGAGACCCCTCTAACCCTTCAAAAAATACCCTTCATTTTCATCTCTTTTTTGAGCTTCGAAGAAGCTTTGAACCATGGTGGCTATGGCAGCTCCAGAAGGTCGACCGAAGCTTACAAGAGGTCGACAAAAGATAGAGATTAAGCTAATTGAAAATGAAGCCGATCGGCTAATCGCATTTACCAAGAGGAGGTCAGGAATCTACAAAAAAGCCAGCGAATTATCCACCCTTTGTGGAGCTGAAGTGGCGCTCATCGTCCTTTCTCCGGCCGGTAAGGTATTTTCGTTTGCCCATCCCTCGTTGGAGTCTGTTACAGGAAAAGTGCTGCACCAAAAATCACTGATGCCGTCGGATTCTATCCACCCCATCTTCGAGGCTAAACGGAGAATAAGGATCGGTGAGCTTAACCAGCAGTTCAACGCGCTTATCAACCAGTTAGAGGCTGAGAAAGAGAGGGAAAAGCGTCTGCAAAAGATGAAGGATTTGCATGGGAAAAGCCATGGATGGTGGGAAGCTCCGATCGAAGAGCTTGGACCGGAAGAGCTGCAGCAAATGAACGAGTCTCTTGCGAGGCTCTATGAAAATGTTAAGTTTGTACTCAAAGGAAGAGATGCTACGGAGGCTGCCCCAGGCATCAATGGTGGCCGTGAGATAAATTCTGCTGTAGTTGATTCCTCTTCCTTTTCTCCTCTCTACCTTTGAATATGAACGTTCAAAGTTATGTGCTTTTTTTGAAGCAAGACTAGTTATGATGGCGGAGACATGTTTCTCTCAAGATCATCAATATACAGCGTTGAAGTTTATAGATTGACTTCATTTAGTAATTTTTCTATTTAGTTATATATTATATTTTAACATTAAGTTGTTTATTTTGTTCTTTTCGTTTTTCATAAAAGCTAACATAAAAACTAAGAACAATGTTATGTTTACTTTCTTAATCTACTTTATTAAAATACTAGCTGACATATCAAATAATGATTGATAAAGTTATAAATTAACTATTTATAATTTATTACATTAATTATAATTAATTGCACCACATTGTTTGACATGTCAACGAATATTTTAAAAGAGTAAAGTAAGAGAATAAATGTAGCATTACTCCAAAGAATAACTATAATAGTACGTTAATTGATTTACAAAATTACTCCAAAGAATAACTATAATAGTACGTTAATTGATTTACAAAATTCACGTAAGGAAACAAGCACTAATAGAACGTTATCTAAATTATTCCCTTTATATTATATAATTTTAAATAAATTAACATGTTCTAGCAGGCTAATTTTGATAATCTTGCTAAAGAGGTAACTGGGTAAAATTATATTAATTTTGAAAATTCCTCAAATTTTAATGAAAGCATCTATAGCTGAAAATTGTTTAATTTATTAAAGTGACATTATTTGTCTCCAATTTATGCTTATGAAGATCTAAGAATCATTAATTTCCAAAGCATAGCTAATTGTCATAAGAATTAATCAAGAAATTAATTAAGTTTATTGGAGTTAACTAGACGATAAGCATAATCATGCGATAATATTACCCATAATTTTAGGGTTGTTATCACTTGTATATTCTATGATTCATTTCCATAATAATAGATATTTTTATTATGATTTTGTATATAATTTAATATTATTCATATTTTAATAATATATAAATAAATAAATAATCTAAATAAATAAATAAAATTGTTTTTCTTTAAATGTCCTCTGGACGAGGCAATTGTCTCCCTTGTGTCCTATATACCCAACAAGAGAAAGAGTATTCGGGGACTTGAGCAGGGAGGTAAATAAGAATAAACTACATAGTTTGAAGATGCAAAATTCAAGATTTGGAGTTGGAGCTGAGACATTAGGTCTTGGATATTGCGACCCCATTGTAGATCATGAAAAACGCTAGGCAGAGAAAGTCACTTTGCTAGTTCTTGGGAAGCATTTTAATGTTTTCACCCCTGGTGTTATGATGAGTGCGATGATGTTGAGTCTTTTTCAAAGATAGTTACAGTCTATCCTCGACACCTTTGCATCAAAGTGTTGGTACCACAAGGTCTAGAGTCAACCTAATTAAGTTATATATGGGGTGTGATGTGTTGAGAAATGGATCTTGCTGCTTTGGAGTGCTGTCGCATATAGATAGGAAAAACTAGAGGAGAAAGAGAAGGAAGAAGAGAGAATGGCGGCAGATGAAAATAATGTTCTATACCAAAATTTGTATTTCCCAAAGAGAGCCTCTTACAATGTATAAACCTATGAGAGAAAGTAACTAAAATAGAAATATTAAGTCTAACGAAACTATAAATGAATAGTAACGTAAATGAATAGTCTAATATCCCCCCTTAAGATCAAGGGTGATAGCCGAAGATCTTGAACAATAAGAGATTGAATGAGTCTGGTGGAAGAGGTTTAGTGAGAGCATCAGCCAGTTGGTTGGACGAAAGAGTGAACTTTAATGACAACTTATTTTGGAGCACATTTTCTCGGACGAAGTGAAAATCAATCTCCACATGTTTAGATTTTGAGTACAGCAGAGGATTTGAGGCAAGATATGTTGCACTCAAGTTATCACACAGTATGAGAGGTGCTGTGGTAGAGAGGATACCTAGCTCCTTTAGCAGGGACTGCTGCCATAGTGTAACACCCGAAAATTTCCTATAACGTACGTAGCCCTATTTTAGGGTATGTTATCAGAGTTTAATGTTCATTCTAGGGTTATGCTAAGCGTACGATTTAGAGTGTGAAGGATGGAAGAGAATTTGGGGAGAGAGCCATAAAGTGGAAGAGGTTTAGTGTATTATTGGTTAGAGATAAAGAAAAAGTAAAGAAAATAAAGGGAAGACAAGTGAAATGGGATGCTTCAACGTTGGACTAGAGAAAAGAGAATGGAGAGGTTGCTTTACAAAATTTAAAGGTTTAGTGGTTAACTTTTGAATAAAAAAAAGTTGATTTTTAAAAGGAGGGAAAGGTGAAGGGAATAAGAGCTAAAAACCCTAATTTTTCTTCTTTCTCTTCATTTCTTCAAGTTTTTTCAAGGATTAAGGTTAGTATTTGATGGGTTTTGTTATGGATGCTTATTAGTGAAAGTTTTTTGTGTTGTGTGAGTGTTTTGATGAGGTTTTAGGGTAGTTTAGGAAACCCTAAATGGAGCTCCAAATTTTCCATTCCCTTGTTAGTTTTTCTTGTTACATTTGGTGATTTAAACCTTAGATAGGTTGGTTTATATTGTTTAGGCAGTTAGATTAGAGAATTGGTGGAAATTGGTGAAAAAACGGTTTTGGTACATTAGGTCGCCGGTTCTGTTTTTATGTAATTCGATCAGCCATGTTGTTTGGTTGGTAAATTGAATTCATTCATTGGATAGTAGACATGTAGAGGTTTACGGAATGGGTTGGATCGTTGAAATCCGATGAAAAACGAGTAAGTTATGGCCGATTGAAAATGAGAAAAATTCGGGATTTGAGTTTAATTGTTGATAAGTTAGTTGTTTATGGTTAGAATTAGATTAAAAAAAATCCTTTAGAATTTAATTATGATGCCTAAGTGAATTCTAAATATATGTTAGGTTGACGAGTAAGCATTTGGACTAGCTGAGCGAGCAATTACGAGCACACATGAAGGAATCAGATAAGTAGTGGAGTGTGTGCGTTTGCCTTCGGGCCTGCATCATGGAACGGTAGGGTTTATTGTTGTAACACCCGACATTTTTGGCCGGGAAATTATCCCTCAAATTATCGATCGGGATTAGATTTATTTTAATATAACAAATGTTTTGGTGAAATTTGTTGGTGTGTTTAGTGGAAAACTAAACCTAAGTGTAATCAAAACAAGTCATTTAGTTAGAAACCAATGGAGGGGGAGTCTAGGTAGGAATTAAGGTAGGTGGGAGGAAGCCAATGGATGGCTGCCAAATGTCCTTAACTTGCTGAGAAACCTACCTATTGTCTTCTCTTCAATTCTCTTCTACGTGAGACCTTCCATTTTCTCCATCTCCTCTTCTCTGTTCTCTCTTCCAGACGACTGAGACAAATCTCCAAAAGTTGTTTCTCCTGTTTTCTTCTGTTTTCTTCAGCAAAGGTTCGTGCATCACCGTGGTTTCACGAGAAAGCTTGCTGCTTTTCTGACACCAGGTAAATTCATATCCGTAGGTTGGCCTTTAAGGCCCTACATCACGGAGACTCTAGGTTTTACTTCTGTTGGGAGGTTTCAGGTAGAGAAAGTTAGAGTTAAGTTCTGAGTTATCTGTGTCTCTCATTATGTTCTGCTGTATTATTTCTGTTATCTGCCGTTTTATGTTCAAACACTGTAAATGCTCATGCATACACGTTTTTCCCGAAAGTTCATGCAAAATGTTTTCTGTACACGGTTTGAAGTTAAGAAAGATAAAATCTGAATGTAATGTATTGGTTAAGTGCGGGACGGGGACTGGCCTACTGTTTCTATTCTGTTCTGTTTCTGTGCTGTAAATCTATGATGTGCCTATCGTGCACTTGCCATTGTTCTGTTTCTGTTCTGAAAATCTGCTATGTGTCTGGCGTGCACTTGCCAGTTCCCCTATAAGCCCCACTTATACCCATCTACCAGTGGAACGTAATGTACTGTACTATCACCGTATTCTGAAAGTTTATGCATAGCATATGCATCACTGCATTTTTATATGTTCTTACTGAGCTTTAGGCTCATAGTTAAACTCCCTGATGTAGGTACGGATCCCGTTGATGAAGGCCTTGTGCCTCAGTCTGACGAATAGGTGGCTGGTGGCTCGAGCTTTCGGGGGTGGTTGTGGCAGCCAGACATGTTTCTGACCGAGGGAGGGAAGTTTTCAAGTAAAGTTAATTGTCTGAAAACTCTGTTGGAGTTCTGTGTTTTTATTTGTTTTCAAAACTTCTGTTTTGTGAATTCTGGAAATGTATGTCAAGTTCTGTTTAACTCCTGAGATTTTAAAACAATGCATAAACTCTGTGTTGGTGTAATCTGAAATTGCTGGGATTTTCTCTTGTAGGTTTTGCATGGATTTTCTCTGATTTTAGAACTATCCATGTAGTCTGGTTTTTTCTTAAACTTCTGTCATGTTTTCTGATATGTCCAAAATCATGTTTGAATCGGTTTCTGAAGTTTGAAGTTTTTATGCCTTCAGTTTCTGTCTTTCAAGTTTTCCAGTATTTGGCTAAGTGTTAGTCGTCCATTTTGCCTGTAAAACAGTCGTCCACAGCTTCTAAAATTTTATTGTCCACAGCTTCTGAAATTTTATTGTCCACTGCTTCTGAAATTTTGTTGTCCACCGCTGCCTTTAAAAATCACGTCCACCGTTCCCTTAAAAAAAAAATAACGTCCATCGTTCCCTTTAAAAAATCACGTCCACCGTTCTCTTTTAAAAAAATCACATCCACCGTTGCTTTATAGTTTACATCCACCGGTGAACTTATTTCTGTCGGTAGTTCACCTCCACCGGTGAAAAGTAAATTTCTGTCTGTAATTCACATCCATCGTTCTCTTTTGTTTATTCACATCCACCGCTGCCACTGTTCACTTTTGTCTTATTCACATCCACCAGTGAATAGTTGATTTCTGTCTGAAGTTCACATCCACCAGTGAACAGTGCATTTCTGCCTGCATCCACCGCTGCCTTTAAAATTACATCTTCCGCCTGACGTCATCCACATCATCCGCCTGACGTCATCTACTTTTGTCTTATTCACATGCACCGCTAGTCTATATCGCCCGCCCAGTTTAAATTACAATTTTCTATTTCGTCTACCACTCCAGTTTATTTATGCCTTTCGGTTTATTTACGTCATCTGCTCCTGTCACCCAGTCTATATCTCTCGTCCCGGTTTATTTACATCTACTGCCTACGTCTTCCTCTTTATGCCTTCCACTGTAATCATCCACTGTATAGTTCCGGTTATGTTTTCCATTTTAAAGTATACTGCCATTGTCTCCAGTCGTTCATTTCTGTCTGTTTATTTTCATCGTTCAAATTCTGGTGTTCCAATCCTCTCGTTGTCTGCCAGAACCCTGTTTAAGTCAAAGTCAAGTCTTAGTGAGAATTCCATAACTGTTTTCGTTTCTCCCTGCTTCCAGCCTTCCTGCTTTTCTTCTATCATTCATTTTGCATTCTGATTTTTACTGTTTCTCGTTTTACTTTCAAATTTAGAGAATGTTTTCTTTCTCTGTAAAGTTTTCAAGGGTTTGTTTTAAAGGTCCAGTCTGTTTTCTGTTTAAAAAAAAATATGTCTCGCTTTCTGTTAAATGTCCTGGAGTGATGGCTTGGCTCCTGGATCCCGATCGGGATCGGGTTCTGGGCTGTCACAATTGTTTGGTGATTTGTTGGAGCATTGTGTTGACATGCATCATTGTTTTCGAACCACGAAAAACGAGTTTGGGTATGGTTTTTGAAATGTGAGCATGAAACATAAAAATATAAGAAAAGATTGTAATGTGGTCTCGAGTGGAGTCGCCTAGTCGCGTTAGGGTGCTAGGTTAGCACTTGCGAGGGGCTTTATTTGAGTCGCCTAGTCGTGTTAGGGTGTGGGGTAACATTCGCGAGGGGCTCTAGTGGAGTCGCCTAGTTGCATTAAGGTGCTAGGTTAGCACTTGCGAGGGGCTCTATGAGGGATGCACCGCTAAAAATACGTAAGCTGTCGTGAGTATGAACGCCTCTTCGTTAACGTGCGAGAGAAAGCACTAGAGGGTTCTATGATCGATGTGGGAGGAGATCGAATATGGCCATCCAATGGACGGGGCCCGGATGTGTGCCTCCGATCTTGCTCTGCTGGGTAAGGATGTGGCCATCCGGTGAGTGGGGAGCTCGGACGGGTGCCTCCTTGATCCACGCGGAAAAGTGAAAGAGTAATGAAACGAAAAAGAAATGAAGACAACCGAGAGTTTAGAAACCGCATGTGGTAAGGGTTGAGTGTACGTTGTGTTTTTACATTCATTATTCCCTACTTGCTAAGCATTAGGCTTACGTTTTGTGTTTTATGGTGTAGGTAACGACGAGATCTCAGGTGAGCTAGATGAGGGAAGCTAGGATTAGGACGCAGTCGGTGACGCATGCTGCATGCCGGTGCAGATTGTTGTCTGGGCATCTTGACCATGGATTTGCCGGGAGGTGTGGTAGTTGGTAGTTTAGTTGGGATTTTGTTTGGGTATATGATGCTGGATTTATAAACCTTTTATGATGTTGGATTTATAAACCTTTTTGGATGTTTGTTTTTGATATATTGTAAATGTTGTTTTAGGCTTTTGGTTTTAGAAAATTTAACTGTTATGCTGCTTGATTTTTCATAAAAGGAACGATGTTCGTTTTCACCCAATTTCACGTTTTCGCTGACGTTTTTGAGTCGTGTTTTTCAGAATTTTCAAGTGTCGAGGAATTGAAAATGTTAGGAAAAGTTTTGGGGAAGTTTTAGGTGAATTGGTTGGGTGAAATATGAAGAAATTAGGAAAAATTGGAAGAAGGGCGCAATTGGGATGCTGGTGGCCGAGGAGGAGGCGCGCAGGGCTGCTGGAGGGCGCGCAGGGCGCTGGGCCTGCCGCGCGTAGCAGGCGTGCAGTGCACGCTGCTGGGGCACGTGCAGCGCCTTGCGTCGATCGATCGGTGCTAATAGCCGATCGATCGGCACATATGGTGCATATTAGAAGGGCAACCCAAGTGGTTGCCGATCGATCGGCGCGTGCGTCTATCGATCGGCACCTGACACGCAGGGTTGCGGGTGCACAGCGCGTTGCTGCACGCGGTGTGTGCTGCGTGCTGCCCGGGCAACGCGCGCACCCAGTGCGCACACGCGGCGCCCATGGTGAGCCACTTAATTTTTTTTTCAAAATTTTCCTACTTCCAATATGTTTTAACCCGACCTTTTTCGACACGTTTTGTACGTATTTTATGCACATTTTCCAACCATTTTTGAGAGTTCAAAAAACCTGAAAATCGAGTCGAAATTTTATCAAAAATTATTTTAAACTTCGTTTTAAATGTGGTAATGATGAGCAAAGTAGCGCATCGAGCTGGGGTGGGTTTGGGGGTGTTACATATAGAACCTTAGCGGCACCGTACAATACTCGGATTCAGTACTGGAACAAAAAACAACCTTCTTTTTGGTTGAGGACCAGGATATAAGATTTGGACCTAGAAAAATATAGAAACCACTGGTGCTCTTCCGATCGTCGGGGCAAGAAGCCCAGTCGATGTCTGTATAACATGTCAGATAATTAGAGGTGGAAGGCATGAAGGGGATGCCGAGTGAAGGAGTGCCTTTTAGATATCGGAGAATTCGCTTGACTGCTTGCCAGTGAACGTCAGAGGGGGCATGCATGAACTATGAGACTTTGTTTACTGTAAAAGCAATATCGGGCCGTATAAGGCAACAGTATTGGAGACCTCCAACTATGCTTTGATATAGAAAACCATCCTGTAGAGGTGTCCCGGAGTTTATGGATAACAGAGGCTTAGCGACCATATGAGTCAGGACCGGCTTGCACGAATCCACATTTACTCTGTGAAGTAACTCAGATATATATCATAATTGTGAAAAAGTCATGCTAGCAGGTGTCTGGGTGACAGAGATACCTAGGAAATATGATAACGGTCCAAGATCTCGAACTCTGAACTGAGAATGTAAGTACGTGAGGAGTTGGTCTACGAGGATAGTCGAGTCACCTGTCAAAATAATGTCATCGACATACACAAGAGTAATACGGACGGATGATGATGTACGGCGTATGAAAAGTGACGAGTCTGATTTGGATGCCAAGAAACCCCAATTTATTAAAGCGATGTATAATTTTGTATACCATGCTCTCGGGGACTACTTTAGACAGTAGAGAGCTTTCTGTAGGAGACATACAGTCGACGAATAAGATGGATCAATAAAATCGGGGGGCTGTTGCATGTATACCTTCTCAGTCGGATGACCGTGTAAGAAAGTGTTGCTGATATCTAATTGTTTGATAATCCAGCGAGATGAGATAGCTAAAGAGAGCACTGTTTGGACTGAAGTGGGTTTGACCACCGGACTGAACGTCTTATCATAATCAATACCTTCAGTCTGGTCATAACCTTTAGCTACCAGACGAGCTTTGTACCGAGAAACTGTGCCATCATAATTGAGCTTAGTCTTGAAGACCCACTTACAGCCTATAAGTTTTGCACCTCGAGGTAGTGGAACTAAGGTCCAGGTGTTGGTTTGTGAAAGAGCGAAAATTTCCTCTTTCATGGCAGTGAGCCAGTGAGGATCTTTTGCCACTTGGGTAAAGGTTTTGGGTTCAAGGACGGGTTTGAGGAGGAAGACCTTTGGCTTGAAAATACTGGATTTGGCTCTGGTAGTCATAGGGTGGGTATTGAGGGCGAAAGAGTGGGGAGCTTGGGGAGGCGGGGGATCAGATGAAGTATAGGGAGGTGAGGTGATAGGTGAAGAAGAGAGGTTGAGGAAGTTGAAACGATTTGAGGGATAGGTATTGGAGAAGGTACAGGTACGAGTGAGAGTAAGGATGAGAGAGTAGACGGATTTGTATAGGTGGGAGGGTGAGTTAGGTAAGAGATGTTAAGTGTAAAAGGGGTTGGTTGAGAAGTAGGTTAAGAAAGAGAGGAAAACAGAAATTGAGACTCAACGAAAGTGACGTGACAAGAGATGTAGATTTTATTGGAGGTAGGATCGAGACATAAGTATCTTTTGTGATTTGTACTAGGGCCTAAGAACACACATTGAAGGGATCGGGGTTGGAGTTTGTGTTTATTAAACGGGCGAAGAAGAGGAAAACATAGATAACAGAAAAGACGAAGGGAAGAGTAATCTGGAATTTTGTTGAACAAGCATCCAGAAGGAGACTTGTGATTGAAGACCGGAGTGGGCAGTAAATTGATTAAGTTGGTAGTTGTGAGGAAAACATAAAACCAAAAATGATGAGGGACTGAAGAATGGAAGAGTAGAATGAGACCTGTTTCAACCACATGCTGGTTTTTGCGTAGTATACAGACACGAAATTCGATACTGAATGCCAAGGGATTTAAAGATAGGAGTGAGAGATTGGAATTTACCACCCTAGTCTGATTGGACATTTTTTATTTGGGCACCGAACTGAGTATTAACAAATTGATTGAAGTGCACAAAAGTAGTAGACACTTCACTTTTTAATTTCAGTGGAAAGAGCCAAGTGGATCGAGTACAATCATCAACGAAAAGGAGAAAATATCATGCCCCAGTAATAGATTTAATCAGAGAGGGACCCCACACATCAGTATGTATAACATCAAAAGGAAATTGAGCATATGATTGTGAAATTGGAAATAGTAACTGATAACTTTTACTCATTTGAAAGGGGTACATGTTTGAAACAAAAAATTTTTGGATTTTAGATTACAAAAGTCTAACACTTGTTTCAACACGAGTGGAAAGGGGTGACCCAAACGCCTATGCCAAAGAGCATCCAAAACAGAGGTGGAATCCTTGAGCTAATCAGCAAGGGACAAAACCGTGTCGGCCAATGGAATGCGATAGACGCCGTCACTGAGTAACCCACGGAGGAGGATTCAGTAAGTATTCTGATCCTTGACAAAAAAACACGTTGGGTGAAATTCAACAAAAACACAATTTTCTTGACACAATTTCAAAACACTGAGTAGATTATGTGACAGATGTGGAGTGTGATAAACTATTGGCAATTGAAGGGATCGGCCAATGGCCAGAATAAATGAGGAACCAGAATTTAACAGAGGAAGAGAGGTACCTTGCACTGTGGCAACGTAAGAAGGAGCAGAGAGGAGTTGAGGTTGACTAAGGAGGTGGGGTTCCAGCGTAAAGTGGTGGGTTACGCCGGAATCCAAAACCCAGCGGGTGGCAGGCGACGACGTGATCGGAGTGGGCAGGAGACTGGTGGAGTTGAGTGAAGATGCAAGAGCTTGGGTCTGGAAATTGACAAGGGTGGTGTCAAATTGGTGATGGGTTGGGTCTGGTGAAAGGTGGGTAAATGCGGGTTGGATATGGGTTAAGAGGAAATGGGTTTGGGTCAGTGCATAAATTAGATTGGCTTGGGCTTAACATAAAGGAAATGTGGGTTGGTTCTTTGGGCTGTAGAAGCTAAATTGTAGCACTTGATGGCTAAATGGCCCACCTTGTTACAGATCTGGCAATGAGGACGGTGCTTGTGGGTGGGCCTAGCAGGTCGCCATGGGCCGAGTTGTGATTATGGATCGGAACTACTATGAAGAAAGCTGGTTGAGGAGTTGGGCCGAAGAGGAACATTAGGCCAAGGGCTCCAAGGAGAACGAGTCAATTGCTGATAAGCGTCATTCGCCTGTAGTTGGGTCGGCGTCGGAAGGGGAATCACAGCGTTTTGTTTTTCGAGCCAAAAGTCGTAGCTTTGGAGAAGGCTGTAAATTTCTTCGAGCGACGGCTGGTCGGCGCGATTAGTGACAGACGTTACAAAGGGTTGTACTCGCTGCCTCCTGTCAAAAAATAGAGGAGTTGATCTTTATAGGAGACGATTTGCCCGATAGCAGCAAGGGTGTTGTAGAGAGAGGTTAGCTTGTGTATGTAAGCAGCTGCAGAAATTCTATCTTTGGAGAGGTAGTGGAGTTGATTGTGAAGTTCGATGACGCGCACTATTAAGGAAGAAGCAAACCGACTTGCGAGAGCCGTCCAGACTGCGCTCGCAATCGTAAAGGTGACGAACTGGGGAAGCAAATCCTCGGACATTGAAGAAAATATCCAGCTCTGTAGGAGACTATTGTAGCTTTGCCAATTGTTGTATTTTGGATTTGGTTAGGAGGAGAGATTATCCAGAGTCGATGGAGGGGGTGGGCAAGAACTGCGAGCATATGAGTGATACCATTGGCAGTGACAACGTGCAGGATTTGAGTTTTCCACACGAGGTAATTTGTGGAGTTTAGCTTGATGGTTATTGTCTCATTTACTGCTTGGAAAGGTGGGAGGAGGGAAGAAGGAGGGATCTGTTGAGCAGGGAGACGGATCTTTTGAGGTTGTGGACGCCATCTAGCTCTGATACCACGTTGAGAAATGGATCTTGCTGCTTTGGAGTGCTGTCGCATATAGATCGGAAAAACCAGAGCAGAAGGAGAAGGAAGAAGAGAGAATGGCGGCAGATGAGAATGATGTTCTGTACAAAAAAATTGTATTTCCCAAAGAGAGTCTCTTACAATGTATAAACCCAAGAGAGAAAGTAACTAAAATAGAAATATTACGTCTAACGAAACTATAAATGAATAGTAACGTATTCAATATGATGTAGCCACAATAAGCTGCTACCCTTAGGTGGAAAAAGGTTACAGTTTGTGCTATGAGTCATGGGCCGAGGCATGAAAGCTGTAAAGCTAGACGGCTGGTGAGCGCAGTTTTGGCATAATGGCATCGATGGCTGGTATATGAAATGTTAGTGTAATTTTTGCAGGCCCCTAGGATTTTTAACCCAAATATTTTAATGGATAATTTTATAACTCGGGTTTTGAATGCAATTTATCATCACATTGCATGAAGTTATAATGACATAGAAAGTGAAATTTATGTGTGTCATGTAATAGATACAATGTAATGTTATGTAAACAAAGTAGAGATTAACCTACGTGTTTTATAATAGAAAAACTTTAAAAGTAAGTTGGAGTACTATAGGTTCTCCAGAGAGGAGCCTGTTAACTGAGTGTAATAACTAAGTATTAAATAATTAACTAGAATTATGCGATTTTGTGAACATACTTGAGTCTTACTAAGCAATTCATGAAGGTGCATTTTATAGTAATTATGGTAGATACCGAGTTTTTCATTAGTATTCACATCGTGCTACGCTAATACTTGTATGGATATTTTCTCTAAGTTGATAAATGTGCAATTTTTTGAGTGAAATTTAATGTGAGGAAACTACTTGCTTTTAAAGCAACATTTAAGTGTTGAGTTGTGGGTATATTAACTCTCACTTGCAGGATTTATAGATCAAACATTGAAGGGCAAGGGTGGGGTTATGGTTTTATATAAATCATATATGATAGTGAATGGTTGTGTGGTATTTTTGGAAGTCCAAGAAACATAATAAAATAGTCCTGATGTAATAGGTATTAAAAAAGACTTACTGTTTGAGTTGGGAAGTCAAACTTCCCAAAGTGATAATTAGGTACACGACCCTTGACCTAGCCAAGTACCTTTTTTTGTCTTTTGATTTTTGAAGCATGTGATACCTCTTTTTGGGTGCAAACCCTAACTTTGACTAGTAATCCAAAAAAATGATCAACAAAAATAGTGTAGAAGTTTATCTTCTTAAAACTTGAAGTTTCCTTCAAGCACCCCCACCACCACCACCACCACCCCCAGTGAGTAACATCCAAGCGGATTGTGTGTGTTATTTGGTTCCATTCTTTGCGAGTGTATGTGAAATTCTTATCTTACTAAATCCTTCTTGTCATTTATCCATAGAGGTTTAATACCTAGCAAGGGTTTAGAAAACTCTCTCACCATACCAAGTTGAAAGCTTCCGTCCAAAGAAGCTGAAAGAACACAAGGAGGTGCAGCCGTAGCATCTCCGGACAAACCTGCACTCCTACGACCATATCTCCGGACATACAGCTTCATCATGTCACAAAAACCTCATCCATACAACTTCACACAAGTGAGGTATGCATTTCCAACGTTCACCAATTTTCCTTGACATATTAGAATTCCGGATTTCTCAACACCCTTCACCATTTCTAGCATAACGTTGTTTTCAACATCATGGAATCTGATGCCTTGTTCCTGGTGTTTGTTCCCGATAGCGTGTGTCGGCTAGTTGGTAAGGCTTTGGTCGTCATTGAGATAGAGATTTCTATATTGTCGTCTTGCATTGCATTGCATATGATGTGCTTTAAATGATAGAATGAAGCTTATAACACAAAATGCGACACCTTGAAGATAGCCTTAGCAAAAAAAAGGTAACATTCCAATTAGCACAACTTCAACAATCTAGTTCCAATGAGGTTGAAATTTTGTAATCCTCTAACTCTTGATGTTGTAAGAATAACATCTAAAAATCAGGGGAATGTTAAAAAGAGTGATAAAAAGTTTAGAATGCAAGGTTGTCAAAGGAATGCTATGGCTGCACTTCTCGGGTTTCTTGGCTTCCTTGGAAGAGAAGGCTCTCCAACTTAATTCTTGAGAGTTTTCTACACATTTGCTACAGATTCCACCTCAAAGGGAAGAGAATTGAGAAGGGAGCAATGCAAATAAAATCCACTATACTCACAAAAATAGAATCCAAAAACGCACTTACACTCAATCAGACATGACTCGAGGAGACGCGGCCACTTGAGGTTTGAGAGCTCAATGTTTAGAAACTGACTTCAATATGTCGATCCTTTGCTACCTAGGGCAGCCCTTAAGGATGGTTTAAATACCTTAAGAAATTAGGGTTTACAACCACAACAAAAAAGCATCACATGATTCCAAAATAAAAAGGAAAATGGTGCTAGGGTAGAATGATAAAGTCGAGCACCAAAATCTACTCAGTTTGGGTAATTTGACTTTATACTCCCAAAAAGTGTACTTTCTAACTTCTATTACATCAAACTATAATTTAAATAATATTTGAGCGATTCAAAATGCACTTGGCACTCCACTTGTGCTTTAAATCTTGACTAGGACTTAACAATCTCCATGAGTGTATGTTAGAGTGGTATGTATTGAGGACTTGGATGCCGAGTTATCTAGCCAACAAATCGTGTGCATTGGCTTATTTTTATCCCTTGTATTTGGATTCTCCTCCAAGCTATTAAAGAATGAAGTGTCTGCAAAATGAACAAATAGCTTAGTGAGTCTCTTGGGTCGGGATCTTGTAAGAGATCCCCTTAGTACATCAACATAGTTTTCAAAGCTTATTTTGGTTGATTGACCTATGAAAATCCTTACCGGATGTAGTCACCAGCACGTCAGTTTTTACGTATATGTACGTAGGTTTTACATGTTTAACTTATAAGTACATGGTATTTTGTTTTGATTTGATATATATGCATGGCCGATGAGTTGATTGTTTGATTGAGCTAGTCAAGCCTTTCTAGGTGTGCAGTTGTTTTGGGCTTCATCTACCGAGAAACCAAAAAAATTAGGGTCAAATAATGTACACCTTCTGTTGATTGAAAGTTGTTTGTTTTTACGTGACGACAATGGGTAATAGGACGCTAATGACGCACTATTTGTTGTGATGATGCTACTTTTAAGTGGTTTCGTCGCTAAGCTTGCTAGCAGGCCACTCTTTTTGATACATGGGTGGTGTCGTCGTTGTTTAGTTTGCTGACCACTCTTTCATTTATGGGTTGTGTCGTCCCTGAGTTCGCTCGCCAACAGCCCAGGTGATGCTGCTGGATATTCATATTACCTTCGCTCTGCATTCTTTTTGACTCATGAGGTGTTTCCTGGTCTTTAAAACCGTTGTCTTTCTCTGATAGTGTGTTGCCTTTAATGACCCTCATTTTTCACTGGGACTGTTTTCTACTAAAAACGGTAGAGGCTTCCACTATTTATAGCTACCTACATAGGTAATAATATTTTCAAACATGTCTCACTGATAACTTGTTAGCGTATATTAAATTTGAAAATTCTTGGCTCGTGGAGTCTGTTTTGAAATAAAAAGGAAATTATTTTTGAAAGTAAACTCATTTATTGTATTTTTATAACAACCTCATGGTTTTGAAAGAAAAAGATAAAATCACTTTTCCCATGCATTTGAATATTATATAGGTTTCCCTATTGAGTTAGTCGTTCACCCCGAAAAACTTCATTCTCTTTCCTAGGTTAGGATCCCGAAGGGGGTTGCCGTTGATGTTGCTCTTCACGGAGTGGATTCCCTTTCTTCGTTTTTCTCTTTATTTTTATCAAGAGTTAATCTTTGTCCTAGTGAGGAATTCCTTGATTATTCTTTTTTTTTATTTGTGGTTTGTATAATTATTAAGTTTTTTGGTACTTTATTTCATGCGCAATATTTCATTGAATTATTAAAGTTTTGCACTATCTTATTTTTATATGGTGTTATGTGGAGTTCGGCCCATTTTTTGTGAGTTTAGGCTCAGTTTATTTTCAAGTTTGTCACTGTAAAACCTAACATTAGGCTTGAGGGTCATGTCCTCTCGGAGGATTGTGTCGCTTAATCAAGTGTTTTTGTTTAGACCCACATTCGAGTTGTGAAACAATCAATCCTTAAAAGAATATGTTTTTGCATTACCAATGTCAATTCTACAACCCTATGAAGAACAAAGGAAATTGGCATTAATATGAGACTAGAATCGGCATGAAATGTCCCTAAATTTCGTTCTCTCAACCAATGATGATGTGCCACGGGATCCAACCATCCACTGTCAAGCGTCCACTTACATTATGACATTCTTAAAGATGAAGCATAAATGGAAGATTAGGCTCACGTCGAAGGATTATTAGACTTTCCAAAAAACTATCTTCAAACAGACCTCCGAGTGGTCTTTTGCATATTTGGCAACCTTCTTTATTTCATTTTAAAAAGTGTGCTTCATAAAAAATGTAGCCGACATCTCAATGTTTCTAGCATCGGTTAGATCATAGAAATTACACATCTTTTGCTTGGTCAACCAGACCCATTAAAGAGAGATTTGTTTCTCACATAGAAGCCCCCGAGCCCAAAGGCCAACTCGAGTTCAACCTCCTTCGAGAATATGTTTAGCACTTTTCATTTATATAAGTATAGGAATATTTGAATCTTTAAAGTTGTTGCAATTCTCTCCCTTTTGTTTTAAGTGTTGCTTTGGTTTTTTTGGAAGAGTCAAGGTGACACGATATAGCCTTGCAAAATCAAAGATGAAAATAACACACAATAGTACCTTATTCGAAAAGAACCCCAATAGAATTCAGTAAAACTCAATCAATACTTATCCAAATGCCAATAAAATTTACAGAGAACTTACTTGACGTGTGAGAGGCAGTCTCTTAAATTTTCAGAGGAAAATTCTATAACGCTCCAGAACCCACCCTGGCTCAGTGCGCTACTTTGCTAACCTATACCACGTTTAAAACGAAATTTAAAATAATTTTCAATAAATTTTGACTCTATTTTTTGGGTTTTTTGGACCATAAAAAATGGTTGGAAAATGTGCATAAAATACGTGCAAAATGTGTCAGAAAATAACGGGTTAAAATATATTTGAAAATCAAAAATTAAAAAAAAAACCCGGTCTGGGCACCCCGCGCTACCCCGCGCGCTTGAGGTGGCGATCGATCGGCGCAGAGCGCCGATCGATCGGCAACCTCTCTGGTTGCCGAACGCAAGGAATAGTAATGTGCCGATCGATCGGCGCTAACTGCCAATCGATCGGCGCTGGGTGCTGCGCGCGCACCCAGCGTACCCTCTGCGCTCGCCTCCCCCGCCCAGCGCGCGCCCCTCTCGGCCATCAGCGCCCCTTTTCACTTCTTCACAATTTTTCTTCAAACCAAACATTTTGAAATTACCCAAAATTTATCCCACACATTCCCGACATCTCCGACTCCGTGTCCTGTAAAAATCCCAGAAAACCGACTTAAATCGGTTAGTGAAAACAGAGAGAAAAGTGAATACGACATTGTTTGTTATATGAAAAAAAACGAGCAGAGTAACGACTGAAATTCTATAAACCAAAACCTGAAATCAAATAGTTTTAAAACACCATTATTTACATACCAACCATCCAACAAAACAACCACTAACCACAATCATCCAAATTAGTTAGAAAACTATCTACAAGGTAAAATACCAACAATCCCCACAAAACTACCCAAAGAACGTGGCCAAGACGCCCCGACAAGTGCCCGCACCGGCATGCTCCATGTGCCACCAACTGCTGTCTAGTCCTGGGCTCCCTCATCTAGCTCACCTGAATAAAAGTCGTCACCTACACCACAGAACAGAAAACGTAAGTCTAATGCTTAGCAAGTAGGGAATAAAGAATGCCACAAAACTCAATGCAACCAGTCCTATCACTTGCGGTTTCTAACACTCAGTTGTGCTCGTTTCATGTTCGTTGCTTTAATCATTTCATAAGCCGTGTGGATCAAGTAGACTCACATCCTATAACCGTCTAGGACGGCCACCCTCGGAACCACCAAAGCAAGACCAGACAGCAATCATCCCATAACCGTCTAGGATGGCTATACAAAATCTCCCTCCGCGTCGATCGTAGAATCCTATAACCGTCTAGGAATTCATACTTATGACCATTACGTATTTTAGCCGGTCATCTTTCATAGAGGTCCCCTTGGGGTGCTACACTCCAGCACTTGTTCCTGACAAGGCACTCTATTCAAGATTAATTTTGCAATTCCTTTTATCTGATTACATTTCATGCTCGCAAATCAAACCATGCAAGAAAACTCGTATTTTGCTTAATTGAAAATCATGATGCATGTTAAAGAATATGCAACACAACACAACGCGAAACAAACAACCATTAACCCTACCGTTCCATGGTGAAGGCCCGAAGGCGAAACGATTTCAAACCACTACTTACCTGACTGCTCGGCATGTATTTAATCACTTTGACCGGTTTAATTACTCGCTTGACAACCTAACGAATAAGGAGAAACAACTTAGCATCGATCTAGAAAATTCTAAGAACATTTAAACCTAAAACTAACCACAATTTACACCATTCACCAATCTAAACTCTAAAACTCGATTTTTCTACAAGGTTTAGCGTCCAACTTTAAACGACCATAACTTATTCATTTTTCAACTGATTTCGATGTGCCACCTCATTCCGTAAACCTCTACACGTCTAATATCTATTGAAACACTCAAATTCAACAACCAAACAAGTTGGCCAATTCGAAATCCCAGAAACAGATTCGGCCCTCAATGTTTTCAAAACTAGTTTTTCATTTATTTCCACCAAAACTCCATTCTAACTCCATAAACCACCTAAACTCATCCCTCTAACATTTAAAACACTAAATCTAGAAAGAATACTAGCCAAGAATCACAATTTTCGGAGCTCTTAAACTAGGGTTTCCAAACCCCATCAAAACCTCCACAAAACTGAATAAAAACACCAATAAACTTCACCTATATGCATCCAATGTAAAACCTACTAAAAACTAACCTTGATTCTTGCCAAAAACTTGAGGAAATGAAGAAGAAGAACTCCTCAATGTTGCTGCAAATTTTCGTGGAAGGGAGGAAGAAGAAAGGCCAAGTTTTTGTCTTTTAACCCTAACCCATCAAACCTATAAATTTTCCACAATTTCCCTTTTTGATTTTTCCACTAAATTCTTAATAATTCAACTTCAACCCTCACCTCCATTTCTCCCCTCATCTTCACGTGAACCATCCCTCACATTCACTTCTTTCTTTCTATTGGTTATAATTTCTTTTGACTTTTCAACTCATCAATCAATTATTTTGATTACACTCTTTTGTTTTTCTAATTCCCAACGTGAATGTCTTCTCCTTCCATCCTCCCTTTTGATTATTTAATTCCCTTAGCTCAATTATCTCAATACAACTACTAACCACTCCAACCCTAGAGTTGAAACTCAATTTTCACCTTCCACTTCAAAACTTAGGAAAACTCTAGGACTCAAAACTCTAGGACTCTCACAACATACCTTAATCCAAGGTTACGTATGTTATAGAAATTTCTGGGTGTTAAAAATGTGATGACCCGAATGTGTAAGTATGTGTACGATGGCTGCACGAACCGGAACCCAGATGGCGGTACGTCCATGCGGGCGAACCGGAAGGTGACGGGTCGTAAAAAGGGGGTCGTCACAATCCCACATCGCTTGGGGAAGTATGTGGAAATGAAACATATGTAAAGAGACCCTCCCATCATAGCAAGACGCGCTTTGAAGCACAATTGACAACGGATCCCATAAGAACTCTGAAGTTAAAAGTGCTTCGGCGAGAGCAATTCTAGGTTGGGTGACCTTCTGGGAAGTTCTCGCCAAACAAAGTCGTGAGGGGAGGATATTGGGCTGCGGCCCAATCCTCAGAGCGGACAATATCTTGCTGGGAATCGGGGTCGTTACAACAAATTTGCTCAAATGAGAGAGTTGTGCACGAACAACCCTGGCTCGTCCAGTTCTAGAAGTGATGCATCCAGCCCTTAATTTTGGCCATGTCACCAATCCATATGCACCTTCATCGATGGTTAAGTCGCTATCCATGCGCATTCGAGGATCATCGGCAAGGAGAGCTTCCCACACACGCGCCATCCTACATGTAAATTGATCTGAGGCCTCTTCCTTACAAGATTGCCTTAATGAGTCTAGCACCTGCAATTCTACATGCATGCATGCTAAAATAAGATATAAAGTGTAACGACCCCCTATCCCAACAAGATATTGGGCTGCGGCCCAAGATATTGTCCGCTCTGGGGATTGGGCCGCATCCCAATATCCTCTCCTCACGGCTTTGTTTGGCGAGAATTTCCCGGAAGGTCACCTAACTTGGAATTGCTCTCGCCGAAGCACTTTTAACTTCGGAGTTCTTATGGGATCCGTTGCCAATCGTGCTCCAAAACGCGTCTTGCTATCTTGGGAGGGTCTCTTTACATATGTTTCATTTCCACATACTTCCCTAAGCAATGTGGGATTGTGACGACCCCACTTTCAATGACCGAACCCTCCGGCCCAACCCTCTGGGATCCGCGGAGTTTTCGTTGAACCCGCCGGCCCAACCCTCTGGGATCCGCGACGTTTTAACCCATCTCCGACCCCAAACAATTGGGCACTGCCTCTGAGGCGGAGAATGGGTGGCTCTCAACACATACGTGTCAAGTCGGGTCATCACAATCACCCCCCCCCCCCTCGGGGGCCCAACGTCCTTGTTGGCCACATTTCCGGTTGGGTACAGGCTCTGATACCATTTGTAACGACCTCCTATCCCAGCAAGATATTGTCCGCTCTGGGGATTGGGCCGCAGCCCAATATCCTCCCCTCACAGCTTTGTTTGGCGAGAACTTCCCAGAAGGTCACCCAACCTGGAATTGCTCTCGCCGAAGCACTTTTAACTTCAGAGTTCTTATGGGATCCGTTGCCAATCGTGCTCCAAAACGCGTCTTGCTATCTTGGGAGGGTATCTTTACATATGTTTCATTTCCACATACTTCCCCAAGCGATGTGGGATTGTGACGACCCCACTTTCAACAACCGAACCCTCCGGCCCAACCCTCTGGGATCCACGGAGTTTTCGTTGAACCCGCCGGCCCAACCCTCTGGGATCCGCGACGTTTTAACCCAACAATCGGGCATTGCCTCTGAGGCGGAGAATGGGTGGATCTCAACACATACGTGTCAAGTCGGGTCATCACATAAAGGCCAATGTTTGCCAACAAAATATAATAAAGGTCAATGTTTGCCAAAACTTAAAAACTTGGTTACAATGTGATATTTTCAGGAAGACAAATTCCCTCTTCGAAGTATGGACAATCCGAAAGCATTTTCCATGTAAGCACATGCAAAGGTTTGTTCATATCTACAAGATGCGGCTCCCACTCCAAGTTAGCAAACATATCATCACTTGCAAAATTAGCAAACTTTTTAGTTAAATTACTTCGAGGTGTACTAGATCCTCAGATGCGTGCGGGCAGCGACCTAACCATCGATGAAGGCGCAAATGGATTGGTGACATGTCCAAAATTAAGGGCGAGATGCATCACTTCTGGAACCTTTCATTTATCCCCAGCATGCAACAGCCAGCCATCCAATGGAATAAGGCCACGCTGTCCTTGCAAATACATACGGCGCATGCGCACTCACCCAGGTGCGCCTCCAATGGCTACTCTTTTCAGCCGACTTCCTCTCCCTTTTTTAAACCAGCAAACCCTAGAACTTAGGTCATATTTAAGCTTAGTTTTTGGCATTGTAAGTTCAGTTTTTGTTGAATGAAAATTGGCACTTTTCCCTCTCAAAACTTGAAGATATCGGCTGCCTAGTTTTGAACCTCAGTAAGTCCTACCGAGCGGAGTAGTCCTCCATTGTCTTCAAGTTCTTTGGTTTCTTGTGGACTCTTATAAACACTTTTCTTCTCCTTCCTTTTGAGGTTGGAACCATAGTAGAGAGGTAGTAAGCCTGGCCTTGAGCTGGAGTATTTCTTCTCAGAGGAATTTTCATCTGAAGGAACTAAAAGTGACCTTTTCGAACCAGCCAGGGTTGTTCGTGCACAACTCTCTCATCTGAGCGATTTTTCCTTTGAAAATTAAGGGACTACCTTTCATACGTCAAGTAAGTTCTCTGTAAATTTTCTTGGCATTTGGATAAGTATTGATTGAGTTTTACTACATTCTATTGGGGTTCTTTTTGGATTGAGTCGAGAAAGAACCTGTAATATCCAAGAATTTCATTGTACAATCTATTACGCATGCATAGTGTTTTACGATTTAAAACTTCTCAATTTTAGAAATAAAGAGAAGCAATGAAATATTGAGAAGTCAACAAGTATTAGACCAATAGCAATTAACTTTAACATCTAAAGAAGAATAATGAACCAATTGAAGAGAGTTTCAAAAGTCAAAAGAAAATAAGGACCAATAGGAATGAAGAATAGTGTTGAGTTTGAATAGTCAACAATGAAGAAACAATGGAGGGGAGGTATGAAGGAGTCAAACTTTCAAAAGACAAAGGGATAAGGAAACCATGCTGGAAATCAAAGGAAGAAGTGAAGAGAGAAAAGGAGGATAAACATGAAGAAAAGTCAAAATTCCTCCTTTAAACCTCAAAATGACACCTCATCTCCTACTCATCTTCATTTTATGTAAGGTAACTCTTAGTAAGACCAAGAACCACGAACTTTCTTCTCCATTTTCAGAGCTCTCCCTTCTCTCAAAGCTCAGTCTCTTGTAAGAAGAATCAAGGTAAGTTAGATTTTAGGTTATGTTCATGTAAAATACTAGTTATAGGTTGATAAAATTGGAGTTTTCTTGAGATTATGGAGAAGTTGATAAACCCTAGATGGCTGCACGAAAATTTGGTTTTCCCTCCTTAATTTCTTAATGTTTTAGGGTTTGAATGAATTGTAATGGTTGCTTATGGTTGGAAATGAAGGAAAAACATCAAGTAATGCATGAATAGTTGAAAAAAATGAAATACAGGGCAGATTGAAAATCTGTAATTTCGATACACTGAGCTAGTTTATCTTGATAAATTGACTTTACCATGTTAAAGTAAACTCGTTAAGGATTCCATAGCCTCAAGAATTATCGAATTTGGTTATGTATAACAAAAGTTATGAGATTTTGAAATTTGTTGTTGATTTGAAGGGAATTCCGAAAATTAGGTTGTTAAGTAAATATTTATGAATCTTGTTGATTGGAATGCTTTAGGTATACAAGTCAAGAAGGAACTTGAGAACATTGACGAAACCGAAACCGAACTCAAGACACGAGGTAAGTGTATGTATGCATGCGTTTTGGCCGATTGGCCTACACCACAAAAATATTATGAGATTGAGGATTTGGTGAATGTAGTTTTGAGAGTTGGTTGGGTAGAACTCTTAGGTTGTGAGTGAGTTAATTATGCTAGTTGTTTGTTTAATGAATGATTTGCTTATTAGTTGATATTATGTTATAGCATTGAAGGATGTGTGTGCAACATGTAATCATGCATCATGGTTTTCCTAAAGCATAGAAAATAGTTTTTTTATACATAATTTTCATGTAAACAAGAGTAACAGAATACAGAACAGTAAAATACGTAATAGTTGTTGTGGGTAGGGAACTGAGTTTGGTAGTTCCGCCAGAGGAACCGGTTCCGTCAGAGGGACTGTCAGATATGCCATTCCACTTCTCCTAGAGTGAGTTGGTCATCCCGCCAGGTGGACAATCAGTTAGGTCATCTCTTCTCTAGAAGCAGTACCCCAATAACTCATGTCATGCAAGAAAAATAAAGAAGACTTAGTACATGCTTTTACTAACAGCATAGCATAATCATGAGCATGCATTTTATTTTACTCTACATCACTTATTGAGCATTAGGCTCATTAGTTTATTTTGTGGTGTAGGTGAATTTGATTCAGGTGAGGGCCTTGATCCTTAAGAAGGTTGATGGAGCAGTTGGTGGAGGACGTCCATGAGGTGTGCTTGTAGCCGCTAGGGTGATTTTGACCTGTGGGCGAGTACATTAGTAATTTTGGGATAATGTATGGACAAAAAGTTTTTTTTTTTGTTTGAAGTTGCAGATTAGTATGTAAATGACAAGTTTAGTTGTTTTTAAACGATAGTGTCTATTTTGATGTATGAATATATTTTGGAAACTATATGAGAAATCTAGTTTCACATCGCAGGTTTTGGTTTTATAGTTTCAAACATTATATTGTCGTTTTTTTTTACAATAGTGAATGTAAAGCAAGATTTCATTCTCTTATTTTATTTAGTTCAAAGATTTTTATAAATTGGTCTTCTATGAAGTAATATTTTCTTTTCATTGCAAACATATGTTTTAACGATGTCGTTTTAAACAATGGGTAAAATTTTAAATTTTTATGAATTTTCGAGTACGGTTAGACACATGAACAGCAAATGTGACGAATCGGGTTCAGATAACTCGGGGTGCCACAGAACCGACCCTATTGTGTGCTATTTTCATCTTGGATTTGCAGGGCTATATCGTATCATTTATTATTAGAGCACAAGTTGCTTCCATTGTGCAATTGTCTTGAGCTCTTGTGTTGTACCCACCCTACTTGTTCCAAAAAAAGATGGCTCAATGAGTATGTGTATAGATAGTCAAGCCATCAATCATATTACCATTACGTATAGATTTCCTATTCCCCGACTAGAGGACATGTTGGATGAGATAATGCGATGAGTGGAAGATGGTCTTCAAGACCAAGTACCTGTTGTTTGAGTGAATGGTAATGCCTTTCGGCCTCTCAAACCCTAGCACGTTTATGCGATTAATGCACCATGTTTTAAAGGACTTCCTGGGTAAGTTTATAGTGGTGTATTTCGATGAAATCTTGGTCTATAATTTAGACTTATCCTCGCACCTAGATCACATAGGTACCTTGTTCCAGACCCATAGAGATGCCAAACTTTTTGGTAACCTTAAGAAATACTCATTTGCCCAAAAAAAAGTTTACTTTCTTGGGTTCATTATCACTAAGAATGGAATAGAAGCAGATAAATCTAAGATTGATGCCATTAGGGATTGGCCTTCTCCCACAGGAATAACAGAAGTGCGTAGCTTCCATGGGTTAGCTTCGTTTTATAGGAGATTCATTAAGAACTTCAGTTCTATTATGGCTCCTATCACGGATTGTACCAAGAAATAACAGGAGTTCCAATGGACCTCGGCTTGTCAACAATGTTTCGAACTAATCAAAGAGAAACTATGCATTCACCAGTTCCAGCACTTCCAGATTTTAGTAAGGTTTTTGAGATAGAAAGTGACTCATCTGGAGTGGGCATAGATGCCATTCTTATGCAAGAAGGGAAGCCTTTCACATATTTCCGCGAGAAACTCAAAGGGGCTATACTCAATTACTTCACGTATTACAAGGCGTTTTACCTCATCATACGAGCCCTTGAGCATTTACAACATTACCTGTTGTCCAAAGAATTTATCATTCACACCGACCACCAAGCTCAAAACATATTAAGAGTCAGGGCAAGTTAGACAAGAGACATGCTAAATGAGTCAAATTTCTGGAGAGGTACCCTTACATCCTCAATTACAAGAAATGAGAGTCCAACGCGGTGGCAGATGCATTATCTAGGAGACAGATTCTTTTAACTAAACTTGGAACAAGATTCTTTGGTTTTGAATAGATCAAAGCAAGCTATGAGTCGAATCCATATTTTGGTCCTTACTATCTGAAATGCAAGGACAAGGATGAAGGGGATTTCCATAATGTAGATGAATACTTACTAAAAGGCAGCAAGTTGTGTATTCCACATGGTTAATGTCTATATGGCCATATCTAGAGTACAAGACTTTTTGGTCTAGTCAAGTGCCTATTTCCAATTCGGGTAATGTACTTTTTAATGTCTCTTTTCAGGTGATGAATGAAAATCATGGTGAAGTCTTCTTCTTCTAAGCTCGAAGTTTCCTTCACGTTGTCATACATCTTTCTTGGTGAGTGATATCTATGTAAGTTGTGTGAAGAGTAAATCTATTCTTTGTGAGTGTAGGTGGATTTTCTTATACTATACTCTTCTCCTCTTCTCTTTAAGGAGTGGAAATATGAGCGAGGTTATAGAAACTCTCAACCCCCATAATTGAAGAATCATCCTCTGCCAAGTTCCACAAGTGTAGTTTTATTCCTATTCGAGCAGTTAGCACTCCAACGTCCATAACTTTTCATCAACACTTCAACCCTTCATTTTTTACGACAATCATCCTCACACATACAACATGAACTTCCTCAAAAATCACATCCATTCATTTCAAACTAAATGAGTTATGTCTCTCCAAAGTCGACCTTCTCGTCAAAGCAATATTTCGATTTCGCAGCACCGCCCACCATTTCAAGCATAACTTTCACTCCACACATCCTTTTGCCCCTAATTTTGGACCACATTGTGTTCACTCCCTCCAAAATAAGCTGTACAAATTTAACAATGTAAATCTGCATAAAGATCAAAGAAGTTATCAAAATTTTGGTTCATTATCATATATTCTTACCAATTTTTAGAGTTTGGAAGAAATTTGATTTTATTATATTTAAAAGATTTATTTTTATTTAAAAGATTAAAAATTTATGAATGAGAAGGTTATATTTTTGTACAAAGTTGAGTAAGATAATGTTTCGATTTCCCAGCACCGCTCACCATTTCAATCATAACTTTCGCTCCACGCATCCTTTTGCCCCCAAATTTTGGACCACATTGTATTCACTCCCTCCAAAATAAGTTGTACAAATTTTACAATGCAAATCAGCATAAAGATCAAAGAAGTTATCACAATTTCGGTTCATTATCATGTATTCTTATCATTTTCTAGAGTTTAGAAGAAATATTATTTTATTATGTTTAAAAGATTGATTTATATTCAAAAGTTTAGAAATTTATGAATGAGAAGGTTAAATTTTTGTACGAAATTGAGTTAGATAATGTTTAGAACCAAACTATAATCGTTTAGAATCGAAAAGTCAGAGAAAGATTGGAGTTTTCATAGAACCCAAGGCGTTTCTCAATGTTGGTCGACTAGGCTTACTTTCGATCAACCAAAATTTGATTGATTAGATCGAAGTAACTATAATTTTGGTTGATCAAAAATGATGGTCTAGTCAACTAAAAATTATATGGTCGCCTAGTGAAAAGGTCGATTGGTCTAGTCTACCAAACAGGGTCTTGTGGTCAATCAGTTTGGCTGATCGGACTGTTCTGAGATCGACTAAGAAGTGTTTTAAAGACACTTTTAGGCTGATTTTTTCCTGGACTATTTTTGTAGTATCCTCATCTTGGTTCTACTTGGGTTATGGATTCAAACAAAAATTTTAGGGTCTTGGAAACCTATTGATGATGTTTATATGATTAGATGGAATTTGACTAGTTATGAGACTTTTCATGTTTTAGACTTTTGGCTTTGGTATACTTCAGTCGAGGGAGGGATTCATTTATTTTATTCTACATTGCATATCATGATTTCTATAAAACCTATTTTTGAGATGTTACCACATATTATATGGCACATCTAGGTACAATATGTTGATTTTTATTGTGTGTGTGTGTGTGTCTATATATATATATATATCTAATATTTTTGGCTATCATGTTTACCTTGTGCATGCATCTTTGTTTTTATTGATAATTTTACCGATCGAGTGCACTAGGATTGATCTTGATATGCACATTCATCCCAGGGAAGATGTGTTTGTTTGTTCTGTGAATAGAGTAATAGGATAGTTGATTGTATTGTGTCCTTAGGTGCGAATCCTTAAACGTGATTAAGGTTGTTCTCTATTGCAATAATTGAATATCGCATTTATTTATATTCCTATGGCAAAGGGTGTTCAGTGACTATGAGTGCCTAATTTTTCATTGATGATTTTACACTGATACAACTGTGATGTTATTTTGTTACACATTGAAGTGAAATTTTTTGAACTTGGCTCCATTGATGGTTCTCGAAAACCTATTTTTTTATTACATTTTTATCCTTGATTCAAGTCATGTTGTTTTTTATGCTTGCATAGTCATATCTTGTAAAGCACTAGATATAGGAATGTAGAATCCCTATTGAGTTTATTCGACTTATCCCCATATCATCCCTTTCAGGTCTTAGTAATGTAACACGCAAAAAATTTTCTCTACCGTACGTAGCTCATGTTCGAGTATGTTATGAGAGTTTAATTTCATTCAAGGGTTATGTCAATTAGAGAGTAATATTGGTAGAGGAAGTTGAGAGAAACCCTAGGATTTAGTAGTTAGAAATTGGCTAAGTTGAAATTTAAGTTGACAATTTAACTAAAGGTAAATTAAATGATAAAAACAAAGGGAATGAGAGGAAAGCTTCACGTTGGTAATGAGGGAATTAAAAGGTGAGGTTAATTTATTAAAGAAGAAGATGAAGTAAATGAAGAAAAGAAGTTTGAAAAGTCAACACAATTTAACCAATAGAAAGGAAGAAAAAAGTGAAGTAGAAAAGTCAAAAAGAAGGGAGAAAAAGTGAGTGTCACGTTGGACAAGAGAAAAGTAAATGAGGGATGGGGTTGCTTTTGAAAATGTTGAAGTTGGGAGGCTAAAGTTTAAAGTGGAAAGTTGATGTTTTAAAAGATGGAAATTTATGGTGTAAAAAGAGAAAAATCTCCTTCATCTTCCCTTTTTCTGTCCACGAAAGTTACAGCTACCCTTGGAGGGTTTCTTCTCATTCTTCTTCACTTGTTCTTCATGATTAAGGTTGGTTTTTAATTGGGTTTTGTTATGGATATATAATAGTGAAGGTTTTAGGTGTTTTGTTAGAGTTTATTGAGTTTTTGGAAGGTTTGTAGAAAACCTAGGGATGAAGTCCGAAATTTTGCTTTCTTGATGAGTTTTCTTCTTATATTGATTGTTTAAATGTTAGATGGATTAGTTTAGGTTATTTTTAGGAAGAGATTTAAGATTTGGAGTGAGTTATGGAAAAATCGGTTTGTGAATACTTGGTAGCCGATTCTGTTTTTGGCATTTCTGTTTGGCAAAGTTATTTGGTTGGTTAAATTGAGTATTTCAATGGATAGTAGACATGTAGAGGTTTACGGATTGGGGTGGTACATCGAAATCCGTTGAAAAACGAATAAGTTATGGCCGTTTGAAGTTTGGACGCTAAAATTTACGGGAATTTCGGGTTTTAGAGTTTTAGATTTTAGCATTGGTTTAATTGTTGTTAGTTTGATCTAGGTATTCTTTAGAATTCCTTAGGTTGTTATTAAATGATTTTTCCCATGAATGTGCTAGGTTAATAAGCAAGAGAATTGTGTACTCGGAGTGAGCTAACACGTGCGGGAGTTCAGGTAAGTAGTGGACGTGTGTTTTGTTGCCTTCGGGCCTACACCATGGAATGGTAGGGTTTATTGTTTACTTGGTTATTTTATTTTGTGTTTGTGCATTGTATTGACATGCATCATGGTTTTGAATTACGAAAATATGAGTTTTGAGCATGGTTTTGAATTGCGAGAATGAAACGTGACCTGATAAGTAAAAATGCTATGGGTTTTGAGTTGAGTCGCCCAGTCGCGTTAAGGTGGCATCTGCGAGGGACTCCGTGTGAGTCGTCTAGTCGCGTTACGGTGGCACCTGCGAGGGACTATAGTTGTATCGCCCAGTCGCGTTAGGGTGACACCTGCGAGGGACTCCGTGTGAGTCGCCTAGTCGCATTATGGTGGCACCTGCGAGGGACTATAGTGGAGTCGCCCAGTCGCGTTAGAGTGACACCTGCGAGGGACTCCAAGGGAGTCACCCAGTCGCGTTAGGGTGGCACTTGCGAGGGATTTTATGGGAGTCGGACACCTGCGAGGGCCTCTGTGTGAGTCGCCCAGTCGCGTTAGGGTGGCACTTGCGAGGGACTCTATGGGAGCCGCTTAGTCGCGTAAAGGTGCGAGATTAGCACTGGTGAGGGGTTCTATGATAGAACAAGGCAAAGAAATCGAAACGAAAGAAACAGAGCGAGTAGAAACTGCATATGCTTGGGGTTGAGCATGCATTGTTTTAAACTGCATTATTCCCTACTTGCTAAGCATTAGGCTTACGTTTTTGTGTTCTGTGGTGTAGGTGACGACGTCCTAGCAGGTATGAGCTATGAGGAAAGCTAGGTTTTGGGGAGCAGTCGGGGATGTACGCGGTATGCCGGTACGGGCAGTTGTCGGGACGTCTCGACCATGATCTTCGGGAAGTTGTGAGAGATTTGGTATTTTGATTTTATAGTTTTCCTAACTATTTCTGGGTTGAGTGTTCGTAGAATTTAGCCGTTTTATTTGGTCGTACTGTGGGACTTCTTGTATAAATAATGGTGGTTTTATAGACTATTGCAAATGTTGTTTTGGGACTGTTTTGAATATGTTTTCTAAACTGTTTGATTTCCAGGATTTTGGTTTTAGAAAATTCAGTTGTTATGCCGCTCGGTTTTTCGTAGAGAAAATGACGTTGGTTTTCAACTGTTGTCACGTTTTCGTTACGATTTTGGAGTCGGTTTTTCGAGAAATTTACGAGTTATAGAGTCGGGAGTGTCGGGAAAGTATGTGGTAAATTTTGGGTGATTTGGAAGTGTTTTGCTCGAAGAAAACTGGGAAAAAGTCGAAATTAGGCGCGCTGGCACCCGAGAGGGTGCCGAACGTTCGGCACCTGCGTGAGTGCAGGGTGGCGCGCAGCGCGCGGCTGGAGCGCGCGACGCACGCACGTGGCGCCCAGCACACACATTTTGTTTTTTGTTTTTTTTTTTTTAATTTTGCCTATTTCCAAAATGTTTTGACCCGACCTTTTCCGACGTATTTTAAACGTATTTTACGCACGTTTTTCAATATTTTTTTAGGGTTCGAAAAACCCAAAAACCGAGTCAAAATTTTATCGAAATTTATTTTAAACGTCGTTTTAAACACGGTTTGGGTTAGCAAAGTAGCGAACCGAGCCGGGGCGGGTTCGGGTGCATTACAAGTAAGGTAGATTTGGATCATCCAATGGTGGATTGAGCTCCACAATTTATATTTTTCATTTGTATATTATTTACATGAGAGTTACTGTTGGTGAGACGTGGATCATGTACTCCAGATGTTATTTTCATTTTGGTACTTTGTTATGGTGTTTCGTGGTTCTTTATTTCTCGCACAATTATTTAGACTTTATATATATTGCACTGAAATTTTGATTAGCCAAATTTTTTTGAGGCCTGGCTATTAACTCTTATTTAATATCTTATGTTGCAGCTATATTAACTTCCATTGTGGGTTGGACGATTCAGGTATCTAGGTCTCTTATAGGTCAGGTATCTATTTTGTCTCAGGTTCCATTTGTATCATGATAGAAATTTTGGTATCAAAGTGAGGTTGAATATCTTGAAAGTGAAATCACTAGATAGATAGTGTCATAGTGCATGAAGCCTGTTATCTGTGTATAAGGACATTTTCTTAACACCTTGCATGACCTTGCAAGTTATCTTTATGTCACAGAGAAGATTACATTGATGGCTAAGTCACAACCTAATGACTTTTTTGTAACCTTGAGAGAGACATACTATGAAGTTTTCCTAGAGAGATCATGGGGCAGCACTATGAGGCGTGTTGCAAGAGTTGATTCAAACGTTAAAATTAATAATATTTTAAGATATTTTATGCGAAGTGATATTAAGTAAAGATCAAGGCATGACTTACCTGTTATATTAGCAAAGTAAAGGATTTACTTTGCCACGTTATTTTTGAGAAGATGATAAAAGTGTGATGGAAGACATTGATGCTTGATTACTTGGTCAAGAATATGGAATGAGTACAATTTGAGTCTAGTGTTCGTGATAACTACTATAACATAAAACATAGATAGACCATAAGTAGTGTATATCATGATTTAGTTAATAAAGAGCTCATAGTTATTGAACACCATGTCAAGTTTGTGGAGTTAGAATAGTGTATTAAAGAGATTTGTCTCATTGCTAGAATCCTAAAGTTTAGGAAGTGCTTGACGTGTGAGATTAGTTCCTCACGAGAAAATATAAAATTTAATCTATAATTGTAAAGTTTCGCAAGTACTTGACGTGTAAGTTTTGTTCCTCATGGAAAAATATAAAATTTAATTCCATTTTAGACGTTGCAATTACAATTGAATTGGTTGAGGCTAACATCTATGAGTACTTCAAAGATATAATGAAGGGATAATATAGAATAGCCTACTGTGAGTAAAATAACTACGAAGAACCAACAAAGTAGTCTTTGAATGGGTTTATGCAATTGAGGAGTCTTGTGCCTCTAATTGGATTGGATAGAGCGTTGTGGATTATATGACTATTCTTTTTTATTTAATTGGATGTGTTGTTGAACATTAGTACATGACATTCTTTTGATTTTGCACTGATGTGTTGCTTTTGAGGTTAGTGGAAAGAAATTTTTTTACATTCCTTGTGTTCTAGACACGTTAAATAGTGATAGTTAGATGTTTCACATTTGTGGTTCTATGAATATTATTAATAATGAGCACGCGTTTCCTGCCAACTCAATAGTTTTTCATATCAATCAATCTGATGTGATTTATTGCATGAACATGTTAAGTGAGTCTTAAGCTACAGTTGATTGTTATGTGAAAAATGTAACTATTCAATTAGTAAGCAGACAACTTGTTGTGTACTACAGTGATTTAAAAATGATCATTGTTAACCCTTCTCTGGTGGACTTGTTTTAGTAGACATTGGAGATTTAAGCACTTGTTTGAGTATTTTTTTACTATTAGGAATGACTATGTAATAATCAGGAATTATTTGATTTTTAGAGTTAAGATTGAGTATTATGATATTTTTATGAAGATCTATCGAGATCACAACCCAACCGCATGATTGATTTTAATATTTATTTTAGTTCCCAACATAGCTTCAATTTCTATTGCCAATTTATATTGCTCCGTGCATGATGGCAGAGGCAAAGTTTTGTGAGGTTAAATGGCAGCCTTATTGTTTAGCACGTAATTAATATCTTTGTAGTAGTATATCAAAATAAGATATATCAATGTAATTTACTATAAAGCATGATAGTTTGCTTCTCTTGTGCATTTGACTACCAGAAACTAAACCAAATGACGATCAATATTGATTTATCTATTGTTGAGAACAAATGAGATGTTCGATCAGTTTAATGGACCGAAGTATTTTATCATGATAGATTTTGGGTTGGAGCATCATAAGATCTATAAGGAGAGTATTCATGTGATTACTTTTAGAGTTTGTTTTGTACGTTTTCAATTTGAGGTTTTGACGTTACTTTTAAGAATACGATAAAGCGAGTCTTTATATCCTATTGAGTTAGTTTGTTAAAGTATCCATTAATGTTATATTGATTTATTCTAAGACTTATGCAAAGCACATAGAACATCCAAGATTGTGTTTGTAAATAGGGAAATTACCACTTTAGACCTTAAAGTATACGTATTTTTCAATTCAAACCTTAAAGTATCAAATTTGACGATCTAAACCTTAAAGTATTAATAATATAACAAAACAAACCTTGGCGGACGTCCTATCACCGTCCGTTCCCGAAGTTTGTCGTAGACCGAACGGACTCTTGAAAACAGAGTCAGTCCGGTCCATAGAACGGACGGACTCTTGCAAAAGACAGTACGTCTGTTCAACAATTTAGCCTAGAATGGGCAGATCCTTAAAAGCACAGTCCGTCCATTCTGAGAACAGACGGACTCTCTTAAGTAGAGTCCGTTTGTTTTTAACTTAGGGCTAGAGAGGACGGTCATGACCGTTCAAGAGTGCATCCGTTCTCTCAATTATATCAGTCCAGAGACCTTTTCCGAAGCTATTCGTAGTCGCAAGAAGAAAACTCTCAAGATCGATTTTCTCTCCAACTTCCAACAATTATTTTGCATAAATTCGACCTAAACTTACTCCAGGGTATGACTTTATCGTTTTTAAATTATTTGGTTCGATTTTTAGGTAACAAATTTGAGATATCCCAATTTTTCATAGAGAGGACGGTCACCACCGTCGGACATTGTGTCCGATCTCTCGGTTTGCACAGAGAGGACGGTAAACACCGTCGGACAGTGCGTCCGACCTCGAGAGAGGACGGTCAGCACCTTCGGAGAGTGCGTCTGATCTCTTATTTTTCATAGAGAGGACGGTCAACACCCTCCAAGAGTACGTCCAATCTCGAGAGAGGATGATCATCACCCTCTGAGAGTGCGTCTGATCTCGAGAGAGGACGGTCACCACCATCCGAGAGTGTGCCTTATCACCAAATTTGCTAATCCCAAATTTTCTTTTCAAATTTTATAGATTATTCGAATCGCCGTATACTTAAATGGCTGAGAGATTACTTGTTAGGCGAAAGGGTGGACCTTCAGATCGTTGGGCACCTTCAACGTCATTACAGGTCGGACCGTCAAACTTGCCAGTGAGGCCGCCACCGTCGAACCGGCCAGAGTTTTATTCTACTGAATATCGTAGCGTGGCATGTGAAAAGCAAATCCAGCTAGATGTGTTACACCGATCAGTTATGCTTTCGAAGTATCTTGATTTTACAGGTTGGGAGTCCTTGGGCATACAGGAGATGTTCGACAGAATCGGCCTGCAAGGGGTGTATAATGTGCAGGGCGATAGCTGTGACCGCATTGTTCGCCTATTCTATGCGAACATAAGCTTTACCGGGAGGTTGGGAACTATAAAGACGTACATCTTGGGCACAGAGATTGTGATTACTCCGGAGATGGTTAATCAGTTGATCGAGTTTGCCGGAGTAGGGGCGGATCCAGAACTGTCCTTTCATCGGAACAGCCGAGGGAACAGAGTTCTTAAGGCTAATTAATTGAAACACTGACATTGTGGGGTCCCCTAAGCCAAGTGCTAGAGACTTGAATGCAAAAGCTCGCGTAGTTCACAACATGGTGTGTCACACCCTTTTACGCCGGCATGGACATAGAGATCTCGTTAACTTCATGGATCTTTACATGATGGAGAAGTTGTACAGCGGTACGGTGTTCGACCCCAGCATTGTTATTTTAAGTCACATGTGTGAGATCGGGCGAACATGAAACAAGAACCTACCATACGGTGTGTTGATTATGCAGATTGTCGAGCAATTTGAGATTCAGTTACCGCCTGGAGAGTAGATTCGAAAACAGCGGTCCAGTGAGATTTTTGGCATGATTCATTTGATTAGGATGGGCCTCGTTAAAACAGACGAGATATGGACGTCCATGGGAGATGAGGGGGCCTCCCAGGATGACGTTCATATAGAGCGGCCTACGGCCACAACGCTCCCTGAGACAAGTATGGCGGATAGAGTCTCTCTCACAGATAGAGTCTATCGGGTCGAGGTGAGGCTTACGGAGGTGGTGGACTCCATTAAACAGATGATGAACTACCAAAGAGATATGTTTGACTACCAGAGAGAAACGAGGCAAATCATCTTGGATTGGATGGGGGGTCATGACGAGGGTGGAGAACAGATGGGGGACGATGACGACTGCCAAGCAATGGAGGGCGATGATGACGACTCCCAACCTATGGAGGGCGATGATGAGGACGTCCAACCGATGCCTGGCGATGATGCAGGTACATTTCAACTCATTTTTTGCTTTATTATTTTCATTATAACTATTATTTTCTAATATAATTTTCATTGCGTGCAGATAGGAGATGATAGACTACCTATGAAGAGGAAGTCCAACCGGAGTATATAGTAGTTTGATGTACTGTACTTTAGTTGAATACTGTAAACTTCTAGAACTGATGCACTTAGGTTGATTTATTTACTATAGTTGGATGCATTATAGTATGTACTTTAGTTGGATGTATTTTAGTTGGATGCAATTGATGTTTGATGAACAGTAATTGGATGCACTGTAGTTTGATGTACTTTAATTTAGTTTGATGCACTTAGTTGGATGATATATATTTCTAGAACTGATGCACTTTATGTTCGATGATGTAAATTTATAGTTACATGTATTTTTGTTGGATGCACTTGATGTTTGATGCAAAATACTGGACCTGTTTGGGTATTCGAATATGCAGGATGATACTAGCTATGGAGGAGTCAAAAAACAAAGGAAACTTTGCCCAAATTTCTAATTTTTTCTAACTTGTGAAAAAAATTGAAAAATTGGACAGAGTTTTATTTGATTTTTGACTCCCCCATATCAAGTATCATCCTGTATATTTGACTACCCAAACAGGTCCAGTATTAAATATCAAATTAACAAAATTATCATATAGAACTTACATATTAATTGTTAGCTCTCATTACAAAATAACTTGAAGTTTAAATGAATTGTACATCAAATTAAATTACAACAGACAAAATTCATACAATAAAGCTGCTCCAGAATGTCCTCGTCATCGCCTGAGATCCATCATCATATTCCATGGCCACGTGTAGTAGATTGCTACACGTAATGACAGTTATATTAGAACATAATAATTTTAGTTTGTTTAGAGAATAATGGGAAAAAATATACTTGAGTCCCGTCAAATGTCTGGAAACCCATAAATGTGTCATGCGAAGCAGCAGCACCTGAACTGGATCCCCTCTCATGACATGTGTGACTGTTATGTCCTTGACGCTGACATTTACCACACGACATCGTAGACTTCTTCTTAGAAATTATCGACGTAGAAGGCTCATCGACATCGCGCACTCTTTTCTTTTTCGGCCTACCAGGTTAGGGCCTTCTCTCGGGTGAAACAATTAGGGTCTGATTCTCTGGTTCCGACCACATTTATTGGCCATTAACGGGACGAATGAAGTGTGAGTACATATCCAAATATGTATCCCGATGATAGTATATATGAACGAAATTTTCCACCGGGTCTCTTATGAAATAAATGCATGGAACGACATGAACACATGGAATTCTAGTAAGCTCCCACCTCTGACATGCACACAACCCTTCATTCAGGTCAACGACATATTGTTCGTTGTCGTTGCTGACCTCAAACCGTGCATCTCCCGCTAACTCAGCACTCCAACTGTGAGCTGCCTCTTTGAGATTCTCTAGCTTTTTCCTAATCTTAGGACACAGGACATCATCTGACTTGAGCATCTCTTCGTATTTTTTTACATATCGAAATTGTCAGGATCGGTTTGTCCCTGGCCGACAATATAGCTGAATTGAAAGACTCGCATAAATTGTTCAAGCCCAAGTTGCACTTGGGAATTAGCGTAAACGCATGAGTAGCCCAATAACTAGGTGGTGTTCGTCGAAGCTATGCGTGGGCATCCTTGTTGAGCTTATACACTTTCTTCATTGCTATCTCAAAATATTTCCTTGTTGTTTCCCTTGCTGCATTCCACATCGATCTCTATACGCTAAGCCCCGAAATCATCCTTTGAATTTTGCATACATATGTCTTTAGCAGAAACGGTGTTCTGCTAAACCAAATATGTCGTCCACAGCAGCCAACAACCCCTGAAATTTTAAAGAAAAACAGACTCAACATAAAACAATATAGCTACAATGTCCAAATACTAATAATAGTAATAATAATATATACCTTTTGTCGATCCGACACAAATGTCCATCATCGTCCACAGTCAATGCCTAAATCTTCCTGCATTCTGTCTCCACGTTGGCAACAACAATGAGATATATGCCATTATTGCCATCAATACTTACGGCCGTTAGTAATTGGCCAGGGCAGAAGCCCTTCAGATGAAATCCATCTAAACATATATTAGGTCTGCCCTGTTCCAGCAAACCTGCCACACAAGCAACCATACAAATGTACATTCTTTCAAATATCATCTTCTCATCTCGCCCCTCACCCATCACGTAACCATGTATTTTCACTGTACTACCTGGATTTGATCTAAATATTTCTTCTGAGTACGAACGCAGTAGTTTGAATTGTTCTTCGCCCCTCTCATAATTAAGTTCTTTAGCTTTGCTTCTTCCTCTTCTCGCAAGACTTGGCTTAATGTTCACCTTATGTTTCTTCCTCACTGTCTCGATAATATCAGGAATGGGCCAGTCAGGTTGGCTTTTGAACCTATCTGAATAATACATTGCCAACTACTTTGCCGAAGCGTGTTGATTATCAAGTGTCCTTGCACAGTTGTGATCATTACGGTAGGACTTTAATTGGAAGGTTAACTTATTTTGCATGACCAAAGCATGCATATGCCAATTACACAATCTACTCCTTGACATTTTGCCGTGAGTCTCTTCTTCTCACTTTTAACAAATTTGATATCAAATCTTTTTTTCAAAGTATAATCTCGTACTTCATATCTAATGGTCTTTAAAGAACTATATTGTCTACCCACAACAAAAGCACCTGAATTTTCTACCATTACTTGTATGCTTTGTACTTTGTCATCATCTGAATTAAATGGTTCACGAAACTCATTGTCTAAGATTTACGATATTGAATGCACCTGTATTTCTCCTTCACCCTCTAAGTGATCAAATGGTTGAATATCACTATATATGGTAGCATGCTCCTCCATATACCACTCTATGTTCATAGGCTCATCTGCATCAACCAATATCTCAGCCATTTATGATGAATATCTGCAAATATTATTAAGGGCTCGAAAAATCAGCACAATTCAAAAATTTGAACCAAACAATTCAAACACAAACCGAATAATTCAAAATCGAAACAAATCAATTCAAAAGTGATATATAACCTAGAACAATTTTGGCCGAATTGTCAGAGAAAAGAGCACAGCATTGGATTAAAAATATGGAGATCGGATGCACTGTCCGAGGGTGTTGACCATCCTCTTTGTGAAAAATTGGGATATCTCAAATTTTTTACCTAAAAATCTAACAAAATAATTTAAAAATGATAAAGTCATACCCTGGAGTAAGTTTCAGTCGAATTTATGCAAAAAAAAATTACTGGAAGGTGGAGAGAAAATCGATCCCGAGAGTTTTCTTCGTGCGAATAGCTTCGAAAAGGTCTCTGGATGATATAATTGAGAGAACAGATGCACTCTTGGACGGTCATGACCATCCTCTATAGCACTAAGTTAAAAACAGACGGACTTTACTTAAGAGAGTCCATCTATTCACAGAACGAACAGACTGTGCCTTTAAGGGTCTGACTTTTCTAGGCTAAATTGTCAAACGGACGGACTATCTTTTGCAAGAGTCCATCCGTTCTATTGACAGGACTGACTCTATTTTCAAGAGTCCATCCGGTCTATGGCAAACTTCGAGAACAGACGGTGATAGGACGTCCGCCAAGGTTTGTTTTGTTATGTTATTACTACTTTAAAGTTTGTATCATCAAATTTGATACTTTAAGGTTTGAATGGAAAAATACATATACTTTGAGCTCTAAAATGGTAATTTCCCTTGTAAATATTGGGAGATTATCGATTGTATGTTAAAAGAGATGGATGAAGTTTTTGAATGATTAAGGCTTATTTCTTTGGACATGTTTGTATGATCGATGTAACCTAAGATGAGGTCAATTAGGTTTTGTAATTTTTTCTTCTTATTAGAAATCTTTTTTAATTTACTATCTCAGGTTAAATATTTCCCTTTTAATTAGATGAACTATATTCAATAAACAAGTAAACTGAATGCTAGTGATAGTTTCACTTTTTTATATGCACAAAATAAAATGAGAGAATGAATAACAAAACTTGTAGCACAATGCGAGTTGCTATTATCGTTCACCGATAGTGATGAATTTTAAAAATTTATGAAAGAGTATTCTACTTCTAATTTTAAAATTGTTCATACAAGTACAACTAGAAATAATATTAAAAATGAACTAGTTTTATTTTTTCAAGTGTCCTTTTAATATCTATTTGTATATCCTCTTATTTATGAAGTGCACGTAATTTTATAGGTTATATTGTTGTAACTTCCAATTTTATTGATGAATCTTTGTAATTAAATAAAAGAATTTTAGGATTTTGTAACTGTGAGTATCCTCACACTGGTATTACTATTTATAGATATATTGTAGTAATATTATAAAAAATATTTTATTATAGATAGAATATTTAGCATAACTCTTGATAATGCTAGTGCTAACGATATTGTTATTTCTTATTTTAAAAATTATTTTCAAATACATACTACTCACGATTCTCTTTTCCATATGAGATGTGTATGTCATATTTTAAATTTAGTTGTTAAAGATAGTATGACATATATTTCGTCTCATATTGAATTAATTATATTCGTAATTTCTTATATCATTGGATCAATTTAAGACAATAAGAATATAGAGATTTTTGTAAGACTGCTCAACTTAAACCAAGAAAATTAAAAATCGATGAAGATAATAGGTAAAATTCGATTTATTTAATGTTCGAAAATGCTAAGTCATATTAGCAAGTTATTTGTTTTTTTATTATTGAAAAAATACAAAATATTAATCTTGATAAATCTAGTTGTGATTTAGCTAATACATTTCTTGATTTTTTAAACTCATTTTATGGTGCAGCTATTGAATGTTTAGGAATTTATTATCTCATTTTTTATCTTGTTCTCCCAATTTTTGTAAACTTAACAGGTAATTTTGCACAATATCGACAAATAAATTACTTTAGCGATAAACTTAATAAAATGAGAAAATTTTTAAAAAATATTGGCATGTCATAACTCATATTTTTTGTTGTGCACAATGGATCCTAAATATAAATTGAGAAGAGTGCGTCTCATGATTAATAGAATTTCTACTAATTTCTGTAATACTTATTTACTTTCTAGCGATCAAATAATATATGGAATTGCTAGTTTATATTCTTCTTATGAAATTAAATATTTTAATGTTAATCGTTCATGTTTTTCTTCACATGCTAGTTCTAGTAGTAGTGGTGGAGCAATTGTAGCTCAACAATTTGATATTCATGATATTTGAAATGAATTAGATACGGATGTTTATTCTAAATATATGTGAAATGAACTAAATATTTATTTAAACACTCGATATCAATTTTCTCGTGATGAGAATTTTGATATTTTAGATTAGTAGAAAATATTTTTTACTACATGTCTTATTTTTTCGATGACACGTGATCTACTAACACTTTCTGTAACGCCCCAAATTATATGAACCCGGTTCGCTACTCATAATACTGAACCAAACTATGAGACTTTGCAAAAATTTTAAAATTTCTCACAACCAACAAATTTGACCTTCAAAACGTTAAGACTTGCAGCGGAAATTCATTTGTATAAAACAACATTTGTTAATTAATTAAAATATTAAAGTCAATTGGTTGAAAGAAGACAAAAAGAAAAAAAAAACAGAACACATCTACCGCTGAATAGTTCCAGCGGTATTATTAGAGACGGAATAGTCTCGGCGGTGGAAACAAGAATAGGAGACATCCACCGCTAAACAGTATCGGCAGTAGAAGCGGAAACAAAAGGCTCATTCTGCTACCAACGTCCACCGCTCACGTCAGCCAAACGACATGTCGACTTCACACACATCCACCGGTCACGTTAGTCGAACGACGCGTCGACTACGCACGTCCACCGGTCACAAAACGACAAGCTCTATTTCTCACATCTACACTCACATCCACCGGTCACAAAACGACAAAAGTCTAACATTCACTCCTACGCTTACATCCACCAATCACAAAACAACAAAAGTCTAATACCCACATCTACCGATGGGCAACATCCACCGATAGACAAAACGCTCAACATCCACCGGTCACAAAACGACAAAAGTCTAATACCCACATCTACCGATGGGCAACATCCACCGATAGACAAAACGCTCAACATCCACCAGTGGACTACATCCATCGATAGACAAAAAAACACTCCACATCCACCGATGGACATCATCCACCGATGGTTAAGCTTGCAAACTTCACTGAAAACATTCAAAACAACCTGACCCTAAGAAACTTCTGAAATCCGACAAATAACAATTTAAAACCAACATTTGTATCATTATTCAATAAAACTCCAAAATAGCAATCTGTAACCAAAACCAAATCTGGTCTTCATAATCAGGAAAAACTCAAGACGTACTAAACCTTCAACTATTACTATCATCAAAATCCTCTGCACCCCTCAACAGAACATCTAAAAAGTTAGACACCACATACAGACAATAGTTAAACCGTCTCATCAGAATCACCAAACCGTGGCATTGAAGTGCTCCCCTAACAAGCCTAGTCCTCAACATGCTCAGAGAACACACCTTCTAAAGCTTCTTCACCTACATCACAAAACTTATCTATTAGCCTAATGCTAAATAAGTGAAGCAATTAACGATATGAAATGCTGAAACATAATTCCTGATCATGCAGTTTCTACTTCCACCTCTCAGTTTCATTTGCATTCTTTCACTGATCTGATCACTAGATTCCATTGGGAGTTGGATCAATTTTCCCAAAGTCATACATCCCTTCATAAGTTAAGGGGCGGATTAGTTCCCTTAATAGTTTATCTAATCCTTCTATTCCATTGGGAATTGGATCAATCTTCCCAAAGTTACAAATCCCTTCGTAAGTTAAGAGGCAGATTAGTTCCCTTAATAGTTTATCTATTGCAATTTGTCATTTCTTACCATGCCAATGTATGTAAATTCATTTTTCGTATACTGTCAAAATATGATGCATGACATACAGACAAATTCAAACATACATAATCCTACTGTTTTGTAATGTAGGTCTAAAAGCACATGCATACTCCACTTACTTGGCTTTCTGGAAATGATCAGTTTCAAATTACTTCGGAAGTTTTGCTCACCTAGGTCATAAACAGAATATCAATTAGATTTTCGCTGAACCTCATTCTAATCTATCTAGAAATCTAAGGAATCTAGTTAGGGAGTCCTATACATGGTGCATTCCTGATTTACCATAAAACCGAAACTAACTCCCACCTACAGCATTCACCAAAGCTCACATCTATACTCCTCTCTACCATCACTAGTTACAATGTAGCACGAAATCAAAGTAGACTCACCTAGTTTGGAGAAAATTGGAGAGGGAATCGCCTGGAGAGCTCTGCTGAGCTTGAGCTGAATATCGAGAGAGAAAGTATGGAAAATAGTGGTGGCTACAGTGCATTAATCACAAAACCTCTTTCCTTAAATAGGTTATCACTTTAATTCTCTATTTACCATTATGTCATTACTTAGTCATTTATTAACCTAATCACTAATTCTCTCAATTTTATCCATAAAACGTACACTACAAGTTGGTTAAGTAAATTAGTTCAATGAAACCGGGTGTTACACTTTCGATTTCTACCGTATCATCGAAGTTTGCTTTAAGTGCAAGTAGACATGTGTACGATGAACGTCGAAGAAGACTTGCACCCGACCTCGTAGAAACACTCATTTGCATGAATGATTAAAACGACGTCATTACGAAAAATCAACAACAAGAGAACGATATACTAAAAGACTTTAAAAATTTGGATGTTGTAGATTTTCACTTAAATTTGTAATTTCGAAGTATTTTTTTAACTTGAATTTTTTTTTTGACATTTTGCACATGCAATTAGATGGGTGCCAATCTAGTTGAGATGTATCTAATTTATAGTGATGCAAGTGTCAAATTGATAATTAATGATATTTTTTTTAAATACATGTCATTTTTATATTAATTAAATAATTTTATTATTTAGACCACTAACTATCATATTTTAACATTACAATAATAAATATTTATTATAGTTTTAATAACTAAAATTTAAAAAAATATGTAATATATTTATATAAAATAATTTTTTTTATGTATACTGAGCTCGTTGGGCCGGCTTAGCTCTGCTCATTAGGCTCATGACTCACGAGCTGGCTCGAGTTGAAATTGTTTTGCGGTCAGCTCGATAGATTCGTCAAGGTCAGCTCGTTAGACTCGGTAGACTCTGTAATGCCCCCGAACCTACCCTAGCTCGATTCGTTACTTTGCTCAATATTGTCACATTTAAAACGAAGTTTAAAATAATTTTTGATAAAATTTTGACTTGATTTTTGGGTTTTTCGAACCCTAAAAAATGAGTGGAAAACGTGCGTAAAATATGTGTCAAATGCGTCGGAAGAGGTCGGGTTAAAACATTTTTGAAAAATTTGAAAAATTTTCAAAGTGGGCCACAAGGGTGCCATGCGCGTGCACTCGGTGCGCGCATCGCCTAGGCAGCGCACCCTCGCGCATGCACCTCCTCAGCCACCAGTGCACCCACCTCGACCATTTTCCATTTTTCTCAAATTCCACCCAACAATTTCATCCAAAACTCACCCAAACCCTTTTTCAACATTTTCCACATCTCGACCCATGAAAATCCCAGAAACCCAACTCTAAAACGTCAGCGAAAACGTGAAAATGAGTGAAAACGAACATCGTTTCTTTTATGAAAAATCGAGCAGCATAACGATTAAATTTTCTAAAACTAAAATCCTAAAAACCAAACATTTATACACTATGTTCAAACAAACCAAAAAGACTTAAAGTTCTCAAACTTATTTACAATCGAAACTCACAATCCAAAAAACAAATCTAATCCACCTCCCACCAACTCCATGGTCAAGACGCCCGACAACTGCCCGCACCGGCATACCACAAGCGTCGCCGATTGCGTCCTAGTCCTGGCCTCCCTAAAAAAGCTCACCTGAAAGCTCATCGTCACCTACACCATAGAACACAAAATGTAAGTCTAATGCTTAGCAAGTAGGGAATAATGAATGTAAAAACACAATGCACACTCAACCCCTAACACATGCAGTTTCTACTCGCTCTGTTATTCTCGTTTCGTTTTCGTTTCATTAATCTTTTACTTTTTCGTGTGGATCAAGTAGGCACACATCCGAGCCCCGCTCATTGGACGGCCACGCCTTGACCAAGCAGAGTAAGATCGAACAGCTTACATCCGGGCCCCGCCCATTGGACAGCCATACACGATCTCCTCCCACATCGATCATAGAACCCTCTAGTGCTGTCACTCACACGTTAACGACAAGGCGTTCATACTCACGACAACTTACATATTTTCAGCGATATGTCTCTCGTACAGCCCCTCGCAAGTGCTACCCCAGCACCCTAACGCGACTAGGAGACTCCACTCGAAACCATATTTCGTTTCTTCTTATCTTTTTACGTTTCGTGCTCACATTTCAAAACCGTGCTCAAAAACTCATTTTCCGTGGTTCGAAAACAATGATACATGTCAACACAATGCTCAAACACAAAACAAACAAACAAACAAACAAACAACCAAACAATAAACCCTACCGTTCCATGGTGTAGGCCCGAAGGCAAACGCACGCACTCCACTACTTACCTGGTTACTCCGCACATATTCAGTTACTTCAACTACACTAACTGATCGCTCGTCAACCTAACAAATATAGGGAAAAATCACTTAGTAACTCTCTAGTAATTCTAAGGAATGCCTAAACTAAAACTAACAACACATTTAACCAAATTTTAAAGCATAAACCCTAACTCCCGAAATTCTCTCATTTTTAGTGTCCAAACTTCAATCGGCCATAACTTACACGTTTTTCATCAGATTTAAACGATCAACCCATTCCGTAAACCTCTACATGTCTACTATCCAATGAATCATACCATTTTACCAAATGAAAGAGCATGGCCGATCGAATTTTGCACCTAACAGAATCGGCAACATTGATCCAAAAACTGGTTTTTCACAAACTTCCACCAATTCCTAATCTAACTACCTAAACAACCTAAACCAACCTATCTAAGGTTTAAATCACCAAATATAGGAAGAAAACCAGCAAAGGTAACAAAAAATTCGGAGCTTCCATTTAGGGTTTCCTAAACTCCAACCAAACTCACTCAAAATACCACAAAAACACCAAAAACTTTCACTAATAAGCATGCAACCTAAAACCCATTAAAACTTACCACAAAATCCTTGCTAAACTTGATGGAGATGAAGGTAGGAGAACTCACCAATGGAGGATGAAAAATCATGGGAGAGAATGGAGAAGACAAGGAAAAATATTGCCTTTTTACACCACTAACCACCAACTTTTAAAACCCTTTCTTTTCCCCTTTTTAAAATTAACCACCAACTTCTAGTTTTTACAAGGTAACCTCTCCCTTCACTCCACTCATCTCCCTCACGTGGGATGACTAACTTCAACCCCTTTTTACTTTATTGTTTTCTACTTTTATTTACTAAAACAACACTTCATCAAACACCTACTTCATCTTAGGGTTTTCACTCAAATTTTCACTTACAATTTCCACTTTCCACTTTCCACTCAATAGTTTAGGAGAACTCTAGGATTAATGTTAAAATCTCATAACTTAACCTAATCTAAGGCTATGTACGTTAGAGGAAAAAATCCCAGGTGTTACAGTGTGATGACCCGGATGTGTAAGTAAGTGTACGATGGCTGCACGAATCGAAACCCGGAGGGCGGTACGTCCGCGCGGGCGAACCAGAAGGTGACGGGTCATAAAAAAAAAGGGGGGGGGGGGGGGGTCGTCACAATCCCACATCGCTTGGGGAAGTATGTGGAAATGAACATATATAAAGAGACCCTCCCCAGATAGCAAGAGCGTTTTGGAGCACAATTGACAACGGATCCCATAAGAACTCCGAAGTTAAAAGTGCTTCGGCGAGAGTAGACGCGTTTTGGAGCACAATTGACAACGGATCCCATAAGAACTCCGAAGTTAAAAGTGCTTCGGCGAGAGTAGTACCAGGTTGGGTGACCAACTGGGAAGTCCTCGCCAAACAAAGCCGTGAGGGAAGGATATTGGGCTACGGCCCAATCTCCAGAGCGAACAATATCTTGCTGGGATAAGGGGTCGTTACAAATGGTATCAGAGCCTGTACCCAACTGGAAATGTGGCCAACTAGGACGTTGGGCCGCCGAGGGGGGGTGATTGTGATGACCGGGATGTGTAAGTATGTGTACGATGGCTGCACGAGCCGAAACCCGGATGGCGGTACGTCCGCGCGGGCGAACCGGAAGGTGACGAGTCGTAAAAAAAAGGATCGTCACAATCCCACATCGTTTGGGGAAGTATGTGGAAATGAAACATATGTAAAGAGACCCTCCCAAGATAGCAAGACGCGTTTTGGAGCACAATTGACAACGGATCACATAAGAACTCCGAAGTTTAATGTGTACGATGGCTGCACGAGCCGAAACCCGGATGGCGGTACGTCCGCGCGGGCGAACCGGAAGGTGACGAGTCGTAAAAAAAAGGATCGTCACAATCCCACATCGTTTGGGGAAGTATGTGGAAATGAAACATATGTAAAGAGACCCTCCCAAGATAGCAAGACGCGTTTTGGAGCACAATTGACAACGGATCACATAAGAACTCCGAAGTTAAAAGTGCTTCGGCGAGAGTAGTACCAGGTTGGGTGACCAACTGGGAAGTCCTCGCAAAACAAAGCCGTGAGGGGAGGATATTGGGCTACGGCCCAATCCCCATAGCGGACAATATCTTGCTGGGATAAGGGGTCGTTACATACAGACTCGGTGAACCAGGCCTTTCTAAGCTCAGTTAGTTCGTTTAGCAACTCTACTCATGGGCAGTGTTAATTAGTAAACGCTAGATGAGGTTTGGAGACTGCATAGTCATAATTGCATATGATATTGAAGATTAAGTGCATATGATGATTTGCACTTATGGTTATGTGTGCATGATGTTAGTTGCACGTGATGATAGAGTTGTCATACATGATATTATATATATGATGATCATACATTGATTACATGCATTATATACACTTTTAGTATATGAGAGAATTGTATGGTATCATTGACACATGATCATGGGTATGTGTAGACATGAGTGACTGATCGACTTGTCCTTGATATTGATGTTGTGAGAACAAATCATTTAGGTCGTCATACATGATAAGATAGAGAACCTCAGGCGTTAGGCATTACATAAAAAATCTAGTAGTACATTTACACGTGAATGCTAATCAACGTTCAACTGAAAGTTTTAAGAAAGAGAAATATTATATTTTACACAGAAAAAAGATAAAGATAAATGAAGATGATAACTTGAAAAATTAATCATGTGTGTATTTATATATATTTATTTGTGGATAGATAGATTAAAGTTAAAATTAATAGGTTTTATAAAAGTTCATTAAATCGTCCTTCTTTGTTTTCAGGTTTTGGAGGCAAGATGTCTAGGAAATAAAGGTAAAAATCAATGATTTTTTTTTTATGTTTACTTTTAGTAGATATAGGAGTACAATTTATGTTTTAGCATGGCCAAGAGTAGGGGTGTTTATAAATCGAACCGGAACCAGAAACCGAACTGGAACTGGAACCGGAGAAATCGGTCCGGTTCAGATTGATTTTGATAAAGACAAAACTTAAATTCGGTTCTAAAATGCAAGAACCGAATTTATCGGTTCGGTTTTCGATTTGATCGGTCAAAACCGATAGAAACCGAACCGAATCGATGAAATCGGTTCCTGCATTTTAAAACCGAATAAAGTCTAAAGAGTGAAGACCTAAATCTGGCTATCGGTTCTTCACTCTTCAGTCTTCACCTAAAAATCCAGAGTTCCAGACTATGTAACCACAATAAATCTCACAAGAAGGAGGAGAACCGATTTTTTGTGCCCTTACAAACTATGTAATCACAATAACTCTCACAAGCACTTCAAGCCTCTGAAATCGGCGATCTGCGTGAGGAATCACTTCAAGCGGAGCCATTGCCCTAAGATGTATACGCGTAATGGATGCAACAAGAAGAGCTTTTCCGTTTTGGCCGATTTGAAGAGCCACCTGAAGCAGTGCGGAGAGCCAAAATGGCGATGCTCGTGCGTAGTGAGCTTCTGGCATGAGGACAAGTTGTTTGCGCACGTCACGCTGTTCGAGGACCACATGCTGGCGGTAATGGATGAAAACGAGAGAGGAAAGGGAAAGGGTGCGTCGGCGGAAGTAGAGGAGGAGGAAAGATACTGGAATTGGTTGGAAGATGGATTTTTCGATGGGCTGCTTGAGGAGTTTAGCAGATTAGAGAAGTATTGCTTAGAAAATGCATTTGGGTTATAGATCCTGGATTAGGAAATTCTTCATCTCTTAAGATTGAGCTGGTATGGAATTCTTGTTCATTGTTGTTTCAAATTAAAGCTCTGGTTCATACTTGGTTTCTTTTCCGCCATTAATATTATCTTCTACTGCTTCCATTTGTTGGTAATTCTTCCATCAATGACTATCTCTATTTGTGTTTTAGCCCAAATCTGGGGAAGAGAAGACGACTGTCTTTTGCAGAACCGGAATCGAACCGAAACTTTCAGTTCGGTTCCGGTCAGTTAAACGACCGGTTTCAAACTCCAAATCCGAAACCGAATTGTCATCAATTTGGTTCGGTTCCTCTCCAAACCCGAACCAAACCGTATTTTGCACACCCCTAGCCAAGAGCCCATATATATATATATATTTTTTGAGATCAATTGTTGTAAATAATTGCAGTAATATTATTATTGTGGATTGTTGATTTTATTTTATTATAGTCATATAAATTTCTACTGCTAGGGCTAGGAATCGGTTCGGTTAAAACTGAAACCAAAGAAATGCGAACTGAAAATCTCGGTTCAGTTCGATTCGATTTCAAAAAATAAGAAATTGATTTTGAAACCAAACCGAGAATTTTTGGTTCAATTCTCAATTCCTCCTTTTAAATATTGATCAAAATCAAATTGAATCGAATTTATAATATTTATAAATTTTTATATTGAAATTTACAAATTATAGACTTAAACTGGTCAAAATCGGTCAAAACAAAGTTTAAACAAAAACAAAATCAAACAAAAACAAAATCAAACAAAACCGAATTTAAACTGAAAAAACTAAGAATCAAATCCGAACCAAAATTGGCCGAGGAGAACCGAAAATTGATAAAAAAAACCGAACCAAAAATCGAGGTGTCCTCGGTACGATTTCACTTTCCTTTATCCAAAACCGAACCGACTCTGTTTGGTACCAATTCTTTCCAAAACCAAACCGAATCTAACTGATTCCACCCCTTTCTACTACATAGTATAGTTTTAGTTTGTAGCATTTTTAAAATTTACAAGCCCATAAACTTGGAATGCATAATTTGCTTGCGAGTACAATAGCTTCTATCTTAGGACTGTGACGACCCCCGACTCGATCGGGGTCGGCGAGCCTCACTCCGGACATTAGAAACGTGAAGTATTTTTTTTTTTTAACTTTTAAAATGGCCAGACATAAAATCAAAGGCATAAAATAGAAAACAGAAATGCAGAAGCTGTAGCGACCCTTAATACTGTACCCTTATTTCCTGTATAAACTTTTTCTTTTTCTAACATTAGTCAAAGTCTAAATTGTTGGAAATCGTTTTAAAAACCTTGAAAACCAATAGAGAAAACACATTAAAATAAAAGAAAGCAATTGGCAGGAAATCGTTGGGCAAAAAGGGCATTTCGCCCGAAAATTTCATGGCCGATCGATCAGCCCTTAAAAAGCCAATCGATCGGCTGTGTAAAATAAGGGGGGCGATCGATCGCCCCTACACCAGGTGATCGATCGCCCCTCGCGATCGATCACCAGCCGATCGATCACCAGCCGATCGATCGCCCTTTTACAGGCGATCGATCGGCAGACTCTCTGGAATTTCCAGAGAGTCGCCTCTCTTCTGCTGATCGATCGCCCCTCCTAGCGATCAATCGGTAGACTCTCTGGATTTTGAAATCCAGAGAGCTGTTCCTCTTCTTCTCTTTCTCTTCCCTTTTCTTTCTCCCTTCGTTACCCTGCACACCACACTTACACACACTTCACAGTTTCTCATTTCTACTTCACACCTTCATCACTTCTTCTAAATACATTTCATAACAACACTTCAACATAACCACACTACTACCCACATACAATCCACAGTCCACCAATCCCCTAAAAATCGACTCAAAACATATTTAAAACGTAACCAAATTTCATAAAAATGAACTGCGTGAATCCGTTTAAAAACTAAACATTTCCCACTGTTTGAAAATATCAAAAACACAACAAAATGCTATACATTATCTTTCCAGACACCAAACATCCTAATATGGTTCCACTATACAATTTTCCTACGTTTCTATCTATCAAAATTCTCAAAACATTTACTTACGTCCCCACGGGTCAAAATAGCGTCGACTGGGCTAACACACTCCCACGGGCCATCCTCCATCAACATGCTCATACTTCGGGTGGAGGAACGTCGTCCTCACCTGTCTCGAAATCACCTAAACCATAGAATTAAACTATGAGCTAAAGGGCTCAGTAAACCTACGTAAATGTAGATGAATGCTATGTGTATGAAATGCTTAAAATCATGCAGTCATCCTACCTTTTCGCTATTCATTTCATTTAAAACGTCACCGGGGCTTCGCTCTCAGTAGATAGAAGCGGCACATCTGACGATTGGATAGCCCCTCGTATCTACCTGGGAGGAAAACATGCTTCATCTGACAGCCATGTCTGAACCACCACCCCGACGTAACCGTTATTACGTACGTTTATACCTTTTCGTTATCTTTTTTATGAAAAACATACTTGAAAATTCATTTTGCATGCTTTTTCAGAAAACATAATGCATGGACGTGCATAATACAATAATGAAAACAAACATAAAACAAACAAGGAACGCTAAACGTTCTATAGCTTAAAGTAACCTAACTACCCAATCTAATTACCCGAAACACGCTACATCTCCAATTCCTCAATTCCACATACTTTCTTATGGTGTAGGCCAAACAGGCCAAACAAATCACGAAGACTTACCTGTTGTCCTTAGCAAATTCGGGTTTGAAAGTCTTTGGCCTTACTTTTGCTAATCACAAGTAACCTATTCAAGACATCAAAATCAAACACTTAAAACGCACACCAGAATTTTCGGATTTACACTATAAAATTGGGTAAACTTCAAACGGTTGTAACTCTCTCAATTTTTATCCGTTTTCAATGATTCAACCTGTTTTGAAAACCTCATTATGTCTATCTTAACATAGAATCACCCGTTTATCCCGAAACAAAATAGAATCGTGACAGAAAACCAAAAAACCGAACTGGCCGCTGAAATTTTCCAGTTTTTGCACAATAACTTTAAAAATCCATAACTTAATCAATTCTCAATGAAATCGAGTGGTTCAAGTCGCTATGGACTCCTCTAAGAGTCCTCTATCCAATGATACAAGCCATTTAACAAATTAAAATCAAGAGCTAGGTCAGTTCTCAAGAAAACCGAAACTGCTCGTTTTTTAAATCGTAATTTTTTTATCCAACTTCAAAAATTCGTAATAAATTGAATATATGTCCAAATTTGATGATTCAAGATGCTATGCAAACCTTAGGGTGTCTACTTTTTAATGGTCAAATTTATTTAACAACCTAGTATCATCAGCTCAACCAAAATGGTACAAAACCAGAACTGCCCTGTCTGTATAACAATAATAAAAAAAAACCAAATTCCCAATATTCATCAACATTCAACCAACATCCAATTTTCTTCCATATAAACCCTTGAAATGATCTTATAACATAATCTACCATCCATTAATAGAAAATACAGCAACCTATCCAACATTTTCGTGCATAAAAATTAGGGTTCAACAAATCTTAACAAAACCCATAAATACTCCACTACTTTCTCCCTATTTAACCTCCTTATGCATAATATAACTAAACTTTAACTTACGTCTAGTTTTTTTCTTGGAAGAAAAGAGCTCCTTCAAGGGTTGAAGTTTTCGATTAAGGAGGAGAAGAAAAGGATGACGTCGTTCTGATTTCTTCTTCTAATGAAGAATATGTCCTCTTAAGTCATTATAAAAGATAACTTTAAACAACCTACCAAATTGTGTAGGTGTCAACACAGGAGTGGCTTAAATGAGTTGCCCTTACTTTCCCAATTTACCCTTCTCAACACACCAACACACATGCTTCTCACTTCCTTCACGTGAAGGATTTAAATTAAATATATATTTTTCCCTTGTATTGACTATTCAAACTATGTGTTTGTTGACTTTTCAACAACTAGTTCCTTTCTCTGTCAAATTCTTCTACGCCAAAACACTGTCCCCTATTCTCCTTTTTATTGACTTTTCAATTCTATAAAATTTTGACAAATCAAACCTGCATAATTTTCCATCTCTCTCATCATTCCCCTCTTCCCTTTTCACGCCAATACCTCACATTCCACACTTGCACTTCATTCTTCTTCCCCCAATTTCTTCCAACACCACACCCCAAAGCCTTAACTATCCACTTTTTAAATTTCTATAGATAAATTAATTTGTAAAATATTTTCATCTCTATTATTCATTATTAAATACATTTAAAATAGCCTAAATTATAAAATACTAAGAAATAAAGCGTACGATAGTTTCTCGGGTGTTACAGAAGCTGTGGACAACAGAAGTTGTGGACGACAGATGTGCAGAAGCTGTGGACGACAGAAGTGCAAAAGCTGTTGACGACTGTTTTAAAGGAAAAATAGATAACTATTTTTAAAGGGCAGAATGGACGACTGTTTTAAAGGCAAAATGGACAACTGTTATTAAATGGCAGAATGGACGACTGTTTTAAAGGCAAAATGGACAACTGTTTTCTTTTTAAAAATTCAACACTTCACTGATCAATCTGCTACCACAGCCGATCGATCGGCTACCTCTCTCTTTGACAGTTTACATCTTTTGACACAAAATGCTTCAAACTTCAAAAACCCAATTCAAAACATAAGTTTGGACATATCAAAAAAACATGACAGAAGTTCTAAAATCTAACTGCATGGATAGCTCTAAAACCCAAGACAATCCATGCATAACCTAAAAGAAAAGACTCCAAGCAGTTCAAGAATGTTTCAAAATATATATTTAACTGTCAGAACAGAGGTTTTAAAACATCAACACATAGTCTATACATCGTTTTAAAATCCCAAAAGATGTATAGAGCTTGACATACACCTCAAAAATACACCCCACACAGGTTTAAAATATGTCTGGCTGCCACAACCACCCCATGAGCTCGTCCCGCTAACTGCATCTACTCGTCAGCCTGAGGCACAAAGTCCTCATCTAGAGGATCCATACCTACAACAGAGAGTTCAACTATGAGCCTAAAGCTCAGTAAGAACATACAATGCAGTGATGCATATGCTATGCATGAACTTTTGAAATACATGAACATTACTTTACATTACGTCAAGTGCACAGAAGGTATAAGTGGGGCTTATAGAGGAACTGGCGCAACAGAAATGCACTATCAGGCACAAAACAGGTATACATTATAGAAATACAGAACAGAACAAGATGTCAGTACTCGTCCCACACTTAACCGTACATTACATTACAGGTTTTATCTTTTTTAACTTCAAACCTCGTGCATAAAACATTTACATGACTATCAGGAAAAACGTGTATGCATGAACATTTACGGTGCTTAAATAGGCTACAGGATAACAAGCAAAACAGAAAGCAAACTCATTCAACCTAGAACTTAACCTACCACCTAACTACCCGACAACCAAAAACCTAGTATCTCTGTGCTATAGGGCCTTAAGGGCCAACTTATACACATGAACTTACCTGATGTCCGTAGAGTTGAAAGCCTCGCACGCAAGTCCTTGGCGAGTTCACGAGCCTTTACTGGAGAAAACAGGAAAAAGGCAGAGTTTAGAACCGTCGCTGGTCGTCAAGAAGAGAGAAAGCAGAGAGGAGATGAAAAACATAGGGGTTTACGTAGAAGAGAAGAGAAGAGAAGGAAAGAGGGAGGGCTTCTCTAGTAAGTTTTGGACACTTGACATCCATCCATTGGCTTTCTCCCACCAATCTTAATTCCTTCCCATATTGCCCCTCCATAGATTTCTAATTAAATCGTTATTTAGTTCGTTGATTCGGTTTTCTCCGAAACACTCTCATTCCACAAAACACATCGACAAATTCACAAAAACACACTTGTATTAATATCCAATTAATCCCATTTAATAATTCAAGGGATATTTACATGGCTAAAAATACCGGGTGTTACATTCCACCCACCTTAACAAAAAATTTGTCCCCAAAATTTGCTTAAGCGAATAGCTCCGGATATTGAGCTCTAACGTCCCATTGTCTTTCCCAGGTGGCTTCCTCCACGTTATTATTACGCCATAATACCTTCACCAATAGGATCACTTTGTTGCGCAACACCTTGAGTGAGGAGTCCAAAATCTTTATGGGCCTTTCTTCATATGTCAGCGTCGGCATGATATCAACGTTCACCGGTTCAACGATCTGAGTTGGATCTCGCACACATTTTCTCAGCATCGAAACATGAAAAACATTGTAAACTCCATCCATTGACGCTGGCAGTTGTAGTCTGTAAGTCATGCTTCTTACTCTCTTTAAGATGGGAAAGTGCCCAACAAACCTTAGACTTTGCTTCCCTTTCTTGCCAAACCTCATCACGCCCTTGAAAGAAGACACCTTCAAGAATACTTCATCACCTTCAGCAAACTCCAAGTCTCTCCTCCTATGGTCTACGTAACTTTTCTGTCGACTCTAAGCAATTTTTATTTGTTGTTTGATAGCAGTCACCACCTCGGACATCTGCTGTATTAACTCAGGGCCGACGAGCTTGACTTCTCCAACTTCATCCCAACACAATGGAGATCTACACTTCCTGCCGTAAAGAGTTTCATATGGAGCCATACCGATCGTAGCCTGGTAGCTGTTGTTATAAGCGAATTCTACTAGCAGAAAATACTTACTCCAAGGGGCATGAAATTCCAGCACGCACGACCTTAACATATCCTCCAGTATTTGAATCGTCCTCTCGGATTGTCCGTCCGTCTGTGGATAAAATGCAATGGTGAAGTTTAACTTGGTACCCAAGGAGTTTTGCAAGCTTTTCCAGAACCTCGACGTGAATCTAGGGTCCCGGTCAGATACAATTGATACTGGCACCCCATGCAACTTAATGATCTCGCTTATGTATAATTCTGCATATTGGTCCATAGAGAACGTCGTCTTCACAGGTAGAAAATTGGCCGACTTTGTTAGTCTGTCCACAATGACCCATATGCTGTTATGGCCTCTAGCCGTCCTCGGTAGGCCAACAACAAAGTCCATAGAGATGTTCTCCCACTTCCATTCAGGGATCGGGAGAGGCTGAAGTGTTCCACCTGGTCGTTGATGTTCAGCCTTCACTTGTTGACATACCATGCAAGACTCCACATATTTGGCTACTTCGTTCTTCATATTCGGCCACCAGAAGTGAAGTTTCAAGTCTTGATACATCTTCATACTTCCGGGATGCACTGAGAAAGAAGACGAGTGGGCTTCCGATAAGATGTCCCTCCTTAGCTTTTCATCTCTAGGAACATACCACCTGTCTTTGAACTTCAGAATACCATCATCCGAATGACTGAACTCGGAAGAGGTATTAGACAACTTGCTTATTATATCGGCCATCTCCTTTGAATTGATCTTCTGGGCTTCCTTAATTCGGTCCAGAATGGTTGGCCATATTGTAAGATCTGCCAGTACGGTCGACAACTCAGAAACTATCTCCATACCGAACTTCTGAATTTCTGTCCTTAAAGGCATTGATACGGCCGACATAGCTGTTTGCATAGTAGTTGGCATCCTGCTCAACACATCGGCTACCACGTTAGCTTTTCCCGGGTGGTATTTAATCTCGATGTCATAATCTTTTACAAACTCGATGTAACGACCCTTACACTATTCCCCTTAATTTCCCGTATAAATTTTTCGATTTAAAATCTTAAGTAAGATTTATGCCTAAAACTTAAAAATCAAGCCTTGTGTAATTGGAATTGGTTGAAAAGAAAAGAAAACAATTAGCTTTTCCCGGGTGGTATTTAATCTCGATGTCATAATCTTTTACAAACTCGATGTAACGACCCTTACACTATTCCCCTTAATTTCCCGTATAAATTTTTCGATTTAAAATCTTAAGTAAGATTTATGCCTAAAACTTAAAAATCAAGCCTTGTGTAATTGGAATTGGTTGAAAAGAAAAGAAAACAATTAATTAAAAACAATGAAAACATGTAAAATTTCAAAGACAGCGACACACAGGGGCAAAAAGGGCTTATTGCCCATAAATTTCATGACTGATTGATCGACCAATTCAGCCGATCGATCGGCTGTGGCCAAAATGGAGGGGGCGAACAATCGCCCCACTTGTGGGCGATCGATCGCCCATTGATTTTCAATCAGCCGATCAATCGCCCACATGTGGGCGATCGAGCGGCACACGTTCTAGAATTTCTTCCAGAGCATGACCCTCTTCTGCCGATTGATCGCATCTCCTTGCGATTGTTCGGCAGCCTCTCTGGATTTTGAAATCCAGAGTGCTGCTCCTTTCTCTCTCTTTTTCCTTCCTTCACCCTTTTCATCATTACCCTGCACACAAACTCACACACATTTCACAATTCTCTTTTCTACATCATACATTCATCACTTCATCAAATGCTTTTTATAACAATACAACCACTCTACTCCCCGCATACAATCCCCCCTTTTACCAATCGCCCAAAAACTGACTCAAAGTGCATTTATAACGTAACCAAATTCATAAAACAAACCGCATGGATCCGTTTGAAAGTTTAACATTTCCACCTGTTGAAATTTTCAATAACACTACAAAATACTTTCAATCTTCCAAAAACACTATAAATTATCTATCCAGATCCAAGCATCCTAAAATGTTCAACTATACAATTTCCTATATCCTATCTATCAATTTCTCAAAACTTTTACCTACATCCCCACGGGTCAAAATCACGCACCAACTGCCAGCGCACTCCCACGGGCCATCCTCCTTCAACGTGCTCATACTTCCGGCGGAGGGATGTCTTCCTCACCTGTCTCAAAATCACCCACACCATAGAAATAAAAATGTGAGCTAGAGGCTCAGAAATCTACATGAATGCACGTGAATGCCAATGCTATGCATGTACAGTTCGTAAATCATGCGTCCTACCTTTTCGCTAATCATTTCATTTATGTCACCGGGGTTTCACTCTCGCTAGATAGGAGCGGCACATCCGTCGATTGGATAGCCCCTAGTATCTAACTGGGGGAAAAACATGTTTCACCTGACAGCCATGTCTGAACCACCGCCACCGACGTGAACTTTATTACATTCGTTTACCTTTCCGTTTCGTAAAAACATACATAGAAATTCCTTTTCATGCTCTTTTCGAAAATAATGATGCGTGAACAAATATTATGCCATGAACGAAATGGAAACAAATAGAAGCATACAAACAATAAACTTAACAATTAACAACCTAACCAAACCTAAAACTAACTACCCGTTCTAACTACCCGAACACAATATATCTCCAATTCCTCAATTTAACGTACATTCTTATGGTGTAGGCCAAGACGGCCAAACAAATCACGAAGACTTACCTCGCGTCCGTTGCACACCGAGCTCCGTCCACGAGCGTTGTTTACCTAAGACAATACACAACATTTGTCATTTAAACCAATTCTAAACTATCGAGTTTAGAAAATTACAAACTCCTAGCTAAAGAAAATCTCCAAAACTCTAAAACACCTCATTAAGGCATTTTATCGAGCAACTCATACTCATGAATTTCCAAACAACCATTAATGGAGCTTTTAAATTTTTCCAACCACCAAACTTCTCAACCACCTCTATTAAACCATCAAACTTTCACCAATAATCATAAATACAGCCATTTGAGGCGCATTTATGCTAAACCTATCAATTTTGAACTCTACTCCACGTTTTTAGCAAAACCCTAAACGAACCCTAACCGAATAACTCCGCGAAAACTGGAATTTAACGTTCCTAAAGCATAGAATATTAGCTAGAGTCAAGGAAGGAAAAGGAAACGTGAAGAGTTGAGTTGCCGGAGGAGGAGAATTGTCGGCGTTGAAGAGAAACGCACGGGAGGGAGAAATCGTCGCCCAAGGGGGGTGAAAATGCAGGAAATCGCGTAAGTGTGAGGGAGGAGAGGAAAAATTGTGATTTTTATTAAAATTTTACCTGCGAAATTACTTATTTGCCCCTCCTTTTGATTTCTATTTGTTTCGTTAGTTATTTCATTATTTAACTAACGATTCGTTTTCTTCAAAACTTCATATTTCTCCCAAAATTCTAATTTATTATTACGGCTCCAATAAAACCTTCCGTTCGAAAAATGGAATTAATTTGACGTATTTACAAAAGTGCCGTTTATATTGGAATAATTCAAATCCCGTAAAGCCGGGTGTTACACTCGAGCCACCGCCGTTGCCTCATGTTTAACTCCTTCTGAGTAAATATATACTTCAAGCTTTTGTGATCAGAAAACACCTCACATGATTGTCCATATAAGTAGTGTCTCCATAATTTTAGTGCAAAAACAACTGTCGCTAACTCCAGATTGTGAGTAGGGTAGTTTTGCTCGTGGTTCTTCAATTGTCTGGACACGTATGCCACCACTGTAACACCCGATTTTACGGGATTTTTGTAATTTCATTATATAATGGTATTTTGTAAATAATTGAAATTTGTCTGTTTTGCGAATCGAAAGTTTTAGTGGAATCCTTATAATTAATAGAAATTTTAGGAGAAATATGAGAATTTAAGAGATTCAAACCGAAATGTAACGCTCTAGTTTCCGTTTTTAACCCTATAGAGGTTTAATTCGTAAAAATAGTCAATAGAATTTGTTTGATGAACGGAAGATTTTATTAGAGCCCTAGTAATAAGTCGGAATTAATGGTGAAATAAGAAAATTTGGAGAAGCCGAATTGGAGGACTGAGCAATGAGATAGTTGAATAATAAGCTAGAAGGGTAAAAGAGTAATTTTGCATGTCAAATTGATTAAAAACACAAAACCCTCATTCCCCTTCACCCTTACGCAGAAAACCCCTCTCCTTTCTCTCCAATGGCGACTCCTCCCGTTCTCCCTCCGTTTCTCTTCAACACCGGCGATTCCTCCACCAATCGACCCGAGTTTCTTCACGTTTCCTTCTCCGAACAACGTTCTAGGTAAGTTTCTAGTGTTTTTGGGCCTTAGTTCTCGATTTCTAAGTTATTCAACGGCTAGGGTTTCGTTAGGTTTTATCGAAAATTGTCGGATTTTGTTAGGAATGGTTAGTTATTGCCGTATTGATGGTTATTAAGCGTTGTTGGGCGAATTAATAGATGTGTTTAAGGTTTTTGTTGAAAAATCAGTATTTGGAGCTTTAGAAATCTCCATTAATGGAGGTTTGATATTGGTGAGTGTAAGTTGCTCGATGAAATGCCAGAGAGAGGTTTATTAGAATATTAGGAAATTTCCTTTAGTTCGGAGTTTCGTTAGTTTACGAAATTTCAATGTTTAAGTTCAATTTTAACAAATGACATTGTTAAATGCTTTAGGTGACAAGGCTCGAATCAAGGAGCTCAGTGTGCTAAGAACCCGAGGTAAGTTCTCGTGACTTACTGTGGCCGATTGGCCTACACCATATATCGAGTTTTTGTTGTTGAGGATTGTTGGTGCATTGAATGTGTTTTTATGGTTTTGATGGGTAGTTTAGGTTTAGTTTGTTTTATAGGAAATGCTTGTATGGTTTTGATGGTATTCTCGTTATATATGTTTATATTGTGTATTGAACTGTTCACGCATCATGGTTTTTAATACGTCATGAAAATGAATTTACGCATTGATTTCATGAAAAGAAAATGCATGTAAAGGCAAGTAAAGTATCATGTAAACAACCATGGCATGGAGTTATCGGGGATGAGGTTCAGACCTGGCGTTCTGTAGTGAGCGGATTTTCCTCCCTTCATATGGTGTGGGCCGTCTAACCGCTTGACGTACCCTATCCATCTGTCGATCATTTTCGATAACCATAGACTGACACGTACTGATATATGAATTGACACGGACGGACTATTTCATAGCATAGCATATACATGTTAATGAATAAACATTTACGTAGAATTTACTGAGATTGTATCTCATAGGCGTCTTTATCGTGTAGGTGACTTTGAGCAAGGTGAGGACGATGTCTCTCTACCAGACGAACGCACAGATTGAAGGAGGATGTCCGTGGGAGCGTGCTGGGCAGTTGACGCGTATTTTGACCCGTGGGGGAAGACGTAAAGGTATTTTGGGGCTAGAGATGAGTAGAAATTGTATAGATAACGTATTTTGAGGCATTAGCTTAGAAACTTACGAAGAAAATGGTTTATGGATAAATTGTAAAGTCTAAGTGATAATGTTGATTTTAAAGTTTTACTGGAACTACTTGGTGTTTTCTTTTAAACAGGAGGAATTGTTAGTTTTCAGACGGATCCTTGCAGTTCATTTTCATGAAAATGTACTTCATTTTAAATAGGTTTTGAGTCAGTTCTTGGGTGATTGGCGGAGTGAGAATCGTATGGGTGTTGAAGTATTTGTTATGAATTGTGTTAGAGGTAAAAATTGTGAAGGATGAATTGTGTGAAGTGTATGTGCAGCGTGCAGGGAATTGAAGGGAAAAGGGAAGAGGAGCAGCTCTCTGGATTTCAAAATCCAGAGAGTCTGCCGATCGATCGCCAGAAGGGGCGATTGATTGGCAGAAGGGCGATCGATCGGCAGAAGAGAGGCGACTCTTTGGAAATTCTAGAGAGTCTGCCGATCGATCGCCTGTAAGGGGGCGATCGATCGCGAGGGGCAATCGATCGCCTGGTGTGGGGGCGATTGATCGCCCCCCTTATTTTACACAGCCGATCGATCGGCTGTCTAAGGGCCGATCGATCGGCCATGCAATTTTGGGCGTAATGCCCTGTTTGCCCTTGGCTTGTCTGTTCTGCGATTTTACTAAGTGTTTTATATGTTTCTTCAATTAGTTTTCAAATGATTTTCAACAATTTAGACTTTGACTAATGTTAGAAAAAGAAAAATTTATACAAAAATTAAGGGTAACGAATGAGGGTCGCTACAACAACTTTTCCTTCTTGCTTTAGTACGCAGCCCAAACCAACCTTTGACGCATCACAGTACACATTGAATTTGCCGTCCTCGATCGGCAATACCAACAGAGGAGCAGTGGTTAATTTCTGTTTGAGTGTCTGAAAACTCTCTTCACACACTTCGGACCACTTGAACTTGATATCTTTCCTCGTTAAGCTAGTCATAGGCTTTGCTATCATAGAAAATCGCTTGATAAACTTTCTGTAATAACCAGCTAGCCCGATAAAACTTCGTACTTCTGTAACGACCTCTTTTTCCAGCAAGATATTGTCCGCTCTGGGGATTGGACGGTAGCCCAATATCCTCCCCTCACGGCTTTGTTTGGCAAGGACTTCCCAGTCGGTCACCCAACCTGGTACTACTCTCACCGAAGCACTTTTAACTTCGTAGTTCTTATGGGATCCGTTGTCAATTGTGCTCCAAAACGCGTCTTGCTATCTTGGGAGGGTCTCTTTACATATGTTTCATTTCCACATACTTCCCCAAGCGATGTGAGATTGTGACGACCCCCTTTTTACGACCCGTCACCTTCTGGTTCGCCCCTGCGGACGTACTGTCATCCGGGTTCCGATTCGTGCAGCCATCGTACACATACTTAAACATCCGGGTCATCACAATCAATCCCCCCCCCCCCCCGGGGACCAACGTCCTCGTTGGCCACATTTCCGGTTAGGTACAGGCTCTGATACCATTTGTAACGACCCCTTTTCCCAGCAAGATATTGTCCGCTCTGGGGATTAGGTCGTAATCCAATATCCTCCTCTCACGGCTTTGTTTGGCGAGGACTTCCCAGTCGGTCACCCAACCTAGTACTACTCTCGCCGAAGCACTTTTAACTTCGGAGTTCTTATGGGATCCATTGCCAATTGTGTTCCAAAATGCGTCTTGCTATCTTGGGAGGGTCTCTTTACATATGTTTCATTTCCACATACTTCCCCAAGCGATGTGAGATTGTGACGACTCCCTTTTTACGACCCGTCACCTTTCGGTTCGCCTGCGCGGACGTACCGCCATCCGGGTTCTGGTTCGTGCAGCCATCATACACATACTTACACATCCGGGTCATCACAACTTCGCTGGCATTCTTAGGCCTCGGCCATTCCTTCACAGCCTGAATCTTGGCCGGATCGACTGAAACTCCTTCTGCAGATACCACGTGGCCTAGGAAATTAATCCTGCTTAACCATAATTCACATTTTGACCGCTTGGCGTATAATTGGTGTTGTCTCAACGTCGATAGCACAATTGCCAAATGCTCCTCGTGCTCTGCCTCATTCCGAGAATAAACTAGGATGTCGTCGAAGAAGACGATCATAAACTTGTCTAGAAAATCCTGAAATACCCTGTTCATCAGGTCCATAAATGCCGCCGGGGCATTGGTTAACCCAAACGACATCACCAAGAATTCATAGTGTCCGTATCGGGTCCTGAACAAGGTCTTTGGAATATCGTCAGCTCTGACCTTCAACTGGTAATAACCAAAGCGTAAATCAATTTTTGAAAATACCCGAGCCCCTTGCAGTTGATCAAATAAATCATCAATTCTCGGCAACGGGTACTTATTCTTGATGGTCAACTTGTTCAGCTCCTGGTAATCGATGCACATACGCAGGGATCCATCATTCTTCTTAACAAATAGGACGGGTGCACCCCACGGAGAGAAGCTAGGGCGTACGAAGCCCCTGTCTACAAGTTCCTTCAGCTGAGTCTTCAACTCCCTCAGTTCAATTGGCGCCATACGGTATGGATTCTTCGATACCGGTTCAGCACCAGGACACACTTCAATTTCGAACTCAATCTCGCGATCCGGTGGCAATCCTGGCAGGTCGTCTAAGAAGACCTATGGGAAGTTTCAAACTACCGGAATATTTTGAAGTCCCACCTCACCTTGCCTTTGAACATCTACTACGTGTGGAAGAAACCCTACACATCCTGACCTCATCAGCTGTCGAGCTTTCAAGGAGGATATAACAGGCATAGAGTGTTCCTTTGGTATAGCCTGACAGGAGAACTCTTTCTCATTCGAGCGCTTAAAGAACACAAGCTCGGACCTATAGTCGATGGTGGCGTGATGTCTAAATAGCTAGTCCATCCCCAGAATTACATCGTATCCTTTTCATGCCGATGATTATAAGATTGGCATACAATTTCTGGTCCCCAATTGACACTATATCACCCTGCACTGCCTGCTCGGAGTGCATAAACTCTCCGGATGGTAGCATGACACTGTAGGGTTTATCTGACGACACAATACATAATTTCTCCCTACCCACAAAGTCCATTGCCACAAACTAATGTGTGGCCCCCGTGTCTAGCAGAATATAGGCAGGTAAATTTCAGATTAACATTGTACCTGTGATCGCTGTGTGCTGGGCATCGTCATCATTCTCTGTTATAGCAAATACCCTCGGCATGGCACGATTCGGCTGCGTGTCGGGCATTGGGCAATCCCGAACTTGATGGCCCTCTTTGCCACACCAGAAGCAATGGCCGATAAAGAGCCTGCATTCACCTACGTGATACTTCTGGCAACGCAGGCATACAGGAAGCTAAGGAGCCCCCATTGGTCTTTTCCCTTTATCCTGATAAGTAGCAGTCTCATTGGGCCTCTTAACGCTCCTATTCTGTTGCTGTTGTCGTTGCCAATTTTGACCACGTTTTTGCTGTTGATGTTGTGGGACATCACGAAGGAATCTCTTTGATGAATCCCTCTGTTTCTGAGACTTCATTTCCAAGGCTTCCAACTGATAAGTCTTGGCCACAACTTTCGCATACGGGGCCTCATCAAAACCCCCAGTCGTGATTCCCCGTAATAAATTCATTTTCAGCCCTTGAATAAACTGGTGTACCTTGTTTTCGTCGGTGGCCACCAAATGTGTTGCATAGCGGGACAAGGACTCAAACTTCTGAACATATTCGGCCACTAATCCGTATTATCGTAGCTGAGAGAATTCAATCATCTTTTCCTTCCTCACACTGCGGTCGAAGTACTTCTTGTAGAAGATCTTCTTCAATCATTCTCAGCTTAATGCTACTGTAGTCGACTGCACAGTGTCCCACCAAAATCCAGCATTTTTGGTGAGATGAAACGTGGCACATATCACTTTCTTGCTTTCTTCCACCTCTGCATAGTTGAACATGTTGACTTAAATAATGTTGAAGTCTAACGATGTATTTTAAGAAGTGTAATTTGATTAAGTTAAATATATGAATTTAATGAATTATGTTGATGAGATTAACAAGCTGATTAATAAATTAAATTTTGATCTCATTATATTTTTCTCTAGCTTTTAAGTGGAAATGCCCTTTGAAAAGGGTATTTTAGTTGTTTAACAAATCTGGTCAAGTGTTCAGGTTTTGATAAGGAATAAAACTGATAAAGTAATGCATATCCACCGAAGTAGAAGAAAAGACTTCTACCGCTAGCAAAACGACAGAAGTTTACATCCACCGCTTGCATTATCTTCCTACCACTAGCTAAACGACAAAGAAGACTTCTACCGCTAGCTAAACGACAAAGAAGACTTCTACCGCTAGCAAAACGACAAAGGTTAACATCCACCGCTGGCACTTCAAAGAAGACTTCCACCGCTGGCACTTCAAAGAAGACTTCTACCGCTGGCACTTCAAAGACAACATCCACCGGTGATTAGTATCTTTCGCCATCATAGCAAAGAATGACATCTACCGATGGCGGTTCAAGCATTGCAAAGTTACATCTACCGATGGCGGTTCAAGCTTTGTAAAGCAACATCTACCGTTGAACAGTATCTTCCGCTAGATTTTAAAAAGACCCTGAAGCGATAGCGATACTCGTCCAGAGCTTTAACTCCAGACCATTAATGGCGATGAACGAAAGTGACTCCAGAACGCAACGGCTAGCTGTCTATATACGGATGCTTCTCCAACAGTAATATATTTCCATATCCAGAAAAATGCATTCAAGAATGAGAGTCGATTACAGACAGAGTTTAAAAAGGAGAAAGAAGCTCGGAAGAAGAACTTTTGCTGAATTTATCTCTGAAACCTAATACGCAAAAAGACTTAGTGATACTCTGTTATTCCTCCTACACCTCTCATCAATTTAACTGGAGATTTGATATTTGTGAGAGTGTAGTCTTGCTGTAAATCTTTATCCATACTGTTAAATTGTAAAGGCAGTGGATTGTTGCCCGTGAAGAACAATCCAGATTTGTAAAAGACTGTAGATCGTCGCCCGTGAAGAGCGATCATGTTTTCTCTGAGGAGAAGGAAAGAATCTTCAAGGGGGAGCCTTGGAGCGTGGACGTAGGCAGTTTGGCCGAACCACATTAAAAATCACGGTGTCAATTTCTCTCTCTCTCTCTCACTTTTTTTTACTTGATTGTCTGTTGTTAACTTAGAAGTTGAATACAAGAGAGAAATCGATTAGATTAAGAAAACAAATTTTAAAAGTCTAATTCACCCCTCCTCTTAGACAATACAATCCTACAATTGGTATCAGAGTAAGGTTAAACATTGTCTAAGCTTTTTTAATACTCTGTGATATATATTTACAATGGCATTCAACATAAACACCTCCCACATTGAGGCTCAGTCCATCTCCAGGCCACCTTTGTTTGATGGCAGTGACTATGTTTACTGGAAGGCGAGAATGAGAATATTCATTCAAGCCATGGACTATGAATTATGGAACATTATAGAAAATGGTCCATTTAAAGCCATGAAAACTGAAAATGGAATTAGTATTCCGAAGGACTCTTATGAATTAAATGAGTCCGATAAGAGGAACCTGAGTCTAAATGCTAAAGCCATAAATACGCTATACTGTGCACTGAACAGAGATAAGTTCAATCGAGTTCAGGGGTGTGATAGTGCACAAGAGATATGGCATTTGTTATAAGTCACACATTAGGGAACAAACCAAGTTAAGGAGAGTAAACTAAGTATGTTAGTTCACGAGTATGAACTGTTTACTATGTTAAAGGATGAATCAATTAGCTCTATGATTACTCGTTTTACTAATATTACTAATGGTTTAAAAGCGCTTGGTAATATTTACTCAGGTGAAGAACTAGTTAGAAAGGTCCTTCGGTGCCTACCAAGAGCCTGGCAACCGAAAGTAACAGCCATACAAGAAACTTGAGATCTTAAGGTTCTCAAGCTTGAAGAGCTCATTGGCTCTCTCATGACGCACGAAATAACAATGAGAGCCAATGAGAAGGAAGATCTCAAAGAGAAAGAGATCAGCAAAAAGAAGGACATTGCCCTCAAAGTTTCCTCAAGCAAGCAGGAAGAATCAGAGGAGGAAGATGATGATGAGGATATAGCTCTCATCACTAGGAGATTCAGTAAATTCCTCCAACGGAAGAGGATGCAAGGAAAAGGATTTCCAATGGGTGAGAAATTCCAAAGAGAAAAGGAAATCACATGTTTTGAGTGTGGTAAGCCTGGTCACATGAAGGCAGACTATCCACAAGCTAAGAAAGGTCCCAAGAAGTTCAAAAAGAGAGCTATGAAGACGACTTGGGACGACAGTGAGAGTGACACATCTTCAGAAGATGAGGAGGTTGCCCACTTGTGCTTCATGGCCAAGGAGGATGAGGTTAGTCATTCTTCTAGTGATAGTGATGATGATGAAGGTAATTTAATTGATGTCTTCAATGATTTAGTCAAACAATACAGCATGCTTAAGTCCAAATACAACCAATTGAAAAAGGAGAATATGGTCTTAATTGAAAAGCATGCTAAAGAGACTAGTTTACAGGAGATGAAAACTAAGGATCTCATAAGTAAAAATGAGAACCTGAATAATAATGTGTTGAAATTCACTAACGGTAGTAAGAATCTGAATATGCTGTTAGGCAGCCAGATAGTTACATTTGATAAAGCTGGCTTAAGGTATGAAAGGTTTAGTAAAAAGAAAGTATATAAGAATTTCTTTGTTAAATCTTCTACCTGCCATGCATGTAATGAAATAGGACATAAGTCATACGAATGTCCTTTGAAATTTAGTAAGAAATCAAGTGGTAAACTTCAATGGGTTCCTAAGGGAACCAGACCTAACACTAGGACCCAAAAGATTTGGGTACCTAAGAAGACCAATTGATTACTATTTTGCAGGTTGACTGTTCTCCCGGGAAAAATCAATGGTATTTCGATAGTGGTTGCTCGAGACACATGACGGGAGACTTAACAAAGTTTGCTGTTGTCAACAAGAAGAAAGGAAATGTCACTTTTGGTGGAAACCAAAAGGGTAAAATCGTTGGCATTGGCAACATAGGTAACCCTGTCAACCCTATTATAGAAAATGTTTTGTTAGTTGATGGGTTAAAACACAATCTGTTCAGCATAAGTCAATTGTGTGACAAAGGGTATAAAGTGATATTTAAATCAAACTCATGCATAATTAAAGATAGCTCATCTAGTACTATTCTTTTTAAAGGCTATAGAAAAGAGAATGTGTATATTATTGACTTAGATGATATTGAATTTTCTGATGAAAAATATTTTGCTGTGAATTCCTCTGGTGATAGTTGGACTTGGCATAGGAGATTAGGACATGTAGGTATGGATACCTTAGCTAAGATTACTAAAGATAATTTAGTTAGAGGGATCCCCAAGATATCCTTTGAGAAGAATAAAGTCTGTGAAGCTTGTCAAATGGGCAAGCATATCAAAACTTCCTTTGCATCAAAGAATGCAATCTCTACTTCCAAGCCTCTTCAACTTCTTCACATGGACCTCTTCGGCCCTTCTAATGTAGTCAGTCTATGAGGAAAATTCTATGTTTTTGTCATTGTTGATGATTTCTCTAGATACTCTTGGGTATTCTTTCTAAAGTCTAAGGATGAGACCTTTGACATATTCTATAGCTTTAGAAAGAAAGTTCAAAATGAAAAGGATCTCACCATTGTTGCTATTCGTAGTGATCATGGTGGAGAATTTGAAAATGAGAAATTTGAACTCTTTTGTCTCAAATATGGAATTGAGCACAATTTCTCCTCCCCTAGAACCCCTCAGCAAAATGGTGTTGTTGAGAGGAAAAATAGGTCTCGTCAAGAGTTGGCTCGGACCATGCTCAATGAAAATTCCCTACCAAAATACTTCTGGGCTGAAGCTGTCTTCACAGCTTGTTATGTGCTAAACAGGGTCTCCATAAGACCTATTCTTGAAAAAACCCCATATGAGCTTTGGAATCGTAAAACCCCTTCTGTTAAATATTTTAGAATCTTTGGTTGTAAATATTTCATTCTAAACACCAAGGACAAATTAGGAAAATTCGATTCAAAATCTGATCTTGGAATCTTCCTTGGTTATTCTCTCTCTAGTAAGGCTTATAGAGTATTCAATAAGAGAACTCTAGTTGTAGAAGAATCTGTCCACGTCAACTTTGATGAGACTCCTCAACCCACAATCAATGTGGATGAGGATGATTCCTTAGAAAAGCAATTGGATTCTCTCTCCTTAGACAAACCTGTAGAAATCTTTCAAGTAGAAAATTCCCTAGAGTCTTCCTCAAAACCCTTAGAAATTGTCCTAGTCAAAGATGAAAATAGTGCTCTGCCTAAGGACTGGAAATTTGTTAAAAATCATCCCTTAGATGAATTTTTAGGTGATCCTTCCTTATGAGTGAAGACTAGATCCTCTCTTAGGAATCTCTGTGCCAATGTGGCATTCATTTCCCAAATAGAGCCTAAGAAATTTGAAGAAGCCGAATTGGATGAAAATTGGATAGTTGTAATGCAAGATGAGCTAAACCAATTCGAGAGGAACAATGTTTGGGAACTTGTTCCAAAACCAAACAACCATCCTATTATTGGAACCAAGTGGGTTTATAAGAACAAGATGGATGAAAATGGGATAGTAGTCAGGAACAAAGCTATATTAGTTGCCAAAGGTTATAACCAAGAAGAAGAAGGAATTGATTTTGAGGAAACATTTGTACCCGTAGCTAGATTAGAATCTATTAGGATGCTCTTAGCATATGCTTGCTACAAAAACTTCACACTCTTTCAAATGGATGTAAAGAGTGCATTTTTAAATGGTTATATCATGGAAGAAGTTTATGTAGAGCAGCCCTTAGGATTTGAAGACTATGAGAAACCTGACCATGTATACAAACTTAGGAAAGCCCTCTATGGACTTAAGCAGGCTCCTAGAGCTTGGTATGATAGATTGAAGAATTTCCTTGAAGAAAGGAAGTTCAAAAAGGGTAACACCGATTCAACTCTATTTACCATGCAAAATGACAAAGATATTCTGTTAGTTCAAATCTATGTCGATGACATTATTTTTGGGTCAACTAATGTCTCTCTATGTGATGAATTTTCTTCCCTAATGCAAAGTGAATTTGAAATGAGTATGATGGGAGAGCTAAAATTCTTCCTAGGATTTCAGATCAGTCAAACTCTTAATGGCATTTTCTTCTGTCAAGAAAAATACATTAAGGAGCTCCTAAAGAAATTTGGTTTAGAATCTGTTAAGTCCTCTAGAACTCCCATGAGCACCACTACCAAATTGGACAAAGATGAAAATGGAACAAGTGTTTATATTAAAAAATATCGTGGTATGATTGGATCTCTGTTATATCTGACTGCTAGTAGGCCAGATATTCTCTTTAGTGTGTGTTTGTGTGCTAGGTTTCAAGCTTCTCCTAAGGAATCTCACTTAACTGCTGTTAAAAGAATTTTCAAATATTTAAGTGAGACATCTGACTTAGGTTTATGGTACCCGAAGGGTACTTCTTTTGATCTAATAGGATATTCAGATTCTGATTATGCTGGAAGTCTAGTTGATAGGAAAAGCACCAGTGGAACATGTCAATTTCTTGGTGAATTTCTAGTTTCCTGGTACTTCAAGAAGCAAAATTTTGTTGCACTTTCAATGGTTAAAAGTGAATATATTGCTGCTGGCAGTTGTTGTGCACAAATGTTGTAGATGAAGCAGACCTTGGAGGACTATAATCTTTTCTATGATAGGATTCCCATTCGGTGTGATAACACTAGTGCCATTAATATCTCCAAGAACCCTATCCAACACTCTAGAACCAAACACATAGAAGTTAGGTATCACTTCATTACAGATTATGTTCAAAAAGGTGATATTGCATTGGAATTTGTCAATTCTGCTGATCAATTAGCAGATATCTTTACCAAGCCTTTCAATGAAAAGACGTTTAATAATATTCGAATAAGGTTAGGCCTCCTCCAGATTGAGAAAAATTGAGGTTTTCTTTCCTAGGCATCGGTCGATATGCATCTGCCGCTTACCGTCGGAAGATATGTGCTTCTATCAGGTGACACGTGTCACCCATCGGGCGAAATCTGCTTTTCCAGTCTATATTCTTATATCGGGCGAAACCCTAAAGCTTTTAAAACTTATTTTTTTCAGACGCTTCATCTTTTCGCGCCCTTTGAATAGCTCCTGCCCTATCTGTCAGTTCCCTTCTCCAAAATCTTTCTCTCTTTCATGTTTCACTTTCAGAAATCTTTTCAACCGACTCAATGGCATCTTCATCATGGGCGGTTCAGGAACCTGCCAAGAAAAAGGCCAAAACTTCAGTTCGTCAGCCACAAGGGCTTCCCCGGGCAACTCAGTGGCCATCTCTCTACTTCCTCAGTCATGTTGCCGAAGAGAAGTATCATGACGATTTTAAGCTTAAATCCCTTATTCCAAGTCGTGGTATTATCTTTGAGGATTTATTAGGCTTGGATTTAGTTGAACCCTTGAAAGGTCTCGGGTTATTGGGGTTGTTCAACGTTGAATCATTCTATTACCCCGTTGCGGTCAAGATATTTTATGCCAATCTTGGCTACTCTTCTGACTTTTCTACTATCTCGAGCTATGTGTATGGAAAACACATAGTTATTACACCTCAATCCATCAATGAACTGCTGGAGAGCCCCCATTTGGATAATCATGTCAAGTTCTATGAGACAGGGACTGAGCCCCCACTTCTTAACTCTCCTAAGGGTCATCTGTTTTTAAAGACAATTGCTTTAGACCCGAATCTCATCCCTAATCCCGTAAAGAGCAAGCATCTCAACATCAGAGCTTGGCTCTTTCACCAAATGATAAGGTACAATATCATTCCCAAGGGTGGTCACTATGACGATGTGAGTGGAATGGAACTGTTTGTTCTGTTTGCACTTTATCAACAGACCCCCTTCAATATAGGTTTTATAGTTTTGAAAAAGATGATTCAGAGTGTCTCAACCAGGGCTACATCGCTTCCCTACAATCTACTTCTCATGAAAATCTTTGAGAAGTTTGAAGTGGAATTTCCTGAGGACGATGATCCCTTCCGTCTTCAACCTTCAAGCTTTTACTCCCTCTCCACTCTGAAGAGAATGGGGATAACAAGAAACAGAAAAGGGGAATTTGTGCTGGATGAGACCGGCAAGAAGGTCTCTAAAGCATCTTCTGCTCGGATGGGGAAGAGGAAGCTTCTCCTACAGGAGGAGTCTACTCACGAAGAAGTGGATGAGTCTGATATCCCTACCTTTGTCAATTCACCTTCTTCATCTCAGGTGTCACGCTCTCACCCTCCTCCTCCTGTTCCAAGACACTCTACCCCATCTCTTCCAACACATACTTTTGGAGCACCCTCAGCTCACTCCTTTGTGTCCCTTCCACTTCCAGAGGTCCTGTTTCTCCTCCACCTATTCTTATGTTGCCTTCTCTGGCTGCTCCACCACTCATATCTCTAGTTCAACAAACTGCTCCTCAAATCCAAACCTCCTCACCAATCCAAATAAATGCTCCTCAAACTCCAAAAACCTATCAGAGGAGATCATCCATCAGTGAGGATCAGTTCACTGAGTTGATGACCTGCATCGCAAGTTTTGGAACCTTTCTCACTTCTGTTAAGGATCAGATGCAGGCATCATTAGATGCCAAGCTAAATCAAACAAGAATGGACTTGAGCTAGGATCTTGACTTAGTTCAAGATCGGTTGGCTTCCAGGGTGGATAGACTTGAAGGCTCACTCACTAGGGTCCTTCGGTCTATGCAGTCGGATATTCAAGCTCTACAACCAGAACAGTTTAGCCCTCTTTGTTTCTCAGAGGCTTGTTCTGCAGACCTCCTCCCTCCAGTCATCAGACCAGAGGTTGGCGAGGAAGTGAACTTCATGCCTTTGAATATCCAAGATGCTGAGCTTGAGTTCATTAATCATTTTTGTTCCCATGTCACCGAATCCTCATCTGAGCTCCAACTTCCAATGGCTGCATTTCCGGCTGGTCCACCGGTAGAGCCACCACCATGTCTGGACTTGGTAGTGTATAGAAGTCCATTTCATCCCTCTGCTCCTTCTGCTTCTACTCCTGATCTCGCTCCACTGATAGTTCCTGATGCAAATATGAACTATGCAGTGCATCCATCAATTACGAAGGAGTTGTGGAAGCGCATTTTGGACTTAGATTAGATAGGAGATATTTTTTTTTGGGTGGACAATTTTTTACAGATTCACGAGTTGTACCAGTTTTTTGTTTGGTACTCTGATCTTATAATTCTTTCCATATACAAATGTTGTGACATTGATTTTTTTTTTGTACTTTTCCTTTTTTGTGATAATGTCAAAGGGGGAGAAAGTAGGACAGCACTGATTGATAGTATGAAATGTGTTTACTTGTGCTGATAACTTTGTTTGAAAATTAAAATTGAATTGCATGCACATGCTGTGGGGGAGCTAGGATTATGGGGGAGCGATATTTAATCAATTTATACTTATAGTTTGTCATCATCAAAAAGGAGAAGATTGTTGACTTAAATAATGTTTAAGTCTAACGATGTTTTTGATGATGTATTTTAAGAAGTGTAATTTGATTAAGTTAAATATATGAATTTAATGAATTATGTTGATGAGATTAACAAGCTGATTAATAAATTAAATTTTGATCTCATTATATTTTTCTCTAGCTTTTAAGTGGAAATGCCCTTTGAAAAAGGTATTTTAGTTGTTTAACAAATCTGGTCAAGTGTTCAGGTTTTGATAAGGAATAAAACTGATAAAGTAATGCATATCCACCGAAGTAGAAGAAAAGACTTCTACCGCTAGCAAAACGACAGAAGTTTACATCCACCGCTTGCATTATCTTCCTACCACTAGCTAAACGACAAAGAAGACTTCTACCGCTAGCTAAACGACAAAGAAGACTTCTACCGCTAGCAAAACGACAAAGGTTAACATCCACCGCTGGCACTTCAAAGAAGACTTCTACCGCTGGCACTTCAAAGACAACATCCACCGGTGATTAGTATGTTTCGCCATCATAGCAAAGAATGACATCTACCGATGGCGGTTCAAGCATTGCAAAGTTACATCTACCGGTTCAAGCTTTGTAAAGCAACATTTACCGTTGAACAGTATCTTCCGCTAGATTTTAAAAAGACCCTGAAGCGATAGCGATACTCGTCCAGAGCTTTAACTCCAGACCATTAATGGCGATGAACGAAAGTGACTCCAGAACGCAACGGCTAGCTGTCTATGTACGGATGCTTCTCCAACGGTAATATATTTCCATATCCAGAAAGAAGCATTCAAGAATGAGAGCCGATTACAGACAGAGTATAAAAAGGAGAAAGAAGCTCGAAAGAAAAAATTTTGCTGAATTTCTCTCTAAACCCTAATACGCAAAAAGACTTAGTGATACTCTGTTATTCCTCCTACACCTCTCATCAATTTAACTAGAGATTTGATATTTGTGAGAGTGTAGTCTTGCTGTAAATCTTTATCCATACTGTTAAAGTGTAAAAGCAGTGGATTGTCGCCCGTGAAGAACAATCTAGATTTGTAAAAGGCTGTAGATCATCGCCCGTGAAGAGCGATCTAGTTTTCTTTGAGGAGAAGGAAATAATCTTCAAGGGGGAGCCTTGGAGCGTGGACGTAGGCAGTTTGGCTGAACCACGTTAAAAATCACGGTGTCAATTTCTCTCTCTCTCACTTTATTTTACTTGATTGTCTGCTGTTAACTTAGAAGTTGAATACCAGAAAGAAATCGATTAGATTAAGAAGACAAATTTTAAAAGTCTAATTCACCCCCCCCCCCCCCCCCCTTAGACAATACGATCCTACCGAACATTCTCTCAATATGCCGGATCCATTCCTCAATGTGAGTTGGGTCCGTAGATAGCCCATCAAACGTAGGCGGTTGAAGTCACCGAAATCTGTCTCCATTGGTGTCACGTGGAGCATTCGCATGGTTGTTGTTCCCATTATCCGCCATCATGCGCGACTAAACGCCGACTAGCTCAGTTAGACGATCGAGAGCGTCGCCTCTGTCATTTGCATCACCTTGATTCCCTCTCACCATTTCTAGAAAATCTTATACATAATAACGAACTCAACTTAATAAACAAAACGGGTACAGAAACTTAAACACTTACACTTGGTGGAGCAATCTCACGTGGCGGGTTGCGCAACCTGACAGTTCTTCAGAACCGCTTTTAAAACCTGGCGGCTCTGATACCATAACTGTGACGACCCCCGACTCGATCGGGTTCGGCGAGCCTCACTCCGGACATTAGAAACTTGAAGTTTTTGTTTTTTTTTTTTTTTGAACTTTTAAAATGGCTAGACATAAAATCAAAGGCATAAAATGAAAAACATAAATGCAGAAGCTGTGGACAACAGAAGTGCAGAAGCTGTGGGCAACAGAAGTTGTGGACGACAGAAGTGCAGAAGCTGTGGACGACTGTTTTAAAGGCAAAATGGACAACTGTTTTTAAAGGGCAGAATGGACGACTGTTTTAAAGGCAAAATGGACAACTGTTTTTAAAGGGCAGAATGGACGACTGTTTTAAAGGCAAAATGAACAACTGTTTTCTTTTTAAAAATTCAACACTTCACTGATCAATCTGCTACCACAGCCGATCGATCGGCTACCTCTCTGTTTGACAGTTTACATCTTTTGACACAAAAAGCTTCAAATTTCAAAAACCCAATTCAAAACATAAGTTTGGACATATCATAAAAACATGACAGAAGTTCTAAAATCTAACTGCATGGATAACTCTAAAACCTAAGACAATCCATGCATAATCTAAAAGAAAAGACTCCAAGAAGTTCCAGAATGTTTCAAAATATATATTCAACTGTCAGAACAGAGGTTTGAAAACATCAACACATAGTCTATACATCATTTTAAAATCCCAAAAGCTGTACAGAACTTGACATACACCTCAAAAATACACCCCCCACAGGTTCAAAATATGTCTGGCTGCCACAACCACCCCATGAGCTCGTCTCGCCAACTGCATCTACTCGTCGGCCTGAGGCACAAAGTTTTCATCTGGAGGATCCATACCTACAACAGGGAGTTCAACTATGAGCCTAGAGCTCAGTAAGAAAATACAATGCAGTGATGCATATGCTATGCATAAACTTTTAAAATACATGAACATTACTTTACATTATGTCAAGTGCACAGAAGGTATAAGTGGGGGTTATAGAGGAACTGGCGCAACAGAAGTGCACTATCAAGCACTATGCACTATCAGGCACAAAACAGGTATACATTACAGAAATACAGAACAGAACAAGATATCAGTCCTCGTCCCACACTTAACCGTATATTACATTACAGGTTTTATCTTTCTTAACTTCAAACCTTGTGCATAAAATATTTACATGACTTTCAGGAAAAACGTGTATGCATGAACATTTACGGTGCTTAAACATAACTTAAACAGGCTACAGGATAACATGCAAAACAGAAAGCAAACTCATTCAACCTATAACTTAACCTACCACCTAACTACCCGACAACCAAAAACCTAGTATCTCTGTGCTGTAGGGCCTTAAGGGCCAACTTATACGCATGAACTTACCTGATGTCCGTAGAGTTGAAAGCCTCGCACGCAAGTCCTTGGCGAGTTCACGAACCTTTACTGGAGAAAATAGGAAAAATGCAGAGTTTAGAACCGTCGCTGGTCGTCTGGAAGAGAGAAAGTAGAAAGGAGATGAAAAACATAGGGGTTTACGTAGAAGAGAAGAGAAGAGAAGGAAAGAGGGAGGGCTTCTCCAGCAAGTTTTGAACACTTGGCATCCATCCATTGGCTTCCTCCCACCAACCTTAATTCCTTCCCAAATTGCCCCTCCATAGATTTCTAATTAAATCGTTATTCAGTTCGTTGATTCGATTTTCTCCGAAACACTCTCATTCCACAAAACACACTGACAAATTCACAAAAACACACTTGTATTAATATCCAATTAATCCCATTTAATAATTCAAGGGATATTTACATGGCTAAAAATGCCGAGTGTTACAAGGACACTCAGTGAGCTCGAGTAGGGGTGTCCAAAACCAAACTGAAACGAAGAATCAAACTGAACCAATCCCTTTTAGTCCAGTTCAGTTCGGTTCCTAAGCTATAGGAACTAAATTTTTGTTCTACTTTTCAAGAACTGAAAAATCTAAGTTTGGTTTTCAGTTCTTAAATCTAGGAATCGAACAGAACAAAAAAAAAAAACATAATAAAATATAATTCACTTAAATTATTTAAATATAAAAGTAAATACTAATAAATTATTCAATAAAATTTGATTCTAAGGTTCCAAATTCAAATCTAAAATTCAAATTATTTGATTGTTACTTAAATAGTAATAGACCCGACATTACTCATTTGACAAAGAAATGTAAATGTTCAAGTTGAATAATCTGGGTCTACAATTTCTTGGTAAATTTAACGTTTTATAATTGTTTTTTAAATAAGTATTGCAATAGTTACCCACGTACAGAAAACATTTTATATATAAGCATTTCATATCATAATGATTTTTTTATGTGGATATGACCACTAATAAAGGTTTAAAACCGTTGGAAAGTAAAAAAAAATAATGATACAGATTTTCTTTTTTTTTTTTTCGTGCAGTAGTCCTTTTCTTCCCTCATACTTAATGTAAATTTACGGTTTTGTGTAATCTGTCTTAGATTCTCTTTTTATTGTTGTAATACTTATACTATGTATAAGTTAGTTTCATTACTTTTTAGGAGTTCAAACATATTGGCAAGGTCTATGAATGACGTCTTAAACCATGTTAAGCATTAGTAAATTTAATTTTCTTTTTATAGTTTCTAAAAATAAAATCATTATTAATTCCAAAAATATTGTATAAAGTATAGTTACTTGACATAATAAATCCAAATAGATTTAGTTAAAATTGATATTTATGATGGACGACAAATAAATACTAACGAACATCTCTTACAGTTTGTCGCGTATCTCATTTTTTGGAAAATGTGATATTATCATTCATCTTAAATATTTATAACTCATAGTTACAAGCAAATTACAAGCAAATTACAAGGAAGATTGAAGGATAAATCACACACATCATCATCATATCATACAAGTTGAAACAGCACAAACCATTTTAAAACTACTTATAAAATATGACAGAAAGTTGACCAATTGTGTATTCAAATGAAGAGAATCATCAGTTACTTTTTCACAACCTTGGAATGCACAACTCTCAGTTATTATTCTACCCAGTTTTACTCCCCCTCACTCTCTTTAATGCGTCCTCTTTTTCAAGTTTTATAACGTTCAGTTGACTTTCTCTCTCTAAACAATGATAAAAGTACAAAACAAATTATGAGAAAATGGTGAAACTGAAAAATAAAGAAGCCAACTAAGAACATGTTTTTCATCGTACAACTCAGAGAATGAGATCGTATCTCATGGAGTAGGGCTTGAAGTCTCCTTCTTTTCTCTATAAAAGAGACCCTCTAAACCTACCAAAAAAAAACAACCTCTTTCATTTCTCTAATTTTTCTCTTTTTTGAGTTTTGCAGAAGCTTTGAACGATGGCGGCTGCTGAAGGTCGACCGAAGCTTACAAGAGGTCGACAAAAGATAGAGATTAAGCTGCTTGGGAATGAAGAGGATCGGCTGATTACATTTACCAAACGGAGGTCTGGAATATACAAAAAAGCGTGTGAATTATCGACCCTTTGTGGAGCTGAAGTAGCCCTCATCATCCTTTCTCCGGCAGGTAAGCCCTTTGCATTTGCCCACCCCTCCATGGAGTCGGTTACCGGAAAAGTACTGAACAATAAATCACTGATACCGTCTAATTCTGCCAACGCGATCGTGGAGTTTAAACGGAAAATGAAAGTCGGCGAACTTAACCAGCAGTATAACGAGCTTCTCATCCAGCTTGAGGCTGAGAAAGAGCGGGAAAAGAGTCTACAAGAGACGAAAAATTTGCATGGGAAAAGCCATGAATGGTGGGAAGATCCGATCGAAGAGCTTGGATTAGACGAGCTGCAGCAAAGGAGTGATTCTCTTACTAGGCTCTATGAGAAGGTTGGGTCTGTACTCAACGGGAGAGATGATACGGAAGCGGCGCTACCCACCTTTTCTCCTTCCTTTTCCTCCTTTCCGGCCATAGATGACGACCAGGAAATCAATTCTGATGAAATTGCTTCTCCTCTCGTCTAACTTTCTCCTAAGCTCTAATAATGGACATGCAAAACTATGCTTATGAAGTATGGCTAGTAGAAATGGTGAGGACATGTTTTCTTACAATGCTCAATGTACTGCATTACAAATGTAAGAAAGCCTTATAATAGCCTACTCTAGTGACTTAATAATGAATGAATAAAGCATTGATCTTAATTTTAGTAGCGTTAAATTACAATGTAAAATAAATTAATGAAAACTCAAGTTTTAATTTAAAGCAATTTAATTATTTTTGAGATCTAAAAGATATCAAATGATTCAATTGAAGGGCATGACCATAATGCATGCAATCAATTTGGGTACATGTAATAATCTTCCTACCAAATAAACTAGCTAAAATCATATCAATTTGTGAATTCTGAAATTTTAATTGAAGCAGCATGACTGGCAAATTGTTGACAAATCAAAGAATTATTATTGAACTAATTACTGTTTATGGGCGTCTCAAAAATAATTAATTCTAAAAGCATAGTTAATTGTCATCAAACATTTATCACAAGATAATGAAGCTAGGGATTAATTAGACGATAAGCTATTTCTATAATATTCAAGATGATTCGTATATGAATTTCCGACAAATCATATTATATTTTAAATAACTTAATATTACATATAATTTAAAAAATATAAAACTAATGAAACAAATTAAATTTTTAAAATTATGACAGAGAACTTCAAATACATACCATGATAAATATTAGCGCCTTCGGCTTTTGCCTCTACCTTTTCTTATGCTCAATCAAAGAGAGACAGAGGGGCTAGATGGAGAGGAACCAAGAGGCAAGGGAAGGTGTTGCCAGAAGAGAGAATCTGACTCATGGAATTGACGTCCCAAGTGCGAGTAATAAGTTCTATCGATTGATTTATTGCGAAATTCAAATACATACGTCGCTTTACATTTATATATAAAATTTCGTTTTTTAAGTTGGATTGTGAGTTTCCATGGATGAATCTCGTTGTAATTTGGATATTTAAATGATTTAGCCTTAGAAATGTGTAGTTCTGTTGTTTGGCTGTTGATATCACTGATTTATGAGTAAAAAATGGTGCTTTGGAGTATTATTTTCATGAGATTTTTTTGTTTAATTTTTTTGCAGGGAAATCCGCAAGTTTGCACCATAGGAGCTTGCATAAACAAGCATCAATGCCGCAGCATGATTACATGAATAGCGCAACGACAATTTGCATAAACAATGTTTCAAGGAGAGATCTCGAGTTTGAATACCCGTTTCATAACAGCACCAAGATGCTAGGAATTTAGAATCGTGGCACCAATGCATAATTTTGTACTATTCAGGAATTTGATCGACGCATTCTTAGGAAGAATCCTATGTCTATGTTGGGACCAATCGGTCTTGTGCGTTATTAAAAATGTATTGATATTGTACAATCTCGGTGAGAGTTGAGTGCCAAGCAATACTTCTGCTCATATATGGTAGACCATAGCACTTTGATGATGGAGATGTGATAAGCAAATTTTAAGCATGAGAAGATAAATGCATGTAGTTTCAACTTGTTTATGATTAATATTTTATTCATGAGTCTGAACTTAGAGAATATGAAACATTTAAAACTTAGCAATAATTTTTTGTGAATAATAATTTTTATTTTTTCTTTGAGAAAAAAATGAATTACTATAATAATCTCTTTCATGGTTTGTGTTACTCACAGATGCCAACTTTGATTGAGCCATTTGGATACTCAAAGGGTGCAAAATGCATAATAAAATGAGGAAGTTTAGAAGAATTCTATTGCAAAACCATGAAAAAAAAAAAAAGAAGAAATAAAGATACATCACTTTCCTAACTCCATTTTACATCTCTTTTGAAAAAAAAAAATAGTAATAATATTTTATATTTTATTCAATATCTATTCAGTATTTTTATAAGCAACAAATCAATGTCATTATTTGCATAAGTTAACTCTAAATGAAAGTGTTAAGCAATACAAGGATACTCATACACACGCAGTATCTGTAACACCTGACATTTTTGCATATGTAATTATTCCCCGAATCATTTAAGCGGAATTAATTTGATATTAATACAATGAATGTTTTGTTGGAAAACAAATCGGTGGAGCTTATATCAAATTGAATAATGGGATAAAAACTAAACTAATGTGTAACTAAACTAAACAAATCATTAGTTAGAAATGCATGGAGGGGCGGTTTGGGAAGGAATTAAGGTTGGTGGGCTATGTAATTATTCCACGTTTAGCCTTTTTTAAAGTTTAGGTTAATGTCCGATTTTGCATGCTATAGGTTTGCGAACCGCAGTTGGCGTGCGTACAAAACTTGCTACATTTCAGACAACAGGTAAGTTCATGCGTATAAATTGGCCCTTAAGACCCTACAGCATGGAGGTATTAGGTTTTGGTTCGGGTAGTTAGGTCGTAGGTTATGCTATAAGCTAAACGTGTTCTGTGTGTTCTGTTTCATGTTTGTTTTTATTCTGTCGTCTGTCTATGTTATGTTCAAGCACCGTAAATGTTCATGCATACATATTTTCTATGAAAGTCATGAAAATGTTTTCAGCACCAGATTTGAAGTTATGAAAATTAAAAATGTGAATGTAATGTATGGTTAAGTGTGGATGAGGACTGGCACCCTGTCATGTATTCCTGTTATGTCCTATTGTGGCATGTACTCCTGTTGCGCCAGCTCTTCCTCCCACTTATACCTTCCTGTCCAGTTAAACGTAATGTAATGTAACGTAATGTCATGTATTTGAAAATGTTCATGCACAGCATATGCATCACTGTATTTCATGTTCTTACTGAGCTCTAGATTCATAGTTGAACTCCCTGTTGTAGGTATGGATCCTCCAGATGAGGACCTTGTGCCTCAAGCTAATGAGTTGATGTAGTTGGCGGTTCGAGCTCATGGGGATTGGTTGCTGCAGTTTGATAAATGTAATTTCTGTGAGGATGTATTTTCTATAGTTATGTCAAGTTCTGTACAACTTCTGAAATTTTAAAACGATGTATAAACTTTCTGTTGATGTCTTAAAAACCTCTGTTTGACAGTTGATTGTATATTTGAAATATTCTGGAACTGTTTGGAATCTTTTCCTTCCAGGTTGTGCATGGATTGTCTCGAGTTTTAGAGCTATCCATGCAGCCTGTTTTCTTGAATCTCTGTCATGTTGTCAAGTGTGTTTTAAAACTGTGTTTTGAATCGGGTTTTAGAAGTTCAAAGTTTTATGTGTCAAAAGAAGTAAGTTTAAGTCCTTCAAGTTTTTCCTCTGTAAAACAGTCGTCCACGCCTTCTGTAAATCAGTTGTCCATTCTGCCCTTCAGTTTCTGTCTTTCTAGTTTTCAAGTATTTGGCTAAGTGTTAGTCGTCCATTTTGCCTTCGGACTCAATCGTCCATTCTGCCTTTAAATTTTATCGTCCATTCTGCCTGTGATTTAAACGTCCACGGTCACTGCCTGTGATTTAAACGTCCACGGCTTCTGTTTGTCCACAGATTCTGTCTTTGATTCTAAACGTCCACGGCTTCTGTTTGTTCACAGATCCTGTCTTTGATTTTAAACGTCCACGGCTTCTGTTTGTCCACAGATCCTGTCTTTGATTCTAAACGTCCACGGCTTCTGTTTGTTCACAGATCTTTGTCCACAGATCCTGTCTTTGATTCTAAACGTCCACGGCTTTTGTTTGTCCACAGATCCTGTCTTTGATTCTAAACGTCCACGGCTTCTGTTTGTTCACAGATCCTGTCTTTGATTTTAAACATCCACGGCTTCTGTTTGTCCACAGATCCTGTCTTTGATTCTAAACGTCCACGGCTTTTGTTTGTCCACAGATCCTGTCTTTGATTTTAAACGTTCACGGCTTCTGTTTGTCCACAGATCCTGTCTTTGATTTTAAACGCCCACGGCTTCTTTTTGTCCACAGATTCTGTCTTTGATTTTAAACGTCCACGGCTTCTGTTTGTCCGCAGATTCTGTCTTTGATTTTAAACGTCCACAGCTATTGTTTGTCCGCAGATTCTGCCTTTGATTTTAAACATCTACGTCTTCTGTTTGGCCGCAGATTCTGTCTTTGATTTTAAACGTCCACGTCTTCTGTTTGTCCCCAGTAAGTCTTCCACGGCATGCTTTCCAGTTTCAGTCGTCCATTTATGTTTCATGATTTCCTGTTTTCACGTATTCAGATTTAAGAGTTTTAAAAAGTCGAAGTTAAGTCCTAGTGAAAATCCCAGGAACTGTTTTCGTTCCTCCCTGCCTTCTGTCTTCCTGTTTTCTTCTGCCAATTATTCCTGTAGCCTAATTTTTATTTATCTTCCAGTGTTCAGCTCAAGAGAAGGTTTTCTCTGTGTAATGTTTTTAAAAGTTAAAAAATGTTCAGCTCATAGAAGTTTTCTCTGTGTAATGTTTTTAAAAGTTAAAAAAAAATATATATGTCACGTTTTAAATGTCCGGAGTGATGGCTCCTCGGTCCCGATCGGGTTGGAGGTCGTCACAGTATCATAAATGAATTTTTTGTAATATCGAGGTTGGAATTTTATATGTATGTAACAATTTTAAATTTATTGAAAGCTATAAATCTTGTGATTATTTTAAACAAGACATTTTATCTGTCAAGGCAACATCTGTGTTATTACATGAATTCTTTATTTAATATAATCAATATTTAATATCTATCAACAATTTTTTAGTTTCATTTTTTTTCTTTTCATTGCTCTTCATGTTATTATTACTTGAGGACTACCAAATAGCTTAGTTTGAAAATGTAATCATGTTTAATTATTACTTACCATGATAAATATTAACTATTAGTATAAGTGTCACTTGTACATAGTATTACAGAGTATTTATACATATGTTATAACCTATGTTGATATGATTTGGTTAAATATGTCGTTAGTTTATAAACATGTGTTGCGTTAGTTTTGGGGTTGTTGTATAAGCAGAGGATACTATATCCAAAATTTTAGAATAAATAATTAAATGGAAGAATATTCCATGATTTATGAATTGACTTTGAATTAAGTCAATAAGATAACTGATAATAAGTTTTGCGAAAATGAAATTAACGCTTGAACTTGAAATTTATTAAATTAGATTTTAACTTCGAAAAGTTAACAGTAGATGTTAGAGTGAAAATTGAGGAGTAAGAAGCACCATATATTAGCTTGTGACTAATTGACATAGATTTTTGACTAATAATTTTTTGATAAGTACCTATGTTGAATTAAGTTAATTAATTACAAATAATTTTAATTAGGCGATATTTTTGTAAAAGATAAAACTTTAAGGGAAATTAGTCTTTTTACAACGATAATCAAATAGATTTGACAATTGATAATATGAAATTTAAATAAAGTAAAATAAAAAAAAAGATTAAATCAAACATTTCAATTAAATAATATTTTTCGTAGATTCAAATTTTAAACTATGCATTAGCAAATTAAATCAATATGTTAAATGAACTGTGAAAATTATAATATTTAATCATTTTTCAATTGAATTGTGGCTATTATCTCCTTTCTTGTGCCCGTGAGTGAAACACATTTTCCACTCCTTTCTTTCTTTCTATGCTCTAATGGCGACCGCACCCACCAATCTCACCTCCCAATGGCTTCCTTACCTTGCTTTCTGCAACTGAGTTCACTTCAAGTCTCATTCCTCACTGCCACAGTTTCTATTTGCTATTCAATAATAGGGATTGAAGAGCCATGTGAGGCAAGTGAAGACGAAAAGCAAAGAAGAGGGTGAGCTTGGCATTGGGCAAACCTTCGGTATAAGCACCTTCCACAGGGAACCTATTTTTGTAAAGTTTACAACCTGTTTACCCAAACCACTTCTCTCTTAGACTGCAAAATCAAGAGAGATACATAAACAGTATGAAGAAAGTTTCACACAGAAATATTATCAAACAGGTTGAAGGCAAGAACACAAAAGATTCTGAAGATTGATTGATTAATATTACTGAATCAAACTACACATATAAAGAAATAGAAAAAACAGTTCTGCCATGTCCCCACTAACCCACGAGTATCCTTAAACTTTTGAAACACATCTTAACTACCCCATAAAAATAGGATCAATGGCTAATGGCCTTTGACTAAGGAAATCAGAAAAATAAAATAACAACTTACTGATTTCTGCATAATTTCTAACATCCTCCCTTAATGCAGAAATCTATAACACCAATTAAATTCCTAAAATATTCAAACTTAATAAAAGGAAGAGGCTTCGTCAACATATCTGCTTGCTGCTCATTTGTGCCACAATATGCTATATGAATTTTTCCATCAGCTACCAATTCTCGGACAAAGTGGTGACGAATGTCAATATGTCTTGTACGGCTATGAAAAATAGGATTTTTGGTCATTGCAATTGTGGATTGATTGTCACAATAGATAGTTGTTGCCTTTTGGTGTTGCTTCAAATCCAAAAACAGGATTTTTGGTCATTGCAATTGTGGATTGATTGTCACAATAGATAGTTGTTGCCTTTTGGTGTTGCTTCAAATCCTTTAGAATTCTTTGTAACCATACTGCTTGGCATGCTGCTGAAGTTACAGCTATGTATTCAGCTTCTGATGATGATAAGGCTGTAGACGGTTGTTTCTGTGAACTCCATGATATAGTACTTGAACCAAGCCTAAAGATATAGCCTGTGGTACTTTTCCGATCTTCAATTGCACCTGCCCAATCACTATCAGAAAAACCATGCAAAGTTAAATTGTCACCCTTGTAAAAAATTCCATAAGAACTCGTTCCCTTCAAATATCTTAAAATTCTTTTTGCTGCTCCATAATGCATTTTACTTGGACTCTGCATAAATCTGGACAGAAAACTCGTAGCTTGAAGAATGTCAGGTCGTGTATTGGTAAGATAAAGTAGACTACCAATTGAGCTTCGGTAGTTACTTGCTTCAGCCTTTTCTTCTCCTTCTATGATGCTAAATTTCTGATTTGTAGCCATGGGAGTCTTGATTGGATTACAGTCTTGCAACTTGAACCTTGTAAGAAGAGCTTTTACATATTTTTGCTGAGAAATAAAAATTCCAGCACGACATTGTTGCACTTCTAATCCCAAAAAATAACTCATCAATCCCATATCCGTCATATCAAACTCTTTAATCATAAGTTTCTTGAATTCATCAATCAATGAAGTACTATTGCCAGTATATATTAAATCATCTACATAAAGGCATACAATAAGTACCTCATTAGCTCCATTTGACCTCACATACAAGGTTGGTTCGCTTGCACTTCTTTCAGAACCATTTTTGATAAAATGCCCATCAATCCTCTCATACCAAGCTCTTGGAGCTTGTTTGAGCCCGTACAATGCTTTTTTGAGTCGATAGACTTTCTTTTCTTGACCATGAATCACATAACCTATTGGTTGTTCTACAAATACCTCTTCATTCAAATAACCATTTAAGAAAGCCGATTTCACATCAAATTGATAAACATTCTATTTATAATAATCAGCTATGGCTAGAACTATTCTAATAGTTTCAAATCTAGCAACCGGAGAGAAAGTTTCATCGAAGTCAATACCTTCTTTTTGCATATATCCACGTGCCACCAACCTCGCTTTATGTTTCTGAATTGAACCATCAGCGTTGAATTTTAGCTTAAAAATCCATTTCAATCCAATAACTTTCTTACCTTCCGATAGATTAACTAGCTCCCATGTTTGATTTCTTTCTAGAGACTCCATTTCTGCATCCATTGCATCACACCAGTGCTTTGAAATTACAGCTTCTTCAAAGCAATGAGGTTCTTGAACTTTAACAAGTTGGCACCTTTCTGTTCGTTGATAGATCTCCCTCAAAGAACCCCATTTTCTTGGTGGGGTAGAAGAGTTATCTGATGACGAGCTGCTGATCGGACTCGACATGTTCTCTGTTGATGTAGAGGAAATCAAGGGGCTGGATGGACTCGTTGGAGAGTTTAGTGAGCTGACTTCTACATCAGCATCTTTCAAAACATCTTCTTCTATCTGATAAAAATTTGGACAACTTTGTTGCTTGACCCAATTCCATGCTTTTTGCTCATCAAACAAGGCATCACGACTTATAATCAACTTTTTAGCAACCGGGTCATAAAAGCGATAGCCTTTAGTATTAACACTACAACCCACAAAGATGCATTTAACAGAATTATCATCAAGTTTACTCCGTTTTTGAGATGGAGTATGAATGTAAGAAATGCATCCAAAAACTTTAAAATGGGTTACCTTTGGTTTCCAACCATACCAAGATTCAAATGGAGTTTGATGCTTTAAGGCTGTTGTAGAACATCGATTCAATATATAAGCTGTCGTGTGCACAGCTTCAGCCCATAAATAATTGGGAAGTCCCTTTGCTTTCAGCATACATTTGGCCATCTCAACTAGACTTCTATTTTTTCTTTCTGCCACACCATTTTGTTGGGGTGTGTAGCTTGCTGTCAATTGCCTCCATATTCCATGCTCCTCACAAAACTTTTCAAATGCATGCGATAAAAATTCACCTCCACGATCCGTTCGCAAAATCTTCAATTTATATCCGCTTTGATTTTCGACAAGAACTTTGAATTTCTTGAAGGTAGAACACACAGCCGATTTTTCTTTGAGAAAATACACCCATGTCATCCTGCTAAAATCATCAACAAATACAAGAAAGTATATATTGTTATCTAGAGAAGGAGTTTGCATAGGGCCACATACATCGACATGAATCAGCTCAAGAGGTGATAAGGCTCTTCTAGCATGATTTTTTGGAAAAACATCTCTGTGTTGTTTGCCAAGTGCACAACTTTCACATAAGTCACCTTGCTGCTCAATTAAAGGCAATCCAACTACCAAATTTTCATCAAACATCAATTTCAAGTTTTTAAAATTCAAGTGGCCATACCTGTGATGCCACAACCAATTACCATTGCTCACAGTGACAGCAAGTGCTTGTTTTTCATCACCAGAATTTATGGGAAACATATTGTTCCTAGCCATAGGAACTTTGAATAGCAACTTCGTCTTTGTTGTGTCACTAAAAACAACACATGAGTAGTCTTCAAAAAGCAATGAGTAACCTTCTCGTAAGAATTGTCCAACACTCAATAAATTTGATTCCAAATCCGGAACATAAAGCACATCTTTGATATGGCATCCTCCAGAGGAACTTAGCTTTACAACTCCTTTTCCTTCTGACTTGCGTATTGTTCCATCAGCCATCTTCACATTAGTTTTAGCGGATCTGTCTAAATTGACAAAAACTTCTAGTTTTGATGCCATGTGACTGCTACTACCGCTATCCATATACCACACATCTGGGCTGCAAATGTTAGTAGCATAGCTAGCCAAAAATAAATTTTTTGGTTCAATTTTATCCTTTTCCTCAACGAAATTTGCAACTTGTTTTTCATCTTTTTCTTTTTTTCCAACAGAATTTTTCTACGTGACCAGGTTTATCACAATAATAACACTTGAACTTACGAGTTTTAGTTTCACCTTTGCCACTTGAATGCAGATTTCTATCACTTGATCGACCACCTCCTCTATTTCCTCTACCACCTCTTTTCCCTCGGAATGAATGGCCTCCACGACTAAAATTGTTGTTGTTGCGTTCATGCCCACTTTCATTTGGGTTGGAAAGTTTCAGCTTCATCTGAAAGGCCTTCTCGGTAGAGTTCTCCTCATAGCTTTTGTGTCGATCTTCATGAGATTGCAAAGAACCTAATAGTTCATCAACGGTTAAGATACTCAAATCTTTTGATTCTTCTATGGCCGATACTGCTGACTCATATTCACGAGTTAAACTTCGCAAGATCTTTTCCACAACCTTTGATCTGGAATCTGCTCACCATACTTCCTCATTTGATTAACATGCCCATAAGAAATGTTGGAACATCATGTATTGACTCCCCCTCTTTCATGCGAAAAACTTCAAAACTGTCGGCGGAGCTTTGAAGCTTGACTGTAAGCACCTTTGTTGTGCCTTGATACCCATTTTTTAGTGCATCCTTCTACGTGACCAGTTTATCACAATAATAACACTTGAACTTACGAGTTTTAGTTCACCTTTGCCACTTGAATGCAGATTTCTATCCACTTGATCGACCACCTCCTCTATTTCCTCTACCACCTCTTTTCCCTCGGAATGAATGGCCTCCACGACTAAAATTGTTGTTGTTGCGTTCATGCCCACTTTCATTTGGGTTGGAAAGTTTCAGCTTCATCTGAAAGGCCTTCTCGGTAGAGTTCTCCTCATAGCTTTTGTGTCGATCTTCATGAGATTGCAAAGAACCTAATAGTTCATCAACGGTTAAGATACTCAAATCTTTTGATTCTTCTATGGCCGATACTGCTGACTCATATTCACGAGTTAAACTTCGCAAGATCTTTTCCACAACCTTTTGATCTGGAATCTGCTCACCATACTTCCTCATTTGATTAACAATGCCCATAAGAATGTTGGAACAATCATGTATTGACTCCCCCTCTTTCATGCGAAAAACTTCAAACTGTCGGCGGAGCGTTTGAAGCTTGACTGTAAGCACCTTTGTTGTGCCTTGATACCCATTTTTTAGTGCATCCCATGCTTCCTTTGCTTTAGTTGCTGCTGAAATCCGAGAGGTAAAAATAGTTTCATCCACTGCTTGTTGAATGAAGAAAAGAGCTTTAGCATCCTTTTTTCTCAAATCTTTCAACACTTCAGTTGCTACTTCTTCTTCATTGTAGCCATTCTCTATCAAATCCCATAAATCTTGAGAGATGAAGAGAGTTTTCATCTTTGTGCTCCAAACATTATAGTTTGCTCCTTGAAAAATTGGAATTGCCGGTTGTGAGATATTCACTCCATTTGAAACGGTTGCCATCACTGAAAAATTCTTCACAGGTATCGGTGGATGCTCTGATACCAGATGTAAAGTTTACAACCTGTTTACCCAAACCACTTCTCTCTTAGACTGCAAAATCAAGAGAGATACACAAACAGTATGAAGAAAGCTTCACACAGAAATATTATCAAACAGGTTGAAGGCAAGAACACAAAAGATTCTGAAGATTGATTGAATAATATTACTGAATCAAACTACACATATAAAGAAATAGAAAAAACAATTCTGCCATGTCCCCACTAACCCACGAGTATCCTTAAACTTTTGAAACACATCTTAACTACCCCATAAAAATAGGATCAATGGCTAATGGCCTTTGACTAAGGAAATCAGAAAAATAAAATAACAACTTACTGATTTCTGCATAATTTCTAACAATTTTCAATCGCAAAATCCTTATTATTGTACTAAAGCAGAAGTATTGTCTTGCCGTCCTGAATTATTACCACCGCTCTCCCCTCGGAAGAGACCCAGTGGCACCAGCGGAACCCAGTTCCCGCCTGAAGATGAAGACTCTTCGGTTACTTAAATCTCAGATGCTTTGCAAGCGATTCTCCTACTTAGCGATGGACTAATTTTGAGGAAATTGGGAGGTGAGATGGTGGGTGCGGTTTCCATTAGAGCATAGGAACAAAGAAAGAAGAAAGTAGTGGAAAGAGTGTTTCACTCACAAGCACAACAAGAGGATGATGAGTTGATGACCGAATATCAATCGAAAAAAAATTAAATATTATAATTTTTAACTTTCGTGTAAGAAACTGGTTCGATTTATTAACGATGCATAGTTTCATGTTCAAATTGACGAAAAAAATCATTTAGTATTTGAATTGAAAAACACCACGTACTTCAATGTTTGATTTGATTTTTTAATAATAAAAAAATAATTCTCTTGCGGAAACGAAGAGAGAGAGAGGGGAAAAAAAAGTTTAAAAAATCCATTGGGAAAATTGAAGAAATTGTTGAGGTTTAGTATGATTTTGAAGAACAACCAACACCAGGTTTGTTCTTGAATCAAAAGGAAGATATTGATGTACGAATCTCTTGGTGAAATGTTCAAATTGTTAAATATTCTCTCAAGTGTTTGATTTTGAAAATACGAGTGAAATCATTGATTTGAGTTATTTTGATAAAATTGATGCTATAGAGTTATTTAAAGCATGATTTTGAGTCGTTTTGTACATTTTTTTTTGCATCAAAAATCGATTTTGGCTAGAAAATGGCGAAATTCAATCGTCGAACTGAATAGTTCAATTTCACTTTGGGCAATATTGCGCTCACACAGGTGCATTTGTAGTTTTAGCACACTAGGCTTACAAGAGCACTAAAGCGCTGGTCAACTGACTGCACTTGCGTTCCTTGTTGAGCGCTACTGCGCTAAACAGCTGCTTTTGAAAAATAAATTGAAATAGAATCTAAATTTTAAAATATTTATTACAACGTTTAGAATGCACTCTGAACTTACATAATATTGAATGACTAAAATATATAAATATACATATACGGGCATGGAAGACATTACATGCATAAAGTAAATGCAATGGGTAGTATTAGAATGATGCGCATACAACACATCATTGTATACTAGATGGAGGTTATATAACTTGTTCACGTTAGATCTCAAATGTATATATTTGTTTCCTTATGTGTGGAACACATTTAGTCTAGATTTAAAAAAAATAATAATAATAATAATAAATAAAATAAAAAAATAAAAATAAAAATACCCTTATATCCTTCATAGGGTCCAACTCCCTAAACCTCATGAGGAGAATGACGTAGGTGATTGCAGCCAGTAGGTAAAAGGCCTAATAATTATGATATGTTAGAGTAACTGTGGACGTGTATTTCATGTATTAGTATTTATATCAACATGCTAGTATATATCTACAAATATCATTCATATTACGTGCTATTATCATGCATATTACATATAGGTAACATGATGTGTGAGTTGGAGTTATATTATCATTGACATTTACCATGATTCACGGGATTTAGGATTTACCAATATCAATTACTTTGATTTGTATTTGAAAAGTATTTTCTTTCAGAGTAAATTACCGGACTTGAAAAAAGCTCAATCCATTATTCCTCCGTATTCTTTAGACTCTGACTACAACCATCAGAAGTAAAAATACATGGAAAATTGATCAAATACAAAGGGGAAATAGTATCAGAGTAGGTGGTAGTTAGTAGTGACCTATATAAGATATAGGGTTTACGTTTTTGTCATAATATTTTGTAAATATTTGCAACCTAAAATAATTAAAAACTAGTACATATGGATGTGATGTAGCCCTTGTTGATGTATGAACTAGGTTACATGTAATAAATTGTGAATAAATAAAATAAACTAGTTTTAATAATATTCACGACAAATATATGGATTTAAAAAAATTTGCACATAAATTTCAAGTTATGCATTACCATTGAATAATGGTAATATTAAATCTCACTTGGACATCTCGTGTGAATATCATTCAATAAGGATATGTGACGATATTTACACAAATATTAGCATGTATTCTTCCTATTTTAGGAATCTATGAGTCAGAATTCAATTGCCCAATACAGGGTGTAGGGTTATGTTTTGTTTATCTGAGTAGATCAAGGGTTTATGTAAGTTTGTTTGTTGATTAGAAGTGCATAATGCGAAATGAAGCAATGTTTTGCAACTTTTCATTGCTGCAAATCGCGAAAGTATCGACCTCAGTGGAAGGGTAGTCGACACTTCGACCCTTGCTGCAAACAACCATCTAGGTGTCGACCTCTTTGAAAGGTCATTTGACACCTTGAAGTGTTGACTGATTTGGAGACCAGTCAACTATAGGCCAAACCCAAGAGAATTAAGGGATTGACACTACGATCAATGTGTTGACCACTACCCTGAGGTGTCGACCACTAGGGTTGGCAGTTGTTACACGCCAATTTTTCAACTCGGCAATGTGCGGCGTCAAGCCCCCTGCTTGACCAGCCTTTCCCCTTTTTAAGCGGAATACAAGTAGAATGAGACAAGTGTTTACGGGAGCCCACCTCCCAACCCTCTTTCTATTCCAAATACAAAGACTAGGTACAAAAATCTCACTCAAGGACACCACAATAGCACAAGGATCTCTCCAAGGCAAACCACAATGCTCAAGACACTCTTCAACTCGAAGTTGATGTCTTTGACTTGATTGCTCATGGCCTATTTATACACAAATGGCCAAGGCAATGTACATGAATCCTCATAAGTGCAAGCACTAACATAAATAAGCACTAACATAAATGAGAGCACTAACATGAATGAGAGCACTAACATAAATGAAGCACTAGCATAAATGAGAGCACTAACATAAATGAAGCACTAACATAAATGACCTTTTGTCTTCCCGTGTGGGCCTGCCCCATCAGCCCAGCGCCCAGCGCCATATGCGTCGGGGCCTGCGCTCAGCACCCAGCGCCATATGCGCCTGGGCCAGCGCCCAGCACCAAATATGGACTGCACCACTCCAAATGATCCAGCCCGCGTGCCTCAAGTGCCCACCAACACTTAGTCATATTTTTCCATGCCATAGGAGGATGCCCCGCGCCTCCTATCATGCCTAGGCCCTCGGCCCATTCACCATGCACCATGATTGTCTTGACATCGCCATACACGGCTTCTTGATCTTGTCGCACCACTTTGCCCCACGTGTAGAACTCGTGGTGTGGTCAACTTGCCTTGAGCGCCCCATATCGCTCCGTGTCCTTTGTCTCGTCAACCGTCAAGTCTCAAGAGCCCGGCTCTTGCCTTCTTGAGCACACCGACCCATTGGCCCCGTACTCAACCTTTATGCACACCAACCATCATGGTTGCACTCCTGTCCATGCTTGTGCCCGCCAACGCCCACAGTTGCCGCACCATCATGGACCATGGGAAAATGGTCCGTGACAATCTCCCCCACTTACCATGGTTGACGTTCTCGTCAACCCCCAACTAGGTCCACCTCTTGAAATGCCATAGAACCACGTCCTCCTACGTAGCTTCCATAAGCCCACTTCAAGTTGTCTCCAAACAATTGTAGCACCCATTTGATTTTGGATGTCCCACATCTATGCACGGTAATTGGCTTTCCTCCAAAGACCGCGCACTCCCATCACTCGGCTCCCACGCCCAAAAAGCTTCAACAAACCCTCCTCGGCTAGCTTTTGTTGATGATGGTACCTTTGACAAAACTCGTCAAATGCCGTAGTCCTTGCCTTCCTCATGTCCGTTTGAGTTGCTTAGCGACCACCTTTGCCTCCCCTTTTCATCCACTTCGCCCACCTTGGCTCGGTCAAATGCACCATGGATTCCGAAGGCCTTTACGGTGCACTGAGCGCTGGGCGCCAGAGAGGAGACATGGTGCGCTTGGCAAACCAGGCGGCCATGTGGTGTGTGCGCGCTTGGCACGCACGCGTGCGCGAGCAGGAGTGCACTGGGCTCACTGGCAGCGCGCTAGGTGCGTAAATAACGCATGTAACCGAGCCACATTGATGTCCAACGGCTCATTTATGTTGTTTGGGGGTTATGGCTCAGCCATGGGTGTATATAAACACCTTGAGGCACCAAGCAAAGGAAGAGAGATCCTTGTGCTATTGTGGTGTCCTTGAGTGAGATTTTTGTACCTAGTCTTTGTATTTGAAATAGAAAGAAGGTTGGGAGGTGGGCTCCCGTAAACACTTGTGTCACTCTACTTGTTATTCGCATAAAAAGGGGAAAGGCTGGTCAAGCCGGGGGCTTGGCGCCGCCCATTGCCGAGACGAAAAATTGGCCGTGTGACAGTTGGTATCAAAGCGCGGATTCGTTCTGTGCGCGCCGACTTGAACCCTGGGCTTAAGGCGCTGGGCGATTAAATTGTTCACGTAAGGTTAAATTCATGGTAGTGCTCATGGGGCAACCATGGGATTCTCCTCCTAGGTGGGCTACCATGATTCTCCTCCTCGATGGATTCTCTTCCGCAAGGAACCTTGGAGGCTATTCTTGCGAGGCTCGAAGTGTTGGAGACCCTAATGGGCGTTTCAATGGTGACATCGGAGGACAAGCCATTGATCGTGGGTCAACGAACGATGAGATTGGAGTTGGATGAATTCCAAGCATCGGTGGGGGCGGATATTCTTGCTATCGAGCAACGCATGGAGGGCTCTATCGAGAGGATATACAAAGGGTTGGCTCGGATAGGCAAGGAGGCGGTTGGTGGTTCAAGTTGAAGGTTGGTAACCTCGGCCACACAATATAAGGTTCCGGAGCCAAAACCTTATAATGGAGATTGCAATGCAAAGGAGGTTGAGAACTTTCTTTGGGACATGGAGCAATACTTCATGGTGGCCGGAATTGAGGAGGAGAATCAAGTCACGATCACAAGCATGTACTTGGTGGGGGATGCGAAGTTATGGTGGCGGCAAATCCAACACATGGAGCCACAGATTGACACTTTCGACCATTTCAAAAATGAGTTGAAGGATCGTTTCTTGCCTCTTAATTCGGAGTGGACAGCTAAGGAAGCTTTGAGAGGGCTTAAACAAATGGGTTCGGTGCGCGAATATGTAAGGGAGTTTAGCTCTATTCTACTTGATATTCGGGAGATGCACGAGAGTGACAAGTTATTTAACTTTGTGGCGGGTCTTCAACCATGGGCTCAAGTGGAGTTGAGGCGGCATGGGTAAAGGACGTTCAATCGGCCATTTCTATAGCCGAAAGTTTGGTGGAGTACAAAGCCATGTCCTCATCCGAGAAGAAAGGGAAGGAGGAGAAACATTTGGGTAAGGCACATGGTGAGAGCAAAGAGAAGGGGAAAACATCTCAAGGTGCTTTCAAGTCGGTGGGAGGTGATCAATCACAACCGAGGAAGACTTCGGGGTGCTTCATTTTTGGAGGATCTCACTTTGCAAGAGAGTGCCCAAGCAAAGGCAAGGTGTCCACATTGCGGGTTAGAGGAGATGACTCCGACAGAGAGGAATCGCCTCGAGCTAACTCCATGTAACTTGTCAAGACCATTTCTAGTGGTAATGAGGAGGTGTATCGAGTGAATTCACTTCAACTACTAGACACCGTTGTGGGGCAACAAAAGGGGGCGGGTGGTCCCCTTGCAAGGAAGTGATGAGGAGACTTTCGGGTTCCGTAAAGGCCTTCGGAATCCATGGTGCATTTCACCGAGCCAAGGTGGGCGAAGTGGATGCAAAGGGGAGGCAAAGGTGGTTGCTAAGCAACTCAAACGGACATGAGGAAGGCAAGGACTACGGCATTTGACGAGTTTTGTCAAAGGTACCATCATCAACAAAAGCTAGCCGACGAGGGTTTGTTGAAGCTTTTATGCGTGGGAGCCTAGTTATGGGAGGGCGCGGGTCTTTGGAGGAAAGCCAATTACCGTGCATAGATATGGGACATCCAAAATCAAGTGAGTGCTACAATTGTTTGGAGACAACTTGAAGTGGGCTTATGGAAGCTACGTGGGAGGACGTGGGTCTATGGCATTTCAAGAGGTGGACTTAGTTGGGGGTTGACGAGGACGTCAACCATGGTAAGTAGGGGAGATTATCACGGACCATTTTCCCATGGTCCATGATGGTGCGGCAACCGTGGGCGTTGGCGGGCACAAGCATGGACAAAAGTGCAACCATGATGGTTGGTGGGCATAAAGGTTGAGTACGGGGCCAAGTGGGTCGGTGTGCTCAAGAAGGCAAGAGCCGGGCTCTTGAGACATCACGGTTGGCGAGACAAAGGACACGGAGCGATATGGGTCGCTCAAGGCAAGTTGGCCACACCACAAGTTCTAGACGTAGGGCAAAGTGGTGCGACAAGATCAACATGCCGTGTGTGGCGATGTCAAGACAATCATGGTGCATGGTACATGGGCCGAGGGCCTAGGCATGATAGGAGGTGCGGAGCATCCTCCTATGGCATGGAAAAATATGACTAAGTGTTTGTGGGCACTTGAGGCACGCGGGCTGGATCACTTGGAGTGGTGCAGTCAACATTTGGCGCTGGGCGCTGGCCCAGGCACATATGGGGCTGGGCCGAGCGCTGGGTGCTGAGCGCAGGCCCCGGCGCATATGGCGCTGGGCGCTGGGCCGATGGGGCAGGCCCATGCGGGAAGGCAGAAGGTCATTTATGTTAGTGCTTCATTTATGTTAGTACTCTCATTTATGTTAGTGCTTCATTTATGTTAGTGCTCTCATTCATGTTAGTGCTCTCATTTATGTTAGTGCTTATTTATGTTAGTGCTTGCACTTATGAGGATTCATGTACATGGCCTTGGCCATTTGTGTATAAATAGGCCATGAGCAACCAAGCCAAAGACGTCAACTTCGAGTTGAAGAGTGTCTTGAGCATTGTGGTTTGCCTTGGAGAGATCCTTGTGCTATTGTGGTGTCCTTGAGTGAGATTTTTGTACCTAGTCTTTGTATTTGGAATAGAAAGAGAGTTGGGAGGTGGGCTCCCGTAAACACTTGTCTTTTTCTACTTGTATTCCGCATAAAAAGGGGAAAGGCTGGTCAAGCCGGGGGCTTGACGCCGCACATTGCCGAGTCAAAAAATTGGCGTGTGACAGTTGGTATCAAAGCACCGTTTTGTTGGGAACAAACCGACCACAAATAGATGGATTCTCTTCTGCAAGAAACCTTGGAGGCTATTCTTGCGAGGCTCGAAGTGTTGGAGAGCTTAATGGGCGTTTCAATGGTGACATCGGAGGACAAGCCATTGATCGTGGGTCACCGAACGATGAGATTGGAGTTGGATGAATTCCAAGCATCGATGGGGGCAGATATTCTTGCTATCGAGCAATGCATGGAGGGCTCTATCGAGAGGATAGACAAAGGGTTGGCTCGAATAGGCAAGGAGGCGGTTGGTGGTTCAAGTCGGAGGTTGGGAACCTCGGCCACACAATATAAGGTTCCGGAGCCAAAACCTTATAATGGAGACCGCAATGCAAAGAAGGTTGATAACTTTCTTTGGGACATGGAGCAATACTTCATGGTGGCCGGAATTGAGGAAGAGAATTAAGTCACGATCACGAGCATGTACTTGGTGAGGGATGCGAAGTTATGGTGGCGGCAAATCCAACACATGGAGCCACGGATTGACACTTTCGACCATTTCAAAAATGAGTTGAAGGATCGTTTCTTGCCTCTTAATTCGGAGTGGACGGCTAAGGAAGCTTTGAGGGGGCTTAAACAAACGGGTTCGTTTCGTGAATATGTATGGGAGTTTAGCTCTATTCTATTTGATATTCGGGAGATGCACGAGAGTGACAAGTTATTTAACTTTTTGGCGGGTCTTCAACCATGGGCTCAAGTGGAGTTGAGGCGGCATGGGGTAAAGGACGTTCAATCGGCCATTTCTATAGCCGAGAGTTTGGTGGAGTGCAAAGCCATGTCCTCATCCGAGAAGAAAGGGAAGGAGGATAAACATTTGGGTAAGGCACATGGTGACAGCAAAGAGAAGGGGAAAATATCTCAAGGTGCTTTCAAGTCGGTGGGAGGTGATCAATCACAACCGAGGGAGACTTCAGGGTGCTTCGTTTGTGGAGGATCTCACTTTGCAAGAGAGTGCCCAAGCAAAGGCAAGGTGTCCACATTGCGGGTTAGAGGAGAGAACTCCGACGGAGAGGAGGTGCCTCGAGCTAACTCCATGCAACTTGTCAAGACCAATTCTAGTGGTGATGAGGAGGTGTATCGGGTGAATTCACTTCAACTACTAGACACCGTTGTGGAGCAACAAAAGGGGGCGGGTGGTCCCCTTGCAAGGAAGTGATGAGGAGACTTTCGGGTTCCGTAAAGGCCTTCGGAATCCATGGTGCATTTGACCGAGCCAAGGTTGGCAAAGTGGATGAAAAGGGGAGGCAAAGGTGGTCGCTAAGCAATTCAAACGAACATGAGGAAGGCAAGGACTACGGCATTTGACGAGTTTTGTCAAAGGTACCATCATCACAAAAGCTAGCCGAGGAGGGTTTGTTGAAGCTTTTGGGTGTGGGAGCCAAGTGATGGGAGGGCGCGGGTCTTTGGAGGAAAGCCAATTACCGTGCATAGATGTGGGACATCCAAAATCAAGTGGGTGCTACAATTGTTTGGAGACAACTTGAAGTGGGCTTATGGAAGCTACGTGGGAGGACGTGGGTCTATGGCATTTGAAGAGGTGGACCTAGTTGGGGGTTGACGAGGACGTCAACCATGGTAAGTGGGGGGGAGATTGTCACGAACCATTTTCCCATGGTCCATGATGGTGCGGCAACCGTGGGCGTTGGCGGGCACAAGCATGGACAAGAGTACAACCATGATGTTTGGTGTGCATAAAGGTTGAGTACGGGGCCAAGTGGGTCGGTGTGCTCAAGAAGGCAAGAGCCGGGCTCTTGAGACATCACGGTTGGCGAGACAAAGGACACGGAGCGATATGGGGCGCTCAAGGCAAGTTGGCCACACCACGAGTTCTAGACGTGGGGCATAGTGGTGCGACAAGATCAACAAGCCGTGGGTGGCGATGTCAAGACAATCATGGTGCATGGTGCTTGGGACGAGGGCCTAGGCATGATAGGAGGCGCGGGGCATCCTCCTATGGCATGGAAAAATATGACTAAGTGTTGGTGGGCACTTGAGGCACGCGGGCTGGATCACTTGGAGTTGTGCAGTCCACATTTGGCGCTGGGCGCTGGCCCAGGCTCATATGGCACTGGGCCGAGCGCTGGGTGCTGAGCGCAGGCCCCGGCGCATATGGCGCTGGGCGCTGGGCCGATGGGGCAGGCCCACGCGGGAAGGCAGAAGGTCATTTATGTTAGTGCTTCATTTATGTTAGTGCTCTCATTCATATTAGTGCTCTCATTTATGTTAGTGCTTATTTATGTTAGTGCTTGCACTTATGAGGATTCATGTACATGGCCTTAGCCATTTGTGTATAAATAGGCCATGAACAACCAAGCCAAAGACATCAACTTCAAGTGGAAGAGTGTCTTGAGCATTGTAGTTTGCCTTGGAGAGAAATTGTTCCTAGTTCTTGTTTTCAGAAATCAAGGAAGGTTGGAGGGGTCCTCCCGTAAACACTTGTGTCTCTTCTATTATCCGCATTATTGGTAAGGGGCTGGCCATAGTCGTGGACTTAGCGCCATCATACTTGGTGAAAATTCAGGTAAGAGTTTAACCGTGTGACAACTTATGGCATAGACAACAAGCCGGGGGCTTGGCGCCGCACATTTCCGAGTCAAAAAATTGGCGTGTGACACAGTCGACCCTTGGTGGAAACTCGAGAGGCTTAAGGGTTGACCCTTCTTTGGAGGTTTTGACCCATGTTTATAAGTGTCAATCGGTGCAGTTGACACCTTCTTATAAGTGTCGATCGGTGAGGTCGATCTTTGTTATATAAGTTCACGGCCATTTATAGTACCTTTAAGTTGGGTTCCTAGTTTCGGTATAGGATTCCACCCATGTATTTCCCTTAGTGGTTGAGAGGGATTCATCGGCTTTGATTTTGTTTTTGGCTTAAACAAGTTTGTTGACTATGAGCCTGTCACGTTTTCATTTCTATAACCCAAAAATAATTTTTTTTTTTTATTTTAGCTATCCTCAATCATGTAAAATTTTGATTAAAAGACAATTCATATATAACCTTTATTGCATAATTGGCTTATACTAAGTTTATTCTACTTCAAACCGTCAACTAATAATGCATTTTCAATGATAATGATATGAACCAAAAGAAGAGCTATGAGGCACGGAGGTGGTCCCCACAAATTCCCACAGATTGGAGAGAGAAGCGTAAAGATTCATGCAAGTTAAAAAGAGACAAAGATTTAAGTGGGTTGGAAAGAAATAAAGATCCTGTAACACCCGAATTTTTTAGGTTTTTGGATTTTGCTGTATAATGGCATTTTCCATAAATATTGTGAATTTAGCCCATTTTGTGAATGAGAAGTCTTATTAGAACTATATGAGTAAATTGGAGTAATTGGAGGAATAAGAGAATTTTTGGAGATGTAATGCCCGGTTTATAAGTTTTGATATCTCTCGTAATATAAAGGGTATTTTAGTAAATTTAGTAAACTAGGTCCGTTTTGCGAACGAAAAATTTTATTAGAGCCCTACTAATAAATCGAAAATTATAGTGAAATAAGGAAGTTTGGAGAGATTAAATCGATCGTTAAATAACGAAATAAGCAAAGATTTAGTGCAAAGTGCAAATAGGTAATTTAATATGTAAAATTTTAATAAAATCACACAATCCCTTCCCCTTTCTCCAGCACTTCACGACTTCTCCTCTCAAAATTTCTCTCTGGCGATTTTGGGTTTCCAGACGAAGCTCCTCCACGTCGATTCTTCGACGCCGGCTGTTCTTCCTCCGATCAACGACGATCCTTCACGTTTCCTTCCCCAATCACAACCCTAGGTAAGATTCTAAGCTTTTGAATGGTTGGATTCTGATTTTTAGGGTCTAAACGATTAAGGTTTTGTTTATGGTTGTATTAAAATAGTCGGGTTATGCTAGAAACGGTTAGGTTTACCGTGTTTGAGACTTTCTATGGAAGATTTAAGGTTATTATTGAATGTGGTGTAAGTTTGGTGTTTGAAGGTTTTGAGAAACTCCACTAATGGAGGCTATGATAATCTTGAGCATAAATTGCTTGATGAAATGCCCGAATGACCTAAATTAGAATTGTAGGAGATTCCCTTTAGCTACGGGTTTCATTAGTTTTCGAAATTCGATTGTTTAGGCTTGGTTTTAATACCGTGTGTTGTGAAATGTTCTAGGTGAACAAGGCCCGCGGACTGAGCTCGGTGCGCTAAAGATAACAGATAAGTCTTCGTGACTCGTTTGGCCGATTCGGCCTACACCATAAGAAGAATCGTTGAATAAGGATATTGGTGATTTTATTGCTTTAGTGTAGGTTAGATGGGTAGTTTAGGATATTTGTGATGCTAAAGTGTTTTCCTAGGTTTTATAAATTGTTTTATGCTTTCCTTATGTTTAATGCACTGTACATGTCCATGCATCACGTTTCAGAAATAGTACGAAAAATAAATTTCTGCACTACGTTTTCATGAAAAGAAATGACTAATGAAAAGATATGAATGTATGTAATCTGGTCACGTACGGGGTGGGGTTCAGACATGGTTGTTTTGAGAGGAGGAGCATGTTTTCCTCTCGGTAGATGAAAAAAGCTATCTAACCGCGAGATGTGCCCTCTCCATCTGGTGAGAGTCAATCCCCGGTGACACACCCTACTATGTAACGTAATGAATGAAATGACTGCATGATTTTATGAACGGCACATGTATAGCATACATTTTCATTTACGTAGATTTACTGAGCCTTTAGCTCATAGGCGTCTTTATGGTGTAGGTGATCAAGAGCAAGGTGAGAATAATGTTCCTCTACCTGATGAATGAGCAGATTGAAGAAGGGTGCCCGTGGGAGTGCGTTGAGCAGTCGAGGCGACTTTTGACTCGTGGGAGCAAATGGTGAAGTATTTTGAGGTTTTGGGTATATATGGGCTGATGGGTGATTAGCTAGAAAAATGATAGATAACTCATTTTAGGGTGCTTGGTATCTAGATTGATGATATAATGGTATTTTGATGTTTTGAGTCGAATGTGTTGTTGAGAGTCGGGATTTGACGATTTTCGGTTGAGGTTTTAGAATTTTTGATGTGTATTTTGTGGAAGGATGATTTGAGGATGAATATAGAAGCGTTATTAGGTGGAATTTATGTTTATGCTTTCTGGATGTTTGGGTAGGTGATTTTGGGTAAATGATGAATACAGGGTTATGCTGCCTATTTTTTATGATGAAAAGGTCAATTAGGTGTTTAGGTATCCGTTGGAAAGTTCACGTGATTTATAGTTGTTCTTATGAATTTTTGGTTAAGTGTTCTGGCAGGGACACGTGGACCGATTAGCGAATGAATCGGTCGAAGGCGTCGACTAAAGGGTTGAGAAATCGACCCCTTAGAGTTTTACGCCTATGGAATTGTCAACTGAAAACGTCGTCCGATTTTGTGGACGAAAAAGTTGACCGATCAGTAAGCAATTCGATCAAAGACATCGACAGATTTTGTGGTCGAAGACGTCGTTCGAATTTGCAGTCAAAGACATCGTCCGAATTTGCGGTCGAAGACGTCGTCTGAATTTGCAGTCGAAGACGTCGTCTGATTTTGCGGACGAAGACATCATTCGATTTTGCGGACAAAGACGTCGTTTGATTTTGCAGACAAAATTTTCGACCGATCTCATACAAAGGCCACATCGACCCCCACTGTTCAATTTGTTGAAACCCGAGAGGGAGTATTACTGTTCAATTTGACGAAACCCGATAGGGAGTGTTGTTGTTCAATTTGGTGAAACCCGAGAGGAAGCGTTGTCTGCTGAAAGTAGTTCATCGACCGATTCTCTTCAGTAGTTTCGACAGAGACGGAAATGTAAAACCAATACCTTAGTATGTCTTCCGCTAAATGATGTTATTTGACCTTAAACGAGTAGATTAAAGAATGGAAATGAAAGTTAAAATTTTATGGGATTTTCAGAAATAGTGACAAGGGTAAATATACGGGACGTTATAGTGGAATTGTTGATGATGTGTTCCAAGTTGAGGTAGGGGTGAGCACGGTTCGGTTGGGTCCGGTCTCGAGCCCTGACCGAGGTTTCAGAAAATTTTTTATGAAACTCGAAATCGGCCCTGGGAAGTACCAGGATCGAACTTGGACCAGACCGAAAATTTTGTTCCGGTCCCGGTTCCTCCCATCCCTTTTTTTTTAGCGCCCAAAATCCAATTCTACCTCGTGAAGAATGAAACTCGTCTGGAACTATCCAATTTCTATCACAAAAATTACACTTGCAGGGAACTGGCCGAAGACAAGAGAGGCGAGAGTCAGACGAGGCGAGGCCGAGACGTTAGGCGACTGAGGAAGCTCAAATACAAGAAAAGCAGCAGCGAGGCGAGCGTGAAGCAGCAGCAGCCGAAGAAAGGTGAGGCGAGGGGTCGGGGTGGAGCGTTCGCCTTCAAGGTCGGGGCTGAGAGCAGTAGCTGAGCAGGAACGTCCCAGGTGTTCGTAGTTTGTACTTTGCTACTGGCGTTGGGGACCTGGTATTCTGGAAATCTAGTTAGGGCGTGGGTAGGAGTAGGACTGAAGAGTAAAGAGTGGTTTTTTCCTTAAAAAACCAGAGTATATTTTTAACATCGGTCCGGTTTGGGTATTTCAGGAATTGGGGCCACGGACCGAGAACCAGACCAAGAACCGGTGGTCTTGGGAGGTGAGGACTGAGGACCGGACCGTGGTCCTAGGAGGTGGGACCGAAATCGGACCAAAACCAGTGGTCTAGTTTGGTTCTCAATCCGCGGTCCGATCCTGCCCACCCCTAAGTTGAGGCCAAGTTAAAGCCCAAGAGCAAGAATCCAGTTGAAGATATGGGCAGCCCAATGACTAGAGCAAGAAGCCGAAAATTCTTAGAAGATCTTTTGGAGGAAGGGTGCAACACACGTGCACACGTAATAATTAAAAAGGAAGGGTGCGACGTACATGCACATGCAACAATTAAAAAAATACATGCGTCATGCACATGCTCATGCACAAATTAAAAAGGGCATGCACTATGCACATACAAGTGCTTGCAAATCACAAAGGGAATTAAAGGCTAGCATGCAATCCATAAAAGATCACATCATATACATTCAAATGCATTCAAATCATGTTTCAAATCATGTTTAAACGGAGTTTAAACAAGAGATGCAATCTGATCTTTAAGGATCAACGAATTATCATTTATTTTTAGAGTTTTATCGTTATTTTTTTTAGTTAGTAATATTTAGATTACTTTAGCATTATTTTATTAAAGTTTGTAGCATATTTGAAGTGCCCAAGGCCCCATCACCAATTAAGGTATTGACAAGGACGAATTTATTAATGCATTTGCTTCTCATTTTGTAGGAGTTGAATATGTAAAGGCTTGGATTGGAAGCATGAAGATAAAGAGGGAATTTGTCTTCCCTAAATTCAACTCATTGTAACCAAATATTATGAGTGTTCTATTAGTTATTTTTGTGTGTTTAATTTGGCAAACAATGGCTTTATTGTAAGAAATTATTAAAGCATGCATTTAGGCATTTAAGACTAGATGAATGTTAGGTTAGTGTGGCAAAAGAGTTTGATTGAATTCAAGATGGAAATCATGCAAGAAAATTGCATGAAAGCATGCATAACTCGGCCATGCACCAAATGAATCAACATTGGCGCCAACTTGAAGGAGGGGACCACTTTTTTCCTCAATTGGCCAAACCAATGGCTGCCCCTAAAAGATGCTTACTTGCTTTCCTCTTTGGTGGATCCTTGTAACACTCGAGATTTTCAGGTTCCCACTTACTAAGAGCATTTTCATAAATAGAGGAATTTGTGCCTGTTTTGTGAACGAGAAGTTTTAATAGAGCCCCTATAATAAATGAGGATTTCTGGTGAAGTGAGCACAATTTGGAGAGAACGAATCGTTAGTTATATAACGAAATAATTGACGAAACTAATAGAAAATCAATTGGAAGGGCAGAATGGTAATTTGCCAAGCCAAATTAAATATAAAACTTCACAACTTCTTTCCCCTCCCACGATTTTTCATCCTGCCATTTCTTCCTCCAGAGGGTTCTAGGCAATTCCCTAATCCCTCTCGCGCGATTCCACTTCCGGAGACGAACGACTTCCTTCCGGCGATCGATCCTTCACATTTCTTCTCCAAAAACAACCCTTAGGTAAGATTCTATGCTTAAGGACGTTGTTGTACAAGTTTTTGGAGTTATTATTAACTAGGGTTTCGTTTAGGGTTTTATCGAAATTGATGGTTTATATTAAAAATGGATGGGTTTGTGGTATTTATGACTTTAGTGGATGTATTGGCGATTATTGGAAGTAGTTGTGAAATGTTTTAGGTGACCAGCTCAAAACGAGAAGCTCTGCGTGCTAAGGACGCGAGGTAAGTCTTCGTAACTTGCTTGGCCGATTTGGCCTACACCACAAAAGAGTTATTGGTTGAGGATTTGGTGATTTTAATGCTTTAGGGTAGGCTGGATGGGTAGATAGGGTAGTTACGATTTATAGAATGTCCTGCCTAAGATTTATTTACTGCTTTATGCTTGTTGTATGTTTAATGCATCGTTCACGCTCATGCATCATAGTTTTCAAAAAAAAAAAGAGCATGAAAAGGAATTTCCCGCATTAAGTTTCATGAAAAGAAATGGCTAAAAGAAAGGATATGAATGCATGTAATCTGGTCACATCCGGGGTGGGGTTCAGACATGGCTGTCCTGAGAAGAGGAGCATGTTTTTCTCCTGGTAGATAGAAAGGGCTATCTAACTGCGAGATGTGCCCTCTCTATCTGGTGAGAGTCAACCCCCGGTGACACCCTCTGTTATGAAATGTAAAGAATGAACATGACTGCATGATTTTATGAACTGCATATGCACGTCATGTATTTTCATTTACGTAGATTTACTGAGCCTTTAGCTCATAGTTTATCTCTATGGTGTAGGTGACTTCGATACAGGTGATGATGAGATTCCTTCACCCGATGTATAAGGTGGTTGAAGAGCTGTACCCGTGGGAGTGCGCTGTGCAGTTGGTGCCATTTTGACCCGTGGGAGCCAATGATAAGTATTTTGGGTGTTTTGGGATGTGTTCGGGCTGAAGGGTGTTAGTTAGGAAAAATGTATAGACTGTCATTTTAGATTGTTTGGTATCTGGATAGTAGATAAATTGATGTTTTGGTAAACTTAATTTATAAAACATTTAGCTAAGCCTTTTATATGGTAATTGAATGTATAGAGATTAAATGAATTTGGATGATTTGAGTCGGGCTATTGTTGTGATACAAATGTGCTGTTTTAGGTCGGTTTGATGGTTTTAGATTATGCAGGGGAAAGTGGTGAAAACAGCTCTCTGGACAAAATCCAGAGAGGTAGCCGATCGATCGCCAGAAAGGGGCGATCGTTCGGGTAATGGGTGAAACAGGGGGGAAATTGTATGAGTTTCAGTTAAGTGTTTTTGTAAGAAAGTCATCGTCCAAAGTCTGTGGACGATAAAGTTCAGTTAAGTGTTTCTGTAAGAAAGTCATCGTCCAAAGCCAATGTCCAAGTCCCATAGACGAATAAGTCCTGTGGACGAATAAGCCTCGGGGATGAATAGAGTCTGTGGACGAATGAAGTCTGTGGGCGAGAACTGTCGTCCACGTCGCCTTCTGCTTCTGTCGTCCACGTTGCCGTATGCTTATGTCGTCCACGTTATCTACTATTTCCGTCGTCCACTCTGTCTGCTATTTTAAACGTCCATTTTGTCTTCTGTTTTAAACGTCCATTCCGTCTTCTGTTTTAAACGTTCATTCTGCCTCTCAGTTCTGTCGTCCATCCCTTTGATGAAACCCGAGAGGAAAAATTTATTTTCTGCCCATATTTCTATTGTTTTAGCATTCGCACCTAAGTTTAATTTTATTTTAGGTTTTCACAAATGAATAGTCTTCCGCTGAATACCCGTGTACATGCATGATGAAAAGGATTGAACGAAAGTTTAAATTTTTCGTGATTTTAAGAATAGTACGAGGGTAAATTTACGAGGTGTTACAGTTATGGTATTAGAGCCGGTGGGTTTTAAAATCGGTTCTGTAGACTGCTCGACTGTGCATGCCACTACACGGACATTCTTCCTCAACGGTAATTACGTTTTATTTTATTTTCTTTTGTTTCTTAGGATTATTTGTTTTAACCTTTATAGGTGATAAAATGGTCCGCGCAAGAGACGCTAGAGACGAAGCCTTAGATAGGCTGACAGACTTGCTCGATCTTCAGGACAAACATTTGGATAGGCAGGCTCAGCAAATTGAACGGCTAGTAAACCGTGAGGATCACAGGGCCCGAGAGGTGGTCGTTCCAAACCATCAGGGTATGGAGAGGTTCCAAAAGCTACAGCCTCCTGTATTTAATGGACAGTCTACGAACCCCACTTTAGCCGACGAGTGGATCCGAACTATGGAGGACATGTTAGGGTACGCAGGAGTAGAGAACGGAAATAAAATCTCGTACGTCACTTTCCACCTGGCATTGGATGCTCGATTCTGGTGGGATTCTATTGAAGCTACTACAGACGTGACACTGATGAGGTGGGAATGATTTAAGACCGTGTCCGTTGATAAATACTTTAGCCGTATAGTAAGGGTGGCAAAAAGGGCAAAGTTCACGCAGCTGAAGCAGACTAGTTCGGTTGCGGAATATATTCAGAAATTTGAGGCCTTATCCCGGTTTGCACCGTGCTTAGTCAGCGATAATGAAGACAAGGTGCAACAGTTTATTGATGAATTAAAACTGGAGATTCGAAAGAGCATTATAGTGTCGGGCGTTTTAGATGTGCCCTACGGGAGATCGCAGCAAGAGCTATGGAGTTTGAGGCTGCAGAACTGACGTGTGTTAAACCAAGAGAACCGGCTAAGGGGTTCTTTCGAGATATTCAGCCTCGACATCAGGACAAAGACTGGAAACCACGAGCGTAACAACAACAACAACAAAGAGGAGTTAAAAGACCATATGAGGGAGGAAATGGCCAGGGTAAGGGAAAACAAGTACAGGGAACCCCTCCAAAACCTTTTGTGTCCTAAGTGCCAGAAAGAGCATAGTGGCGATTACCGATGGCGTACGGGTAAGTGCTATCAATGTGGAGAGGTTGACCACTATGTCAAGGATTGCCCAAAGTCAGGCAGAGATCAACCATGCAGGGATCAGAGGAGAGTTATGTCAAGAGTCTTTGCTTTTATCGAGCCTGGTGATATTGATAATGAGGCCAGACCTTCAGTTATTTCAGGTATGGTTTTATCTCAACAGTTAATGAAATGAAGAACATTAGAATAGAGAGGCAAGAGAATAGTCGAAGCTAGGTAAAGAGGGTTTCCTAGGTGAACCTCGACGAGAAGACTGTAGGTTGAATACAGGACGATATGGAAACACTTAGAATTTAGTTACTATTAGAAGGAATATCATATTCACTGTACACTTCTACCGCTCACATTCACTGTACACTTCTACCGCTCACATCCACCGCTCAACTTCTGCCAAGCCACATCCACCGCTGATCACATCCACCGCTCATATTCACTGTACACTTCTACCGCTCACATTCACTGTACACTCCTACCGCTCACATCCACCGCTCAACAATAACCGAACACATCTGCCGATTGACTTTCATCAAATACTTATATAAACTTCTGCTGATCACAAAACGACAGAATCTACTGCTTACATCTACCGCTCAACAGTAACCGAACACATCTGCTGCTTGACTTTGACCAAACACTTATATAAACTTACATCAACCGAACGCTTAACCAAAACTTATAAAGTCCCGACTCTAAACCATGCATTAACCGATCAATCGTCCCCTTTCTGACGATCGATCGGCTAGCTCTCTGGATTTTTGTCCAGAGAACTGCCTTCATATTCTTTCCTCTACAACTATACTCCCCTGTTTCATCAAAGACTACTCATGCTATACAAAACTTATAAAAAAATCATAAAATGGAAATTCATCTTCAATGACTATCCAGAAAGACCTTTTTAAACATAATCATACATGTAATATACCTGAATTAAACAGTACCAAACATCCTAAAATGAGTTTCTTTATATTTCTTTCTAACTAAACACCTCTCAGCCCGAATACATCCCAAAATTCCCAAAATACCTATTCTTTGCTCCCCCGGTCAAAAGCACCGACTGCACAGCACACTCTCACGGCATCCTTCTTCAATCAACTCGTTCTTCGGATGGAAGAACCACATTCTCACCTTGCTCAAGATTTCCTACACCATAAAAACATTATATGAGCTAAAAGGCTCAGTAAGCTTCGTAAATGAGACATGCATGTTGTGCGTATGCAATTAATAAAATCATACTGTTCTTTCGTACATTCATTTCTTTCATATCCTTTCGTTACATATTAGAGGGGTAGGCAACCTCTGCCCCACCTAAAGCAGACAACCTTTGTTCCACTTTAAGCATGGAATGCCAACTTCTAACCCCTGTTGACAACCTTTGCCCCACTTGAAACAGACAACCTTTGTTCTGTTCCCAGTAGGGAATGCCAACCTTGAGTAGACAACCTCTGCCCCACTTGAAGCAGACAACCTTTGTTCTACTTTAAGCAGGGAATGTCAACTTCGAGCCCCATAGTACCGTTTACATGCATTGCTTTAGTTCGTTCTTTCTTACATGAAAACGTATGCATAAATCCTTTTTCCATGCTTTTTCATTTTAAACATGATGCATGATTGTGAACGGTGCATTAAACAGAAAATCAAGCATAAAGCAGTATTAAAACCTAAGAAAACCTTGTAGCATAACAAATACCTTAACCTACCCATCCAATCTACTCCTAGACCATAAACTCACCAAATCCTCAATCAATGACAATCTTTATGGTGTAGGCCAATCGGCCAAGCAAGTCACGAATACTTACCTGATGTCCTTAGCAAACTGAGTGTTGTCCGTGTGCTTTGTTTACCTAAGCCAATTCACAACACTTGACATTAAAACCGAGCTTAATCAATCAAACTCCGAACTAAACAAAATCCCATTAATTCTACTTCACTATCCTCCATAACCATAAATATCTTCATTTCAACTGTATCTACTGTGAACCTAACCATTTTTACCGCACCCGATCAAACTTCAACCGAACCCCAGCTGTTTTACAACCCGAAAATCGAGAATAAACTTTTCAAAACCATAGAACCTTACCTAGAGTGTCGTTTGGAGAAGGAAATGTGAAGAATCGATCACCGGAACGGAAGAATCGCCAGCGTGAAAGGAGAATCGCCGTCTGGAAACCAAAATCGCCAAAGGAGGGTTTCTGGAGATTTTCGTGAAGTGCTAGAGAAAGGAAGGGGATTGTGGTGTTTTAATAAAACTTCTCATGGCAATTACCTTTTTGCCCCTCAATACTAAATCCTCACTTATTTAGTTAATTAGCCTATCGCTTCGGTTTCTCCAAATTTTTTTATTTCACCAAGTATTCCAATTTATCGCTGGGGCTCTAACAAAACTTCTCGTTCATAAAACGGGCTTAATTTACTATTATTACAAAAACGTATTTATATTACTAAGATTCAAAACCCGTAAAACCGGGTGTTACAGGATTGGATAGAAAAATTATACAAAGTGTTTGAATGCTATAACTGCTTGGAAAAGGTGGAATTGCAATTGGTTCCTTTTGAGCTTTCGGGTTATGCTAGTCTTTGGTGGGAAACCTTAAAGGCTCAAAGAAGGCATCATGGAGATGAAGATGTATTAACTTTGAAGGTAATATATTCACTAATGAGGAGGAGGTTTGTGCCTAGTCACTACAAATAAAAGTCGTTTTTATAAAGTCAAAACCTTAAGCAAGGAGCTTCATCGGTTGAGAACTATTTGATCAAATTTGAAACTCTCACGATTATGTGCGAACTAGAGGAACTGGAGGAACAAACCATTGTACGGTTTTTCAAAGCGTTAGCTAGAGAAATAGGAGATAGTTTAATTGTAACCTTTTGAAACCATGGATAGTGTGATTCAACTAGCCATGAAAGTTGAAAGGCAAAGAAAAAACGGAGTTAAAGAAGTTAGCTCTCTGTTTCCGTCACAACCTACCAATGCATACAAGCCACTAGCCAATGTTGATGAGAAAAAGTCAGCCTTGAAAGAAGGTTCAAAAAAGGTGGTAAAGGAGAAGAAGTTGGTTGAAAATATATCAAGACCAAAATCAAGAGACATTAAATGTTTCAAGTGTCTCGGTTTGAGGCATATTCCTTACCAATGCTCTAACAAGCGTGTGATGGTGCTAAGAAAAGGCAACAATGAGGTTGAGGTTGAAAGTGAAGATAGTCCTAGTGGAACCAACTAATGAGGAAAATGACTTCAATGAGGAGATATTCTATGCTCAAAAGAGCCACCTCCTTATGGTCATTCGAAAGGAACCTACCACTCAATTTCGAGATGAAGCATGCCAACGAGAGAGTCTTTTTCATGACCATTGTTTATCAAAGATAAGGTTTGTACCTTAATAATTGATAGTGGCAGTTGTACCAATGTGACATCTTTAGAATTGGTAGACAAAATGGGATTAGAAACTACTATGCACCTGCGACCTTATAAATTGAGATGATTAAATGACCGATAAGATATTAAATGTCCAAGCAAGTTATTTCTATTGGAGGGTATAAAGATGAGGTGCTATGTGATGTAGGGCCTATGAGTGTCAGTTACTTATTGCTTGGGAAGTCATGATAATTTGATTGGAGGGCCACACACGATGGGTTCACAAACTTTTATTCATTCAAATTTGGAGACAATGTCATTAAATTGTCTCCTCTCCGTCAGGATCAAGTTGTTTCGAATTTTGAGGTTAAGAAAGAGTGAAAGGACAATGAAGCACTGCTCATGTCAAGGAAGTCCTTGGATGCTCCTAATTTAAGGGTGACAATTGTGAATCGGTCTATACTAGAAGGAAGGGAAATATTTCCCCAATCCCCAACAAAGGTACCCTACATAAGCGTGTGGATTTGATAAACTTTAGGATTATGGATCAATCCCATAAAAAGTGTCTTGCGAAGGAGTGCATGAAGTGGAAGGAAACTCTTAACAAGTGCGACTGTTATGCCCCGCACGCCGACATCTTCCACATGCCATTGTTTAATTCTTCCTAGTGAATGCTAAGGTTCATGGTCTATCGATATCTCATACTCTTTTTTTCTTCGGCCTCCCAGGTTGGCGTTTTGTTACTAGCGGAAAAATTTTATGCATGTGTATTTCAAGCCACATGTATTGGCAACTAAGCGAATGAATGAAGTTTGAGTATATCTTGATATTAGTTTGTCAGTGTTAGCATTGATGAACATAATTTTATGGTGCAACCCTCATGAAATGCAGACATGAAATTGCATGGACACAAGGGACCCCAATAAGCTCTCAGATGTAACAATTTCGTGCACATCTACTCAAATCGACAACATATTGTTTGTTACCGTTGTTAATCTCAAATCGAGCAGCTCTTGCAAAAATAGAACTCTAATTCTGAGCTGTAAGTTCTAGCTTTGCAAGTTTCTTTCTTATCTGGGGACATAATAGGTATGTTGATTGAGCCATCTTTTCATGTCTTTTTACAATCTGAGACAACAAGCACTTTTTGATCATCCCGAAGATAGTCAATATTGGTTTGTTCCTCGTAGGTATTAAAAGTGCATTGATGGACTCATTCAAATTGTTCAATATCATGTCATATTTGGGGATCAAAGTGAATGCATGAGTCGTCCAAGATCTCAAATTAATTTCTCAGAGATATGCGTGGGTAGTTGGGTCAATGAATGAATAACTTTCTCATTTCTCTCTCAAAGTGGGGAGCTGGGGTTGCCCTAGATGCATTTCACGTCGCATATTTGTACAATTTCCCTCGCAACTATTTTTTAAAATTTTCACAGAGATGTTTGAGGCAGTAACGGTGTTCGGCCAGACAATAATATCTCTTTCACAACAAGCAATTAACATTTGAACAAACAAGGTAATCAACAACATAAGCATGTACGAACACGCAAATCTATGCTAAGGACCAAAGTGCTGCCTAAATTAGATCTACAAATTTCTTCTGCGTAAGACCACAATTTCTTCTATTGTTCGTCGCCCTTTCATTCATTCAGTTTTTAGGCTTCATTTCTTGCCCTTCTGGCCAGACTTTGTGTAATGTTGACTTTAAAGTCTTTCCTCACTATCTTGATAATAGAAGGAACTTTCCATGTATGATAACTTTTAAACCTGTCCAAATATTGGGTTGCCACATATTTTGCTTAAGCATGTTGAATTTCAATTTTTCGTGAACATTTGTGGGTTTCATTGAAATTATTTATTTGAAATGTAAGTTCATATTTTATTCTTCAAAGGATGCAATTGCAATTTACATATGTCTTAATAAACTGTTGTTAGTCGCCAAGAATCACTTTGAATAAATGTCAACCCATAACCATTCTTCAATGCATAATCTATGATTTTGTCTCTGATTTCCTTCAATGAACTATATTTCATTCACAAATAGAAACTCATCGCACAAACTTCGTGTACTAGTCTACGTTCGCACTCATCATTCTCTAAGTAGCATAATGAACGAAGCTCCTTCTCGTCTATGTTTTTGTTAACTAAACGACTAACTATTATGTTTTGACATTATAATGATAAATAATTATTATAATTCAATAAAGATTTTTTTAAAAAAAATATACATTACAGTTATATAAATTGAAAATATTTATGTATATTTAGTTCGTTAAGGCTCGTTTAGACCTCTTGGCTTGCAAGCCAGATCGCGTTGAAATTATTTTTGTTCAGGCTCGTTAGGCTTGGGTTGTTGGGCTTGCTTGACTTGTTAGACTTAGTGATCTAGAACTTTTTAAGGTCTGCTTAGCTTGGCCAGTTTATTTTCTCTACATTCCTTATTAGGATCACAAGTCATTGCCCCGACTAACTCAAACAAGCTACTAGAACAAAAGTTCATCAAAAAGTATAGTATTTTGTGCGATTGAGAGAGAGAGATGGACACTAGTCAATTTGGAAGAGGGACAATGGTCGATTTGGCGCTATTTGGGCAGTCGAGGATAGTCAAAAATTAGGTTTCGAGGGTTAGGGTTTGCAAACAGGGAGTGGAATTGGGGAAATGGGGGCCAATCCTTATATATTCTTGAGGATTGGCCCCCCGTTCTCGTGCCCTAAAATGTGAATGAGGGCCGTCCATGGAAAACGGAGACCCAACATGTGTGGTTTTATTACAATATTCATATTTTAAAGGTGAGTTTGTTAACGAAAATACTTTAATATCTATTTTGTTAATCATCCCAAATATTACCTTTTTTTAACAGTAGAACGTGAATAAATATAGCATAAACGCTTATGTACACGGACTAATCTCTTGGAACTTTTCATTAGTTTTTCTCCATAGAATGAGCCTATTACAGATGTAACAGCTCAAAAGGATGCCTTGATAGATAACAAATAGAAAGAAATAACCAGTCAAGAAATAATGAAGATCTACTGAGACCACAATCACAACGCCAATTTATAAGTTCATCAAATTAATAAATGATTTGCTATAACTTTCAACCTTCCCTAAATCAAGTCCATTTTAATATTAACTGATGATATTTGTTTCACTATTAATTTATTGAATATACCATATATTTTGCAATATGTTCTCTTTTTCAGTTAATATATAAAAACATATGTTAAATAAATAAAAAAAAACTTTAGTTAATAATTTTTCGGGTATAAACCAAAATAAACCCCAAACTATGAGATTTTTTAAAAATAAACCTTAAACTATAAACCCTAATAATTAAAACCTTAAACTATGAAAATCTAACAAAACAAACCTTGTCGGGTGGCTGATCACCACCTAGTCACTGTTTATGACTAGAAATGTGGGCCGATTTTAAAAGAATGGGGGACCATTCTATCAAGTGCTGACATGGCATTGGACTGCATAGAATGTGGGTCGAGGTGGGGGGTTGAGAAACCCCGTGCCACGTGCGTTGCACATGGAATGAGAACGGGGGTCCCACCCACATAACGACCCCCCGTTCTCAGGCTCTATGTTGAGAACAGGGGGTTGAGGTGGGAGGCGGAGACCCCCCAAGTGCATTGCACGTGGGTGAGAACGAGGGGTCCCCACTACCAGACGACCCCCCATTCTCATTAGACTCGGCCCACTATGCGGCCCCCCGTTCTTTAAATTATTGTTGAGAACAGGGGTCAGTGCCCTCGATCGGGGGCCTATCCCCGAGACTATATACTCTTTAGCTTCATTTTCACCCCAGGTCGTGAAAGAACTCTAAAACCTCTCTACCATTTTCTGCTTCAGCGAATTTTCTTTGTATTAGCAACATCGATGGAGTCTGATTTGAGTAGATCGTTTCATTTAACAACTTGTAATGTTAATATAGACTGATATTCGTATTCCACACCTATATATAGTGAGCTTCAGACATTCGATTACCTAGAAGGTAATGAAGAAATAGAGGTGCAATCGACGTCGAAAACTCTAGACTATGAGATTCAAACACCGGTCAACTCGGAAGATAATGAGGTGGAAAGCGTACCAGTAATAGAAGAAATTTCGAGGAGATTTTATTTGAGTAAAAATATAGTTATATAAATGCAATTAGATAAGAAATAGTAAAATACGCTTTGAATAATGGTTATGGGATCTGATAAGTGTGTATTTTACACACTTATTTATACTTTTTATACTTGATTTGATAAGTTTATTCTCAAATGTTTGAAGGAATTTGATAAATTTTGTGTAGAGAGTGCAGAAATTGTAATTATAACAGGTGGATGGAAAAGAGGTAAAAAGTCAAATATCAAGAGAAGAAAAGATGGAGAAAACAGCGAAGTTGAGAAACCACATAAGAAGCGATCTTTCTTCATACAATGCAGCGATCAATCTCCATTCAAATACAAGAAGACAGCGATCGTGCGCTGTACATGATACAAGAAGCAGCGATCGATTTCTATGAAATGCAGAAATCGATCGCTACATATTTGAAAGGGAGCAGCGATCGATATCTATGATATACAGAAATCGATCGCTACAAATATTGCTACATTTGCATAGAGATGCAGCGATCGATCTCTGTAACTTGGCAGAAATCGATCTCTGTAACTTGGCAGAAATCGATCGCTGATCAAATTACAATTATGGAAAGCTGATGTGTTTCAATCCGAGCCGTTCACTTGAATACAGATTTAATCCCAGCCGTTGATCGAAGTTGAAAGAAAACAATAAAACCTAAAGCAGACCTAAATTGCAAAGGGATTCAGAATTAGGCGGCGACAGAGAGCAACATCAAGGCGATCCGACTACTTCCAGCATAGTTTTCTTTTATTATTTTTATTTCTACTCTTTCGTTATGCAACTATTTAATATTATCGTCATTTATTTACCTTTTAGCATGAACTAAACGTTTGTTCTAGGGTTTCGATGTAGCCTAGTTATGATTATTTGTTTTTCTTAATTCAAGTATTTAATTTCCTGTTTCTGTTATGTGTTGAGTAATCTATTCTGAACGTAATGCTTAGGTTTGCTTGATCACCAAAACTAAGAACTTTAGGGTTGATTCGGGATGCGAGAGCGGAGAATTTAACCGTGCACTGAATAGTTTGCCTTAAAAAGGATCCTAGGCTAGAGATAGTTAGGACGTTTGAGTGGTAATATAATTTCTTGTTCCTAATGTATTCAATTAATTCTCAGGATTAGAGACCGAGAGGTGATAATTCGTTAGTTGAATAAGTTTATCTTTGCTCGAGAGAGATTGATAAATATTTTCGTGAAATTGCCATCAACACATAGAAATAGGATTTAACTATTTGAATTATGTCTGATAAATAGGATTAGCTAAGTGAAATCGGAACCCTGGATTTTCTCAACATATAATCTTACTTCTTTATTTTAGAATATTTTATTTAAATTGTTCACTTATTTTATTTGAATTATTTTAGTTTTAAAAATCCAAATCACTAAATTTATTGTTTCTTTTCAAATTAAACTAGAAATTAGATATTCAACTTTTAACATAATTATTCCTCGTGGGATCGACACTCGTACTTAATACACACTTTATTACTTTTGCGACACGTGCACTTGCGTAGTACGATTTTTCGCAACAAGTTTTTGGCGCCGTTGCCGGGGAATTAATTTTGTTATTTTTGAATTATTTGATTTTAGTTTATATTTGAAATTTTATTATTTATTTATTATTTATTTCTTTTATTATTGTAAGCTTAAATTATATTATTTGCACATTACAGGTGTATGCGAAAATTAGGTACTGCCAACCTAATCCCTATCGACCTTGAAATTGAACGAACTTGTCGCCGAAATCGAAGGGAAACAAAACAAACAATTATGGCAGATGATCAAAACGCAAATCTGCAACAGAGGGTTGAAGTGGCAGAGGTCGGACGACGAACTTTGCTCGATTATGTTATGCCATCCATGGACGGGATTCAATCAGCAATTCGGAAACCTGCTATCACGTGCAATAATTTTGAAATAAAGCCGGGAACCATACAAATGATGCAGCAGTATCAATTCTGTGGTCTGCCTAACGAGGATCCAAAAGATCATATTGCAAGCTTCGTTGAGGTCTGTGACACATTTAAATATCATAATGTTTCTGATGATGCTGTTAGACTTAGGTTGTTCCCCTTTACACTAAGAGATCGCGCTAAGAACTGGTTAAACTCCTTACCCCCGAATACAATTACAACGTGGAATGAATTGGTTCAGAAATTTCTATCCAAATTCTTTCCCTTTGAAAAGATGGCAAGACTTCGCAACGAGATCACCAATTTTACTCAATTCGATGGTGAGACAGTTTATGAAGCATGGGGCCGATTCAAGGAACTTTTACGAAAATGCCCCCAACATGGTCTACCACAATGGATGCAAATACAGACATTCTTCATCGGCCTATCACCTTCTACACGGACTCTTGTCAACTCTGCAGCTGGTGGGTCACTATTATCTAAGACAGAAGTGGAGGCATTTAACCTGTTAGAAGAGTTATCCCTCAATAATGATCAGTGCCCAGTTGAACGTCAGATTTTGAGGAGGCAATCAAATACACCAGAAATGGAAGCAATAAGAGCATTGACTACACAAGTTGCATCTCTCACTCAGCACATCCAAGGAAATCAAGCTATAGTTAATGCAATTCAGTCACCGATCATGCAATGTCAATGGTGCCAAGGACCACATGCAAGTGAAAACTGTCAGCAAGGGAACCAAATGGTTAGAAGTTCATCTGAACAAGCCCAATATGTGGGAAATTATACTAGACCAACATACCAGAATTCGGGGGATTATTATAATGGGGGGCGCAACAACCACCCAAATTTCTCATGGAAGAACCCGAACAATACTATTCAGATGCCACAAACTAATCAACCGGGACCTCCCTTTCTAGAAAGAAAATCTAATCTAGAGGATTTAATTGCCAAGATGGGAGAGCGCACCAGTAATATGATTGCTGAAATGGGGGAGCATACTAATAAATTTATGGCTGAAACGCGTACTACTCTGCAGAACCAATCCGCACAAATTCGAAGCCTAGAGACGCAAATGGGCCAGATGGCAGCTGCACTAAATGGACGCCTTCAGGGCACATTACCCAGTTCCACTGAAATCAACCCCAGAGAACAATGCAATGCCATCACACTTAGGAGTGGAGCAGTGATTGAAAATTGCGTCAAGGAAAATAAGAAAGTGGTCGCACATGACGGAATGCATTCGTCATCATCCGAGTCCACACCCAAGGATCAAGAGCTACTGGAAGCTCCACCTCAGATTCCGAAGGAGATCCTCCTAAAAGTTCCTTTTCCACAAAAACTGAAAAACCTAGGAAGTTTCACTATTCCATGCGCAATTGGAGATTCTATATTTGAAAGGGCACTTTGTGATTTGGGAGCCAGCATTAACCTGATGCCTCTATCCATATTTCGGAAGCTTGGTATAGGTGAAGCAAAGCCCACAAGTGTAGTTCTGCAAATGGCCGATCGCTCTATTAAGCATCCGTATGGGTTGATTGAAAATGTCCTTGTCAAAGTCGACAAGTTTATTTTTCCCGCGGATTTCTTGATTCTTGATATGGACGAAGACCGTGACATCCCAATAATATTAGGTCGTCCATTTTTGGCAACAGGAGGTGCTATCATTGATCTTAGAAAAGGAGAGCTCAAATTGCAAGTTCACGATGACGAGGTGACATTCAAGGTGTATAAATCAATGAATTACCCCACAGCTAACGATGAGCCAATTGATGATAATTTTTCAGTCAAAGAGCTTCCGGCAATTGATAAGTTAGAAAAAGGGAAAAGAGTAAAGCCGTATTTTAACGGGATGTTTAAAAATGATACAACCATTATTCTCCGTGCACCAGACTAGCAAGAGGCTTACAACGTCAAGCTGATGACGCTAAAACAAGCGCTTGGTGGGAGGCAACCCACCCAAGTATCCTTTTTAGTTTGCTATTTCAATTTTTGTTTGCATTAGTTTTGTTTATTTTATTTTTTTATTTTTATTTCATTTTATTAGTATTAAATTATTAAAAAAAAAAAAAAAAAAAAAAAAAAAAAAAAAACATCTTTTATAACCCATTTGTTATTTATTTTTATTTTTTGTTTTTATTTTATTTCTTATCATTATTATTATTATTACTATTTTTTTTATTTATGTTTTAGTTTCTTAAGTCATTTTATTTTCTCTATTTTCTTTATTTCTTGTCTTTTATTTTTATTTTTCTTTAAATAGGTTCCGATTAAGTCATTTTATTTTCTTTTTATCATTTAATTTTTTCTTCTTTCTTACTGTTATTTTTAATTTTCTTTAGTTTATTATTTTATTGTCTTTTTATTTATTTATTGTTTCTTTTATGTTATTTATTTTTCTGCTTTTAAATAGGGTCCAATTTAGTTATCTTAAATTCTGTTATTCATTTTATCATTTTATTTAATTTTAATTTTAATTTTTTTGTTATGTTATTTATTATTTTCTTTTCTTTTTATCTTTCTTTTTCTTGTTCTAAGTAATTTTTATTTTAGATTAATTAGCCATTTATTTTCCTGAATTTATTTTTCCTTATAATTTTTATTTTCTTTTATTTTCCTTTATTTTATTTATTGTATTCTGTTTCTATTTCTATTTTTTAATTCGTTCCTTTTATCTTTCTTTCTTTTTATTTTCTTCTTACTTAATTTTTTCTCTCGTATTTTCATTTCCCGTTTCAAGTATTTTCATTTTCGGTTTTTATTTCTTCATTTAGTTGTTTATAAAAAAAAAAAAAAAACAGTTCTTGATAGATTGCTCTCTCGACCGAAGCTCTACCACACCATTGCCGGGCCCCACAAGAGGTACACTATCCCATTTCCTAATTTTTGTGTATGATTTATTCTTTACATTGAGGACAATGTTTATTTCAAGTTTGGGGGGGGGGGGGGGGGGGGTTTATTTGGATATTATTTTAAATTGATAAACATGTTTAGATTAGTAAGTCTGCTTAATATTTTGAATTTTATGGTATGATTATTTATTTCATTTGTTTAAAGTGTCGATGACTGCAACGTTGATTAATGCATGTTTCAACTTCTGAATAGATTCTGAGATAGTATGATTTGTGATAGTAGCATTGATTGGAACTTAGGAAGTTAGACTTGTTTGTGTGGAATTGTTCATTCTTGTTTAAATTTAGCTGATAATGATATAAATTGTTGTCTTGAGATCGAGAGCCTAAACACAGTAAGGGAGTGCTTGAGTGTAAACACTGAAAGGGAGTGAGCTCCAGTTAAAATTAGTGAGTGATTAGTGAGTATTAAATTGTTCTTGGTTTTGCCCTGCATTCATGAATACAAATTATGATTTTTGCAGAAATAAGAGAATGACTTAGGCCATTTTTGAATCGTTTGAGCTTTTATTGACATACCTCATTTGTGTCATTTAAATGGCACCCTTAGTCTCCTATTTGAGCCTTCATTTACCACTATTTTGTCAACCCTAACTTAGCCTACCATGAAATTATTTTGACTATCCTGTTTATTGAGCACAGGGTTGTTGGTACATATTATGGGGAGAGTTGGAGAAAGTAGTGATGAGAATCAAAGCTAAGTCTTTTGTCAATTGTCTAAGTTGTTAGTATTTTGAGATTTTATTGTTCCTGCAAAAAAAAAAAAAAAAAAAAAAAAAAAAAAAAAAAAAAAAAGGTAGAAAGTTGAATTGTTCAATAGTAGAACAATCTTTTATATGCTATTTGATTTGTTGATTAGTATTTGTATTTTATGTTTGTTAGTAAAGACATTGACAAAGGAGTTGGTTTTAAAAAATAGAGAGTGAGACAAGTTTGGGGGGATTATTGAGTTAACTATTAGAAAAGAGTTCAAGTGAGTGTAAGAAGTGAGGGTGACATAAGGATGGATTGTGCTCTAGAGTTTCGTTTGAATCCAAAAATTTCCTACCTTATAAACCTGGCCGTACATTACAAGCTTAATTAAAGACCTATCGACTTTTATTCTGTTTACTCATATTTGTTATTAGTGAATAATGGGCAAGACTGATGAACAATAAGAGTGGATGGAGTGTCCCTGAGAGGTATTTTTGATTTCCCTTCTCATAAGACACAATTATAGATCTATCAGTTAAACGAGAATGAGTTTGAGCATATACACACACAAGTATTTCTGATTAAATTTCTCTCAATGCGATATCATGAGTTGTATTATTGAAAGTGTTTATTTAGATGGTTGTTTGCATGCAAATATCAAGCTGAGACAAAATACTGCGAACTGTGATTTAGATAATTTTACCATGGAAATTTTAAATATTTTGCAAACTTAAAATTTTAGAAAATTCTGGATAAACTTTGTTAGAATTCTATGCTTATTGTTGTTCGCTTGAGGACAAGCTTTCATTCAAGTTTGGGGGTGTGATAAGTGTGTATTTTACACACTTATTTATACTTTTTATACTTGATTTGATAAGTTTATTCTCAAGTGTTTGAAGGAATTTGATAAATTTTGTGTAGAGAGTGCAGAAATTGTAATTATAACAGGTGGATGGAAAAGAGGTAAAAAGTCAAATATCAAGAGAAGAAAAGATGGAGAAAACAGCGAAGTTGAGAAACCACATAAGAAGCGATCTTTCTTCATACAATGCAGCGATCAATCTCCATTCAAATACAAGAAGACAGCGATCGTGCGCTGTACATGATACAAGAAGCAGCGATCGATTTCTATGAAATGCAGAAATCGATCGCTACATATTTGAAAGGGAGCAGCGATCGATATCTATGATATACAGAAATCGATCGCTACAAATATTGCTACATTTGCATAGAGATGCAGCGATCGATCTCTGTAACTTGGCAGAAATCGATCGCTGATCAAATTACAATTATGGAAAGCTGATGTGTTTCAATCCGAGCCGTTCACTTGAATACAGATTTAATCCCAGCCGTTGATCGAAGTTGAAAGAAAACAATAAAACCTAAAGCAGACCTAAATTGCAAAGGGATTCAGAATTAGGCGGCGACAGAGAGCAACATCAAGGCGATCCGACTACTTCCAGCATAGTTTTCTTTTATTATTTTTATTTCTACTCTTTCGTTATGCAACTATTTAATATTATCGTCATTTATTTACCTTTTAGCATGAACTAAACGTTTGTTCTAGGGTTTCGATGTAGCCTAGTTATGATTATTTATTTTTCTTAATTCAAGTATTTAATTTCCTGTTTCTGTTATGTGTTGAGTAATCTATTCTGAACGTAATGCTTAGGTTTGCTTGATCACCAAAACTAAGAACTTTAGGGTTGATTCGGGATGCGAGAGCGGAGAATTTAACCGTGCACTGAATAGTTTGCCTTAAAAAGGATCCTAGGCTAGAGATAGTTAGGACGTTTGAGTGGTAATATAATTTCTTGTTCCTAATGTATTCAATTAATTCTCAGGATTAGAGACCGAGAGGTGATAATTCGTTAGTTGAATAAGTTTATCTTTGCTCGAGAGAGATTGATAAATATTTTCGTGAAATTGCCATCAACACATAGAAATAGGATTTAACTATTTGAATTAGGTCTGATAAATAGGATTAGCTAAGTGAAATCGGAACCCTGGATTTTCTCAACATATAATCTTACTTCTTTATTTTAGAATATTTTATTTAAATTGTTCACTTATTTTATTTGAATTATTTTAGTTTTAAAAATCCAAATCACTAAATTTATTGTTTCTTTTCAAATTAAACTAGAAATTAGATATTCAACTTTTAACATAATTATTCCTCGTGGGATCGACACTCGTACTTAATACACACTTTATTACTTTTGCGACACGTGCACTTGCGTAGTACGATTTTTCGCAACAGGATCAAATTGACTAAAAGTGAATCTTGGCACCTAATGGCAGTGTGTGAAGACGGATGTTATTGGCGACTTCATGTTTCGAAGATGCAAAGTGAGATTACATTTTAAATAAAAAGTTTTAACAATTCTCACAGCTATTCAATGAAAATTGAGAATCGACACGCTACTGCAAAATGAATGGCAAATCATTATTTGGATATGTTCAAAAAGTCAAAATACATCGGAAATTCCTTCCATTATCGAGACGGTGAGGAAAGATTTGAATGTCAAAATTACACCAAGTCTTGCTAGGAGACCAAGAAGCAAAACTTGAAAACTTAATGAAGGGAAGAACGACGAACAATACAAGCTATTGTGATCGTACGCAGATGAAATACGTAGGTCAAATCCGGGTAGCACATTGCGCATACATTCTTACTTGGTGGGCTCTGACGGTAATGAGACATGTGTATTCCAAAAAATGTTCTTGTGTATGGCTGCTTGCAAGGCAGATTTGCTAAAGTGTTGTAGACCTATTATCTGTTTGGATGATTGTTATCTAAAGGGCTCATGTCCCGGTCAATTACTCACAGCCGTCAGTATTGATAGCAACGATGAAATATATCTCGTTGTTGTTGCTAATGTAGAATCAGAGTGTATGTACTCATTGACGTGCTTTTTGCAAATATTGAAGCAAGACCTACAGACTCAATCGGGATATGGATGGACATTTGTTTCGGATCGACAAAAGGTATAATACATTTTCAATTGTTATTTGAAATATTTGTCTTTGTTGTATTAGTTATATTGTTTTATGCTGACTTTATTGTTCCTTCAAATAACAAGGGTTGTTGCCTGCTGTGCAGCGGGAATTATCGTTAGCCGACCACCGCTAATGCATTTAGCATATGTACACAAATTTTAAAAATCAATTTTGGGGTAGAGTATAAAAAGCTGCAATGTGAAATGCGGCCAGGGTAACCACAACTTATCATTTCGAGAGAGAAATGAGGAACTTATATCAGATTAACCTGGATGTCCACGCATATCTGTGAGACATAGACCCTAGATATTGAGCTAGTCATGCATTTTTTTCAATTCTCAAGTGTGAATTGGGATTAAATAATTTATACGAGTCTTTCAATGCAGTTCTGACCATGTTCGAAATGATCCAAAAGTGCTTGATGAATAGGATTGGGAAAAAATATGAGAAATTTGTCTCATCAACAAACATCTTGTGTCCTCAGAAAAGAAAAGAGCATGTGAAGCTAGAACATGCAGCTCGAAATTGGAGTCATTTGTTTACGAGAGATGCTCGTTTTGAAGTCAGCAACGGCAACAAACAATGTGTTGTCAACATGAATGCAGGTGCGTACAATTGTCACAGTTGGGAGCTTACTAAAATCTCGTGTGTTCATTTCATTCCCTGTATTCGTTTCATGAGGCTAGCACCGGAAAATTACGTCCATTAATACTATCACCTAGCAACTTATCAGATGAACTAACACTTCATTCGTCCCATTAGTGGCCAACACATGTGACCGCCCAAAGAAAATATGAATGAAATCCTTCGGCCCAAAAAAAAGCGCCAACCTGGTAGGCCGAACAAGAAAAGAGTGCGAAATATCGACGAGCCGGCAAGTTTGACAATTACTAGGAAGGACTGTACGATGTTGTGTCGTATATGTCGGCGTCATTGGCATAATAGTCACACTTGTCCTGACAGGGGATACACTTCAGGTGTTGTTTTCGCTTTTTCTTCGCAAAACACATTTATGGATTTCAACACATTTGTCGAGACGCAGGTATATTTCAACACATTTTGTAACGCCCCCGAACCCACCCTGGCTCGGAGCGCTACTTGGCTCACTTTAACCCCAATAATTTAAATAAAATCGAAAACAGCAGAATTTAAAACTAAATCTCCCAAAGCTCTCTTATGTCATACCTAGCTGGCTAGACTCACTAATTTTCCTTAATCCTAACCTTTAAGCACCACGGCGTCCTTCCTGAAAATTTCGGCAAAGTAACGCCTGAAAATGGCGCCTGCAAAATGCTAGATACCTGCAAATGAATAAATCCCAACCAATCCAGAATACTCCTCATATACTTATCCAGCATACGAAATCACCAAATAGCAGTAAAGAGGGAAACTAAAATACTAACATCCCTAAGTGAAGAAAGTCCACAGTATAGGGCGACACATCACCCTTAACTATGACTATATACAACAATTACAAATAGCTATACCATAACTCTCAAAACATCAATAAAAAAGAAAGTTACGCATTCCTATCATTTCTACAAACAGACATTTACAATAATCTGCCAAAAGACAGCCCACATCCCCCGAAGACCAAGGTCGAGGCGCCCTGACAACTGCCCGCACCGGCGTGCCCCGTGTGCCACCGACTGCCGCCTTACCCTGGCTCCCTCGTCTAGCTCACCTGTGTACCTCGTCACCTACACCACAGAACACACACACGTAAGCTTAATCTTAGCAAGTAGGGGATAACAAATATAAACATGCATCACGACTTTCACACAACCCTAGCACAAACAGTTTTACTAATAAAGTTTGCCTGCATCGACAGATGCCTTAGTTGCCTGCACCAAAAGGTGCCTTAGTTGCCCGCACCCAAAAAGGATGCCTTATTCTTTAACTGACTACCATGTCAACAATGCAACACAACAACACGACATCTACACTTAACATCGAAGCGTTCGCAGAACCTTCTACATAACATCGAAGCGTTCCCGGAACTTTCTACTTAACATCGAAGCATTCACGAAACAATCTGCTTAGCATCGAAGCATTCACGGAACCTTCTGCATAACATCGAAGTGTTCCCGGAACCTTCTGCTTAGCATCGAAGCGTTCCCGGAACCTTCTGCTTAGCATCGAAGCATTCCCGGAACCTTCTGCTTAGCATCGAAGCGTTCACGGAACCTTCTGCTTAAAATCGAAGCGTTACTGGAAACTTCTGCTTAACATCGAAGCATTCACGGAACCTTCTGCTTAACATCGAAGCGTTCCCGGAACCTTCTGCTTAACATCGAAGCGTTCACGGAACCTTCTGCTTAACATCGAAGCGTTCCCGGAACCTTCTGCTTAACATCGAAGCGTTCACGGAACCTTCTGCTTAGCATCGAAGCGTTCCCGGAACCTTCTGCTTAGGATCGAAGAGTTCCCGGAACCTTCTGCTTAGCATCGAAGCGTTCCCGAAACCTTCTGCTTAGCATCGAAGAGTTCCTAGAACCTTCTGCTTAGCATCGAAGCGTTCACGGAACCTTCTGCTTAGCATCGAAGCATTCACGGAACCTTCTACTTAGCATCGAAGCGTTCCTGGAACCTTCTGCTTAACATCGAAGCGTTTACGGAACCTTCTGCTTAACATCGAAGCGTTCACGGAACCTTCTGCTTAACATCGATGCGTTCACGGAACCTTCTGCTTAACATCGAAGCGTTCACGGAACCTTCTGCTTAACATCGAAGCGTTCACGGAACCTTCTGCTTAACATCATACATTCCACTCCCACAATTTGCAAACAATGTTCAAACAATGCAACCAACACAACAACGTAATGCAACAACTTAACACAACACAGTACGACAACACAACACAACACCAAACAAAACAACCCAAAGCAAAACAATAACTCAACAAAATACGAAGCAACACAAATAACCATTAAACCTTACCGTTCTATGGTGTAGGCCCGAAGTCAACAAACACTCATCCTCTACTTACCTGGTTGCTCGAAATTCAATTATCCACTTCGCCCGATAATTTACTCGTGCAATTACCTAACAAATAAGGAAAAATTCACTTAGTAACAACCTAAGAGATTCCAAGAAATCAACTAACTTAAACTAACCCTAACTTTTTAACCTAAACACTCAAACTCGATTTTTCCCCCAAAATTGACCGTTTAACTTCAAACAGTCGTAACTCGCTCGTTTTTTAACAGATTTCGACGCGCCACCCCAATTCGGAAACCTCTACACGTCTACTATCCATTGAAATGATTACTTTAACCAAACAAATATATTAGCCAACCCGAAAACCCCTCAACAGAATCGGCCCCGTAAGTGTTCCATCCCGGTTTTTGTGTAACTTCCATCCAACCCTTAATTTAATCACCCAAACAACCTAAATCATCCATTCAACAACTAAACCAACCAATTTGGAAAGAAAACAAGAATTTGAACTCCAATTGTCAGATTCCATGGTTATGGTTTTCCAAACCCTAACCAAATCCATCAAAACTACCCTAAAAACTCTAAAAACCAACCCTAATATGTATATAACTTAAAACCCACATGATTTTACCTTAAAAACCTTGAAGAACCTTGATGGAATGAAGCTTTGAAGGGCTTCAATGGCTGCCGTCGATGGAGGGAGGAGAAGAAGGAGACAATTGCTTTACTTTCCCAATTTTTCTCTTTTTATAAAACCATTTGTTTTTCTTTATTTTATTCAATTAATAATCAATTGAAATTACACTTAAAACCCTCCCATTCTCCTCCAACGTGGCTGCCATCCTTCACCACATTTTCCACTAACTTTTCATCACAAACTCTTCTTTCCTATTGGTTGCTATCTTCTTTGACTTTTCAAACCTATGCTTTTTGACTTTTCTATTTCTTTTCAAAACTAATCCATGATTCTTTTGATTTGTCAACCTCTCTTTTCCTTTCTCTTTTTCTTCCAACGTGACTCACTCTTTAACCACCATTTCCTTCAATTTTCCAAGTTTTCTATTGGTTATTAAAACTTGCCTTTGAATTTTCAACATCCTTTAATTACTTTTTGACTTTTTAACTATTCTATTTCCTTTTCTTCTCTTGACTTTTCCAACGTGAATCAACAATTAAATCCAACTTTTTCTTCCATTTATTTCATTTACAAAAATTTCCTATTGGTTGGTTGTTAAGGCTTTTGACTTTTCAAACCCTTTGGTTTGAATTGTCAAACCACATTTTTTCCCTCTCTCTTCCACTTCAAAGCACAACAATAATCTTGAATAACACGTCTAACCTAAGGCTACGCACGTTATAGGAATTTCTCGGGTGTTACACATTTCGCTCAAAATATTGTCGTCATTATGTGCAGATATATTTTCTAATATTATTTTCATTATGTGCAGAGATCTTCTACACACGGCTCACGCAGAAATTGATGATTATTTTTCCTATAATTTGTGTAGTTATTATAATGTGTCATGTCTGGATCTATTGTAATATGTAATTAATTAATTTATTATTATGTGTAATGTATGTATTTATTATAATTTGTAATTTAATAGATTTATTGTAATATGTAATTAATGGATTCATTATTATGTGTAATGTATGTATTTATTATAATTTGTAATTTAGTGACATAAAGTTGAAAAATTAGGCAAAATTTCATTTGTTTTATGACTCCCTGATAGAGTGCCTAACCGGCTGTTCTCAGAAACCGTGGGGTGAGTGCGGCATGGAGACTCCCCGTTCTCATCCCGCAAAAATGGTCTCCTGAGAACGGGGGGCCGTCAGGTGGCGGAGACTCCCCGTTTTAAACCCACGTGCAACGCACATAGAAAGGGGGTGTCTTCACCCCCTACCTCGACCCCCCGTTCCACGCGGTCCAGTGGCACGTCATCATTGGACAGAACGGCCCCCCGTTCTTTTAAGCAAACAGTGATCAGCCACTTGACATGGTTTGTTTTGTTAGATTTTTATAATTTTATGTTTTAGTTGTTTGGGTTTATAGTTTATGGTTTATTTTGAAAAATCTCCATAGTTTGAGGTTTATTTTGATTTTTACCTTAATTTTTCTTTTACCTAGGCCCCACTGTATTGAAATAATTGCATTTTATATTAAATAAAACATGTGCCCCATTGGATACGGGAGGTTTCACCCAGAGAATCTAAATTTAATTTATTGATAAAAACACAACTTAAATCTTAACCTATATAATAACAATGAATCTTAGCTTATTTTTTTAGCCAAATTAAACAGCGAGTGATTTAAGCTTACAATTATTATTTCTACTAACTTTTATACATGTTGAGCACGTGATCTATTCAAATGTAAGGCCTCCCTTGGATTTTAAGCCCTAAGAAACTTGAAATTTTCTTTCGGTGATCTTCTCCTTGCTTTAGGACCTCTCTTCCTTATGACACGACTTGGAAGCAAATTAAGAAAGAAACATTGGGTTGAACGAGCCGATTTTCGAAGAATACTTAATCGCCTAGCCGATTTTCGAAAGACTTAATAAAAAAATAAAAAAGAAACCTATAGGAGATAACTTTCTGGCAAAACAATCCCCCTAAACCTCGAATTCATACCATATCATATACTTTGATACAAAGCCATAATAAAAATTCATAAGAACTTGGCAAAAAAATTGACAATATTAAACTAACCTACAAATAGATGGTGAACTCAATGACAGAATTGGCAATAGATGTAATTTTTAAAAAGTTAGGAAAATGATTCAAACTTTTTCAAGAACAAATGCAATAATATTGACTGAACATCAAAAACTTTCTTTTGAAACACCGTAGAATCAACATGATAAATACACTTAGATGTGTTAATGCATATATAAATAAATGATTATATAGATTGAAAATGTTTATAAATATCTCAATCCACATACAATAAATGTGAAAAACACTTGCCTAAGGTCCCACAGATGACATATACTTAAAAATTGTCATATGCCATGATTAATCCTACCGACGAAATAGTACACCCAATGCTTTACCAACTCACAAAAAAAAAAAGGAAATACATCTATGCCATCAATTATCAGTCTATTTAAAGCCATGACTTCACCATCAACTAAATATATCACAATAAATCTATATGGCTTAGTGTTGCGATGCAAACTCAATCACACCGCGAGAAAATAATAAAAAATAATAGAGAATAGTGAAAGAAGAATTGAGACACAATAATTATGTGGTGCGGACAAAATTGTCATACATCCACGACACAAAATTCTAACAGCAAAGTTTTATTCAAGAATCAAGAAAGTAAGAGTTTTTTGTAATGCTGCAATATCGCCTGCAACATTACGCTGAATACAAAAGACGACGTTCCTCACCAAGGAAGAAAACCCTACAGAGCACCCATTCTCTACAACTTTCTACCTCACTTGTTTTCTCATTGATTCTCACTCTTTATTCTTTCCTTACAACTCACTCACTCATTAATATAGAAATAAGAATATTACAATACTAATAAGGAAATAAATAAACGTAAATCTGGAAAGAATAAACAACAAAATCTGAACTAATATTAACAATCTCCTCCTCGGTTCAAATTTTGAAAACATCTTCATGCTGCTACACGAAACATGTACATCCTTCATTATAGACTACCTTTCTTTCACACCCACCAAGTTTAAACAAAACTTAAACTTGGAAACTAGAATAACTTTCGTATGAACATTAGTAGAAAATGTCCTCGGTATCAATCTTCTGAATTTTCACTTCACCCCGATCAACAACCTCTTGAATAAAATGAAACTTCACATTAATATGTTTTGATCGTTCAAGTAAAACTGGGTTTTTTCATAAGATATATTGCACTCTGACTATCACATAAAATTGTCGGAACAACAATCAACACACCAAGCTCTGAAACTAACCCTCTCATCCAGAGAGCTTCATTAACATCTTCCATTGCGGTAGTGTACTCTGCTTGTGTCGTGGACAAAGTTACCGTCTTTTGTAATTGAGTCTTCCAACTTATAGCTTCTCCATAAGATGTAAATACATACTCAGAAGTAGAACGCGATGAGTCCAAACAAACAGTAAAATCGGAATCAACAAATTCGATTACAGATTATGCTATTGATGCTAAAGTAAATGTTGCTACATTCATTTCATACGTCAGTTTCATTTCCAAAGAACGCGATATGTATCTCATTTTCCACTTCACAGCATTCCAGTGACATTTCCCACGAGCTGACATAAATCTTCTGACAACACTTCCAGCATACGGAAGATCCGGCTAAGTACATATCATCGGATACATGATACACCAGACGATATTTGCATAAGGAATTTTTGCCAGAAACTGTTTTTCAAATTCGTTCTCTGGAGCTTGCAACTTTGTCAGTTTAAAATGAGCACCCAATGACGTGCTAACAGACTTCAAATTTTGCATATCAAACCGCTCAAGAACACGCTTCAAGTATTCTCCTTGGAAAAGTTCTAGAATACCTCTTTCTCTATCATCAAAATTTGAATCTCAAGAACTTTCTTCGCCGCACCCAAGTCCTTCATATCAAACTATTTTTCGAGTTTCTCCTTTAAATTATGAATTTCTAGCTTATCTCTTCCTGTAATCAAAATCTCATCCACATATAATAGCAAATACAATGCTCCTCCTGATGTTGTGATTTTCACATAAACACAACTATCATATTTTCTTTTTACAAGCCTGAATCTACATATAAAAGCATTAAAGTTTAAATTCTATTGCCTTGGTGACTACTTAACGCCATAGGGAGATTTTTTCAGAAGATAAACCTGATTCAGATTTCCATTCTCAAACCCTTCTGGTTGTTCTATGAAAATGGTTTCCTCCAAATCCCTATGTAAGAATGTCGTCTTCACATCCATTTGCTCTAATTCCATATTTTGTGTCGTCACAATCGATAACAATTACCTTATCGAAGTTTGTTTCACAACCGAAGAGAATATTTCATTGAAATCTATCCATTCACTTGCGTGAAGCCCTTGGCAACTAATCTTGCCTTGAACCTTGGTTTACCCTTGCTGTTCATATCTTTTTTTTAGCTTGAAGATCCATTTACAATCAATCAATTTTTTCTTTTCTATTTTTTTCACAAACACCCATGTGTTGTTCTTATGTAGCGATATCATTTCTTCATTCATAGCATTAATCCAGTCACCCTTATCCTTGCAGCTACTAGCCTCTTTGTAAGTCACAGGTTCCTCATTCTCAAGATCAGCCAAAACCAGAAGGGCATATGCAACGGCATCCGCATATTTGAGATGATGATTTCACCACTCGTTTAGTTCAGCCGCGTGTGAGTTGATCGTCCATCACTTCTCCTTCTTCTAATGAACCTTCTAACTCAGAAGTAACATGTTCAATATGCTAATTATTCACTTGAGAAATATTTCAAGAGCTAAACTCATCCACCTCATCTTGAAACACAATTTTTGTAGCGTCACTCGACCAGACTTTCGTCTCCAGAGTCAACTATAAATTCAATGGTAATTCTTTCTCATTGAATACCACATCATGGGTAAGAATTATTTTATGCTCATCAGGTTCAATACACCACAACTTGTATCCTTTCACGCCGTCAGGATACTCTAAGAAAACATACATCTTTGCTTGAGGCTTCAGTTTCTCCTGTTTCATGTGTGCATAAGCGGCACACTCTAACACCTTTATCCCCTTATATTTTGCCGGTCGCCCATGTCATATCTCAATAAGAAATCTTATAGTTTTGACAACTTTCACCAATGATGACTTGGGTAAACCCGATCTATGGAGCATACATCTTACCCTTTATAAGATTATTTGATTCATTCTCTCGTCCAAGCCATTCTGTTGTGGAGTGCGTCTGACAGTTCAGCATCTCATGATGTTCTCCTTTTCACAGTAAGCATCAAATTTATAACAACAATACTCCAAGCTATTATCGGTTCTCAATTTCTTCACCCTCCAGTTGGCCTGAGTTTCCACCATCTTTTTCCTAATTTTGAAAGTAGCAAATACCCGATCCTTTGTCTTCAGACAATACACCAAGATTCGCCATGAATAGTCATCAATGATGCATATGAAATAATGCACTCCTCTCTTTGAAGCAACACTAGCTAGTCCCCATAAATCGGAGTGAACATAATCCAAGACTACTTCAGATTTATGCATAGCCGATGTAAATTTCACTTTGCTAGACTTTTTGATAATGCAATTCTAACAAAACTCCAACTGTGATGCTACAACATTACCCAACAACTTTTGTTTCGATAATTCTTGAAGGCCACGTTGACTAACATGTCTGAGCCTCAAATGCCACAACCGAGTCTTCTTTTTCACATTATCAGCAATATTTATAGAACTGCTAATAACGGTCTTATCGTCTAGATAATGCGAGCCGTTTCTCTTCATCACAACCATCGACCTCTTCATGCAGCGTTTTTCAACTTTCACCATACAATAAGAATCATCTAACATGTTAATTGATAGAAAGTTACGTTTAAGCTGAGAAACATACCTCACGTTCTGAATTTTATGAATGTATCCGTCAAACATCATAATTTGCACTGAACCCGTGCCATGTATGATGCACGATTTGTTGTTGCCGATTAGCACCTCTTCATATTTCCATGGCTAGAAATTTTGAATTCACTCATTCCTTGGAGTCATATAAAAAGAACACCCTGAATCAACAACTCATTATTCACTGTAATCCTTCACTGGTGTAACCAGAATGTTTGAAGAGTCATAACCATCTGAAACCACCAAATCATCACCAGTTTTGGTTTTCTTCTCGGCCATCCTTCTCTTAAGTTCATGGTAATCCTTCCTGAAATGTTCTTCTTTGTTGCAAAAGAAGCACTTCTTGCCTTGCCAAGATTTTAGTCGTGCCTTATCCTTCAATTTCTTTTTATCACGGTTTTAAGTTCTTCCTCGTACCGATAACCCCTCCCCACCCGAAGCTTCCTTATGTCCCTTTTTCTGTTGGAGCTCCTTCTAATTTAGCATAGCCTTTACGTCTGCCATGGTTAGGGTTCGCTTCCTATAAAGCATAGTGTCAACAAAATGCTTGTACTGCTTCGGTAGAGAACTCAATAGGATACTAGATTGATCTTCTCCTGTAAATGGAGAGGCTCAGTGAAGGCGAAAACATACTAGAGCTCTCCCTCTCTCAAGTTCTTATTCAGAGAAGAGTTCTTACCTCGCTTCCCTTGGTCTCTGACCTCCGACCACTATTTGCTGCCCAAAATCAATTGGTGTTTTCCATGAACTCCGAACGAATCTTTGCCAAAACTCTTCTCTGGCCGAGCCCTCTTGCAACACTCTAACGAACCTCCTTCGACACAAATAAACCTCCCACTGACGATCCCTCTCTAGAGTTCTGGTGTGCGCGGCAACAAAGGAGAAAGAAGAAGGAATCGCGAAGAAGAAAGGTTCAGGTTTTTCTTCAAAACTGACCCGATCCAATTAAACTAGTCTAAAAAATCTGACCTGGTCCAGCTGAACCAGAACTGGCCCAATTGAACCAGATCCGATCCAACTGAACTAGACTTGACCCAAATTTTGACCTGAATTGACCTGAACTGATCTAAGAATAAACCGGTAAAGAATTTATGCCTAAATCATTTTGAAATGGATTTATTTAAGTGGGAATTTGATACCAATATTTTATTTAGAAACAAAAAATCCCAAAAGTCGTCTGAATTGATATAATTCGACCATATCCAACCTAAGAGTACACGTAAGAAATTTTTTCCTAAATTCTTATGAATTTGGATTTATTTAAGTTATAATTTGATACCAATATTTTATTTAGGCATGATGTTATTTGGAATATTGAAAAAATTCTGATAACCCTAACCTCTCGGAATCCAGGTAAGTGAAAATATCATGTTTTCAATGTTTTAACTACGACTCTACATCACAAAATCTATGTTATTTTTTATAACTATTTTATTACATAATTTTGATATTTGACCACGCATATTTAGGCATTGATATAGAGTTCTATAAAGATAAAATTAGTAGTACATTTTTAAGTGTTTGAATATGATCGAATTGACAGAAAATATGTGATAGCAAAGTTTGGACGACAATGAGATGACTAAGCTTGAACAAAAATGAGATGGCTACGCCTGAACGACAATGAGATGACTATATCTAAACAAAAATGAGATGGTTACACTTGAACGACAATGAGATAGTTATGCTTGAAAGAAAATAAGATGACAAATCCTAAACGACAATGAGATTACTAAGTCTGAATAAAAGTTGGAAAATGAGTTTTAACTAGTATGTTACTGTTAAGTAAGGATTCGGTAAAATATAATGGTAATTTTGCACCTGCACGTGTTTTCGCTTGCTGAGTTATTCTCATAGTTTGTAATTTTGTAATGTAGGTTAGTTTTTATCTGAGGAATAAATGACTTTGATTGAGAACCTTCTAGAAGCAAGCGAGCATACAGAAGAAAAAAATATTTTTAGGTCGGATGAAGAAATTTAAATTAGTATGTTTCAGTTTTCGATGATATTTCATATTTTTATTTCAGTTGAAACCTTAAATAAATTATATTGACTTTGTCGTTAATAAAATTTAATAAATTGTTTTAATTCTGCATTTATTTCAATTTTGATCAAGATATTTAATATTTGAACGTTGTTTAAAAGATTTTGCACATTTAATGATTTCATTCAAAACTTTCAAATATTTTAAAATTTGGGTTATAACGCTCGAATTTAATCCTAATTTGATAAATCAAATTGAGAAAATTTTTTAGGGTTTCAAATTAGGGTGTTAAATTGACAAAAATTTGGGGCATTACATGTTGTTTTCCTTGACTTTTTGTGATTTGTTTTACTGATTTTGTTTAATTCTTTAGGTAAGATGCTTTTGTGTTTTGGCAAGCAAGCCACTTTTTGGAGCCATAAATTTGAGGTAAATATGAGTAGATATCAAAGCTTTGAAGAGTTCTCTAGCTACAATATTTCTTTGCCAGCAAAGGATGAAGATTGAGATTATATTTTATATATGTAGGGAAAAATGTTATTGTTCATAGAGGAATTTATGAAACTACTAAGGCAATATACTAGCAGTTCATGCCAGAAATAACCAACCATTTAAACACATGGAATTCTCAATTATTGTCTTTAGATTTCTATTCAAAGCAAGATTTAACAGCTTTAATTTCATTAATCTATTTTTGCTATATGTTAGAGATTTTTTTTCTTTTACGTGCTACTTTAGGTCACTCAATAAATGGGGGAGGTGCAACCTCTGAAAGTTCTTGTGGGAGTAGATGTTGTTATCATTTCTACAAACCTTGCATGGAAATAGAAGATTATGTTTCAATCTATGTTGATGAGGTTAAGCGTTTCAGATAATGATAATGTACTGTAGTATCTGTCACGTTCCAAAACGGAGAACGACCAGACCTAAAAACCAGACTGAGCTGTCCTAGCCGTAAATTTAGTTTATTAATTTGTTGAGAAGTAGAAGTGTAATACCCCAGAAAACTTTTAGCGATTTAAGTTAATAAATTTGGTTTAACTAATCGGTTAATTAATTTATGTTCGGGTATTCCCAGTGGAGAACTTAAGCCGGGTACGGGGTGAGGGTCAATTTACAAAAAAAAAATTTATAATTGAAGGACAAAATTTAACGAGGTTTCGGAGGGGCAAGATGGTAATTGACAATTTTTATTTTTATTTTGGTGTTTTAAAAGAAAACATTTAAGTTTTCTTTTAAAACAACTGAATGGCTTCGATGAAGCCATTTAGTGTTTTCTTCATGCAGGCGTAGAACAGGGTAGAGAAGAGGGGGGGGGGGGGGGGGGGGGAAGAGCGACGCTCACCGATCAAAACCACCGGAGATTTCGACGTCATTCTGGTCAGACGACGGCGACGAAATCAGGGCTAGCATTTTTGGCCCGTCTCTACGTGCAAAATGACTGGTAAGGCTCGGTTCGCTTTGTTTTGGTTTTGTCTGTACTGTGGGTGGCCGAGCTGCTAGAGCTCCGATCACCGGTCGATTTTGGTGTCCTTAGCTTGGGTTTGTCGACCCTTGGACCGGCGATGGTCGTTGAGCCGTGAGGAGCTCAGTCTGGGCAAAAAATCGAGGGGCTCCAAATTGGTTGCTTCGGTTTTTCCTATTTAAAGCCTTAGAATTTTGTTAGATTATGCTAATTGGGTGTGAGGGTGGTTGATTGGTGAGGAAATTAGTGAAAATTGATGAAAAACTGAGATGGGGGAAATTTCTGGTTAAGGGACAAAATCAGGTTTTGCCATTTTTTGACCTAGCTGCGGTCGTTTGTTTTAAATTTCCTTTTGGCAGGTTAAACTAGGTTATTAGAGGAGTATGTGGCCGCTGGAATCGTTCGATTCCAATAACCGACGCGAAAGTTACGCACGTCTGAAGTTTCAGGTCGATTTTTACCGAACCCAAATTAGTGGCCCGTTTAGTTAGGCTTTAGTTGGGTTAGGCTAGATATAGTAGTTTGAGAGTAAATTGGTGAATGTAAGTTTGATTTTAATGAAGTTTGAATATTTGTCGTAGGTCGAGCCGTAGGTGGACAGGGAACCGAGCATCCTCAGCGAGCTAGGATGCAAGGTAATTAGTAGTGTGGGTGTAAGTGCTAGAGAGTCGCCCAGAAGAGCCTACACCACAGTAGTACATCTGTTGTGAGTCTTGTGCAGGTTGTGAGCCAGTTGTGGGTAGGTTGTGAGTCTTGTGCAAGTTGTGGGTAAGTTGTGTGTAGGTTGTGAGTCTTGTACAGGTTGTGGGTCAGTTGTACGTAGGTTGTGAGTCTTGTGCAAGTTGTGGGCCAGTTGTGAGTCTTGTGCAGGTTGTGGGCCAGTTGTGTGTAGGTTGTGAGTCTTGTGCAGGTTGTGGGTAAGTTATGTGTAGGTTGTGAGTCTTGTGCAGGTTGTGGGCCAGTTGTGTGGGGGTTATGAGTGTTGTTCAGGTTGTGGATCAGTTGTGGGTAGGTTATGAGTCTTGTGCAGGTTGTGGTCAATATGTGGGTAGGTTGTGATCTTGTGCAGTTGTGGGGTCATTGTACGTAGGTTGTAAGTGTTGTGCAGGTTGTGGGTCAGTTGTACGTAGTTGTGATCCTGGCAGGTTATGGTCAGTTTACGTAATGTTGTGAGTCTTGTGCAGTTGTGGGTCAGTTGTGTGTAGGTTGTGAGTCTGTGCAGGTTGTGGGTCAATTGTACGTAGGTTGTGAGTCTTGTGCAAGTTGTGGGCCAGTTGTGAGTCTTGTACAGGTTGTGGGTCAGTTGTGTGTAGGTTGTGAGTCCTTGTGCAGGTTGTGGGTAAGTTATGTGTAGGTTGTGAGTCTTGTGCAGGTTGTGGGCCAGTTGTGTGGGGGTTATGAGTCTTGTTCAGGTTGTGGATCAGTTGTGGGTAGGTTATGAGTCTTGTGCAGGTTGTGGGTCAATTGTGGGTAGGTTGTGAGTCTTGTGCAGGTTGTGGGTCAATTGTACGTAGGTTGTAAGTGTTGTGCAGGTTGTGGGTCAGTTGTACGTAGGTTGTGAGTCTTGTGCAGGTTGTGGGTCAGTTGTACGTAGGTTGTGAGTCCTGTGCAGGTTGTGGGTCAGTTGTACGTAGGTTGTGAGTCTTGTGCAGGTTGTGGGTCAGTTGTACGTAGGTTGTGAGTCTGTGCAGGTTGTGGGTCAGTTGTACGTAGGTTGTGAGTGTTGTGCAGGTTGTGGGTCAGTTGTACGTAGGTTGTGAGTCCTGTGCAGGTTGTGGTCAGTTGTACGTAGGTTGTGAGTCCTGTGCAGGTTGTGGTCAGTTGTACGTAGGTTGTGAGTCTGTGCAGGTTGTGGGTCAATTGTACGTAGGTTGTGAGTCTTGTGCAGGTTGTGGTCAGTTGTACGTAGTTGTGAGTCTTGTGCAGGTTGTGGTCAGTTGTACGTAGGTGTGAGTCTTGTGCAGGTGTGGGTCAGTTGTACGTAGGTGTGAGTCTTGTGCAGTTGTGGGTCAGTTGTACGTAGGTTGTGAGTCTTGGGCAGGTTGTGGGTCAGTTGTACGTAGGTTGTGAGTCTTGTGCAGGTGTGGGTCAGTTGTACGTAGGTTGTAAGTGTTGTGCAGGTTGTGGGTCAGTTGTACGTAGGTTGTGAGTCTGTGCAGGTTGTGGTCAGTTGTACGTAGGTTGTGAGTCCTGTGCAGGTTGTGGTCAGTTGTACGTAGGTTGTGAGTCTGTGCAGGTTGTGGGTCAATTGTACGTAGGTTGTGAGTCTGTGCAGGTTGTGGGTCAATTGTACGTAGGTTGTGAGTCTTGTGCAGGTGTGGGTCAGTTGTACGTAGGTGTGAGTCTTGTGCAGGTTGTGGTCAGTTGTACGTAGGTGTGAGTCTTGTGCAAGTTGTGGGCCAGTTGTGTGTAGGTTGTGAGTCTTGTGCAGGTGTGGGTCAGTTGTACGTAGGTTGTGAGTCTTGTGCAGGTTGTGGGTCAATTGTACGTAGGTTGTGAGTCTTGTGCAAGTTGTGGGCCAGTTGTGTGTAGGTTGTGAGTCTGTGCAGGTTGTGGTCAGTTGTACGTAGGTTGTGAGTCTGTGCAGGTTGTGGGTCAGTGTACGTAGGTTGTGAGTCTGTGCAGGTTGTGGTCAGTTGTACGTAGGTTGTGAGTCCTGTGCAGGTTGTGGTCAGTTGTACGTAGGTTGTGAGTCTTGTGCAGGTTGTGGGTCAGTTGTACGTATGTTGTGAGTCCTGTGCAGGTTGTGGGTCAATTGTACGTAGGTTGTGAGTCTGTGCAGGTTGTGGGCCAGTTGTGTGTAGGTTGTGAGTCTGTGCAGGTTGTGGTCAGTTGTACGTAGGTTGTGAGTCTTGTGCAAGTTGTGGGCCAGTTGTGTGTAGGTTGTGAGTCTGTGCAGGTTGTGGGCCAGTTGTGTGTAGGTTGTGAGTCTTGTGCAGGTGTGGGTCAGTTGTACGTAGGTTGTGAGTCTTGTGCAGGTTGTGGTCAGTTGTACGTAGGTGTGAGTCTTGTGCAGGTTGTGGTCAGTTGTACGTAGGTTGTGAGTCCTGTGCAGGTTGTGGGTCAGTGTACGTAGGTTGTGAGTCCTGTGCAGGTTGTGGGTCAGTGTACGTAGGTTGTGAGTCCTGTGCAGGTTGTGGGTCAATTGTACGTAGGTTGTAAGTGTTGTGCAGGTTGTGGGTCAATTGTACGTAGGTTGTAAGTGTTGTGCAGGTTGTGGGTCAATTGTACGTAGGTTGTGAGTCCTGTGCAGGTTGTGGGTCAGTGTACGTAGGTTGTAAGTGTTGTGCAGGTTGTGGGTCAGTGTACGTAGGTTGTAAGTGTTGTGCAGGTTGTGGGTCAGTTGTACGTAGGTGTGAGTCTTGTGCAGGTGTGGGTCAGTTGTACGTAGGTTGTGAGTCCTGTGCAGGTTGTGGTCAGTTGTACGTAGGTGTGAGTCTTGTGCAGGTTGTGGGTCAATTGTACGTAGGTTGTGAGTCCTGTGCAGGTTGTGGTCAGTTGTACGTAGGTGTGAGTCTTGTGCAGGTTGTGGGTCAGTGTACGTAGGTTGTGAGTCTGTGCAGGTTGTGGTCAGTTGTACGTAGGTGTGAGTCTTGTGCAGGTTGTGGGTCAGTTGTACGTAGGTTGTGAGTCTTGGGCAGGTTGTAGGTCAGTTGTATGCTAGTTGTGAGTTTTGTGCACGTTGTGGGTCGTAGGTACGTTTGTAATGTGATGCGTATGTGGAGTCGTAGTTAGTTGATTATGGTCAGCATGCATCATGTTTTAAAAGCTATGCAAAATGTTTTGAGCATGTTTTTAAGCACGGAGGGAGAGTAGAGGAGGTGAGGTACGGTGTGGACAGGCGACAGTGGGCTGGAGTGTGACTATAGGCCCCGGTTCCGGGACAAGCTGGAGCGGTGGCGACGTGCCGATGACAGCGCGGTGTATCGACCGACTGTCTCGAACGGTTGCACTTCGAGTCGGGACAGTGGCTGGGGTTTGACTATGGGCCCTGCTTCAGGAACGAGTTGGAGCAGTGGCGACGTGCCGACGACAGCGCGGTGTATCGACCGACTATCTCGAGCGGTTGCACTTCGAGTCGAGATAGGAGGTTTTGGGTTTGACTTATGGACTCCGTTCCTGGGTGAATCGGGACAGCGGTGACGTGCCGGTAAACAGTTTGGTGTACGGACTGACTGCCTGGTGCGGTCACATTCCAAACCTCGGTGAGATGTGATGCGGCGAGGTGATGACAACGTGTGTAGAGACATGCATGTGTTAGGATTTGCATAACCAATTTTCATGCTTCACGTTTATTTTTACCACTCTACTTGCTAAGCTTTGAGCTTATAGTGTGTTCTGTGGTGTAGGTACTGCAGAGCGGGAGAGTGAGTACAGAGAGCCTGACCAGGAGTGTAACGCCCCGGTTCTTCCTAACCCGGTTTGCTACACATGACATAGGACTGTACTGAGAAAATTACGAAAGATTTTAAAGTTTCTCTCATTGATAAAACTTTATCTTTAAATCCTCGAATTTGCAGTGAAGACTCGTTTTAAGAACAACGTCTGTAAAACAAACAACTTATTAAACATTGAGCTGAGGGGGAAATCCATAGAGCATTTGCCGCTGAACAGTGCTATCGGAAGGAGCGAACATCAACGACATCCACCGATCGACACGTGCACTCTGCGTGAAACAACAGACGTCGCCCGGTAGCAGACATCTACCGATGGGCATGAGCTTTTCACGTGGCTCAGAGACATCGCCCGGTAGAGAACATCCACTGGTCACTAAACGACAAGTCAACTCTGCACACATCATCCGATCACTAGACGACAAAACACTTTCACTCACATCATCCGATCACAAGACAACAAACCTTCTATACTCACATCATCCGATCGCGAAACGACAATTCACTTTTACTCGCATCGTCCGATCACTGAAGGATTTACATCTACCGGTTGTCATGTGATTCACACTTGACATAATAAGCACCATCCGATAGAAGGCTTCTACCGGTGGATTAGAAATTCCTAACATCTGCTGATATAATTAATCAGCATCGGCCGATTGACATGTGCATCACACGCAATATATAATCCTCATCCGATAGAAGACTTCTACCGGTGAATACAAAATTTCTAGTATCTGCCGATAGAAATAATCGGCATCAACCGGTTGAAAACATCTACGATACAAGACATCCTGACTTTACAGACTTCAACTGGACTATAATAAACTTGCACAAATATGAATTATAGACTCATTTAAAATACATATAGCGGAAGACTTGGATGAAACAGATCAATCTACATACCCTTAATCATCTTTAACCTTAGAAATCATATCAGATAAATTCTGAGATCCATTACTCTAAGAAGGTTTCATCTTACTTAAACTTCAGTACTCACATTCTTACTAATAATCAAAAGAGCAGTAACCAAGAGTCTTATTCGCCTTTCCAGACACACGCAGCCACCCTGAGCACCATCTTGCAACCAGCCTTAGACATCATCACTGAATTTGGAATCCTCACTTGATGGTTCTTCACCTACATCATAAGGTTCAACAATAAGCCTAATGCTTAGTAAGGAGTGCAATGCTATATGTATGCATGAATGCACAGTTTGGAGAAACACATGTTCATGGTCTTTTCATGTACTTGTTCTTGTTCATGTTCTTCGTTTTCATGTTCATCATCTATATCATATGGATTAAGAGAGGATTTGTGCCGAAAAAGGGGGTTGACAGTGAGAGTGTACATAGTCTCTTGCGGGCCGTATTCATGGTCCTTCTTTTGGACAGTGACATACGCCAAACCGCCCCCAACCCTCACTTAATCCTTGTTGCATAAGTTTCATATTCTTTTTCTTATTCATGAGGAGAAACATGCACTTAAACATTTTCATATACTTGAGAAATATTCATGAAGCATGGGCATGAGTACACTTAATTCATCATACTACCGAACAGAGCATACATTCATCAGAAGATCATACTAAAAACTTGAGTATCAAAACTAAACAACAATGGCACAAATATCTTTCGAGCGTCATGAACAACTTCTAACTAGTACCCTTGTGATGTAGGGCCCTAATGGCCGGGAATTCTATACACGCACTTACCTGGTTTCCTTAGAAAATGGAGCACTTCTCTTCAAACCTTCTTCACCTAAAACATTTTACATTACAGAGTTAAAATAACATCCTAAAAGTCCTAATCAAAAGTCACCCTAAAATCTAACGTCTATATATATACAAGTCCATTAGCCGAGTACTCTGTGTGCGTAGTCTAAATTTCCAGAATCAAAATAACTAGATTTGGTCTAGAACTATCCCTAGTTGGTTATTATAAAGTTCAGAATCGAATCGGAAATGCCATTACTAAACTTGAGTTATAAACGTTACTACCCTTATTCTGTCATTGAAGAATCTGAATCCCAGCTTCTAGCAGAAAACAGAGCTCAATGTAAACAACCAGTAACTACATTGCCAAAGTCTTACCTAAAGCGTAGATTGTCGAAGTGGATACTGAAGAATCGGTCGCCGGCGAAGGAATAGTTGGCAGAGAGGGAGTTCTGGTAGGAAAGGAATCGCCGAGAGAGGAAATGTCGGCTACAGTGAGGTTTTAATGAGGTTTAAGGATTCCCATAATCTATTTATACCAATTAAAATCCTTCTTAATTACAAACTTGCCACCCAACCTAGTTTCACTCAACATGTAATAAATGAGTCTTGACATTAAATTTAAAATTATAAAGGTCAATAAAAGGGTGACAATTAAAATGGTTAAGAAAATCACCTGGCCGAAATTATCGGGTGTTACAAGGAGTAGGTGGAAGTTGGTGGCATGCGACCAGGGCCTCGGTTGATGGTAGTGTTAGGGTGACCTGACCCATGGAGCCGTGGCACAGTGTTGATAGGGAGTATGACTTCTTTTTGTTCTTTTGTTTTTGTGGGAGTATTGTGTAGTTGTTGTATATAGTCATAGTTAAAGTTGATGTATCACCCTATACTGTGAATTTTCTTCATTTTAGTTAGTAGTTCAGTCTTTCTTGCTGATATGATGATTTTATGGAGATTTTGGATTGGTTGAGGATTGATTTGTATGCAGGTACTTAGCATTTTGGGGGCGCCATTTTTAGGCGTTACTCTGCCAAAATTTTTGGGGAGGACGCCGTGGCGCTTAACGGTTAGGATTAAGAGAAATTAGTGAGTCTAGACAGCTAGGTAAGACATAAGAGAGTTTCGGGAGGTTAGTTTTAATTCTGTTGCGTGAGTTTTATGGAAAAGTATTCCCAGCGTTGGAAGTTTAAGCGAATGAGATTAGGAGAACTTAGTGAGTTAATGAAACTAGGTGTGGCACGAGTGAAGTCTTCAGGAGACTTAGCTTTAAATTCCGCTGCGTCCGTTTAACTAAAATAAATTCCTTGCATTAGTAGTTAAGTGGATGAGATAGTAGTCAAAGGGAGTCGTTTAGCTCAGAGTAGTCCCTGTAGTGAACCGGGTCGTGCTGACTCGAGGCGTTACAATTATGGTATCAGAGCAGTCCTTGTGCGCACCGGGAACCCGGGTGGGTTTTCGGGGCGTTACAGGAAGAGTTACATGACAATTAAAAGTTCGTGTCCAAACCAAAATGTTTAAATTACAGTTCAATTTGTGATGATATAAGATAATGCAGTTATATAAATATGACGATAAATATGTCGAATAAAAATTAAATAAACTAAAAGTTTACAATTTCCTAATAAAATCTAAGTTTTTGAATAAAAATAAGTTTATAAGAGAAATCAAATAATAGGAAAAGTATTGCACGTCGGGTTTACTTCTGTGTCGACAATTGAAATTCTTTTCATTAAATTCTGAAAATGGATGTCTTTGGGATGACTTGACTAAACTCAATAAGGACATATTTTACTTTCAATATTTATTTTCAATTTTAATGAACTAACAACTTACAATCTAGTAAAAATATAGTCACTCACGATCTCTGAGCATATCACATATTATGTAATTAAAATAAATATGACGATATTTGACGATCACAAAAGTCACAAAAAATATTCTGACCAAGTTTAGAGTTTTGCGTTAAAGACACGACATAGTTAACTATTTCATTAAAATAAACATTTTTAAAAGTTTGGTCCTCGATTAGAACTTAACATAATATAAATCAAAGTCCACATCCAAGGGTCCAAAATTTAATTTAAATCTTTGACACCTAATTAAAAATAAAATCATAAATTTTTGGACTACATTTTTGTATCTTAAATTTCAAAATTTTCCTTTAAAAATAATCTTTAATTAATTGGGTAAAGATATGACAATTTGGGGCAAAATAAGCCTTAATCTCGGCCCAAATGGGGAATGAACCTTAACCCATCTAATCTTAGCAGTGGCCCAAACAAAGTTGGATCACTGCCCAAACCCGTTCCTGAATTGCGGTCCACAAGGAGTCTGAACCGTGGTCCACAAGGAGTCTGGTCGCTGAGCTAGCCCACGTAAGCAGCATCGTCTTCACAGTGCTGTCTGAAATTCTTTTGCCAAAACCTTCGCCAGACTACGCCTTACCCTCCGACGAATTCAGAGCTCATAGCAACAATCCAAGTTAAAATCAAAACATGATTTACACCAAAAATCCAAACATCAATCCGATTTCTCATGAACCAAACAAAGAGTTAAGAAACGAAGTGTATACCTTAGGCCAGACACTTCCTCCGACCACTGAGAATGCGATTTCAACACGAAAGATCATCGTATCTTTGCAAAATTACTTAGAAAACAACCTATCATCAACCATGATCAATACATTTTCCAACAGGAAAAAAAATTGGATTTTTCTTTCATATAACAGGTTCCAATTTACGTCCGCAGAACTTCGGCAATGGTCTAGGAATGATGTCATGAAAGGGCCCTCCATGAAAGGCTACACAGTTGGGCTACAAAAGACAAGCGCAGTAGAAACAGGAAATGCCACCCCAAGCCCAATTAATATGTTGATGACGTGGTCAAACCGTTAGAGAAGAACACCATTATAACAAGCAACAATGCAGAGTGAAAGGGGGTTGTTGATTTGTCTGTTTTTCCTTTTTACGTTTTACTCTTTTCTTTTCTTTTTCTCTTTGTACAACCTTTTCGGAATAGAGAGCAGAATACTTTTCGACGATTCCTGGTGTTTCCACAACAGTGGTATCATAACAGCTACGATCGGAGATGGATGAAACGAGAGCAAAATTGAACGAAGAGAGCCTGCGGAAGCTCACCGATGGGCTCCAAGGATTGCAAAACGTGATGTCCAATATCAGCACTCAGGTGGCCACCACCGGCCAAAACTTTCAGGATCTACAACTTAAACAGGATCGCTTGGAGAGCACATTCCACACCTGGGTGCAAGAGTCGACAGCACAACATAAGGCAATTTTGTACATGCTTACAAAATTGACTCAGTCACAGTCGAGCACCGGAGTACATCAACCGGGGGTAACTGACCCTGGTTAGAAATCGGTATCGCCAGGATACCACCCTTCCCTGAGAATCAATAGCCCGATCACTGCCACAGAGATGGCGCCGATTCTCCAGCAATCAACCGAATTCAGGCAGAAGCAATATGTGGGGACCTATTTTTGGCGACAACAGCAAGCAAGGGGAGATTCATCTCTGCCTTCTTCTAGCGCACCAGTCGTAGTGGCGGAATAGGGGCCGAGGGCAGTTGTATTTGGAGAGCACAGACAGAAACAGCTAGTACACAGTGCTCCATTCCTGCCATTTTACTCAAATACGCTGATCCCACCACTTCTGCAAAGAAGCGGTCTCCTTGTATTATCTTCATTGATGAAATTGTTCCATCAAAGCTTGTTGGCCGTATTGGTTCTCTCAAGATGGCGGCACTTACATAGTCCTGAAGAATTTAGAGAAACATAAGCTATTGCACCACGACTCTTCCACATATGATGGATTTCGACTTACTTATCTTGGTTATGATTTTCTTGCTATAAAAACATTGGTTAATCGCGGAGTGTTTGAGGCAGTTGGTCATCAAATTGGAGTTGGAAAAGAATCTGATATTTTTGAAGTAGCTACTGAAGATGGTACAGTGCTGGCAATGAAATTACACAGACTTGGCAGAGTTTCTTTTAGGGTTGTCAAATCAAAGCGTGATTACTTAAGGCACCAGAGCAATTACAATTGGCTTTACTTGTCTTGGCTTGCTGCACTCAAAGAATTTGCATTCATGAAGGCTTTGGAAGAGCATGGTTTTCCTATTCCAAATGATGTGGACTGTAATAGGCATTGTGTGGTTATGCCTCTTATTGAAGGTTACCCATTGGTACAGGTGAAGCAGTTGCAAAATCCCGAAGTAGTTTTTGAAACAATTTTTGGTCTTGTTATTTGACTAGCAGAACATGGTCTTATTCACTATGACTTTAATGAATTCAACATTATGATTGGCGATGATGAGAAGGTTACTATGATTGATTTTCCTCAGATGGTGTCCATATCGCATCACAATGCCCAAATGTACTTTGACCGTGATGTTGATTGCATCTTCAAGTTTTTCAGCAAGAGGTTCAACTTGTCTTTCCAACAAGTAGTCGAGGACAGTGATGGTGATGAGGTGAAGGATGAAGAAAGTGGAAGGCCATGCTAATGGATTTACAGGGAAGGATCAGATGCACATGGAAATGATGCAGGTTTTTGACGTGGAGATTGACTGTGATTCAGATTCTAACGTGGAAGAAGCCGAGTGTCGAATAGCATATGATTCTGTTGCTCTCCAAATTTTTATCCTTGAGGACAAGGATATGACGGGGAGGACTGTCATGAAAGGGCCCTCCATGAAAGGCTACACAGTTGGGCTACAAAAGACAAGCGCAGTAGAAACAGGAAATGCCAGCCCAAGCCCAATTAATATGTTGATGACGTGGCCAAACCGTTAGAGAAGAACACCATTATAACAAGCAGCAATGCAGAGTGAAAGGGGATTGTTGACTTGTCATGTTTTTCCTTTTTACGTTTTACTCTTTTCTTTTCTTTTTCTCTCTGTACAAGCACAAATAATTGAAACTTGTAGGGAGGAAGTGGCTTGGTGAGGGCATCGGCGAGTTGGTTGTCAGAAGGTGTAAACTGAACCTGTAATAATTTTTTCTGTACTTTCTCGTGGACAAAATGATAATCAATCTCGACATGCTTAGATTTTTAGTGGAGGACGGGATTAGAAGCCATGTACGTGGCACTCAAATTGTCACACAAAATAAGAGGTAAGGACTGGGAGGTAATACCTAACTTGCTTAATAAGGATTGAAGCCAGAAAACTTCAACAGCACCGTTTGCTACCCTACGGTATTCGGATTCGGTGCTTGAACGTGAGACCACTTTTTGTTTTTCCAAGGACCATGAAATTAAATTAGTGCCCATATAAATAAAGAATCCACCTATACTCTTTCAATCATCGGGGTAGGAGGCCTAGTCGGCATCGGTATAGCAGGTCAAATTACAAGTATCAGAGGAGGAAAATGAGATACCTATAGACAAAGTGCCTTTAAGATATCTCAAGATGCGCTTGATGGCTTGCCAGTGAATGTCTGAAAGTGCATGCATAAACTGAGAGACTTTGTTGACCGCAAATGCAATATCTTGTCGGGTAAAACAGCAGTATTGTAACCCACCTATAATATTGCGATAGAGATAGCCATCAAGTAACGGTGTACTAGATTTTTGGGATAATATAGGTTCAGCAACCATTGGAGTAGGGACCAATTTGTAAGATTCCATATTGGCCCTGTGCAGTAAGTTAGAAATGTACTTGGATTGTGAAAGACTCATATTTGTGGAAGTACGAGTGAATGAAATTCCCAAGAAGATTGATAGTGATCCAAGGTCACAGACTTTAATTTTAGAGGATAGGTAGGTTAACAAGTGATTCATCTAGACATCTGAGCTGTCTGTCAGTATAATATCATAAACATACACTAGCATTATAATGATGAAGGAGCTCGCACGATAAACAAATAGGGAAGAGTCTGATTTGGAAGCAGAAAAACCCTAGGAGATTGCTTCAGACCATAGAGAGCCTTATGCGCGAGGTGATTGCTTCAGACCATAGAGAGCCTTATGTAGTAGACACACAGCCGATGGATTAGTGGAGCTGAGAAAATTGGGAGGTTGCCGCATAAACACAGTCTCCGAAATCTCTCCATGAAGAAAGGCGGTGCTTATTTCAAGTTGCCTGACATTCCAACAAGAATAAATGACCAAGGATAGAGTGGTGCAAATCGAAGTCAGTTTGACAACCGGGCTAAAAGTTTCATCATACCCTTTGGTTACTAACCGAGCCTTATACCTGCTAATTGTACCATCGGAGTTCAGTTTGAGCTTAAATGCCCACTTACAGCCAATGAGTTTTGCTCCTTGAGGAAGAGAAACTAATGTCCAAGTGTGGGTCTCATAGAGTGCTGAAATTTCCTCGTTCATAGCAGTTAACAACTGTGGATGTTGGAGGCCTGAAGGAAAGTTTTGGGATAGAGAAGCTGTTGAGCGGAAAAGGCCTTGGGTCGAAAGATACCATCTTTGGCTTGAGTCCTCATAGGGTGTTCATTTATAGTAGGTGGACGCGGTTCAGAAGTGGGTAAGGCCATTTGAGGAGTAGAAGGGGTGGGTGGAGGTATGACAATGAGAGGTGATTGGGGAGGAGTTGTGGGTAGTGGGGTGAAGAGGTAGGGATACTTATGGGAGAAGAGCTAGGTGGAGCTGTAAAAAAAGATGAAGGGGAAACAAATAGAATTAATAGGGAAAATGGCGATAGTGGTAAGCTGGGTGTGGAGAAGTTAGAGAAAGGAAAGTTTGACTCGATAAAAGTAACGTGGCGAGAGATATAGATTTTATTGGAAAGAGGGTCGAAACAAATGTAGCCTTTGTGATGGGTGTTAGGGCCAAGGTAGACACAAGATAGGGAACGATGCTGTAATTTGTGTTTGTTGAATGGTCTAAGTAAAGGAAAACACAAATAGCCAAATACACGGAACAATGAGTAATCATGAGTAGAGTGGAAAAGACATTCAAAAGGTGATTTGTGTGCAAGAATAGGAGTAGGTAAGGAGTTTATGAGGTTAGTGGCAGTTGTAAAGGCATATAAGGCCAAAAGTGGTGAGGAACAGACGAGTGAAATAAGAGTGCAAATCTAGTCTCAACGAAATGACGATTTTTGCGTTCAACACGACCATTTTGATTTGGAGTGTAAGGACAAGAAATACGATGATGAATTCATAGGGACTGAAACAAAGGGGAAAGAGATTGGAATTCACCATCCCCGTCAGATTGAACACTTTTGATGTTAACTCCAAATTGAGTGAGAACAAATCTATGCAAATGAACAAAAACTTAATAAACTTTACTTTTTAACTTTAATGGAAATAACCAAGTGAACCGTGTACAATCATCCACAAAGAAAACAAAATAATGGACACAAGAAATAGAAAGTATAGGGGATGGACCCCAAACATCACTATATACAATATCAAAAGAAAAATGTGCATTAGAAGTTGAAACTGGAAATGGTAAACAATGAGATTAACTCATCGAACATGAAACACAGAAATTAGGTAGTTGGGACTAGGACACAGGAAGATTACACAATTGTAGTACACAACGCAAAATAGGAGATGATGGATGTCCTAATCGGTAATGCCAAAACAAAGAAGGATTACTGATCGAGGAGGAGAGGCGGGTATGAAGAGCCCGAACCGGACAAGGTGGAACAGCATGGTAGAGTCCATTAACGAGTGAACACCGGAAGAGAGTCTGGTGACATTGTTTGTCCTTGACACAGAAAAAATTCGGGTGAAACTCGACATACACATAATTGTCTGTGCACAATTTTTGAACACTGATCAAATTATGAGATAAACGAGGAGATTGATAGACAATATTTAAGTTGAGAGGTTGAGAGGGAAAAAGAATAACTACAGAACCAATGTTTGAGATGGGAAGGAGATTACCTTTGGCAGTGGCAATTTGGGAAGTTTCAGTGCACGACTGAGAGTTGTGGAGGACAGAGGCATGAGGCTTGAGATGGTGGGTGGCATCTGAATCCATCAGCCATGGAGTGGCAGTGGGATATGGGGAAGGTGTTGGCAGGATTCCGGTGTTGTAGAGGTGAGAAGGTTCGCCGACCGGGAAGGGAGATGGGGAAGCATAAAATTTTTTAGGCTGGAAATCAGAATGGGTATGGGTTTGTGGGTTGAAGGGAAAAGGGTAGGTTGGGGTGGGGTTGGGCGGATAATAGGTTTGATGGGTCAGGTGAGCAGCTGGATTGAAGGAGGGAGGTTGGGCTGGGGCAGTGGGCCGATAGGTGAGGTTTAGTCGTTGATAACAGGCCGGTACAGAATGGCCCGATTTTTGGCATATCTGGCACCAGGCTTTGAACGATTTATTTGGCCTGGGTCCACGCCAAAGGTAAGGATGTTGATTGTTCAAATGGTTGTTCTAATGAAGACCAGTCGAGTAGTTCGACCAGTCGAGTAGTTCGGCCAGAAGGGAATGGATGGTGGTGGTCGAAAGTTCCACTCTGGGCGAGAGGGACGAAAGTTGGCAGTGTGCGCTTGAATCTGGTTCGGCGAGGGAAGAAGAACAGTCAAATGTCGTTTTTCCAGACAAAACTCAAAAGTTTGTAAGAGACTGTGAATCTCTTCTAGTGGAGGTTAGTTCGGTCGATTTGTGATGGCAACAACAAAGGCGTCATACTCGCTGCCAAGGCCCCCGAAAAAATACAGCAGCCGATCCCGGTAAGATACTCTCTCTCCAATCTCTGCCATTGTATTGTATAAGTGCGTAACTTTCTAAATATACACTGTAACGGAAAAGCCCTCTTTTGAAACAGAGTGCAGCTGACTTCGGAGTTCTGCGATTCTTGCCAGCGAGGAAGAAGAGAAGACGCAAACTAGAGCATCCCAGGCTTCACTAGCTTTGGTAAAGGAGACGATTTTGGGAAGTAAATCTTCATAAATGTATGCAAAAATCCAACTCAGAACGAGTGCATCATACCTCTCCCAGGTACTGAAATCGAGATTAATTTAGATAAGAGCGAGTCAAGGAATTGTGGAGGTGGGGAAAAAGAGCCGTCCAGAATTTTGTTTATGCCATTTGTAGTGGCAACATGGAGAAGCTGGGCTTTCCAGATGAGATAATTGGTGTTACTGAGTTTGATGAGCAGAAGGAAAAGGAGGTAGTGAAAGTGCTGAAGGGGAAGAAACAGTTGAGCTGCAATAAGTCATCTATTTTGGCTCTGATACCATGTAAAGGTTAACTGCCGTAGGGATTAGGTTTCCGGTGAACAGAGTGAGGAAGAGAGGAGGCACAGAAACAATAGAGAGAGAGAGACAGTTTGACAGAGGAGAAAATGATTTCTTGTTGTATTCCAATCAACTGCAGCATTTTACATGTAACGACCCAAATTCCCAGCAAGATATTGTCCGCTCAGGGGATTGGGTCGCAGCCCAATATCCTCCCCTCACGGCTTTGTTTGGCGAGAACTTCCCGGAAGGTCACCCAACCTGGAATTGCTCTCGCCGAAGCAATTTTAACTTCGGAGTTCTTATGGGATCCGTTGCCAATCGTGCTCCAAAACGCGTCTTGCTATGTTGGGAGGGATCTCTTACATATGTTTCATTTCCATGTACTTCCCCAAGCGATGTGGGTTTGTAACGGCCCCACTTTCAACGACCGAACTCTCCGGCCCAACCCTCTGGGATCCGTGGAGAATTCGTTGAACCCTCCGGCCCAACCCTTTGGGATCCGCGGAGTTTTAACCCATACTCCGGCCCCAACCGGGCACATACGTTCTCTGAGGATCCACAGAGCATGGGTGGTTCTAACACATACGTTGAAAGTCGGGTCATCACAATCACCCCCTCTCGGGGGCCCAACGTCCTAGTTGGCCACATTTCCGGTTGGGTACAGGCTCTGATACCATTTGTAACGACCCCAATTCCTAGCAAGATATTGTCCACTCTAGGGATTGGGCCGCAGCCCAATATCCTCCCCTCACGGCTTTGTTTGGCGAGAACTTCCCGGAAGGTCACCCAACCTGGAATTGCTCTCGCTGAAACACTTTTAACTTCGGAGTTCTTATGGGATCCGTTACCAATCGTGCTCCAAAACGCGTCTTGCTATGTTGGGAGGGATCTCTTACATATGTTTCATTTCCATGTACTTCCCCAAGCGATGTGGGTTTGTAACGGCCCCACTTTCAACGACCGAACTCTCCGGCCCAACCCTCTGGGATCCGTGGAGAATTCGTTGAACCCTCCGGCCCAACCCTCTGGGATCCGCAGAGTTTTAACCCATACTCCGGCCCCAACCGGGCACATACGTCCTCTGAGGATCCGCGGAGCATGGGTGGTTCTAACACATACGTTGAAAGTCGGGTCGTCACATTACATATATCAAGAAACAAGTATAACTAACACTTCTAAATCAATTGTACACTTCTAACTCAACTATACATTAACAATGGGTGAGGGAGAGGGGTGACAGGTTGACATTATGAACAGTAGGAAAGAGTTTGTTCTTGTATTCCTTAAAATAACCACAAAATTGGGGAGAATTAATTCTTATTATTTCCTTCCTTATTATATGAGGAGAATTATTTTCCATTATCTCCCAAAAATAGTAGTAACCGCATCAATGTAGGAATCAAGGACTTAAGATAAATGGTTATTTAACAGTGTATTAGAGTTGGACACTATGCACCATTTTTCCATGTTAGATTATATCTTAAGGAAAATATTAATTTAACCTCATAATCAGAGTTATAAAGAATGAGTTCAAATATGTCTTATCGTTGTAATTTCATTTACTTGAGATTTTGGGAATGAATGTTAATTGCTCAGTTGACAATGACACATGTTATATTGTAAAGATATATCGTTTTGTTTTCTGGTTAACCTATTATTTAACATTTAAAAGTTTAATATTCAATTGCACTTTATTAATTCGATGCTATCTCTTCACGTACATTTAATATGCTTAATGATTATTGCAAGAGCTCTGATAATATGATTTGTGATTTTCTTTTCAATTTATATGTGTAGAACTCAGGTACTTTTATGTTGACCATCGACGTGGCATGTATTACTTCATTTTGTCGTGTTGTGATCACGTAAGATTTTCGATCAATTGGTTAAGTTATTAAAAAATATATATATATAAATTAAATGAATAGAGAGAGAGAGGAGAGAGGGAGAGAGAGCGAAAGTGGATTTCTCTCCCCATTTTTAAGTTTGAAAGTTTTGGTAAATGGAATCAAGTTAGGAAACTTGAATCTTTTGATTATTTATGGATTATCTTAGTAGATTTAAGATATATGTAAGTTGTTTGGCTGACTTAAGGCGAAAAATGGTGAGGGAGGACAGGTTTTGCGACATTCCTTCACTGAAAATCGTCGCAACTTTTGACACTTGCTAAGCAAGGGTCGATAGATGTTGGGCAACACAGAGCAAGGGTCTACACTTCAGTAGGTGTTGACCCTGACAAGAACCCGAGAGGAATAAGGATCATGATGGAAGGTGTCAAGCCCTGCTTGTAAGGGTCGATCGGTTTGGTTGATCTCTGCTAAGACAACACTGAATAAGGGTCGAGGCCGTATGTCGTTTTCTTTAGGATTGAGTTTCTAGTTGAAAGATTAAGATCAGTTATGCGATGTCACACAGAGTATTTTGTGTGACACCGATAATTAATGCAATGATGAACAATTATAAATATGCAGAAATTAATGAGACAGAAAGTTGGTAACGCAGTTCAGAAAATTGCCTACGTCTGCGGGGCCACGCCCAGATATAAAAACATTTCATGAGTTCACAAAGTTACAAGACAATCAGACTTATAAAAATAAAGACTCCCTCTTATCTTCGTCGCCGCCTCTTCCTAACTTCCCCAATAAAACTGTTTTTGCGAGCTCCCCTCGACTTTAGATCGATCTCTCCCGAGATCTAAAAGCAACAAGATCCCCTTGTTGTAGATGACTCCTCTCGGAATCAATGTTATGGAATATCCCCTCGCCCACGATCAAATTGACAAGCTCCCCTTGTCGATAAAAAGAACTCCTCCTGAGTTCGAATGCAGTCTCCTCCCGAGACTGAGTTTCAATGAAGAATAATGAAAATTGCCTCCTATGACACCGTCTGGAACACCAAGTCGTTGTCTTCGGATGCAATAAATCAACACACTCGTATAATCGATGAAATCCACAGCATAATCAGAGTGTGTATAATAATCACAAAGCCATACGCAAAAGCGTTGGGAAAGAAAGAAAAGCGACGGCTTGCAAAATGAAGAAAAACTTCTCTCGTGAATAATTAAAAATCCGTCGTTCGCTTCCATAGAAACGAAAGCTTAAATAAGATTGGTAATTGCCATATCTTCGATTTAATTCAGTTACCAAAACAAATTTAATGCTGCAAGGAAAAAGGAAGTCAAATCTCACAAAATCGGTTGAGTGATACCTCGTGTGACATTTTATGAAATTTTCCCCAACTACTTGGATATGGATCCAAAAATTTAGGAAAGCATCCCATGATTAATGTGATCTCGAAGCCTAATATATTTCAACAAATCTTTATCAAATCGGCTTACCAAAACAAAGTTTACCAAAAAAAAAGTGCCTTTAGATTTTTCAACAACTTTCTTTATATTCACGTTTCTTTATTTTTCTCTTCCACAATATCTTCATGATCTTCAATATTAATCCATCTAATAATCTGAATATATTATTTATTGATTATCAAGAAATAAACTACCACTTTGGAAAAATAGTGGAATAAAATATTATCACCATAAATATAATTTGCCAAAAAATCAATGCCAACATATTTGCAATATCTTTGCATTTACACTAGTTGCAGTATAAAAGTCAACCAAGTATTTCCTAATGTTTGCAAGCGATATTCATTACATCGATTTTTTTTAAGTTCAAACAAGTTTTTGTATTACGAGTTACGATCGTCGTCAAGGCAGAAATTTCATACATTTGCATAACATTGTATCATTTTAAAGAATTTTATTTTAGTTAGTTGTCACCTATAAAAACCCAACATGATTTGGTCTTCAGCACATTAGTGTTTACGTATTTGTATGTATATTTTACACGTTTAATATTGATGAATGATATTTTATTTATTGTTGTGATATATACAGGAGGATGAATTCTCTTGATGTTTTGGACTGTTTTGGTGTCAAAGTATCACGAAGCTATCCACACACATTTTCTGTTGCTTGAAAATATTTTGTTTGCACGTTACAAAAATAAGTAACAGGGTGATGATGACGCGCTACTTAAGTTTCGAATCTCGAAACATGATCAGCGTATATTTGTTGATTTCGATTTACAGGTAGTGTAGTTGCTACCATTATTCGCTAGCCACCAAGGTGACACTACTAGATTTTCAGATCACTGGCACTTTCATTCATTTCTAACTCATAAGGTGCTACTAGATCTTTAGATCGCCGTCTTTCTCTGTTTGTATGTTGAGTGACCCTCATTTTTCATTGAGGACAATTTTAAAAATTTAAATTACAATGAGACTTATTTTGATATAGTTCTTTATGTATACGACAATATTTTAACCAACACCTCATCGATAGATCATGGATCCCGCTTTATTAAAAAACAATGGAAAGAGATTTTTTAATCGACTATGAACCTTTGCAAGACAATTTAACTCATGGTTTAAGAAGAAAGTAAAACCAGTTTTACATGTCTTGGACTTAGTATAAATTTTTTACTTAGTTAGTCACTTATGTCAAACGAGCATTTCTCTATCCAGACAATGACAAGAGTAGTTAATAGGTGAGTTCGTTGATTGTTCCCATTTTACTTATTTCTTTGTTTGAGTATTTATTTAGTGTCCTGGTAATGGCTTATCTTCATTTATGTTTGTATAAGAATATTTACATTTGATATTCAATGTTTGGACCTTGTTGTACTATAAATTTATTTATCGTACTATTATTTTCGTGAACAATATGCGGATCTAGGTCCACCTCGTGTGAACTTTGACTTTGAATTATATTCAAATATTCTATTATAAATCAAGTCTTGGACTGCGCGATCAGATACTTTTCGAAGATCAGGTCGTTCGATACGGCATTTTTGTTAGCCTCCCCTCTAGGTCGTAACAACAAATACTTGCTTGAGAGCTTTTTGCAATGAAACTTTTTGTTATACTGTACGTGGAAGGGTTGTCGACGGAAAGAAATTTTATATAATTTGAAATTCTTGAGGGCAATACAATGATACACAGATGAAATATGCTGTTTATCCCTTTCCATGTGTGGAAAAGAACTTTTATATTATCTTTTATAACTTTACTGCAAGAAATTTGTACTTTTCAATGATTTTGGCTTCCTGCATAAGAATGCATTAAAATCTTAAGTTCATCTTTTTCTTCTTATCTCAGCATGTTGAAAGACTAGTTTTTTTGGAAATCTTCCACCTCAATTGAGCAAACTTCTTTACGTCTGAGAAATGTAAGAGAAGTCGTATTGATCAAGTCTTGTGGTTTGATTTACGTTTCAACTTCTCTATCTTCTTTTGAATTTTATGACCTTTGCTGTAATTCTGCTCACAATTATCATAATGGATCAATACTGAATGAATAGGCTTCCACAAATTTGTATCAATATATGTTACGCATGTTCCAACATTTACATTGTAAGAGAAAATGAGATATTTTACTGGTGCTTTTTAAGTTACTTATTGTATTTTTAAGAAGTACTTGAATAGACTTAAAATATGTTGAAAAGAATTTAATTTTATGATACGTTATCAACTTGTTTTCTGATTAATGTCCATCTGAAAGCTGTGGGTGCTCAATTCTTTTTTACATTATGGTATGTTTTACTTCGATATGATAATAGAACTCATATATATGTAGTGTTATTAAACAATTAAGTAAATTTTTTTATTCAAATAGACTTTACATCTGCTGATTTTCATCCATTGCTATGTAAGAACCTTATTTGTAAAACAAAAATGCCTTGTTTGGTTAATATTTGACGTCTTTTGTCTTCAGAGTGTTCGCCTAGAATTTATTCCTCAGTAATTGTATTTATCAATTTAGTTCATAGAAATGTCCAGATGGTTCCAACATTGCATGGAAGATTTTTTTTTTTTTTTTTTATGCGATGGAAATGTCTGCAATGGTCTGCCTGTTTAAGGATACTGTTATAAAAATAGGCGACAAGAAATGAAAATTCGAAAAATAAATCACACAGAGATTTTACGTGGAAAACCCTTTACGGAAAAAAATCACAGGAAGAGAAAAGAAATCACTATGATCGAAATTGGTACAAAAGTATTTGGGAATTTCGACTAACAAAATCAATCTCCGAAAAAACCCTAAAAATAAAATATATAGGTGATGAAATGGGTTGGTAAAACTGGTTGCGAGTCAGGTCTAAAAACTGCCCCCGCACCCCAAAACAAGAAAGGACAAATGTTGTGGGTTGAGGGATTGGGCCGAAAAATCACTTTTATCGCACTGCGAAACTTTTGAGTTGGGCCAAAAGAAATTCGGGTCACCGAACTCTAACCGATACCCATTTTGTCTGCTTCTAATCAAATAGTTATATCTTAGCTTATGAAGATCTTAGAGTTGAAAAATTTCCTTATTATCTTATAATATTATATCTCAAATAAGCTTGTTTAAAATTATGTTCTTCAATCTCAATAGGTGGTGCTTATTGCAGTAAGATCCATCTGTTACACCAAGAGAAGCACTCTTCATATGCACCAGAAAAAGGTTTGCGGTGTGATGGAGTCGGTAGGATTGAGATATGTTGGTGAAAAATAGGAGTCCATATGTATTCACTGTTACTCAACCCTTTTATGTACTTTTCTTGTGGCTTAAGTTTGTACCAAGGGAACTTACTTACAGTGATCTTTTAATCAAGACTTTAAGGCTTGTAGATATTTATTTGTGAGATTTCACAATGATCCAGCCCTTCGGACTAGGTATATTATTTTGTTATCGAAAATCGAACAATTGATTCAAAAGAATTAGCTGGGCCAAGATCGGTCCACAAAATTCAACCAATTTAAACCAGTTGGGAGAATTCGTGATCATTCGCGAGGGTACTAGAATTTTGTAACAACCATCTTTCAATTTCAACTGAATTTTCCTCGAGCAGTATAAATACTTGATTGTTCCTATTGTTCTTCACCAATTTGATCAAAAGCATCATCTGACAAGTAGACTAATTCTCTAAACTCAAGGTCACATTTTTATCAAGAATGTCGCTGATTCCTGGTTTCCTTTGCAACCGACGGAGCAATGTCTTGGATCCTTTCTCACTGGACATTTGGGATCCCTTCAAGGACTTTCCCTTCCCTTCTTCGACGAATTCCCGTGAAAATCCAGCATTCTTGAGCACTCTAATTGACTGGAAGGAAATGTTGGTTTTTTTATTTTTGTGTTTGGTTGTTTCCATTGTTTGGCTGTTTCCATGAAAACTCCAAATTTGGAAACCCAAACGTCAAAGTTAGAAAGCCATGTGATGTGGCCTTATGTGTTAAAATCCTATTGGTCAAGCTTATTTAATTTGATGGAAATTAAATTGATGATAAAAGGGTGCTCTCTCTACCTACCTACTATGGGAGTTTTCCATCTGCACCATCACTCAAGAAATTTGTGGGTCAAGAGAGAGAAAAGCAACCTCTTGAATCATGGATCAAGGTAAACCATTTTGTCTATTAATTATGCTCGTGAAAATCAACTTGTTCAAAATTCTAGTGTTTCTCTTTAAAAAAAAATAGAGATCTCGATATGTTTATCAATCTGTTTCTCTTTAATTAAAATTTGAGAAAACATGATGAGCGTGATATTTTTGAGAAAACATAACGAACATGACGAACATGTGGTATCAGAGCTCAATTTAGAACATTGGATTTTCTGTTATGAATTTATTTGTTAATTGCATGTTTATCTGCTGCCTAATGTTTAACATTAAAAGTATGCGAGATCAAGAAATTTGGGTTATAATTTTTTTTTTCACGATTACTGTTCACGCCGGCCGATTACTGGTCATGGTCGCGGTTACTGTTCACACCGGCCAATCATTGTTTACAGTTACAGGATACTGTTCACCGCTTGCATTGTTCTCATAAAAAATATATTGAAATAATTTCTTGATGTTTTGGATTATTTTATTTAATTGTATATATGACAATTACGTTTTGTAATTGTTAATTATTGAACTTGGATCAAAATATTATTTACACTTTATTATGTGCTGGTTGTGAGAAACCCGAAGGATAAATTGCTGCAAGTTTGTTTTGTGCAGTTACATCTTGTTGATGTGAATTCCATTGAAAGTTTAGATGATGTTTGCAACCAGAATTATAAGTGTGGAAAATGGTTTTATTGTTTCTGTTATAACCAACATAATTCACTGATTTTATATTAGTATGACACAAGTTATAATCATGATATTCTCCACAAAATATACACGAAACTTCCCTTACGTTGAACTTGTTTGTTGAGAAAAAGATTGTTGTGGGTTCCACTAGAAATCCTCGTAATAAATTGATCTGAATTTCATGGACAGTGTTCATATTGATGAGCTACTTCACAAAATGTACATCAAATATTTATTGTTCGCTGTTTGTATCCCATGTTCATCGACTCAATCACATTGGTAAGTGATGAAACTCAAACGGTCAAGTCTCTCCTCATTGTATCAAGTTCATGATTACTAGCAACTTGTTGACTTGAATTCAATCTCTCGGATGACCATTGATAATTGTTGTACGCCATATTTATTTTATAGTGCGGTACTTGAAAAAAAAAAACAAAGAGAAGTATCATTTTTTTCTAAATATTACGCCAAGATACAAATTTTGATAAAATTATCACCGGCAACGGCTGCAAAAACTTGTTAGAGAAAAATCACACCTTAACGCAAGTGCACATTTCACTAACAAAGTAATAAAGAATAAATACGAGTCGAACCCACGAGGATAAAATTATCAAACTTTAAATTTAAGGAAAACAAATGAATTAACGATAAATAATCGAGTGATATGAATTAAGTAGAAATTAAAGAAATAAAACAGAGTCTAAACAATCGGATGATAAAATTATAAAATGAAAATATTGGTCAGGGTCGATTTATTTGTTTTGTGAATTCCACTAGCAAAGCTACATATTGCTACAACAAGCAAGAATTTTGTAATAACCAGAGTTTCTTTGAATTGCTTGGTGGTTCGTTTTATTTTTATCTTCAATTTATTGACAGAGTGAAAATAATAAAAACTTCAATATCGTCCTATTCTAAAAGTCATACAAATTGAATGATAATAACTTCGTAAAATTCAATCCAAATAAATTATTATGCATCTAACAATTCCTACTTATTTCTCAATACGATAAGAATATGTGTAATCAATTTTGTCTGTCCACATAAATCGAATTTAACCATAATCATCAGAATAATTCATTCAAACAAAAGTAACTAATCATAGCAAGCAATAGAATTCTTGTAACAAATAAGTAATCATAGCAACCAATAGAATTCTTGTAACAAATACTTTCTCTTCAAACCAAAATAAATTCTTTGCCCATAATCATAAAATTCATCAAAAAAATTAAATTGAAAATATCCATAACTAAAATTATCAAAATAATAGAATTGAAAAAATATATAGATTATTGGTTATGAGAGTCGAAAGGCAATGATTTATGCCTCTGGTCTGCTCCTTGTTGCAGAACCTTCTCTTCCTTCCACTGTCTTCTTCATTTTTTCTCTAGTGTTTGACCCTTAGGCCTCCTTCGACTCCCAATGTCTCCACACACTTTTTCTCTTTCCAAAAGTCTTCTTTTTTTCTGTACAATCCATTAAACATCGCCTACACCAAAACTACAAAAAAATTCCTTTTAGTGTTAAAATTTGATATTTCACGAAAATTCAAATAAAATCCATTAGTTCTTTAAAGTAGATAGAGTTGTAGCAATCTATGGAAAATTCATATCATCTCTTTGATTTCCAAAATCTGTACAATCCATTAAACATCGCCTACACCAAAACTACAAAAAAAATTCCTTTTAGTGTTAAAAATTTGATATTTCACGAAAATTCAAATAAAATCCATTAGTTCTTTAAAGTAGATAGAGTTGTAGCAATCTATGGAAAATTTCATAATTGGACCTAAATAATTTATAACTCACTTGATTAGAGTAATTTTTACAAACAACATTGACTTAAAATAACTCTCTTTCAAGAGTTATCAACTTACCTCATTCAAATCACGTTGATTGTATAATGGTTATTATTGATCATTTTACCAAGTATGGACACTTATTTGCCCTGGCACACCCGTTCACAGCAGAATCCATTGTTATTCTATTTTTGGATAATGTTTTCAACCTCCATGGCTTGCCTCAGCATATTGTCTCCAATCGCGACAAGGACTTTACATCCTTGTTTTGGCAAAATTTATTCTCAGCCTCGGGCATAGAGCTATACCTATCAACCGCATACCACCATGAATCCGATTGCCAAACCAAGCGACTCAATCAATGTATCGAGATGTATTTACAATGTATGTCCTACTCTCATCCCAAGCAGTGGCGTCAATGGTTGTCGTTAGCTAAATGCTGGTCTAACACCATGTTTCAATCAGCCATCCAAACGACACATTTTGAGGTGCTCTAATGGTCGACAACCCCTTTGCTTTTGGATTTGGGACGCTATCAAATAACTGATGTTGCTTCAGTCGACGGAGTTCTAATGGACAGCCACCAATGGGCAGATTCCTCAAAGTTAATACCACTTAGGCTCAAGTGAGAATGAAGCTGTATGCGGATAAACATCATGCAAAATGTGTTTTCTAGTCGGGGACTTGGTTTTCTTGTGCTTTCAACCTTATTGCAAACTTTCTCTCGCCTACAGATCTTCTCACAAGTTGCCCCCAAAGTACTGTGGCCCCTTCAAGATAATAGAACGCATCACCAAGGTTGCTTATAAATTGGAACTTCCATTTAATGCCAGCGTTCATCCAATCTTCCACATTTCACTACTTACAAAAATGTTAGGTGGTACAGTTATTACTCAGGCGGGATAACTAGTTGATTTTTGTGCTTCTCCAACATCTAAACCAGATGCACTATTACAAACGCATGTGGTCAAACGAGGTAATTGTCCTGTGACTCAATGGCTAATTCAATGGGAGAATAACCTAGCAACGCAAGCTACTTGGGTCGATTCTGTCATGGTTGCTGACTAATTTTCAGAATTCAAACTTTGGGGACAAGGTTTTTACGAAGGGACAAAGTTTTATTAAGAGACACAAAGAGCCACAATATCAACTAAAGGAAGAAGGTACTAAAAGACTTTCTAAGCTGACAAGGAAGACGGTTGAAAGAGTAGGGGAATATAAATAGTGGACAACAAGAAGAGAGAGGCATCAAATGTGTGAATTTGATTTTTACTTGCATTGTATTTTGTTGCTGCGTGAAGGCTTCTTGTTTATACATTGCAAAATATGTAATAGGGCTGTGGTGGCGCGCTCTTTGGGTTTCGTATGTCTAAATCTGGCAAGGGTGGTGTTTTATGTGATATGTTTGCGGTGTCATGCTGGATCTTGCTCGACGGTCGGCCTTTGATTAACGAAATGTACCATGGTTGAGTTGCTCGCAAGTAGTCTGGTGACTTGGTTGGATCTTAGATCACTGTCACTTTCCAGCTTCTTTTCTGGCTCACTATAGGGATTTATGGTTTGCCACCTTTCTGTGATAGTGTGGCGGAGAGATCCTTGAGTGACTCTCATTTTTCACCATGATTATTTTTAATGAAAACAGTGGTGACTTAGTTTATGTATTACTATCTATGTATGTAGCAATATTTTCAAACCTGCCCTACCTATGGCTTGCAGGAGAATATCTTATCGCCAGGTTTATTCAAGGACTAAACCGTGATATAGGAGATGCAGTTGAGATGCAAAAATTAGAAACCATGGACATGGTCGTGCAGTTGGCACTCACTATAAAGAGGCAATTCAAGAGAAAGCGTAAAGTCAACTACCCTAATAAATTCCCACATAAAAACTAAGATTACGACAAGACTACCTCGAGAACTGAAGACAAGAGATCGGTTAACTGTAACTGGCCCCCGAAAGGAGCAGGTAGTAACAACAAGTCCCCCACCAATAAAAAAAACCCAAGTAAACGACCCTAACGGACAAAAAGCCCATGACATACAATGTTATAAATATCTTGGAAAAAGACATTATGCCAATGAATGTTCTAACCACCGTGTGATGGTAATTAAGGAATCGACTGGCGAATGGGAAAGCAAAAATGATGAAGGACAGTACGATGAGGGAGAAAAAGAGATAGTAGAGGAAAGTGACCAAGAAGCCGATGACTGTACGACTCAAGAATGACCTCTACTATTGGTCATAAGACGAACCTTGATTTCCAAGAACGTTAAAGAAGACTGTCAACGGGAAAATATCTTCCATAGTCGTTGTGTAGTCAAAAACAAAGTTTGCTTGATAATTATTGACGGCGGAAGTTGCGTTAACGTAGCTTCACAAGAAATGGTTAGTAAACTAGGATTGGAGACCACTAACCACCCTTAGCCATACAAATTAAGATAGTTGGATGATAGAGATGACATCAAGGTAACCAAGCAAGTAACCGTCGATTTCACTATTGGTAAGTACAAGGACATGGTTGTTTGCGACGTTTTTCCAATGAACTCTTGTCATCTTCTGTTAGGTCGACCATGACAATATGACCAAAAGGTGAACCATGATGGTTTTCTCAACAACTGTACCTTAAAACTTGGTGGCAGATTAATCAAATTAATACCTATGTGTAACGACCCCTTATCCTGTCCACTCTGGGGATTGGGCCGTAGCCCAATATCCTCCCCTCATGGCTTTGTTTGGCTAGGACTTCCCAGTCGGTCACCTAACCTGGAATTGCTCTCGCCGAAGCACTTTTAACTTTGGAGTTCTTATGGGATCCGTTGCCAATTGTGCTTCAAAACGCGTCTTACTATTTTTGGGAGGGTCTCTTTACATATGTTTCATTTTCCACATACTTGCCCAAGCGATATGGGATTGTGACGACCACCACATTACGATCTACCCCCTTCACCGGCCTTTTTCCTGCACGGACGCACTGCCATCCGGGTCCGGATCTAGTATACGGGCTAGTCGTGCACATATGGGTCATCACAATCACCCTCCCTTAGGGGCCTAACGTCCTCGTTGGCCACATTTCCAGTTTGGTACAGGCTCTGATACCATTTGTAACGACCCCTTATCCCAGCAAGATATTGCCCGCTCTGCGGATTGGGCCGTAGCCCAAAATCCTCCAATCACGGCTTTGTTTGGCGAGGACTTCCCAGTCGGTCACCCAACCTGGAATTGCTCTCGCCGAAGCACTTTTAACTTCGGAGTTCTTATAGGATCTGTTGCCAATTGTGCTCTAAAACACGTCTTACTATTTTTGGGAGGGTCTCTTTACATATGTTTCATTTTCCACATACTTGCCCAAGCGATGTGGGATTGTGACGACCCCCACATTACGACCTACCCCCTTCACTAGCCATTTTCCCGCACGGACGCACCTCCATCCAGGTCTGGATCCAGTATACGGGCCAGTCGTGCACATATGGGTCATCACACTATGACTCCCGAACAAGTGACCTAGGATGATGCTATTAAAAAAACAAGAGAAGTTCAAGAAAAGTCTTCTCTTATCCAAGCGAGGGATGAGATCTGCAGTGATCAAAGGAGAGGCACTGATCCTAGTTCAATTTAGAGACCCCGTGAAGGAACTTGGCGAGATACCTCCATTGATCCAAAACATCCTTAAGACTTACCAAGATATTTTTCTTAAGAATTTCCACCTGGCTTACATCAATAAGAGGTATTAAACATCAGATAGACCTACAACCTGAAGCCATGCTACCCAACAGACCAGCCTATAGGATGAGACCTGAAGAGACTAAGGAATTACTAGAGAAAGTACAAGAGATGTTAAGCAAGGGATATATTAGAGAATCAGCGAGTCCCTGTGTTGTGCCTATGCTATTTGTCTTCAAAAAAAATGACACCATGAGGATGTGTGTCCATAGCCGCACTATTAATCGAATTACTATCAAGTACAGATTTTTGATTGCTAGGCTCGAGGATATGCTGGACGAGCTTGGTGGAGCGCCCATATTCTCCAAAGTAGACTTGAAGAATGGTTATCACCAGATTCGAATGAGAGAAGGTGATGAGTGGAAAACCACCTTCAAGACAAAATACGGATTGTTTGAGTGGATGGTTATGCCATTCAGACTTACTAATGACCCGAGTACCTTCATGAGGTTGATGCACCATGTTTTCAAGGATTTTTTAGGAAAATTTGTTGTCGTCTACTTTGATGACATCTTAGTGTACAGCCTCCACCTTCCCCAACACCTCAAACAGCTTGGGATCCTTTTTCGAACTCTCCGAGAGGTTAAATTATTTGGCAACTTAAGCAAATGTTCCTTCGCCCAAGAAAATGTATATTTTATAAGGTTTATAATTTCAAAGAACGGACTAGCAGCTGACGAGGACAAGGTTAAAACCATTAAGGAATGGCCTACACCTCACTAGATATATGAAGTTCGTAGTTTTCATGGACTAGCTTCTTTCTACATGAGGTTTATCAATAACTTCAGCTCGATAGTAGCTCCCATCACGGATCTCACAAAGAAGGGAACAAATTTTGTTTGGACCCTGGCATGTCAAAGTAGTTTTGAGCTGATTAAAGAAAAACTTTGTCAATCCCCATTATTGGCACTACCAGATTTCCACAAGTATTTGAAATCAAAAGCAACGCCTCCAAGGTTGGCATAGGAGCTGTATTGATGCAAGATGGTAAACTACTTACATACTTCAGTGAAAAGCTACAAGGAGCTACGCTTAGCTACTCCACGTATGACAAGGTGTTTTATGCAGTCATACGAGCTATTGAGCACGGACAATGTCTTTTATCCAACGAGTTTGTGATCCATTATGACCATCAATCACTCAAGCACATCAAGATTCAGCACAAACTGAATAAGAGACACTCGAAGTGAGTGGAATTTTTGGATAATAACTATTGTAAAAGTTAACAACAGTACCCCTATTGGTACTTTCAATGGAAGCAAGAAAATTTAGTTTTTATTGTGACGCATCTAAGATTGGATTGGGGTGTGTGTTAATGCAAGAGGGCAAGGTTGTAGCGTATGCTTCCAGGCAGCTGAAAGGTTATGAACAGAATTACCCACTCACGATTTGGAGTTAGCTGCCGTAGTTTTTGCACTGAAGATTTGGAGGCACTACCTTTACGGTCACCAGTGCGTAGTATTTTCAGACCATAAAAGTTTGAAATATCTCTTTACTCAAAAGGAATTAAACATGAGGCAAAGACGTTGGCTTGTAATTTGTTAAAGATTATGATTTTGAAATTAAGTACCACCCGGGTAAGTCCAATGTTGTAGCCGACGTATTAAGCTGGATGTCAACGACAATGCAGCCCGCAGTATCAGCCATGTCTGTACCTTTGAAGATGGAAGTTCAGAAGTTTGAATTGGAAATAGTTCCTGAGCTATCAGCCTTACTCTCTGATTTAACCATTCGGCCGACTATTTTGGATAGAATCAAGGAGGCCCAAAAGAAGGATTCGAAAGAGATGAATGACATTATGAATAAACTAGGAGATGCTTCCTCCGAGTTTAGTTTTTCTGAGGACAGTATTTTGAAATTCAATGATCGATGGTACATTCCTAACGATGAGGAGTTACGAAAGTTGATTTTGGCCGAGGCACACTCGTCTTCTTTCTCAGTACATCTGGGGAGCACCAAGATGTATCGAGACTTGAAGATACACTTTTGGTGGCCGAATCTGAAGAGGGATATAGCTAAGTACGTGGAGTAATGCATGGTGTGCCAACAAGTTAAGGCAGAACATCAACGACCAGGAAGCACTCTTCAGCCGTTACCGATTCCCAAATGGAAATGAAAAAATATCGCTATGGATTTTGTGGTGAGTTTGCCGAAAACAACCAAAGGCCACGATAGCATTTGGGTTATAATTGATAGATTGACGAAAGCAGCTCAGTTCCTAACGGTAAAGATAACTTATACTATGGATCAGTTTGCTGATTTGTATGTACAGGAGATCATTAGATTGCATAGGATTCCTGTGACGATTGTTTCAGATTGAGATCCCAGATTCACCTCAAGGTTTTGGAAAAGTCTACAAGACTCAATGGGTACGAAGTTAACCTTAAGCACTGCATTTCACCCTCAAACTGATGGACAATCCGAACGGACAATTCAGATACTCGAGGATATGTTGAGAGTATATGTGCTGGAATTTAAGGCATCATGGAGCCGTTACCTGCCTTTGGTTGAGTTTTCTTACAATAATAGTTACCAGTCCACCATTGGTATAGCCCCTTATGAGGCGCTTTATGGCAGAAAATGTAGATCGCCTTTATACTGGGACGAAGTTGGTGAAGCAAAACTATTAGGCTCTGAGATTATACAACTGATGTCTGAGAAGATTGCTATTATTAGAAAAAGGATGGTAACCGCTCAAAGCCAACAAAAGAGTTACGCGAACCGAAGGAGAAGAGATTTGGAGTTCACTATCGGAGATGAAGTCTTTTTGAAGATATCTCCGTTCAGAGGAGTCATGAGATTCGAAAAGAGAAGGAAGCTTAATCCACGGTTCGTTGGGCCATTTCCTATCTCAGCAAGGATTGGAAATACAGCATACAGATTGCTACTACCTTCATCTATGGACGGAATCCACAATGTCTTTCACGTATCAATGTTGAGGAAATGCATACGTGATCCGACACATGTTTTGGAACCAGTGGACGTTGAGATTCAACTTACCTTAGCGTATGAAGAGAAACCAATGCAAATTCTCGATTCTTCAGTAAAGATGTTACGGAACAAAGAGGTTCCATTGGTTAAGGTGTTATGGAGGAACCAGAACATCAAGGAAGCCACTTGGGAGCGACGGCAAGAAATGTTGGACAAGTATCCGGGACTATTCGTTTAAGCAATTTTTTAGGACAAAAATTTTGTTTAAGGAGGGTAGGATGTAACAACCAGCACTTTAATTGGGTATTTATCCCGTGATTAATTATGGAATGGTTTGTGGATTAAGAGATTATAAAAGAAAAGCAGGTTTACTGGCAGAATTATAAATAAGTTCATTTTAAGTGATATAAATAGAATATGGAAAGTCTGAAACCTCACAAAAACCTCCTCCTCCGAGAGCTCCCACTTTCAGTCGACTCCTCCTGCAAGAAATCTTCCCACACCGATTCTCTCTTCACCAAGATTGATTCTTCCTTCATTCCTTTGGAATCTAAGCTCTAGGTAAAGTTTAGACGATTCATCTATTTAGCCTTCGATCTAGGAATGATTTTTGGTTGATGTGTGAATATTGAGAATCGGGCGATGTTAGGATAATGACAGTGTCTTTGAGTTTTCATATCAATGACATTGGTGATAGGATTCTAAATATTGTCAATTATTAGATTATGAGATTCTGATATTAGTATGAATCTGGTAGTTTTAGCACACTAATGCCATCAATGCTAGTGAAGATTAAGCTATGCACACAAGGTGCTCAACTAAACGACTTAGAGGTTTAAACTAGATTCTAGGATGATTTCTTTAGTTAGGTTTTACCAACTTTGAGTTTAGATTATTCAGGATATATTTAACATTGAAATATGAAATATCTAGGTGGAGAAGAACTCAAGTGAAGGCACAGCATTGCTAAGGAGTTCAGGTAAGTGAGTGTGTTAGGGACCTGGCCTTTAGGGCCCTACATCACAAGGATACTAGGATTATGGTTTTGGTGATTTGTTTGATGTCTGTGACCCGTTGAATGTTATGTTGTGATAAGTGTAGTTTCATGACATGTTATACGATGATGGTTTGCTTCCTGTAGTGTAATGTTCTCTTACTCATTCATGTACATGCATTATGTTTCCTCCACTGTTACACGAAAATGTTTTACATGTATGATTTATGTAAAGAATTTAAAAGAAGATACAAAGGTTATGAAATGTATGTAATGATTAAGTGAGGGTTGGAGTGGTCTGGCCATGTCACTGTCCATGAAATGGACCAAGATTACTGTCAGTAAGGACCATGTACACGCACTCTGCCTACCCTCCAACACGACCCCCTCCTTAATCCATGTTATGTGGACGATGAACAAGAACATGATTCCCATAATATGAATAAAGAATGTGAACATGATTTTATTAAGTATGCATTCATGAGCATTTATGTATACGTTGCACTCCTTACTAAGCATTAGACTTATAGTTTAAACCTTATGATGTAGGTGACGAGTTGGAAGGTGAGGACCTCAAACCGAATGAAGATGTTTAAGTCTGGTTGCTGGATGATGCTCATGGCATGAATTTTGTGGCTGCAAAGCGATTTTGACCCGTGAGTGTTGCTGCTAGCATATTTTAGTAAAGTCTATGATACTGAAGTATAAGTAAGATAAGGTTTTCTTATGATGATGAATGCTGGGGTTGTCTGGTACAATTTCATGTTTAAAGAGGATTTTAAGACTAAAGGTTCATCTGTTTTTTTTTAAGTCTTCCGCTATGTATGTTTAAGTTTTTATTAGTAAAAATGATTTCTGTGAAATCGGGAGTTGAAGTATGAACAGTCGTCCATTTCGTAAGTAAAAGTAGTCGTCCATTTCGTAAGTGAAAGTAGTCGTCCATTTTGTAAGTGAAAGTAGTCGTACATTTTGTAAGTGAAGATAGTCGTCCACTCTGTGGACGATAACGTTTATGAACGATGACATTGTGGACGATAAAGTCTGTGGACAAAGTCGTCGTCCAAAGATGTCGTCCGAAGATGTCGTCCAAAGTCGTCAACCTAAGTTGTCGTCCAAAGTGTCATCCAAAGTTGTAGTCCAAAACTTAAAGTCACGTGGACTGTGGACGATAAAATCACGTGGTCCGTGGACGATAAATTTAAGGAACAATGTCGTTTGAAGTAATAGCGTCTATGGACAATAACAACTGAGTAGTCTGTGGACGATAAAGTCTGTGTATTCTGTGGATGATAGTTTGCGAACGATAACGACTGTGCAGTCTATAAACGATGACGTCTAAGTAGTCTGTGGACTATAAAGTCGCCCGACCTTGCAGATAAGATTGTTGCCCGGGTTATGTAGTTAGACTCTGTGGATGAGTACGCCGTCAGATATGTGAAAGAGTCGAGTTCAGAGAATTTCAGCTTTTAGTTTGTTGATCTTTTAAACGTCCACGAGTTAGTTTTTTAAAAAAAATTACAAGTAGTTGTTCTAAGTTTTAAATTACTAAGTTATGTTGAGAACCTGCCATGACCCACTGGGGTTGTTACAATCAACCATCCTAACGACACATTTTGAGGTGCTTTATGGTCGACAACCCCTTTGCTTTTGGATTTGGGACGATATCAAATAACTGATGTTGGTTCAGTCGACGGAGTTCTAATGGACAGCCACTAATGGGCAGATTCCTCAAAGTTAATACCACTTAGGCTCAAGTGAGAATGAAGTTGTATGCGGATAAACAGCATGCAAAATGTGTTTTCTAGTCGGGGACTTGGTTTTCTTATGCTTTCAACCTTATTGCAAACTTTCTCTCGCCTACAGATCTTCTCACAAGTTTCCCACAAAGTACTGTGGCCCCTTCAAGATAATAGAACGCATCAGCAAAGTTGCTTATAAATTGGAACTTCCATTTAATGCCCGCGTTCATCCAATCTTCCACATTTCACTACTTACAAAAATGTTAGGCGGTACAGTTATTACTCAGGCTGGATTACCAGTTGAATTTTTTGCTTCTCCAACTTCTAAACCAGATGCACTGTTACAAACCCATGTGGTCAAACGAGGTAATTGTCTTGTGACTCAATGGCTCATTCAATGGGAGAATAACCTAGTAACGGAAGCTACTTGGGTCGATTCTATCATGATTGCTTTTTAATTTTCAGAATTCAAACTCTGGGGACAAGGTTTTTACGAAGGGACAAAGTTTGATTAAGAGACACAAAGAGGCACAATATCAACTAAAGGAAGAAGGTACTAAAAGACTTTTTAAGCTGACAAGGAAGACAGTTGAAAGAGTAGGGGAATATAAATAGTGGACAACAAGAGGAGAGAGGCATCAAATGTGTGAATTTGATTTTTACTTGCATTGTATTTTGTTGCTGCGTGAAGGCTTCTTGTTTATACATTGCAAAATATGTAATAGGGCTGTGGTGGCGCGCTCCTTGGGTTTCGTATGTCTAAATCTGGCAAGGTTGGTGTTTTATGTGATATGTTTGGGGTGTTATGATGGATGTTGCTCGACGGTCGGCCTTTGATTAACGAAATGTAGCATGGCTGAGTTGCTCGCAAGTAGTCGGGTTACATGGTTGGATCTTAGATCACTGCCACTTTCCAGCTTCTTTTCTGGCTATAGGGATTTATGGTTTGCCACCTTTCTGTGATAGTGTGGCGGAGAGATCCTTGAGTGACTCTCATTTTTCACCATGATTATTTTTAATAAAAACAGTGGTGACTTAGTTTATGTATTACTATCTATGTATGTAGCAATGTTTTCAAACCTGCCCTACCTATGGCTTGCGGGAGAATATCTTATCGCCAGGTTTATTCGAGGACTAAACCGTGATATAGGAGATGCAGTTGAGATGCAGAAATTAGAAACCATGGACATGGTCGTGCAATTGGCACTCACTATAAAGAGGCAATTTAAGAGAAAGCGTAAAGTCAACTACCCTAATAAATTCCCACATAAAAACCAAGATTACGACAAGACTACCTCGAGAACTGAAGACAAGAGATCGGTTAACTGTAACTGGCCGCCGAAAGGAGCAGGTAGTAACAACAAGCCCCTACCAATAAAAAAAAACCCAAGTAAACCACCCTAACGGACAAAAAGCCCATGACATACAATGTTATAAATATCTTGGAAAAGGACATTATGGTAATGAATGTTCTAACCGCTGTGTGATGGTAATTAAGGAATCGACTGGTGAATGTGTAGCACCCGGTTCTATCGAACCAGTTATCTATTCTTTTTAAATTAATGGCACACCTCATATGACAATAATAAAAGTAGGGTTAATAGATGACTAGGCAAGGGCATAAGAGTAATTGAAAATTTAAAAGTGGATAACGTATTTAAGGAAAGAGGTTTTGGGTTTAATGCACTGTAGGCGCCACTATTCCCTATTTTCTCTCTTTCGATCTTCAGCTCAAGTAGCAGAGCTCTCTAGGTGATTCTTCTACTCGAATCTTCTCCAAACTAGGTGAGCCCTATTTCGATTTCCTGCTGTACTAGTAGCTATCGATGATTAGAAAGGGTATAAATGTGAGTTTTGTGAATGCCGTATGGGTAAGCTAGTTCGGGTTTTGTGGTAAATCGGGAATGTACAATGAACTAAGCTTCCAAACTAGTTTCCCTAGATTTCTGGATAGATTAGAATGAGACTTAGTAGAAATCTAATTAATATTCTGTTTATGACTTAGGTGAACAAAACTTCTGAATTAGTTTGAAACTGAGCATTTCCAATAGAGCCAGGTAAGTGAAGTATGCTTGTGCCTTCGGACCTACATCAAAAAACAGTAGGATTATGTTTGCTTGAATGTGTTTGTATGTCATGTATCATGTTTTTAAAAGTAAACGAAAATGAATTTACATGCATGATGGCATGACGAGAAATGAATTTATCGAAACAGAACAGTTGTTAAGGGAACTAATCCGCCCCTTAATCAAGAGAGAGGATGTATGACTTTGGGAAAACTGATCCAACTCCCAATTTCACCGGGGGATCTGAACAGTTGTTAAGGGAACTAATCCGCCCCTTAATCGAGAGAGAGGATGTATGACTTTGGGAGAAGTGATCCAACTTCCAATTTCACAGGGGGATCAGATCAGAAACGAATACATATGCAACTGAGATGAAAAAGTAGAAACTGCATAATTAGGAATTTATGTTTCAGCATTCCATATCATTACTGCTTTACTTAATTAGCATGAGGCTAATAGATGAGTTTTGTGATGTAGGTGAAGAAGTGACAGCAGGTGTGTTCTCTGAGTTTGCTGAGAACTAGGCAGGTTGGAGGAGTGCATTCATGCATCGATCTGGCAACTGATGGGGTGGTTTAACTGGTGTCAGTAGATGAGTAGGTTCGGTGAACCATGATTCAGTTTAAGTATGTTGAGAGTTTTTATGACAGTGGTAGTTTTAATGTTTTGAATACAATTTGAGAATTTTCTGATAATGATACTTTGTTAGTTTTAATAGTGGTTTTTACCGAATTTTGGAGTAATACACGGATTTAAGTAGTTTTGAACGTTTTTAGTAAAATGCTCAAGTTATTTTGGTAGTTGAAGTTTTCTTTGTTTAGAATGAAATTGTTGCTATGCTGTTTTTGTTGAGTATTTTGATCTATTGGTAGAGTTGTGTTTATCGGCAGATATTGAGTATTTTGATCTATCGGTAGAGTTATGTCTATCGGCAGATGTTGAGTATTTTGATCTATCGGTAGAGTTATGTCTATCGGCAGATGTTGAGTATTTTGATCTATCGGTAGAGTTATGTCTATCGGCAGATGTTGAGTATTTTGGTCTATCGGTAGAGATATGTCTATCGGCAGATGTTGAGTATTTTGATCTATCGGTAGATGATGTCGATCGGTAGAAGTCGAGAGTTTTGTCTATCGGTGGATGTAGTCCATCGGTGGAAGTGAGTATTAGAATTTGTCGTTTTGCGATCGGTAGATGTGAATTGAGAACTTTTGTCGTCTAGTGACTGGAAGACGTAGTTTGTTCTATCGGCAGATGTAGGCTGAGAATGTTTGTCGTTTTGCGATCGGTAGATGTGAATTGAGGACTTTTGTCGTCTAGTGACTGGAAGACGTAGTTTGTTCTATCAGCAGATATAGGCTGAGAATGTTTGTCGTTTGTGAGCGGTAGACGTCGTTTGCCGAGTTAGTGAAATCGCGTGGATATCACGTGGTCTGTACGATAAAAGCGTTGTCGTTTAGTGATCGGTCGATGTGTTCTGTTTTTTCTTTTTTTTCAACCAACTGTCTTGAATATTTTAACTATTTAATAAACATTTTTTTTATACAATGATTTTTCCGCTGCAAGTCTTAACGTTTTAAGAGTCAAATCTTGATCTTTGAATGAAATTTTAAAGTTTTTGCAAAGTCACAGTTCGGTTTAGTATCTTGTGTAACGAACCGGGTTCAGACAGCTCGTTAAACCGTTCAAAAGATTACTCATCAGTACCAATCGTCGCATGAGAGTACTCCAACAACTGTAAGTGTTTATGTTAGCTTTAGTTATAAGATGTTTATGAGAGTAGTTAACCCTGTGCAGGAATTTAGTATAATGGTCAGACGCCCAGGAAGACCTAGAGTGCCAAGGGAAATGCCAAATTTGAGAGGTGATGAGGAGCCTAGTGTGATTAGGCAGCTGGCAGATTTGGTGCGTCAGCAAACTGATTTAGTGCGCCAACAGTCTGATCAACTAGGAGTACTGTTGAACCGAGAAGTACAAGGAAGTGCTAACTCGGGTTCTAGCAATGAACATTCTGGAGATAGATTCCAGAGACTAAGACCACCCACGTTTGATGGTCAATCATCTGATCCAGTTATTGCTGAAGGGTGGCTTAGGAAGATTGAGAGTATGTTTAGGTGCGCCAACATTGGAGAAGGAGACAAGGTCACGTTGGCAACATTTCATTTGGCTGGTGAAGCCCAACTTTGGTGGGAAACAATAGAGACCACTACTGATGTTTTGGTGATGCCTTGGTCACAATTCAAAGACATTTTCTATGAGAAGTATTTCAACAGCACTGTCCAGACTGCGAAGAAGTTGGAGTTTCTGAACTTGAAGCAGACAGGGTCTGTGGCCGAGTACAATAGTCAATTTGAGTCCCTGTCCAGGTTTGCTGGACATTTTACTCACAAGGACGAGGATAAGGTGTTCAAATTTGTGCATGGACTGAAGCCGGAAATTTACCGAGGAGTTAAATTTTGTGGTATTAAAGGCTTGACATTCAGCGAGGTTGTGTCCACTGCTCTGGAAGTGGAAGAAGCTGAAAGGAAGTGTGTTGGTCCAAAGGAGGTCCCATAAAAGTTTATCCAGCCACACCAACAAAGAGCAATGAAGAGGCCTAGTGAAGGCCAGAATAGCCAAGGAACAGAAGGGAAAATACAGAATGCCAGGAAATTTCCCCAGTGTCCTAAGTGTTTGAAGAACCACCCGGGCGAGTGCAGATTGGGGTTTAGGAAGTGTTTCAACTGTGAGGAGGTTGGACACACGATCAAAGAATGCCCGAAGCCTAGAATCACCAGATGCTACAATTGTAACAAGGTCGGCCATTTTAGCAGAGACTGCCCAGCTTTTAGGAGCGGCCCTGCTATGATTAAACCGAGGATATTCTCCATGATGGAGTCGGGTGAGGAACAGCCCACTGTCGTGTCAGGTACTATATTGATCAACTCTATGCCTGCTTTTACTTTAATAGATTCTGGTGCAACGCATTCATTTATAGCATCTGCATTTGCTGTTAAGTTAGATGTACAATTTACCCCTTCCATGCATGTGTTTAATGTTGCATTACCCTCTGGTGAATGCATGCACTCTAACCAAGTGATGCTTGACAGTGATGTGTTAGTAGGGAACGTAAGTCTACCTGCTTATCTTATTATTATGGATATAATGGGACTTGATGTAATCCTAGGAATGGATTGGTTGTTTAAGCACAATGCCACAATTGATTGTAGGACTGGAATAGTTAGCTTCCAACCCCCTGGTAGTTTGAAACACACCTTTCAAGCTTCAAAGAAGAGTAAGGAAATGTCTGTGATGACTTCTATGGACACTAGACCTTCCCCATATGGAGAGTACTTGTGCTTCTTAGCTAGCATTTTAGACACACAACTTGTAGGAAAAACAAATCCTCAAAATGTCTTAATTGTCCAAGACTTCCCTGAAGTATTTTTAGATGACCTTCCTGGCTTACCGTCAGATAGAGAAATTGAATTTGTTGTAGATATTTACCCCGGCACCGAGCCTGTGTCTAAAAATCCATATAGACTAGCACCAACAGAACTTAAAGAATTAAAGAAGCAATTGGAGGATCTGTTGGAGAAAGGATTCATACGCCCTAGCTTTTTGCCGTGGGGTGCACCTATCCTTTTTGTCAAAAAGAAGGATGGATCGATGCGGATGTGCATTGATTATCGGGAACTAAATAAGGTAACTGTCAAGAACAAGTATCCATTGCCGAGGATTGATTATTTATTTGACCAGCTTAAGGGTGCGCGAGTTTTCTCTAAGATTGATCTAAGGTCAGGTTACTATCAATTGAAAGTTAAATCTGAAGATATCCCAAAGACTGCCTTTCGCACAAGGTACGGACATTATGAGTTTTTGGTTATATCCTTTGGATTGACTAATGCACCGGCAGCCTTCATGGATCTTATGAATAGAGTGTTTCATGAGTATTTGGACAAGTTTGTCATTGTGTTTATAAATGACATTCTAATCTACTCTAGTACCAAGGATGAGCATGCAAGGCATTTGAGTTTGGTGTTAGGAGTACTTAGACAGCACCAACTTTATGCTAAGTTTTCCAAGTGTGAGTTTTGGTTGGACAGAGTTCACTTTCTTGGTCACGTGATCTCTGGAGATGGGATATCTGTCGATCCAGCCAAGGTTCAAGCAGTTAAGGAGTGGCCCCAACCGAAGAATGCTATAGATATTTCGGAGTTTCCTTGGGTTAGCAGGATACTACAGGAAATTTATTGAAGGATTCTCAAAGATTGCTACACCCCTCACTCGGTTAACTAGGAAAAACATTAAGTATGCATGGACAGAGGAATGCGAATCCAGTTTCCAGACTTTGAAACAGAAACTGACCAATGCCCCAATATTAACCATTCCTGTTGAGAATGGTAAATTCAGCATTTATTGTGATGCTTCCAAAATTAGTTTTGGATGTGTGTTGATGCAAGATGGTAAGGTAATAACTTATGCCTCTAGACAGTTGAAAACACATGAGAAGAATTACCCTACACATGACCTAGAATTAGCTGCAGTGGTATTTGCTCTTAAGATTTGGAGGCATTACTTGTATGGACAAACTTGTGAAATATTCTCGGACCATAAAAGTCTGAAATATATCTTCACACAGAAAGAATTAAATATGAGGCAACGTCGATGGTTGGAATTCGTAAAGGATTATGATTTTCAGATTAAATACCATCCCGGCAAAGCAAATGTTGTGGCAGATGCTTTGAGTAGAGTAACAACATCAACCTCAACAATGATTTTCGGTATGCCATTAGCCTTAGAGACAGAATTCCAAAGGTTTAATCTAGAAGCAGTATCTAGTGTATCAGCTATACTTTCAGCCATAACCTTAAAGCCTACTATTCTGGAGAAAATAAAGGAAGCTCAGATGAATGATGACGAGTGTAACAAGTACAAGTTAAGCATGGATTCTATGGACAAATCAGATTTTAACTATTCTGCTGATGGAATCCTTAAGTTTAGAAATAGATGGTTTTTTTCTGCCATTAAAGAACTTCGAGATGAGATTCTTTCTGAAGCACATTCTTCCAGATTCTCTGTTAACCCTGGGAGTACAAAGATGTACAAGGATCTTAAACAACATTATTGGTGGCCAAGTATGAAAAGGTGTGTGGCAGTGTATGTAGGATCATGTTTGTGTTGCCAGCAGATTAAAGCTAAGCATCAGAGACCCTCGGGAACATTGCAACCTTTACCAGTTCTTGAATGGAAATGGGAACAAATAACGATGGACTTTGTTGTGGGATTGCCTAGAACAGGAAAGGGACATGATGCAATCTGGGTGATAGTTGATCGATTAACTAAATCTGCCCACTTTCTGCCGATGAGAATGACTTACTTGATGAATCAGCTTGCTGAATTGTATGTGCAAGAGGTTGTTAGGTTACATGAAGTTCCAGGTACCATAGTGTCAGATCGGAATTCCAGATTCACATCTAAGTTTTGGGAAAGTTTGCACAAGGCTATGGGAACACAGCTTAGTTTTAGCATAACTTTTCACCCTCAAACAGACGGACAATCCGAGAGAACTATTCAGACCTTAGAGGATATGCTCCGTGCATGCATATTAGATTTTCAAGGATCTTGGAGTAAATATTTATCATTGGTGGAGTTTTCCTATAATAACAGTTTTCAGGCAACAATAGGAATGGCACCGTATAAAGCATTGTATGGACGTAAATGCAGATCTCCTTTAAATTGGGACGAAGTTGGTGAAGAAGCACAGTTGCTTGGTCCTGACATTATGCAACAAACTGTTGAGAAGGTTGTCATCATCCGTCAGAGGATCTTAACAGCTCAAAGCCGACAGAAAAGCTATGCCGACAGAAGACACAGAGAATTAGAGTTTGAAGTAGGTGATGAAGTTTTTCTTAAGGTATCACCATTCAAAGGAGTTGTGAGATTTGGAAAGAGAGGCAAGCTGAACCCCAGATTTATTGGACCATTTCCAATCTTAAAAAGGATTGGGAGAGCATCTTATCAGTTGCAACTACCAGTTGCTATGGAAGGGATACACAATGTGTTTCATGTTTCTATGTTGAAGAAATGCATAAGAAATCCATATCAAGTTGTGGAACAGCAGAACATTGAAATTCATCCTACTCTTGCTTATGAGGAGAAACCAATAAGGATCTTGGATTATGCAGTGAAGGTATTACGCAACAAAGAGGTTCCACTAGTAAAAGTCTTATGGCACAACCAGAACCTGGAGGAGACAACCTGGGAATGCCAGGAAAACATGATGGACCAGCATCCATAATTATTCAGGTACTGAATTTTGAGGACAAAATTCTTTTAAGGAGGGTAGATTGTAGCACCCGGTTCTATCGAACCAATTCTCTATTCTTTTTAAATTAATGGCACACTTTAAATGGCAATAATAAAAGTAGGGTTAATGGATGACTAGGCAAGGCCATAAGAGTAATTGGAAATTTAAAAGTGGATAACGTATTTAAGGAAAGAGGTTTTGGGTTTAATGCACTGTAGCCACCACTATTCCCTATTTTCTCTCTTTCGGTCTTCAGCTCAAGCAGCAGAGCTCTCTAGGCGATTCTTCTACTCGAATCTTCTCCAAACTAGGTGAGCCCTATTTCGATTTCTTGCTGTACTGGTAGCTATCGATGATTGGAGAGGGTATAAATGTGAGTTTTGTGAATGCCGTATGGGTAAGCTAGTTCGGATTTTGTGGTAAATCGAGAATGTACAATGAACTAAGCTTTCAAACTAGTTTTCCTAGATTTCTGGATTGATTAGAATGAGGCTTAGTAGAAATCTAATTAATATTCTGTTTATGACTTAGGTGAACAAAACTTCTGAAGTAGTTTGAAACCGAGTATTTCTAGGAGAGCCAGGTAAGTGAAGTATGCTTGTGCCTTCGGGCCTACATCACAAAACAGTAGGATTATGTTTGCTTGAATGTGTTTGTATGTCATGTATCATGTTTTTAAAAGTAAACGAAAATGAATTTAAATGCATGATGGCATGGCGAGAAATGAATTGATCGAAACAGAACAGTTGTTAAGGGAACTAATCTGCCCCTTAATCAAGAGAGAGGATGTATGACTTTGGAAAAACTGATCCAACTCCCAATTTCACAGGGGGATTTGAACAGTTGTTAAGGGAACTAATCCGCCCCTTAATCGAGAGAGAGGATGTATGACTTTGGGAGAAGTGATCCAACTTCCAATTTCACAGGGGGATCAGATCAGAAACGAATGCATATGCAACTGAGATGAGAAAGTAGAAACTGCATAATTAGGAATTTATGTTTCATCATTCCATATCATTACTGCTTTACTTACTTAGCATTAGGCTAATAGATGAGTTTTGTGATGTAGGTGAAGAAGTGACAGCAGGTGTGTTCTCTGAGTTTGCTGAGAACTAGGCAGGTTGGAGGAGTGCATTCATGCATCGATCTGGCAACTGATGCAGCGGTTTAATTGGTGTCAGTAGATGAGAAGGTTCGGTGAACCGTGATTCAGTTTAAGTATGTTGAGAGTTTTTATGACAGTGGTAGTTTTGATGTTTTGAATACAATTTGAGACTTTTTTGATAATGATACTCTGTTGGTTTTAATAGTGGTTTTTACCGAATTTTGGAGTAATACACGGATTTAAGTAGTTTTGAATGTTTTTAGTAAAATGGTCAAGTTCTTTTGGTAGTTGGAGTTTTCTTTGTTTAGAATGAAATTGTTGCTATGCTGTTTTTGTGAGTATTTTTGATCTATCGGTAGAGTTATGTCTATCGGCAGATGTTGAGTATTTTGATCTATCGGTTAGAGTTATGTCTATCGGCAGATGTTGAGTATTTGGATCTATCGGTAGAGATATGTCTATCGGCAGAGTTGATCTATTGCAGATGTTGAGTATTTTGATCTATCGGTAGAGTTATGTCTATCGGCAGATGTAGGTTGAGAATGTTTGTCGTTTTGCGATTGGTAGATATGAATTGAGGACTTTTGTCGTCTAGTGCCTGGAAGACGTAGTTTGTTCTATCGGCAGATGTTGAGTATTTTGATCTATCGGTAGAGTTATGTCTATCGGCAGATGTTGAGTATTTTGATCTATCGGTAGAGTTATGTCTATCGGCAGATGTTGAGTATTTTGATCTATCGGTAGAGTTATGTCTATCGGCAGATGTTGAGTATTTTGATCTATCGGTAGAGTTATGTCTATCGGCAGATGTTGAGTATTTTGATCTATCGGTAGAGTTATGTCTATCGGCAGATGTTGAGTATTTTGATCTATCGGTAGAGTTATGTCTATCGGCAGATGTTGAGTATTTTGATCTATCGGTAGAGTTATGTCTATCGGCAGATGTTGAGTATTTTGATCTATCGGTAGAGTTATGTCTATCGGCAGATGTTGAGTATTTTGATCTATCGGTAGAGTTATGTCTATCGGCAGATGTTGAGTATTTTGATCTATCGGTAGAGTTATGTCTATCGGCAGATGTTGAGTATTTTGATCTATCGGTAGAGTTATGTCTATCGGCAGATGTTGAGTATTTTGATCTATCGGTAGAGTTATGTCTATCGGCAGATGTTGAGTATTTTGATCTATCGGTAGAGTTATGTCTATCGGCAGATGTTGAGTATTTTGATCTATCGGTAGAGTTATGTCTATCGGCAGATGTTGAGTATTTTGATCTATCGGTAGAGTTATGTCTATCGGCAGATGTTGAGTATTTTGATCTATCGGTAGAGTTATGTCTATCGGCAGATGTTGAGTATTTTGATCTATCGGTAGAGTTATGTCTATCGGCAGATGTTGAGTATTTTGATCTATCGGTAGAGTTATGTCTATCGGCAGATGTTGAGTATTTTGATCTATCGGTAGAGTTATGTCTATCGGCTAGGTTGAGAATGTTTGTCGTTTTGCGATTGGTAGATATGAATTGAGGACTTTTGTCGTCTAGTGACTGGAAGACGTAGTTTGTTCTATCGGCAGATGTAGGATGAGAATGTTTGTCATTTGTGAGCGGTAGACGTCGTTTGCTGAGTTAATGAAATCACGTGGATATCACGTGGTCTGTACGGTGAAAGCGTTGTCGTTTAGTGATCGGTCGATGTGTTCTGTTTTTTCTTTTTTTTCAACCAACTGTCTTGAATATTTTAACTATTTAATAAACATTGTTTTTATACAATGATTTTTCCGCTACAAGTTTTAATGTTTTAAGAGTCAAATCTTGATCATTGAATGAAATTTTAAAGTTTTTGCAAAGTCACAGTTCGGTTTAGTATCTTGTGTAACGAACCGGGTTCAGACAGCCGGGGCGTTACAGAATGGGAAAGCAAAAATGATGAAGGACAGTACGATGAGGGAGAAAAAGATATAGTAGAGGAAAGTGACTAAGAAGCCGATGACTGTACGACTCAAGAATGACCTTTACTAATGGTCATAAGACAAACCTTGATTTCCAAGAATGTTAAAGAAGATTGTCAATGGGAAAATATCTTCCATAGTCGTTGTGTAGTCAAAAACAAAGTTTGCTCGATAATTATTAACGGCGGAAGTTGCGTTAACATAGCTTTACAAAAACTGGGTTTCGGTTCGTACAGCCATCGTACACATACTTACACATCTGGGTCATCACATCTACTTTGATGACATCTTGGTGTACAGCCTCGACCTTGCCCAACACCTCAAACAGCTTGGGATCCTTTTTCGAACTCTCCGAGACGCTAAATTATTTGGCAACTTAAGTAAATGTTCCTTCGCCCAAGAAAATGTATATTTTATAAGGTTTATAATTTCAAAGAACGGACTAGCAGCTGACGAGGACAAGGTTAAAACCATTAAGGAATGGCCTACACCTAACTGAATATATGAAGTTCGTAGTTTTAATGGACTAGCCTCTTTCTACATGAGGTTTATTAAAAACTTCAGCTCGATAGTAGCTTCCATCACGGATCTCACAAAGAAGGGAACAAATTTTGTTTGGACCCCGGCATGTCAAAGTAGTTTTGAGCTGATTAAAGAAAAACTTTGTCAATGCCCATTATTGGCACTACCAGATTTCAACAAGTATTTGAAATCAAAAGCAACGCCTCCGAGGTTGGCATTGGAGCTGTATTGATGCAAGATGGTAAACTACTTACATACTTCAGGGAAAAGCTAAAAGGAGCTATGCTTATCTACTCCATGTATAACAATGAGTTTTATGCAGTCATACGAACTATTGAGCACTGACAACATTGTCTTTTATCCAACGTGTTTGTGATCCATTATGACCATCAATCACTCAAGCACATCAAGAGTCAGCACAAACTGAATAAGAGACACGCAAAGTAAGTGAAATTTTTGGAGAGATTTTCATACACTTTAAAATACTTCAAAGGATCAGACAATACCGTTGCCGATGCATTATCCAGAAAGAGAATCCTTTTAACTGAACTAGGTGTTAGATTCTTCGGATTTGATTGGATAAAGAAGACTTATGAATCTGACAAAGATTTCGGACTACCATACCTTAAATGCCAAGACAATGCAGAAGGAGGACATAATGTCATAGATGGCTTTCTGATAAAAGGAGGTAAGTTATGTAATTTTGACAGTAGCCTCAGACAATACCTTGTCACAGAAGCCCATAGTGGAGGATTATCGAGTCACTTTGGAGAAAAGATAACCTTTGAATTATTAAAAGAACGATTCTATTAGCCACACAAGATGAAAGATGTGCACCACTTCATTGAATAGTGCATCATTTTTAAGAAGGTCATGAGTAAAGTTCTTTCCCAAGGACTATACCTACCCCTACCAGTTCCTACTCACCCATGGGTAGAGATTAGTATGGACTTTGTTCTAGGGTTACCACGAACTAGCCACAGTAAGGACCTATCATTGTAGTCGTGGACCATTTTTCCAAGATGACGCATTCTATCGCGTGCACCAAAACCGATAACTCTGCTGTTATAGCCAACCTCTTCTTCAAAAAAATTGTTAGACTCCATGGAGTGCCATAGTCAATAGTGTCTAATCGAGACACCAAGTTTTTTAGCACTTTTTGGAAGACCTTATCAAAGAGATTGGTGACTAAGTTGTGTTTTAGCCCTTCATTCCACCCCCAGATAGACGATCAAACAAAAGTGTTCAACAGGACCTTGGGTACACTTCTTCGCATGTTGTGGGCAAGAACTTAACAAATTGGGACATAGTGCTACCCCAAATAGAATTCTGTTATAACAGAAGCCTTCACTCCACCACCCAGCAAACGCCCTTTGAGGTAGCCTATTGATTTAATCCGTCCACACCACTGGACATGCTGATAAGGGTAGAAAGGAAATTATATTCAAGAAGGGAGATTTAGTTTGGTTACACGTTTGCAAAGAATGATTTCCAGCTAAGAGGCGTTCTATGCTACTTCCTAGAGCAGAAGATCCCTTCAAAGTACTAGAGCGAATCAATAATAACGCTTACAAGTTGGAATTACCCGGCAAATATGGAGTGTCATCCACATTCAACATCCAAGATTTGTCCCCTTACATTGGGAGATCTAGTTAGTGAAGAGGAGACCGAATCATTGGATTTGAGGTCAAATTCTCAGCCACCAGGTGAGGATGACATGCCAAGAAGGCCAATCACAAGATCACAAACTAATGCGCTTAATTTACTTAACCTTTTCACTAATGAGTTTGCTTTTCTTGCAAGTGTTGATCTCATTGGAGATATCACATGGGAGCCTAACTTGGAGGACATGGATCAACCCTTGCACACTCTTACTTGGGATACACAAATGGACTCAACACATGGCCCAGTGGGAATTTGTCTTTCCTGCCCATAAACCATGTAACCTTTGTTTTGAACCTTTGTTTCTTTCTCTTTGGCAAACTCTAGCCTTATTGTATGAACTTATATATATTGCATCATGCATTAGATTGTATGGTTATGATTAGATGTATGATGGTGGTATGATTAGGTTGAAGACTTGGCCACAAAAGGGAGAAAAGAGAATCGGCCTTGAAGATTTGCAACATCAAAACCGTGGACTCAAATGAAGAAATGGCCCAAAGGAAAGCTCCAACTAAAGGTAAGGGACTTGAAGGTACATCTTGTAGTGCTCACAAGGATCAAAGACATGGCACATATCCACCATTGATCAAGCAAAGGCACAGACTTTCCTCGTCCGTCAGCTGCGCGCACGTAGATGGAACTTTATAGCCGCCGATTGTCTACCTTCATCCAATGGTTCAAACTTCCCCCTTCCAAATACCAAACCCTAATCATCCACCATAGGATTTCTATTTAAGGCATGACCTTTGGTGTTTGTAATAACTTTTGCCAAATTTAATATACAAGCTCTCTTTTCCTAGCCGAAGTGTTCGAAGAACCCTAGTGGTTGTCCACGATTTTCATATCGTGTGGAGAAGCTCTCCATTGTTCCCCAAGCTCTAAGGTTGCTTGGTGAACTCTTACCATTTCCTCTCCTCTCTCGTAGAGAGTCTAAAAGGATCGAGGACGCGAAACCTAGACCCAAAGGTGGTTGTTTTTCCTCGAGAAAACATGCACCCGTGAGCTTAACGTGAGATAACTCTCGGGTCCACCAAGGGTTCTTCCATTTTCAACCATTTCCACACACTTTTGCTCACCTTCATTCACGGTTCCACTTACACACATTTCACCTTCCATTTTAGTTAACATTCTCACCTCCATTATCATCTCCATCTCACAATTTTGTGCACATTCACTCTCACCCAAGCACTTAGCATTTCTTTGTGGGTTACACAGTTTTTTTTCTAGGGACCCATTGTGTCAAGTGGTATCAAAGCATAGGATGCTTCCTCTGAGTGTTTTTGGTGCATTTGGATCAACCTTTTCACAAGGTTTAGCAAGCCACATTGCATAGCAAAAAAATCAGGTTAGCCGCTCACTTTTTGCAATTTTTTTGGTTCTGTTTTTGCTGCTCTTTTAACATTGATTAACCTATCATTTGTAGCAAGCTTTTTAGTGTTTTTTTGTAGCCTTTCATCCTAGGAAAATAAACCTAGTAAATCGGTTTCACTTGTTGCACACATTACATGAGAGTTGGCTAAGGTAAGCTCTCAGTTTTCATCTTCTCTATGTCGGCTTTTCACTTACCTTTCGGTTCTGTTTGTGTTTTTATTTTGTAGCAACTTAGTTTATCTATTTCATCTATTCTATTTTAGTGATTCCATCTGAAGCATTGTTGCACCTATTCTACCTACTAACAGAAATTCCCATGTAGGCACACTCGACAACAACGTTTTATTATAGCGCTAACATAAGTATAGTTACTTATCTTGCTGGTGATGACTTCAATGCCTCCTCTTGCCCCAGTCCTCTGGTGGCCTTCTCGATGGTGGTTGGGGGTCCACTTGACAGTCCTCCCCTTCAGATTGACCTTGTCCCCAAGGTCAGAAAAGAGGGAACTTTTCATGAATGGTCTTTGCTGACACCCAAGGTGGCTTCTCCGATATCCTGACCTTGCCATTGCTCTAACCATTCGGTCACTGAGTGATTTTTTTGCTTCACCATTTTAACCTATAACACTGCTTCCGGTTGACAAATGTCATTTTTGGTGTGCAAATTAGTTAGCAAGTCATGAACTGGTAAGTCTTTGTCTCCGATTTGTTTCTTTAACAAGGACGCATGGAAAGCTGGATGGATTCTGGACTGAGACGAGAGTTGCAACTCATAAGCTACTTGTCCAACTTGCCGGAGAACTTTATATGGACCATAGTATTTTAGCGCTAACTTCTGATTAACCCCTCTTGGAAACAAATTGTTGAGCATATGGGTGTAGGCACAAAATGACAGTCTCCAACCTGGAATTGTCGTTCAGTTCTATTGCAATCAACGTACAATTTCATAAGTGCTTGAGCTTGGGTGAGTCTCTCCTTTAAAATTTTATCCATTTTGTACCTTGCGTGCACGATGTTCTTCACGGCTGCCACATTAGTTAATTGATAGGGTCCTAAAGACTAATGTGGAGGTTTAGTCCCATATAGAGCTTCGCACGTTGACATTTGAATAGTTAAATGGGGGGTGGTATTATACCACCATTCAGGTAGGGGTAGCCATAAACTCCACTGTCATGGTAGAAAGTTGTCACACAGCGTAGGTACATCTGATTGAGGTTGATAGAAAAAGCTTAATTGTAGCTTAACCCCCAATAGTCGGAATAGTTCCTGCCAAAAATTACTGGTAAAGATTTTGTCATGGTCTTAAGTAATACTCAAGGGAAGGCCATGGAGTTTTTGTATATTATCCAAAATAACTGGGCAATTTGTATTGCTGTAAATAGATGTCTGAGTGCAACAAAATGTTCATACTTAGTATAGCGATCTATCACCACCAAAATACAAGATTTACTTTTAGAGTTAGGAAGTCCTTCGATAAAATCCATCGCGATATGACTCCAAGGTGAATTCAGTATGGGCAGTGGTTGTAACAAATCGGGGTAAGGACAGTGTTTCCCCCCTGCACCGCTGAAATACTTCGTACTTAAGGACAGTGTGACAAATTTTCGAGGACATCTTAGGCCAGAAAAAATGTCTTTTGGCCCGAGCAATGGATGTTTGTATATTCGAATGAAAAACATGTTATATAAATGCTGAAGTTGATGAAAAAATTGATGACAATGTCTAAACTACTAATATTTGAAAGATCGAGGCTAGACTTGTTAATAAAAAAAGATAAAGTCCAATAAATCTTGAATTATGGGCGTCCCAAAAACTCGTTCGTAAACTATTTTTCGTTAACAAGATGACCATGAACTATATCCTATTAACAAACTTACCCTTATCGTCAAAATTTTCGTTGAATTGGACACATGCGCGACACATCTAAAATAAACCAATTTTCATATTATAAATGAAACTCTTGGAACTGGTTTTATATCGTGAAATATGCCTAGCATATTTCTCTTTGAAGAACACGAATGCAACAAACAAATAAGAATGGAGATCGCGAAGGCGATCGTTGAGGGGGAGAGATACACCGTGAAGAGAATGTCACAAACGAAGGAGATGTTATTACGACTGCTCACATGTTGGAGAAGGAAGAGGAAGAGAAGCTCGCGACTGTCTCTCTGGTTGGGGAAGGAAGAAGAAGAGAGGCTTCTAGAAGAAAGAAATCAACAACATCTAGTCCTTGCTCTTTATCTCCATCAAGCACGCTGTTCTAGTCGTGCTAGGAAGGTAGTTAGGATTAGAAAGATACCTATATATGTAATTGAAGAGAAAGGAAAGGTGTGAAATGTTTTTATGTTACTTTCTCTTTTGCTTTAAGATGATACAGTTGAAAAACTGAACGAGAAACCAAAAAAGAAAATGAGAAAATAATGGACACCGAATTTATGTGGAAAACCCTGGAAGGGAAAAAACCACGAGCAGAAGAGAACGATCACTAATCAAAATTAGTACAACAGAGTTTTGTGCCTCAAATATAAATAAATAAGAAAAACTATGAAATCCTAATATTAACTACGGGTCTAGCACAAGCAGAAAACCATTTTAATCATAATAAGGGGGAGTAGGAGCAAGACTTGGTTTGGACCGGACAGATCCTATCTATTTATGCTCTCAAATCAAATCTATAATAATATATATAGGTGGAAAGCTTCCAGCTTCAATAGTTCTCTATTGAACCTTAGAGTGCTATGATGGGATTTCAGTCCGTCCTTACTAAAGCGGCTTAGGCATCGTTGGGGCATCCAAGTGGAAATCCTTTGCTTCGAAGAAGAAAAAGAAATAGCCTAATTAACCACTCCTATCATTGGCTTATTGCCCGTTATGGATTCGAGTCCACACATGTGGCTCAGAACCCAACAAACTCCCCCTCCGGCTCATATGGTGGCCTCCAATAAGCTTGCTCTTTGCCGACATGCCTCAAGTTTCTCATTTAGAAAAACCTTCGTCAACATATATAAACCGTTCTCACTGGTGTGCACTTTCACCAAGTGCAACTGCTTGGTCTTGAGCAAGTCTCGAACCAAATTATACCTCACATCAATATGCTTGAATCTCGAATGAAATGACAAATTCTTGGATAGATGGATAGCACTCTGGCTATCGCTGAACACAACATACTTCTCTTGGCACATATTCAATTTCTCAAGGAATCTCCTTATCCATAAAGTCTCCTTGCAACTCTCAGTAATCGCAATGTACTCGGCTTCTGTAGTGGATAGCGCAACACAATCTTGCAGCTTTGATTGCCAAGACACAGCTTCTCTTGCAAAAGTGTAACACCCGGCTTTACGGGATTTGAATTATTCCAATATAAATAGTATTTTTGTAAATACGTCAAATTAAGTCTGTTTTGTGAACAGAAAGTTTTAACGAAGCCGTAATAATAAATTGAAATTTATGGTGAAATATGAAAATTTGGAGAAAACGGATCGTTAATTAAATAACGAGATCAGTGGAGAAACAAATAGTGAATTATGGAAGGGGCAATCTGGTAATTGAACAAACCAATTTTGTTAAATAATTACAAATTCCTTTATTCTTCTTCACTTCACACGATTTTCTGCTTTTCTCTCAACCCTCATCGACGACTTCACCCTCTCAACGGCGATTTCCTTCAAACGCCGGCCGACGTCCCTCGAACTCCGGTGACTCTCCACGTTTCTCTGTCATTTTCTCTCCCTAGGTAAGGCTCTAAGCTTTTGGAGTGTTAGATTTTGATTTCTAGGGTTAAACGGATTAGGGTTTCGTTAAGGTTTTTGTTGAAAACGTGAAATAGAGTTTGAAATCGATAGGTTTACCGTATTTATAGCTCAAATGGCTGTATTTATGATTATTGGTGAAAGTTTGATAGTTTAAATGAGGTGGTTGAGAAGTTTGGTGGTTGGAGAATTTAAAAACTCCATTAATGGAGGTTTGGAAATTTACGAGCACGAGTTGCTTGATAAAATGCCTCAATGAGGTGTTTTAGAGTTTAGGAGATTTTCTTTAGCTAGGAGTTTGTAATTTTCTATGCTTGATAGTTTAGATTTGGTTTAAATGACAAATGTTGTGTATTGCCTTAGGTGAACAACGCTCGTGGACGGAGCTTGAATTTCAACGGACGTGAGGTAAGTCTCTGTGATTTGTTTGGTCGATTGGCCAACACCATAAGACTATGTCGATCGAGGAATTGGAGATGTTTGTTGTGTTGGGTAATTAGAACGGGTAGTTAGTTTTAGATTTGGTTAGGTTGTTAATTGTTTAGTTTATTGTTTGTATGTTTCTATTTCGTTCATGGCATAATATTTGTTCACGCATCATTGTTTTCAAACGGCATGAAAATGAGATTTTATGCATATTTTCATAAAAAGGAAAACGATAACGAAAAATTAAATGAATGTAATGATGGTCACGTCGGTGGCGGTGGTTCAGACATGGCTGTCGGATGAAGCATGTTTTCTCCCCGGTTAGATAGGAGGGGCTATCCAATCGTCGGATGTGCCACTCCTTTCTAGTGAGAGAGAAGCCCCGGTGACGTAAATGAAATGAAAAGCAAAAAGGTAGGACGCATGATTTATGAATTGTACATGCATAGCATTAGCATTCACGTGCATTCAGTTAGATTTACTGAGCCTCTAGCTCACATGTTTAATTCTATGGTGTAGGTGACTTTGAGACAGGTGAGGAAGACGTCCCTCCCCCTGAAGTATGAACACGATGAGGAAGAATGGCACTTGAGAGTGCGCTGGCAGTTGGTGCGTAATTTTGACCCATGGGGACGTATGTAGGTATTTTGGGTTATTTTGGATAGAAAATGTTTAGGTAAAATATTTGTACAGATAGAACATTATAGGATGTTTGGATCTGGACTAGTTGATAGGTTTATGTTTGAAGTTTTTAAACGTTTTGGAGACTTGTTTTGTAACTGCTTGGTAATTTTACTTTATAGGGATGTGTTCGGTTTTTAAACATATCCATGCAGTTTGTTTTCATAAGATTTTACCACGTTTAAAATACGTCTCGAGTCGGTTTTGGGTAAGATTACGGAGGATGTGCGAGTGTCGAGAGATTGATGTTGAAATGTGTGATTGTGAGGTAGGTAGAGTTGTGTTAATGAAATTGTGAAATTGGGTGTTAAGTATATGTATATATGAAGGGGTAGAAATGAAGAAAGGAGAGGGATGCAAGTCCTCTGGAATTTCGGATTCCAGAGGACTTGGCGATCGATCGCCAGGTAGGGCGATCGATCGCCCCTCTTGGTCACGCTCTGGAAGAAATTCCAGAGCGTGTGCCGAATGATCGCTGGAGAAGGCGATCTCTTGGGAAAATGGTGATCGCCAATGGGCGATCGATCGCCAGTTTTGGGCGATCGATCGCCCCTCATATTTTTGAGATTGGCGATCGATCGTCAATTTTGGGCGATCGATCGCCCCTATTGTTTTCGGGACAATTGTCCCTTATGCCCTCCATTTGTTAGCCGATTGTTTTTATTAGTTTTAATTGTTTTATTTCAATTGTTTTAAGTTTTGTTTAGATGGTTTTAAGAATAATTTTTGAACGGTTTTAACAGTTTGGTCTATGATTTAAATTCCACTCAAACGATACGAAGTTTTTAAAAAAATAATATGGGAAAATAAGGGAATAGTGTAAGGGTCGTTACAGTTATGGTATCAAAGCCCCCGGGTTTTAAAAACGGTTCTGTAGACTGCACGATTGCCCAGCTACTATGCGGACATCCTTCATCAACTGTAAGTACGTTTAATTGCTTTATTTGAATTCGATTTCTTAGGATTATTTGTTTTAACTTTTTTAGGAGTTATAGAAAATGGTTCGAGGTAGAGACGCCAGAGACGATGCCTTAGATAGGCTGACTGATTTGCTTGACCGTCAGGCTCAGCATATGGACCGGCAAGTACAACAGATTGAAAGTCTAGTAAACCGAGAAAACCAAAGAGCTCGAGACATAGTAATTTCGGACAACCATAGCATGAAAGATTTCAAAAGCTGAGACCTCCAATATTCAACGGACAATCTACGGACCCCTCTATTGCTGAGGAGTTGGTTCTAACAATGGAGGATATGTTGGCGTATGCCAAGGTGGACAATGCTAAGAAAGTCGTGTGCATCACATTCCACCTGGCATTGGATGCCCGATCTTGGTGGGATTCTGTTAAAGCGACGACGGACGTGGCACTGATGAGGTGGGAACAGTTTAAGACCGTGTTCTTTGATAAGTACTTCAGCCGTATAGTGAGGGCGGCAAAGAGAGCTGAGTTTATACAGCTAAAGCAGACCAGTACAGTTGCGGAGTACATCAGAAAGTTCGAATCCTTGTCACGGTTTGCACCGGGCCTAGTCAGCGATAATGAAGACAAGGTGCAACAATTTATGGACGGACTAAACAGGGAGATTCAGAAGAACATCATAGTATCTGGCATTCTAGATGTGCCCTACGAAGACATCGCAGCGAGAGCCCTGGACTTTGAGGCTGTAGAGTTTACCTGTGTTAAGCCGAGAGAGCCTGCTAAGGGCTTCTTTCGAGAGATTCAGCCTTAGGTACGGAATCGGGGTTGGCAACCTAGAGGGCAACAGCCACAGCAACAACAACAAAGAGGCGTTAAAAGTCCTCATGAGGGAGGAAATGATCAGGGCAAAGGGAAGCAAGTTCAAGGGGCTACTCAGAAGCCTATTTATCCTAAGTGCCAGAAAGAACATTTTGGCGAGTGTCGGTTAGGTACCAACAGCTGTTTCAGGTGCGGAGAGGTTGGCCATTATATTATGAACTGCCCGTTATTGGACCGAAATCAGCCAAGTAGAAATCAACAGGGCAGAGACCAGCGAAGAGTTATGTCGAGAATCTTCGCATTTATTGAGCCTGGAGATGTCGACGACGAGGCACAGCCATCTGTCATATCAGGTACTATTCTAGTCATGGGTGTACCAGTATTTTCTCTGATAGATACGGGAGTTACGCACTCCTTCATTTCAACTGCTTGCATGATTAGATTGGGGCTAGTATCTGAGTTGGCTGAGTATGAGTATAGAGTGATGCTGCCTTCGGGAGCTCTTAAGCAGTCTGATCGTGTCTTCCAAGGCAACGTTGTCTCGGTAGGGATTAATACCCTCTATGCTTGCCTGATAGTTATGAGCATAGAGCGGTACGATCTAATTCTGGGGATGGATTGGCTTTCACGTCACTACGCCACCATTGACTGTCGATCCGGGTTGGTAACTTTTCGGCCTCCGAATAAGGACGAGTTCTCATATCAGGCACTGAATAGGTCAAATGGGTCGCCTATTTCTTATTCTATGAAGGTTCAAGAGTAGTTTAAGGGCGAATGCTCGGTTTATCTGGCTACCGTGATCGATACTCGGTTACTCAGCGAGGTAAAACTAGAGGACCTTCTAGTAGTTAGAGATTTCTCTGAGATCTTTCTTGACGATCTTCCCGGATTACCGCTGGACAGAGAGATCGAGTTTGTGATTGATGTGTATCTAGGCTCTGCGCCGGTATCAAAGAATCCTTACAGACTGGCGCCTGCTAAATTAAAAGAACTGAAGTCTCAGTTAGAGAAGTTGTTAGACAAGGGGTTTATCCGACCCAGCTTTTCTCCCTGGGTGCGCCAGTGCTGTTCGTGAAGAAAAAAGACGGAACTCTCAGAATGTGCGTTGATTACAAAGAGTTAAATAAGCTAACAGTGAAGAATAAGTATCCACTGCCTCGGATTGACGACCTGTTTGATCAACTACAGGGTGCCCGAGTATTTTTGAGGATAAATCTACACTTGGGCTATTATCAGTTGAAGGTCCGTATGGAAGATGTTTAGAAAACGGCCTTCCGAACACGATACGGGCATTACGAATTTCTCGTGATGTCTTTTGAACTTACGAATGCTCCTGCAGCTTTTATGGATTTGATGAACTGCGTTTTTAAGGAGTATTTAGACAAGTTTGTCATCGTCTTCATTGATGTCATCTTGATCTATTCGAAGACAAAGGAAGAGCACGAGGAGCATTTGCAAATTGTTCTGAAGGTTCTGAGCCAACATCAATTGTATCCGAAGTTCTCTAAGTGCGAGTTTTGGCTTGATCGGATTTATTTTCTAGGCCATATCATATCTCAGGAGGGAATTTCGGTGGATCCGACAAAGATTGAAGTTGTCAAGGATTGGCCACAGCCTAAAAATGTGCGGGAGGTACGTGGATTTCTCGGATTGGATATTGCAGGAAATTCATTGAGGGATTTTCAAAGATAGCAGTCCCTCTATCCCAATTGACAAGAAATAATGAAAAGTTTGTATGGTCGCCTGCTTGTGAAAAGAGCTTTGTGGAGTTGAAACAAAGATTGACTACAGCTCCAGTTCTGACACTGCTAGTTGAGGGGGATAAGTTCAGTATTTACTGTGGCGCCTCGAGAATCAGACTGGGATGTGTATTGATGCAGGAAGGCAGGGTCATTGCTTATGCTTCTCGGCAGTTGAAGCCATATGAGCAAAACTATCCGACACACGATCTTGAGCTTGTGGCGGTTTATTTTTGCGTTAAAAATCTGAAGACACTATCTGTACGGGCAGCAGTGTGAGGTGTTCTCAGATCCCAAGAGCTTAAAGTATTTGTTTACGCAAAAAGAACTTAATATGCGACCGAGAAGGTGGTTAGAGTTCGTTAAAGATTATGACTTTGAAATTAAATACCACCCAGAGAAGGCAAACAAAGTCGCTGATGCCTTCAGCCGAATGCCTACTACGAGTCAACCTTCACTTGCATCGATGTCGGTAATGCTAAGGTCTGAGATTGAGAAGTTCGATGTTGAGATTGTGGCAGAATTGTCCAGTATGCTCACTAACATTTCTCTTAGGCCGACGATTTTGGATAGAATTCGAGAAGCTCAACAGAATGATTTGGAGTGTGAAAGACATCGAATCAGTATGACATCTGAAGGTTTGTCTGACTTCAACCTGACAGATGATGGAGTATTGAAGTTTATGTATAGGTGGTACGTGCCTAGCAACGATGAGCTAAAAAGGGCGATCTTAACTGAGGCACACTCCTCGGCATACTCAGTGCATCCGGGGAGCACCAAAATGTATAGAGACTTGAGACAATATTTTTGGTGGCCAAACATGAAGAGAGAGATTGCCAGGTACGTAGAAACCTGCCTGATTTGCAAACAGGTTAAGGCAGAGCATCAAAGGCCAGCCGGAACCTACAGCCATTGCCTATTCCAGAGTGGAAATGGGAGCAAATCTCCACGGATTTTATAGTTGGACTCCCGAGAACGACAAAGGGGCACGATGGTATTTGGGTGATAGTGGACCGTTTGACAAAGACGGCCTATTTCCTGCAAGTGAAAATGACCTATTCTATGGATCAGCTCGCCGAGCTGTATGTGCAGGAGATCGTTAGGCTACACGGAGTGCCCATCTCAATTGTTTCTGATAGAGATGCCAGATTTACTTCAAAGTTCTGGAATAGTTTACATAAGGCCATGGGAACTCAGTTGAATTTTAGCACGGCATTTCATCCTAAGACTGATGGGCAGACAGAAAGAACGAATCAGATTCTTGAGGATATGCTTAGAGCTTGCGTGCTAGAGTTTCAGGGCTCGTGGAGCCAGTATTTGCCCTTGATTGATTTTTCATACAACAACAGCTTCCAGTCTACTATTGGCATGGCTCCGTATGAGGCGTTATATGGTCGAAAATGCAGGTCTCCGCTATATTAGGATGAGGTAGGCGAGGCTAGCATAGTTGGCCAAGACATTTTACAGGAAACAGCGGAGAAGATCTCTGTTATCAGACAACGTATAGAGATTGCACAAAGCAGCCAAAAAAGTTATGCTGACACCAGACGGAGAGAATTACAGTTTAAGGAAGGTGACGAAGTGTATTTGAAGATTTCTCCCTTTAAAGGCGTTATGCGATTTGGAAGGCGAGGCAAGTTCGTTTTGTTGGGTCCTTTCCTATTCTGAAGAGGATCGGGACTATGGCGTACAAATTGAAGCTCCCGGCATCAATGGAAGGTATTCACGATGTATTTCACGTATCCATGCTAAGAAAATGCGTGCGTGACCCGTCACACGTCGTCGAAACAAGGGAGATCGAAGTACAACCAACGCTGACCTACGAGGAAAGGCTAGTACGAATCCTAGAGTCTTCTATCAAGGTATTGTGCAATAAGGAAATTCCTCTGGTAAAGGTTTTGTGGAGGAACCATGATGTAGAGGAGGCTACTTGGGAGAAGCAGCAGGATATGATGTTAAAGTATCCTGAACTATTTGTGTAATCAAATTTTGAGGATAAAATTTAAATAAGGTGGATGGAATGTAACACCTGGCTTTACGGGATTTGAATTATTCCAATATAAACAATATTTTTGTAAATACCTCAAATTAAGTCCGTTTTGCGAACAAAAAGTTTTAACGAAGCCGTAATAATAAATTGGAATTTATGGTGAAATATGAAAATTTGGAAAAAACGGATCGTTAATTAAATAACGAGATCAGTGGAGAAACAAATAGTGAATTATGGAAGGGGAAATTTGGTAATTGAACAAACTAATTTTGTTAAATAATTACAAATTCCTTTATTCTTCTTCACTTCACACGATTTTCCCCTTTTCTCTCAACCCTCATCGACGACTTCACCCTCTCAACGGCGATTTCCTTCGAACGCCGGCCGACGTCCCTCCAAACTCTGGTGACTCTCCACGTTTCTCTGTCATTTTTGCTCCCTAGGTAAGGCTCTAAGCTTTTGGAGTGTTAGATTTTGATTTCTAGGGTTAAACGGATTAGGGTTTCGTTAAGGTTTTTGTTGAAAACGTGAAATAGAGTTTGAAATCGATAGGTTTACCATATTTATAGCTCAAATGGCTGTATTTATGATTATTGGTGAAAGTTTGATAGTTTAAATGAGGTGGTTGAGAAGTTTGGTGGTTGGAGAATTTAAAAACTCCATTAATGGAGGTTTGGAAATTTACGAGCACGAGTTGCTTGATAAAATGCCTCAATAAGGTGTTTTAGAGTTTTGGAGATTTTCTTTAGCTAGGAGTTTGCAATTTTCTAAACTCGATAGTTTAGAATTGGTTTAAATGACAAATGTTGTGTATTGCCTTAGGTGAACAACACTCATGGACGGAGCTTGAATTTCAACGGACGCGAGGTAAGTCTCTGTGATTTGTTTGGTCGATTGGCCTACACCATAAGACTATGTCGATCGAGGAATTAGAGATATTTGTTGTGTTGGGTAATTAGAACGGGTAGTTAGTTTTAGGTTTGGTTAGGTTGTTAATTGTTTAGTTTATTGTTTGTATGTTTCTATTTCGCTCATGGCATAATATTTGTTCACGCATCATTGTATTCAAACGGCATGAAAATGAGATTTTATGCATATTTTCATAAAAAGGAAAACGATAACGAAAAGGTAAATGAATGTAATGATGGTCACGTCGGTGGCGGTGGTTCAAACATGGCTGTCGGATGAAGCATGTTTTCCCCCCGGTTAGATAGGAGGGGCTATCTAATCGTCGGATGTGCCGCTCCTATCTAGTGATAGAGAAGCCCAGGTGACATAAATGAAATGAATAGCGAAAAGGTAGGACGCATGATTTATGAACTGTACATGCATAGCATTAGCATTCACGTGCATTCAGTTAGATTTACTGAGCCTCTAGCTCACATGTTTAATTCTATGGTGTAGGTGACTTTGAGACAGGTGAGGAAGACGTCCCTCCGCCTGAAGTATGAGCACGTTGAGGAAGAATGGCCCGTGAGAGTGCGCTGGCAGTCGGTGCGTAATTTTGACCCGTGGGGACGTATGTAGATATCTTGGGTTATTTTGGATAGAAAATGTTTAGGTAAAATATTTGTACAGATAGAACATTATAAGATGTTTGGATCTGGACTAGTTGATAGGTTTATGTTTGAAGTTTTTAAACGTTTTGGAAACTTGTTTTGTAACTGCTTGGTAATTTTACTTTATAGGGATGTGTTCGGTTTTTAAACATATCCATGCAGTTTGTTTTCATAAGATTTTACCACGTTTAAAATATGTCTCAAGTCGGTTTTGGGTAAGATTACGGAGGATGTGCGAGTGTCGTGAGATTGATGTTGAAATGTGTGATTGTGAGGTAGGTAGAGTTGTGTTAATGAAATTGTGAAATTGGGTGTTAAGTATATGTATATATGCAGGGGTAGAAATGAAGAAAGGAGAGGGATGCAAGTCCTCTGGAATTTCGGATTCCAGAGGACTTGGCGATCGATCGCCAGGGAGGACGATCGATCGCCCCTCTTGGTCATGCTCTGGAAGAAATTCCAAAGCGTGTGCCGAATATCGCTGGAGAAGGCGATCACTTGGGAAAATGGTGATCGCCAATGGGCGATCGATCGCCAGTTTTGGGCGATCGATCGCCCCTCATATTTTTGTGATTGGTGATCGATCGCCAGTTTTGGGCGATCGATCGCCCCTATAGTTTTCGGGACAATTGTCCCTTATGCCCTCCATTTGTTAGCCGATTGTTTTTATTAGTTTTATTTCAATTGTTTTAAGTTTTGTTTAAATGGTTTTAAGAATAATTTTTGAACGGTTTTAACAGTTTGGTCTACGATTTAAATTCCCCTCAAATGATACGAAGTTTACAAAAAGAAAAAAAATATGGGAAAATAAGGGAATAGTGTAAGGGTCGTTACAAAAAGTCATCAAGAATCCTTAAACGGACCTCCTTGAATCAATGTTACCAGCTATATCTGAATCGGTATACCCAACTTGAATAGAATCATTGCTACCAAAACACAAACACAATTTGGAAATACCTCGGTCTGAGTATCCACTTCACCACTTCCTAGTGTTCTTTGCCAAGATTGGAGAGGAACCGACTGACTACTCAAACTAAATCAGCAATATCGGGTCGAGTGCAAACCATGACGTACATCAAACTGCCATCTGCAGACGCACAAGGAACTCGACTCATGTCTGTTTTGTCTTTCTCACTTGTAAGACATTGCTCCAATTTGAGCTTGAAGTGGCCTACAAGTGGAGAATGCACAACTTTGGCCTTGCTCATGTTGAACTTTCCAAGTACCTTCTCAATGTAGTCTTCCTGAGACAAATATAGTTTCTCATTCTTCCTATCACGAGAGATCTTCATACCAAGTATCTTCTTTGCCGCACCCAAGTCTTTCATCGTAAAAAGACTTGCTCAACTCTCCCTTCAACTTAATAGTCTTGCTAGTATCATGGCCTATGATAAATATATCGTCAACATACAAAAGGAGAATAATGAAGTCATCATTAGAGTACCTCTTGATAAACATACAATGGTCTGACGATGTCTGGTTGTACTCTTGACTCACCATGAACGATTCAAACTTTTGTACCACTATCGTACAGCTTGTTTGAGGCCATACAAGCTCTTCTTCAACTTGCACACAAGTTGCTCATTTCCTCTGACTTTGAATCCCTAGGGCTGCTCCATATAGATCATTTCCTCCAAGTCACCATGGAGAACGCAGTTTTCACATCAAGTTGCTCAATCTCTAGGTTCAAGCGCACTGCTAAACCAAGAGCAACTTGGATCGAGGACATCTTCACCACCGGTGAAAATATTTATTCAAAGTCAATTCCCTTCTTTTTACCGTACCCCTTCACAACTAACCAAACCTTGTACCTTGGCTGTGAGCTTGCATTTTTGGTCTTCAACCTGTAGACCCATTTGTTTTTTAGAATTTTCTTGCCTTGCGATAATTTCACCAAGTAATAAGTGTAGTTCTCGTGAAGAGACTGCATCTCCTCTTCCATGGCTTTCAACCACTCTTTCTTCACATTAACGAAAGTGGCCTCTTGGTAAGTGTCTAGCTTTCGGCATCTGTGAGTATCACATACTCATCTGAAGTGAATCTTGTCAAAGGACGCCGCTGTCTAGTGGATTTTCTCAAAGGAGGTTCGTCTGGAAACTCTTGAACCTCTTCTTCGACTTGCTCAGTCGGTTTAACATTATCAACAGTGGAAACTTTGCCATTTGCGGAACGGATATCATGCTCTAGTTCTGCTCCCCTGGAATGCTCTATAGGTGTAGAAATTTGATCAAAATTGATCAAATCATTATTGTACCTATATGCCATTTCCTTTTATTGATGTCATTGATGCCTTGGTCTTCCACGAACACTGCATCTCGGCTTCTGACAAGTTTTTTCTGCACCGGATCATAGAACTTGTAGCCAAACTCATCAAGACCATAACCGATGAACACACGACCTCATCTTTCCATCGAGCTTCGACCGCTTGTCTTTCAGAATATGAAGAAGGGCCTTGCACCCAAAAATGCAAAGATGACTATAAGAAGCTTCTTTTCCAGACCACATCTTATCAGAAACTTTGAAACCCAACGAAACACCTGGTGTGAGAATCAAAACATGAACCACTGTACTCAAGGCTTCACCCCAAAAGGACCTCGGCAACTGTGACTGCGAAAGCAAGGATCTCACCCTTTCAACAAGTGTTCTGTTCATTCTCTCAACTAACCCGTTCAATTGAGGAGTCTTCGGAGGTGTCTTTTGATGCCGAATACCTTGCTCTCTACAATAGTCATCAAAAGGACCACAATACTCACCCTCATTATCTATCCGGATGCACTTGAGCTTCACACCTAATTCTCTTTCCACATGAGCATGACATGCTTGAAGACATCTAGCACTTGATCTTTTGACTTCCCAAATCTTCCTTGAATGATCGTCGATGAAAGTCATAAAATACAAGGCACCACCAAGTTTTCTTGTCTTTATCGAACCGCACACATCGGAATACAACATGTCAAGTATACCCGATTTCTGCGAGTGAGGAACACTCTTGAAGGCTACTCGAGTTTGCTTACCATCCAAACAATGAGTACACCTCTTTAGAGAGTCATTTCTCATACCTGAGAGTAGATTCTTCTTGCCTAGAATTATTAATCCCTTCTCACTCATATGACTAAGTCGGTTGTGCCAAAGTTCTACAGCACCTTCATCTTCTACCTTATGAACTGTGGAATCCGCAATCTTCACGTGCATCACATACAATTAGGAGCCTTTGGTGAGCTTCCATTTTTTATCACGAAAGGTGTTGCAAAACCCTTTATCGTCGAGCTTGCTGGTCGTGATCAAATTCATGCGCATGTCGGGGATGTACTTCACACCTCTGAAAACCAAGATGTTGTCGTTGTCAGTCTCTAAATGCACGTCTCTCATACCAATGGCTTTTGCAACGCCATCATTTCTTATCCTTATACTTCCAAAATCACCAGAAGTATAGGACGTGAAGAAATCCCTCCGCGAAGTAGCATGTATCAAAGCGCCACTATCGATCACCCAACTCATATCTTGGCAAGCAAGATTAAAGACGTCTTCATCATACACAATAAAGAAATTCTCGGTGGCTGTGTCTACATTCTTGCCTGTGTAATCTCTTTCGGTCCTCTTTTCTTTTCCCTTGGCATTTGAATTTTCTCAAAGAAACTTCCGACAAAATCTCTTGATGTGTCCCTTCTTGCTACAATGATGACACTCAAAGTCGACGTATTTTCTCGACTTGCTTTGACTTCGATTTCTATTGCCCGGACCTTTATTTTGAGTCCTCCCCCTATTTTCGGTGACCAGAACGTCTGACTGTGAAGAAGAAACAATCAACTTTCTTCTCATGTCCTAATTCAGAACACTACTCTTGACTACATCCATAGCCAAAACACCATCTGGAGTCGAGTTGGACAACGACATTCTGAATGTCTCCCCCTAGTCCAGTAAAGTTCCAAGAAACATCAACCCCTGAACCTGTTCATCAAATTTGATCTTCATTCAAGCTAACTGATTTACAATTCCCTGAAATATATTCAAGTGATCGGTCATTGCTTTTCCATTTTGCTACTTCAACCCTAGAAGCTGCTTGATCAAACACAACTTGTTGTTTCTAGTCTTCCGAGTATACAACTCCTCAAGTCTTTTCCACAAGCTCTGAGTGTTCTTTTCCTCACTGACATAGTTGAGGACATTATCATCTACTCACTACCTAATGTAACCGCAGACTTGACAATGACACAATTCTCATTCGACCTCAGATTTAGTTGTCGGCTTCGCACCAGCAAACACGGGTAAAAAATACTTTCACCTAGAGAAGATTATACATCTTCCCTTTCCACACATGATAGTTGGAACCGTTCAACGTAACCATCTGACTCGGGTTACTCTCCATTATTTAAAAAAACAAATAAGCTCCTAAAATTTCAGAATAAATTCTCCAAAATATTCCGAAACAATAAAACTTGCCCAACTAGCAGATAATTTTCCGATCAATACCTCAAGTCCCAAATATTTCTGAATTTCAATAAGAAATTTAACCCAAAAATTAAATCACCCAAAAAATTCCAAGAAACAGTACACGAAAAACTGTTTGTGTAACACCCAGAAAATTTTCTACAGCGTACGTAGCCGTAGTTCAGATCTGTCATGGGAGTTAAATGTTAATTTTAAGGTTATATTAAGTTAATGAGTTAGAATGTGAGGATAGTTAAAGTTGAAGTGGTTAGGGTAAGTGTTGGTGTAGATTTTGTTTTAACTTAATAAAAAGAAATAAATTGAGTGAATGATGAGGACATTCACGTGAAGAAGCAGTGAAATGAAGAGGGAGAGGTTTTGTAACACCCGAAATTTTCCTAAAGCGTATGCAAACCTAGTTGGAGTATGTAAGAGAGTTTAATGTTCATTCTAGGGTTATGTTATTATAGTAAAAAGAATTGGAAGAGTGGTTGGATGGAATGTAATACCCGGCTTGTACGGATTTCGAATTTAATATATTATATTGATATAATATATTATATAATGGTATTTTTGTAAATATGTCAAATCAGGTCCGTTTCACGAAAAGAAAACTTCGTTAAGATCCTAACGATTAATAGGAATTTTAAGAAAGTTTTGGGAATTTTCGGAGCTTAAACGCTATATTCCGAATAAATACGCTTCTCGTAACGTAAAGGACGTTTAGTAAAAATAGTAAACGAAGTCCGAATTGCGAACGGACAGATTTAATAAATCCCAGATGACGAATAGGAGTTATTGGCAAAATATGGAAATTTGGAAAAGTCAGATTGTTGGACGATTAACGAATCGAACGACGAAACCAATATAATTAAGTGAGAAGGGCGTTTTAGTAATTTTCAAATCAATTCTAATTAAATAACCTATTTTCTTTCTTTTTCCCTCACTTTCTCTCTTTCTCTCTTTTTTCTCTCTTTTCTCTCTGGAACGCACGAACAGAGAGGGCTTCCTCTCACGGCCGCCGATCGCCTCTTCCATTTTCGACCTCCGTTCGACCTCCGATCGAACCGATTTCTTCACACTTTCTTCTCCCCTCGTTACTCTCGGTAAGTCTCTATGATTTCGGAGCATTAGTTTTCAATTTCTAGGTCGATTTAACGTTAGGGTTCCGATTAGGATTTCGACAAAAATGCGAATTAGGGCTCGTAATTAATAGGTTAGCCGTAATTAAGTATGTATTGGACGTATTTGACGTTATTGGACAAAAATAAATCGATTTGAGAAAAAGTTAAAAATTGGTAAAATTTCGGGTTTTTGGGAAAAACTCGTTATTTAAGATTTCGGATTATCGAGCTTTAATTAACGTTCGAAATGCTTTAATTAGCTAAGTTGGGATTTTAGGAAAGTTCTATAGTTAAGGATTTTGTAATTTGGACGTTAATTGCTTAAATAGGTTTTAACGGCAAATATCGTGTTTTTCCTCAGACACGCGACTCCCGTGGACAAAGATCGTGATTCAGCGCGCTCCAGGTAAGTTTTCGTGACTTACTTTGACCCAAAGGTCTGCACCATACTCCGTCGTCGTCTCGAGAATACTCGAGGAACTGTTTGTTTTACGTTATTCTGGTTGGGTAGTTGGGTAGTTAGGTTAGTTGTTTATAGGTTCTGCTTTACTGTCATGAATGTATGCACGTTGGTTGTTTACTTTCTGCTTATATGAACTGTTCATGCATCACGATTTTAAAGCACGCATAGAAAATGAATTTCCGCACAATGTTTTAAAGTAAATGCAAAGTAAAGATGACCCTTCGGTATATAGTTCAAATGACCCTTCGGTATATAGTTCAAATGACCCTTCGGTATATAGTTCAAATGACCCATCGGTATATAGTTCAAATGACCCTTCGGTATATAGTTCAAATGACCCATCGGTATATAGTTCAAATGACCCATCGGTATATAGTTCAAATGACCCTTCGGTATATAGTTCAAATGACCCATCGGTATATAGTTCAAATGACCCATCGGTATATAGTTCAAATGACCCTTCGGTATATAGTTCAAATGACCCTTCGGTATATAGTTCAAATGACCCTTCGGTATATAGTTCAAATGACCCTTCGGTATATAGTTCAAATGACCCATCGGTATATAGTTCAAATGACCCTTCGGTATATAGTTCAAATGACCCTTCGGTATATAGTTCAAATGACCCATCGGTATATAGTTCAAATGACCCATCGGTATATAGTTCAAATGACCCATCGGTATATAGTTCAAATGACCCATCGGTATATAGTTCAAATGACCCATCGGTATATAGTTCAAATGACCCTTCGGTATATAGTTCAAATGACCCATCGGTATATAGTTCAAATGACCCATCGGTATATAGTTCAAATGACCCATCGGTATATAGTTCAAATGACCCTTCGGTATATAGTTCAAATGACCCTTCGGTATATAGTTCAAATGACCCATCGGTATATAGTTCAAATGACCCATCGGTATATAGTTCAAATGACCCTTCGGTATATAGTTCAAATGACCCTTCGGTATATAGTTCAAATGACCCTTCGGTATATAGTTCAAATGACCCTTCGGTATATAGTTCAAATGACCCTTCGGTATATAGTTCAAATGACCCATCGGTATATAGTTCAAATGACCCTTCGGTATATAGTTCAAATGACCCATCGGTATATAGTTCAAATGACCCTTCGGTATATAGTTCAAAAATGACCCTTCGGTATATAGTTCAAATGGACCCATCGGTATATAGTTCAAATGACCCTTCGTATATATTCAAATGACCCATCGGTATATAGTTCAAATGACCCATCGGTATATATATTCAAGCAAGTGACCCTTCGGTATACAGTTCAAAGGTCACGCGAGATGGGGCTCAGGCACGGCTGTACGTGTTGTAAGCGTGTACCCCCCTCCATTAACCGGAAAGAGTGGTCCGCCCGCTGGACGTGCTCTCCCCGGTTATTGGGCTGAGATCTCGGTGACACCTTCATAGCACAGCAAAGTAAAACAAAGTATAGTAAAGTAAAGAAAACGACGCATGATTTCTGAACTCACACGCATAGCATAGCATGTAGTTGCATTTACGTAGCTTACTGAGATTTCAATATCTCATATGTGTCTGTATGGTGTAGGTGACCTCTACACAGGTGAGGATGAGATCCCTCCACCCGAGGCGTGAGCAGTTGAGGGAGAATGGCCCGTGGGAGTGCGCTGAGCAGTCGAGGCGCGTATGACCTGAGGGGTAGTTATGTATGTATTTTGGGGGGATTAATGGTTAATATGAATGTATAGTATATTTAGGTTGTTTGGATCTGGATAGGGATTAGATAATGTTTTGATAATTGTATGTAAAATGTTTTGGTTTTAACTGTTACTGAATGTTTTGAAAACGTTTTGAATGGTTTTAGGTTGATACGGTTATGTTCGATGTTTAGATACATCCACGCAGTTGGACTTCGTAAAGTCTGCCGTAAGTCGGTTGAGTTAGCGCATAAGTCGATTTGGTTTAAAGATGTAAAAATGGTAGGAATGTGAAGTTGGTGCAGGGAAAATCGAAGTTGATGGTCTCTGGAATCGGATTCCAGAGACTTGAAGATTTTATTTATGCTCTCTGGAGAATTCCAGAGAGCAAGTGTTTGATCGCTGCACAGAGTGTGCAGCGATCGATCTCTGCAGCATGCAGAGATCGATCGCTGCATGCTGCAGGATCGCTGCACTAAGTGCAGCGATCGGTCCCTGCTCTGCAGCAAAGACCGATCGCTGCTGGCTATTCTAGCTGCAGCGATCGATCTCTGCTGCAGCGCAGAGATCGATCGCTGCCTCAGTGCAGCGATCTCTGCTACTTTTGAGGGCAGAATTCCGATTCTGCCCTCCCTTCTTTTAATTGATTTTAAATGTTTTTAATTAAATGTTTTTAAGTTTTATTTAAATAGTTTTAGTTTATGTTTTAAATGATTTACTAAACGGACTTCGATTTCGATTCCGGTTTCGGTTTCGGTTTCGATTTCAATTCTGGTTAACGTCAAGTTTTAAAGTTTATAAAATGTAAAGATAAAAAAAAAATAATATGGAAAATACGGGTACAGTATTTGGGGTGTTACAGTTATGGTATCAGAGCCCCCGGGTTTTAAAATCGATTCTGTAGACTGCTCGACTGCACAGCCACTACGCGGACATCCTTCATCAACTGTAAGTCTGTTTATAGCTTTATTTGGTTTAGTTTCTTAGTATTACTTGTTTTAAATTTTATAGGAGATTTTTATAAATATGACTCGAGGAAGGGATCCGAGAGATGACGCGATGGATCGTCTTACGGAGTTGTTAGACCGCCAGTCCCAGCACATGGACCGGCAAGCGCAGCAAATTACGGACCTAGTAAATCGAGAGCAACAGCGAGAGAATCAGAGGGCTCAGGAGCTGGTAGTCCCAAGTAATCAGGGTATGCAGAGGTTCCAAGGTCTGCGGCCTCCAGTATTCGACGGCCAGTCATCGGATCCGACACGTGCCGAGGAGTGGATCAGGGTTATGGAGGACATGTTAGATTACGCCGAGGTTGCTAACGGGAGCAGGGTCGCTTATGCTGCGTTTCACTTAGCGATGGATGCCCGGTTCTGGTGGGACGCGATCAAGTCGACGACGGATGTATCAGTTATGACTTGGGATCGATTCAAGTTCTTATTCTTCGACAAGTATTTCAGCCGCACAGTGAGAGTGGCCAAGAGGAACGAGTTTACGCAGCTGAAGCAGACTGGTTCAGTTGCGGATTATATTCGGAGGTTTGAGGCATTGTCCAGGTTTGCACCTCGTCTTGTCAGCGATAATGAGGAGAAGGTGCACCAGTTTATGGAGGGACTGAATTCGGAGATACGGATGCATGTTGTGGTCTCAGGTATTATCGACGTACCCTTTTCTGACGTCACAGCTAGGGCTCTGGATATTGAGGCTGCCAGAGCCACATGTGTTAGGCCGAAGGAACCAGCTAGGGGTTTCTTTCGTGAGACCCAACCTCAGTCATGGGACCGAGACTGGCAACCGAGTGTACAACAACAGCCGCAGCAACGGCAACGGGATGTGAGGGGACCTCTCGAGGGAGGTAATGATTGGGGTAAGGGGAAACAGGTACAAGGGGCTTCTCAGTCACCTCTTTGCCCTAAATGCCAGAGGGAGCACAGGGGACCGTGCAGAGTAGGCACGAACGTGTGCTATTGGTGCGGAGAACCAGGCCATTTTGCTAAAGGCTGCCCGAATCAGGGTCGGGGTCAGTCAAGCAGTGATCAGAGGAGAGTCATGCCTAGGATCTTTGCATTTATCGGGCCCGGCGACGCCGACGATGTGGTCCAGCCTTCTACGTTTGCAGGTATTGTTTAAATTACCTGTATGGCAATATTATTATTTTGATTATAATAATAATGATGATAACGATAGACTTGAAAATAGAAAAGTAAGAAAATAGGAGACGGGTAAGAAGAATTATTAGGTAAACCTCGAGCAGGATGGCTCCGACCTAATTAACGGAGTTTACGCACTTAGGGTTTAGTAACAATTCGAGGAATGTACCCGATGAGATATGGATTTTAAATAGATAACAATTATGTCTAATTGACAACCCCTCTTGGAGTATTAGAGTACGACTAATCGATGAAAGGTGAAGGTTTAGATACAAACCTATAGAGGGGAGTTAGGTTACGACTTGGAGGTTATTAAGAACCCTTGAACAACAGCCAACCCAAATGATGTTAGAAAGTAGAAGTTATTTTAAGGGTTTAAGATAATAGGCAGTCTTTGGGTAAGGACCTATTGATAAGTTCGTGAGCCTAGCGTTTGAATGATTGGATATAGACCAACGCGTGCTCAGGTCGTCAGGTGACAGGTACGCAGTTAGAGGTCGTTTGGTTGAGACTTATAGATTTGATGAGATTTGACGCGTAAACTGAAGGTAAGGACTACAATCGTTTGTTGTGCATTCCGATTTTGAACAGGATTGAGGAAATTTCGTCGAGGTATGAGCTATCGCCCAGAAATTGGATGGAATTATAGACATTCAATTTGACTGGCGCTAGAAGAAAGACGTCAATGAATAGTGAATTTTGAAGCTAGTATTATTAAGAGATTTAATCTGCGGGTGATTAAGTGAAGGACGAAGGTTGGTATACGCGTAAGCGTTAAAGTGACAAATATGTCGCCAGGTTAATTAATTAGAATGTGAGATTTCCGATGTAAATTGTGCTCAACACCTTAGAAAGAAAGTAAATGATTAAGTCGAAGGTAGTAAATACAAATTTAAGGCCGATGTAAGAGAAATAGCACAGGGTTTTCGTTTAGAATCACAAATATAACCGTAAGTACTGATGATAAATCGAAGGATAAGATCGCAAAACATGGGACGTTAATGTCAAGGACTATAAGCTGGAGCAAATTTTGCGGACAAAACTCTGAATAAGGGGGGTAGAATGTAATACCCGGCTTGTACGGATTTCGAATTTAATATATTATATTGATATAATATATTATATAATGACATTTTTGTAAATATGTCAAATCAGGTCCGTTTCACGAAAAGAAAACGTCGTTAAGATCCTAACGATTAATAGGAATTTTAAGAAAGTTTTGGGAATTTTCGGAGCTTAAACGCTATATTCCGAATAAATACGCTTCTCGTAACGTAAAGGACGTTTAGTAAAAATAGTAAACGAAGTCCGAATTGCGAACGGACAGATTTAATAAATCCCAGATGACGAATAGGAGTTATTGGCAAAATATGGAAATTTGGAAAAGTCAGATTGTTGGACGATTAACGAATCGAACGACGAAACCAATATAATTAAGTGAGAAGGGCGTTTTAGTAATTTTCAAATCAATTCTAATTAAATAACCTATTTTCTTTCTTTTTCCCTCACTTTCTCTCTTTCTCTCTTTTTCTCTCTTTTCTCTCTGGAACGCACGAACAGAGAGGGCTTCCTCTCACGGCCGCCGATCGCCTCTTCCATTTTCGACCTCCGTTCGACCTCCGATCGAACCGATTTCTTCACACTTTCTTCTCCCCTCGTTACTCTCGGTAAGTCTCTATGATTTCGGAGCATTAGTTTTCAATTTCTAGGTCGATTTAACGTTAGGGTTCCGATTAGGATTTCGACAAAAATGCGAATTAGGGCTCGTAATTAATAGGTTAGCCGTAATTAAGTATGTATTGGACGTATTTGACGTTATTGGACAAAAATAAATCGATTTGAGAAAAAGTTAAAAATTGGTAAAATTTCGGGTTTTTGGGAAAAACTCGTTATTTAAGATTTCGGATTATCGAGCTTTAATTAACGTTCGAAATGCTTTAATTAGCTAAGTTGGGATTTTAGGAAAGTTCTATAGTTAAGGATTTTGTAATTTGGACGTTAATTGCTTAAATAGGTTTTAACGGCAAATATCGTGTTTTTCCTCAGACACGCGACTCCCGTGGACAAAGATCGTGATTCAGCGCGCTCCAGGTAAGTTTTCGTGACTTACTTTGACCCAAAGGTCTGCACCATACTCCGTCGTCGTCTCGAGAATACTCGAGGAACTGTTTGTTTTACGTTATTCTGGTTGGGTAGTTGGGTAGTTAGGTTAGTTGTTTATAGGTTCTGCTTTACTGTCATGAATGTATGCACGTTGGTTGTTTACTTTCTGCTTATATGAACTGTTCATGCATCACGATTTTAAAGCACGCATAGAAAATGAATTTCCGCACAATGTTTTAAAGTAAATGCAAAGTAAAGATGACCCTTCGGTATATAGTTCAAATGACCCTTCGGTATATAGTTCAAATGACCCTTCGGTATATAGTTCAAATGACCCATCGGTATATAGTTCAAATGACCCTTCGGTATATAGTTCAAATGACCCATCGGTATATAGTTCAAATGACCCATCGGTATATAGTTCAAGTGACCCTTCGGTATACAGTTCATAGGTCACGCGAGATGGGGCTCAGGCACGGCTGTACGTGTTGTAAGCGTGTACCCCCCTCCATTAACCGGAAAGAGTGGTCCGCCCGCTGGACGTGCTCTCCCCGGTTATTGGGCTGAGATCTCGGTGACACCTTCATAGCACAGCAAAGTAAAACAAAGTATAGTAAAGTAAAGAAAACGACGCATGATTTCTGAACTCACACGCATAGCATAGCATGTAGTTGCATTTACGTAGCTTACTGAGATTTCAATATCTCATATGTGTCTGTATGGTGTAGGTGACCTCTACACAGGTGAGGATGAGATCCCTCCACCCGAGGCGTGAGCAGTTGAGGGAGAATGGCCCGTGGGAGTGCGCTGAACAGTCGAGGCGCGTATGACCTGAGGGGTAGTTATGTATGTATTTTGGGGGGATTAATGGTTAATATGAATGTATAGTATATTTAGGTTGTTTGGATCTGGATAGGGATTAGATAATGTTTTGATAATTGTATGTAAAATGTTTTGGTTTTAACTGTTACTGAATGTTTTGAAAACGTTTTGAATGGTTTTAGGTTGATACGGTTATGTTCGATGTTTAGATACATCCACGCAGTTGGACTTCGTAAAGTCTGCCGTAAGTCGGTTGAGTTAGCGCATAAGTCGATTTGGTTTAAAGATGTAAAAATGGTAGGAATGTGAAGTTGGTGCAGGGAAAATCGAAGTTGATGGTCTCTGGAATCGGATTCCAGAGACTTGAAGATTTTATTTATGCTCTCTGGAGAATTCCAGAGAGCAAGTGTTTGATCGCTGCACAGAGTGTGCAGCGATCGATCTCTGCAGCATGCAGAGATCGATCGCTGCATGCTGCAGGATCGCTGCACTAAGTGCAGCGATCGGTCCCTGCTCTGCAGCAGAGACCGATCGCTGCTGGCTATTCTAGCTGCAGCGATCGATCTCTGCTGCAGCGCAGAGATCGATCGCTGCCTCAGTGCAGCGATCTCTGCTACTTTTGAGGGCAGAATTCCGATTCTGCCCTCCCTTCTTTTAATTGATTTTAAATGTTTTTAATTAAATGTTTTTTAAAGTTTTATTGTAAAATAGTTTTAGTGTTATGTGTTTAAATGATTACTAAACGGACTTCGAGGTTCGATTCCGTTTCGGTTTCGATTTCAATGCTGGTTAACGTCAAGTTTAAAGTGATAAAGAAAAATGTAAAGATAAAAAAAAAAATATATGTGGAAATACGGGTACAGTATTTGGGGGTGTTACATGGAAACCCTAAGGTATTTGGTTAGAATGTTGTTAGGGTTGTAAGGTTATAAATATAAAATTAAGTTATGAGAAATTGAAAGGAAGAAGTGGTGTTAAGGAGTAATCACTGTTCAATTAATGGAAAGAAAAGAGGGAGAAGGCAAGTTCATAAAAAAATAAAACTTGTGGACAAGTTAGAGGAAGAAGGAAAAGGAATGTTGGACAATCAAACAAAAAGCAAGTGTCTTGAAAATTCAAAGGATACTTGAACCAGATAGAAAAGAAGAATAAATTTTGATGAAAAAGGGAGAAAACCACGTTGGAGTATGAGTGATGATTGAGTGACGCAAATTACAAATTTAGAAAATTAAGTGGAAGAAACAAAAAGAAGAGAAGTGTTTAAGATAAAAAAAGGTTAAATTGTAAAATTTTAACACCCTTTCTTCCTCTTTACCCTCCACGAAACCCTCATCCTCCATTTCTGCATTTTATTCCTCTTCTCATCAAGCTTTGAGAGTTTTCAAGGTAAATATCATATGGGGTTTGTGTTTTATACATGTTAGGGGTTGGTTTTAGTGTTTTTAGGGGTGGTTTGGTTGATTTTGGTTAGGTTTGGAAAACCCTAACCAGGATTTAATTAAATGTTTTTAATTAAATGTTTTTAATTAAATGTTTTTAATTAAATGTTTTTAATTAAATGTTTTTAATTAAATGTTTTTAATTAAATGTTTTTAATTAAATGTTTTTAATTAAATGTTTTTAATTAAATGTTTTTAATTAAATGTTTTTAATTAAATGTTTTTAATTAAATGTTTTTAATTAAATGTTTTTAATTAAATGTTTTTAATTAAATGTTTTTAATTAAATGTTTTTAATTAAATGTTTTTAATTAAATGTTTTTAATTAAATGTTTTTAATTAAATGTTTTTAATTAAATGTTTTTAATTAAATGTTTTTAATTAAATGTTTTTAATTAAATGTTTTTAATTAAATGTTTTTAATTAAATGTTTTTAATTAAATGTTTTTAATTAAATGTTTTTAATTAAATGTTTTTAATTAAATGTTTTTAATTAAATGTTTTTAATTAAATGTTTTTAATTAAATGTTTTTAATTAAATGTTTTTAATTAAATGTAGTATTTATTTAAATAGTTTTAGTTTATGGTTTTAAATGATTTACTAACGGACTTCGATTTCGATTCCGGTTTCGGTTTCGATTTTCAATTCTGGTTAACGTCAAGTTTTAAAGTTTATAAAATGTAAAGATAAAAAAAAAAATAATATGGGAAATACGGGTACAGTATTTGGGGTGTTACATGGAAACCCTAAGGTAGTTTGGTTAGAATGTTGTTAGGTTGTAAGGTTATAAAATAAAATTAAGTTATGAGAAATTGAAAGGAAGAAGTGGTGTTAAGGAGTAATCATGTTCAATTAATGGAAAGAAAAGAGGGAGAGGCAAGTTCATAAAAAATAAAACTTGGAAAAGTTAGATGGAGAAGGAAAGGAATGTTGACAAGTCAAAACCAAAAAGCAAGTGCTTGGAAAATTCAAAGGATACTTGAACCAATAGAAAAGAAGAAGAAATTTTGATGAAAAAGGGAGAAACCACGTTGGAGTATGAGTGATGATTGAGTGACGCAAATTTACAAATTTAGAAAATTAAGTGGAGAAGAAAGTGTTAAGATAAAAGGTGAAATTGTAAAATTTTTAAACACCCTTTCTTCCTCTTTACCCTCCACGAAACCCTCATCCTCCATTTCTGCATTTTATTCCTCTTCTCATCAAGCTTTGAAGAGTTTTCAAGGTAAATATCATATGGGGTTTGTGTTTTATACATGTTAGGGGTTGGTTTTAGTGTTTTTAGGGTGGTTTGGTTGATTTTGGTTAGGGTTTGGAAAACCCTAACCATGAATTCCGAAAATTGGGTTCCCTTTGATGGTTTTCTTCCTAATTGTTAGTTTAAACCCTTAATGATGTTAGTTGAGGTGATTTTAGAGTTAGATTAAGGTTTTAAAGAAAGATTGGGAAAAACCGATTTTTAGCATATTGGACACCGATTCTGTTTTGGCATTTTTGGATTGGCCTTTGTGTTTGGTTGGTTACTTTGATGATTTCAATGGATAGTAGACGTGTAGAGGTTTACAGATTGGGGTGGCATGTTGAAATTTGTTGAAAAACGAGAAAGTTATGGCCGTTTGAAGTTGGACGTTAAAATTTGTAGTAAAAATCGGGTTTTGTGATCAGTTGTGATTTTGGGTTGAATTGTTAGTTAGTTTTAGTTATAAAACTCCTTTAGAATTTTTATTAGTGGCTGTCTAAGTTATTTCCTATATTTGATAGGTTATCGAGCGAGTGAATTTATTAGACGAAGTAAGCAAACAATTACCGAGCAGTCAGGTAAGTAGTGGTTTGGATTCGTTTCGCCTTCGGGCCTACACCATAGAACGATAGGGTTAACGGTTAATTGTTTCGTGTTGTGTTGTGTTGCATATTTGTTGACATGCATCATGGTTTTCAATTAAGCAAAATACGAGTTTTATTGCATGGTTTGCTTGTGAGCGTGAAACGTAATCAGATAAACTGAATGGCAAAATTATTCTTGATTAGAGTGACTTGTCGGGAACAAGTGCTGGTGTGTAGCACCCCGAGGGGATCTCTATGAGAGATGACCGGCTAAAAGACTTAGTCTTGATTGAAGTTGCCTTGTCGGGAATAAGTGCTGGAGCGTAGGACTCCGAGGGGACCTCTATGAAAGATGACCGGCTAAAATACGTAATGGTGGTTCTGGGAATGGCCGTCCTGTACGATTATAGGATATGAGCTTACCCGATCCACACGGCTTATGAAATGACCGGCTAAAATACGTAATGGTGGTTCTGTGAATGGCCGTCCTGTACGATTATAGGATGTGAGCTTACCCGATCCACACGGCTTATGAAATGACCGGCTAAAATACGTAATGGTGGTTCTGGGAATGGCCGTCCTGTACGATTATAGGATGTGAGCTTACTCGATCCACACAGCTTATGAAATGATTAAAGCAACGAATGACAAATGAGCATAACTGAGTGTTAGAAACCGCATGTGATAGGATTGGTTGCATTGTGTTTTTTTTATAGCATTTGTTATTCCCTACTTACTAAGCATTAGGCTTACGTTTTGTGTTCTATGGTGTAGGTGACGATAATTACCCAGGTGAGATAGACGAGACAGCCCAGAACTAGGCAGCAGTCGGTGGTGTATGGAGCATGCCAGAGTGGGCACTTGTCGGGGCGTCACGACCACGTTCTTCGGGTAGTTTAGTGGGGAGTTATGGTATTTTGTCTTGAAAATATTTTCCTAGCTATTTTGGGATGGTTGTGAGTTTGGTTGTTTTTGTTGGATAGTTGGTCTGTACATGTTTGGAATCTAAAACTATTTGATTTCCGGTTTTAATTTCAGGTTTGGGTTTTGGAAATTTTAGGCGTTTTGCCACTCATTTTAGTTTTAAAATAAATAACGTCGGGTTCACATTCTTTATTTTTTTTTGTTATCTGTTTTAAATCAGTTTTCCAAGATTTTTAACGGGCACGAAGCCGGGAGTGTCGGGAATGTGTGGTTAAATTTTTAGGTGATTTGGAGGTGTTTGGCTAGACGAAAAATGAAGAAAAGCGGAAAAAAGTCAAAACTGGGCGCGCTGGCACCCGAGAGGGTGCCGAATGCTCTGCGCCAAGCGCCGAACGTTCAGTGCCTGTGCCCGCGCAGGGAGGCGCACGGCGCCTAGCACATTTTTTTTTAATTTTTTTTAAATTTTTCTATTTTTAAATTGTTTTAACCCAACATTTTTTGACGTATTTTAAACGTATTTTGACACGCTTTCCATCATTTTTTGAGGGTTCGAAAAACCCAAAAAACCGAGTCAAATTTTATCAAAAATTATTTTAAACGTCGTTTTGAACACGGTTTGGGTTAGCAAAGTAGCGCATCGAGCCAGGGTGAGTTCGGGGGCGTTACAGTTTGTACTTCTAGTGAAAAATCAAACTGGAATAAATCTCAAGTTAACACTACTGGCTCGGCAATCACTAGCAGCGACGAACAGGAGCAACGACGGCAGCGCTGTTCCTCGTCGACCGTGCGGTGGGTTCATTTCTTTCACCTAATCGGCAACTCTGTCTTGCAGTGGGTTCTGTGAAACGCCGTGCGAAACCAGTGTTCTGGATGGAGGTTGTGCGAGTGCGGCGTTCTGATCCTAAGTTTCCTCTCGACACTGAGGTTTCTCCACCCTCTTTTGCTTGTGACAGTGGGTGCAGTGTAACGCCCCGAATTATCTGAACCCGGGTCGCTACTCATTACTTGACCATGACTAAGAAATTTTCGGATAAATTTTAAAACTTCATTCGAAAGTCAAAATTTGACATTTTCTATACATTCAAAACATTTGAAAACTTTGCAGCGGAAAATCATTTAAACAACTATGAAGTTAGACGAACTGTAGAATATACTGTTGGGGTGATTAACGGAAGTGTTGAAGTCATCTGCCGACGACAAGGTCAACGAAAGAAGCAGAAATAGAAAACCGAAGACTTCATCAGTGACAAAACGACAAATCACCTATTTCGTTTTCCGGTGACGTCAGCGGCATCAACCGAAAACGACGAAACACCCATTCCCTCTTCCGGTCAGTAAACGACAAAATACCTATTTCCTCTTCCGATAAGTAAACGACAAAATACCTATTTCCTCTTCCGATGAGTAAACGACAAAATACCTATTTCCCTCTTCCGATGACGTCAGCCGGAAGACAATTACTTTCATCTTCCGATGACGTCAGCCGGAAGACATACTCACCCGACTTCCTTACACTTCTTCTGCGATGACGTCAGCCGGAGACAAATGCTTCCTTCCTTCCGATGAGTAAACGACAAAATACCTATTTCCTCTTCCGATGACGTCAGCCGGAAGACAAATGCTTTACTCTTCCGATGACGTCAGCCGGAAGACAAATGCTTTACTCTTCCGATGACGTCAGCCGGAAGACAAATGCTTTCCTCTTCCGATGAGTAAACGACAAAATACCTATTTCCTCTTCCGATGAGTAAACGACAAAATACCTATTTCCTCTTCCGATGACGTCAGCCGGAAGACAAATGCTTTCCTCTTCCGATGAGTAAACGACAAAATACCTATTTCCTCTTCCGATGAGTAAACGACAAAATACCTATTTCCTCTTCCGATGACGTCAGCCGGAAGACAAATGCTTTACTCTTCCGATGACGTCAGCCGGAAGACAAATGCTTTACTCTTCCGATGACGTCAGCCGGAAGACAAATGCTTTACTCTTCCGATGACGTCAGCCGGAAGACAAATGCTTTCCTCTTCCGATGACGTCAGCCGGAAGACAAATGCTTTCCTCTTCCGATGAGTAAACGACAAAATACCTATTTCCTCTTCCGATGACGTCAGCCGGAAGACAAATGCTTTACTCTTCCGATGACGTCAGCCGGAAGACAAATGCTTTCCTCTTCCGATGACGTCAGCCGGAAGACATACTCACCCGACTTCCATTACACTTCTTCTGCCGATGACGTCAGCCGGAAGACAAATGCTTTACTCTTCCGATGACGTCAGCCGGAAGACAAATGCTTTCCTCTTCCGATGAGTAAACGACAAAATACCTATTTCCTCTTCCGATGACGTCAGCCGGAAGACAAATGCTTTCCTCTTCCGATGAGTAAACGACAAAATACCTATTTCCTCTTCCGATGAGTAAACGACAAAATACCTATTTCCTCTTCCGATGACGTCAGCCGGAAGACAAATGCTTTCCTCTTCCGATGACGTCAGCCGGAAGACAAATGCTTTCCTCTTCCGATGACGTCAGCCGGAAGACAAATGCTTTCCTCTTCCCACCAATGGACTAAACAACCTGTCTATAACCCGAGAAAGATTCGACTATCTAACAGACTTAAAACATTTTACCAAAAACCCATTCATAACACTCCAAGTCATTGTATTGATCAAATCAGTAAGAACATGAAAATCAGAAATTCTCGAAAAACGAAGTCAAGCAGCTGTAATCTCCTTTACTAAAACTCCATATACTCAATTTAAATCATTATCCACTAAACCTCTACATCTGTAGAAACATGCTAAACCGCCCCATCAGTTACCATGTCGAGGCCTGAATGCACTCCTCCACGTCACTATTCCTCAACATGATCAGGAGACACACCTGCTAACACTTCTTCACCTACATCACAAAACTCATCTATTAGCCTAATGCTAAGTAAGTAAAGCAGTATATGAATGAAATAAAATGCTGAGCTTAAACTCCTAAATATGCAGTTTCTATTTTCTCCTCTCAGTGGCATACATATTCGTTCATATCATGATCAGATCCCATGGTTCCCTTGGGAGTGGGATCAATTCTCCCAATGTCTACATCCTCATACTCAATTAAGGGGCGGATGAATTCCCTTAACAGCTGATCTGATCCCATGGTTCCCTTGGGAGTGGGATCAATTCTCCCAATGTCTAAATCCCTTCATAAGTTAAGGGGTGGATTAGTTCCCTTAATAGTTTGTCTGTCGCATACAGTTCATACCTTACCATTCCTTACATGAAATTCATTTTCGTAACTTTTAACAAAAACATGATGCATGGATAATAGAAATATTCAAGCATACATAAACCTACTGTTTTGTGATGTAGGCCCGAAGGCACAAGCAATACTTTACTTACCTGGATTCCTTGCAAATGCTCGGTTAAGAGCTACTTCGGGGGTTTGTTCACCTATATTCATAAACAGAACGTTAAACCTCAATCTAAGCTATTCAGAAATCTAAGGAGTGGGTTGGGCATTTCTATTTATCTAACATTCCCGATTCTGCTCTAATCCTCAAGCAGAATCTCTCACTCGTAACATTAACAAAATGCATACGTTGGGATCCTTAAGCTACCTAGGTACTAAAATCAGCAATTAATCGAATCAAAACTCACCTGGGTTGGAGGAATCGGTGAGGAAATCGCCTAGAGAGCTCTGCTGGGTTGAGCTGAAAACCGAGAGTGAAATGAGTATGACGGCTATACCTCATTTACTCTTTCCTTAAATACGTTATCCATTTGCAAAATTGACAATTACCCTTATGCCCTCACTTAGTTACTCATTAACCTAATTGATTTTACCCCTAATTTCATTCTATAAAATTCACACTTAGAAGATTAATAGATTATTTTAATTCTAATAAACCGGGTGTTACATGCAGTGGTAGAGGAGAACGAATCTTCGACAAAGGAGGACGAATCTTCCTCACGGTAGTAGACTATGTCGATGGTCGGCGTGGTGTGTTCTGAATGGCGACCTCTTCTCCTTCTTTGTTCTTTGCGGCGAGAAGAACAAAACAAAGAAAAAAAAAATTTCTTTTTCTTTTTTTTTTATTTCCAATTTTATTTTTCCAAAAAAAAAATCAAATCGTTCGAACCTCTGATAAATCGAAAAACCCGACTTTTAGAAAACTCTTCAACCAATTGTTAAAAAACTGAACAAGAAATCGAAAAAGAAAATGAGAAAATAATATACACCGAATTTACGTAAAAGATCTTAGAAGGGAAAAAACCACGAGCAAAGAAGAACGATCACTAATCAAAATCGGTACAACTGAGTTTTGCAACTTAAACGTCAATAAATAAGAAAAAACCATAAAGCCTTAATATTGAATAGGGATCCAGCATGAGCAGAAAACCATTTTAATCATAATGGGCCATTGCTCATTATGGATCCGAGTCCAGACATGTGGCCCGAAACCCAACAAATACTTGAATAACAATCTCTGAATCTTTTCTGACTATTTTTCTGTTTGTGTTCCGACCACATTAGCAAGTGATATTAGAGTAGTAACGAACCAAGGTCATGACGCTTCCAATTTCAAATAGCTTTCACGAAAGGGAGTGACGACTTGAGAGAGAGCTTCACATTTTTCTGGTGATTGTGGATCGGTTTGCAAGGAGGGACTCAAACAATAAACTAATACAACTTTATTACTGACAACAACACTTTGAAGCAACCTTACATGGTGACTTGAAGGAATCAAATTTGTGGCATGAAGCTCTGATGAAATTGATGAAGAGCCTCTTGCCTAACTATGAAGAGATAGAAGGATCAGAACATCGAGTTTATTTTATCAGCGTCAATAATTGGTTTCTTTGTTCGAAGAAAGTAAGAAATGCTCAAGCCCTTGCGTAGGAATACGATTATGCTGAAAATGGTCATCCTCTAACATCCATGGTTGCTCCTCCTAAAAATGCAACTATCGAATACAACACCAATAATGTGGGTCTTCAGAATGATGATATTGCAAACACTGAGGAATTGAAAAATCATGGTTGCTCCTGAGAAAGAAAAGGGAGATGTTGAATCTGACGATCTGAGCAATGATGTAGGCTTCGGGGATTAAAAAATAGATGGAATAGAAGCTAGGTCGAAGAATATCCAAAAGGGCACCGCAACACGTTTCGTCAGTCACTTTAACCTGTATTAACATAAGTTTCACATCCCATTTAGGTTTACCTGCAGGCAGTTTCTCATCAATGAGCTAAACCTTTTGAATTTTACAAGACAAGAAGGAAGGAATTGGAGAGTTTCAAAAACTCTTCAAACAGTGAACCAAAACTTAGTTTAACCAATAGTTGCCAATTTGGAAAAATTTTCAAGGTCTCGATAACTGTATAGGCATGCCAAAAATGAATATGAGGGAGAAGGCCTTCGGATGGTTCCTTGGCTTTAATGGAAAGTACCTCGCTGCCACGTCCGCTACCTAAGTTTCTTCCACAACCCACTCAGGTCAGTTCCCAAATTACTATCCCCCTACTGATGTGCCATCGAGGCCCAAAACTAGATCACAACCCAAGGCCTATAAATTATTTAGCATTTTTACTAATGAAAATTATTTTCTTTATTGGCAGGTAGTTGATGATCGTGTTGGAAATTCAACTTGGAGCAACTAGAGGAAGCTACAACTTGGCCCATGGGAATTTGTCTTCCCGACCCAATAATTTATGTAATTTTTGTTTGGAACTCATTTGGCATACTCTAGCCTTTATTGTATGAATTATTATATAATTGCATCATGCATTAAATTGTGTGGTTAGGGTTAGATGAATGTGGTGGATTATGGGTTGAAAAATTTTTCCACAAATTATTCTACAAAGGAGAAGCCCTTCCACCCAGTGAGCCCAAGGGAAGCCTTAAACCAAAGAAGAGCCCACATTTTAAGGTATAATATTGCAGGTACAAGAGTTAGTGGCAACATGGATAAATGAGTTGGCAAGATCTCACCCATTGGCTAAGGGATGGCTCGATTTTAAGGAGCAAATCTGATCTGGCGCGTGCGGGCAGCAGGAGAGGCATGCAGGCAGAGCAGCAACGCCGGATGGAGGCACGCGGGCAGACAGCTGGAGGCGCACAGGTAGACAACTTGAGGCGTGAGGGCAGCAGGCTGGATCGCTGTGCTGGCGCTGATTGCGGCAATCAGGTTGCGCGCCCAGGATCGCTGATGTGGCGCGCTAGGCTTCAGCTGGTGCGAGCGGCAGCGCCTGATTGGCTGGGCAGAGCACGCGCGACTTGAGCTCTTCTAGCCATCCGATCTTGAATTCATCCAAAGGCCACCATTCCCCCTCCCAATCCATGCCAAACCCTAATCCACCTTAGGATGCCTATAAATGCATAGCATTGGTGCATGTATTACAACTTTTGCTTATTTATGAAATTGCTATTTCCCTAACTCCGTGTTAGAAGAACCTTCGGGTGTTCATCGATTTCTATCGAGTGGAGAGGTCCTCCATTGCTATCCTAACTCTAAGGTTGCTAGGCTAGCTCTTATTTTCCCTCATCTTGCTCTCTTGAGAGTAAGAACTTCGAGGAAGAAAACCTAGGCCTACGGTGGTTGTTTTCCTTTGGGAAAACGTGCACCCGAGAGCTCAAATGTAAGATAGCTCCTCGGGTCCATCAAAGGTATTTCATTCCTTCATTTTTCATCACATTTTCTCACACACATCACTCTTTAATTTCGGCCTCACCATCCACACACTTCACCTTTAATTTCATGCATTTATTTCTCTTTATCTCCTTCATTCTCTTCTCCACGGTTTTGCACACTACCACACCTCCATTTTCTTCTATTTTTCTTACATATATTATGCCTTCATATTGCTCATAATATTCATCCACCCCATCACACACCTTCACCTTTAGTTACTTGCATTTTATTCTCCATTTTTCTCTCTTTAATCTCGGATTTGTTCATCACTTGTCACCCGAGCACCATTGTCATTTTTGTGGGTACTACACGGCCCCTTTCCTAAGGGCCCCTGTGTCAAGTGGTATCAGAGTGTAGGATGCTTCCCAATGCATTTTAGTTGTCTTTGGCATTAGCCAAAAGTTGACACAAAACTGGGCTAGCCGCTCGTTTAATTTCTAGCATAATATTTGGATCTATTTTGAGCTTATTTTATGCTATGAGTATCTTGATATTTGCTGCCATATTACTTATCATTTAATAGCTAATATATCGTGAAAAATATAGTATGCATTTAAGGAAGAATCGGCCAAGGTATACCTCTCTTTGTGCCCTCGATTTTGCTACTTATTCTTCTCAGATTTTTGCTTATTAAAATCTCGAATTTTCTTCATCTACATGATCTATGTTTAAACCATGTTTGCACCTAAATATTTGTTCATTAACTAGAAATTAAATCTGAAATTTTTTGGATGCATAAAATCGGCCCTAAAATTAAAGCTATAAAATCGGTTTACATGTTGTTTTCCATCTCGGTTTTTGCATAATCTTTGCCTCGAATTTTCTATCCTATTATGTTAGATTTGAACAAAGATTTTTACATCTAAGATTTGCCTATATTTTAGCATAAAATCTGGTCATAATGAAACTTATAAAAATCGGCATTAATGACTTAATTAAAATTGGATTTTATGGTAAATCTTCTTGATTTGTTTGAGCAATTGTATGGTCGATTTTCATATTAATTTGCTAATTGTTTGCACTTGGATTTAGTATATAATTCATCTATTATATGCTGTTATTTGAGTGCAAAAAATTGAATTGCAAAATATTTATCAATAGCATGTCAAAATCGATCGCATTAAAACTATGAACTATATGAAAATTCTGCTTGTTTATTTGAAAATTTCAGCATGTCTCTCTTGATTAAACTTGTGTTAATGATATTACTTGCTGTTTTTGGGAGTTATTAAGTTTATATGTTATTAACTTGGTTTAATTTAGTTAAAGGTGATAACTTGGTTGAAATTTGGTTGAATTTGTGGAACCAAGTACTTATTGAAAATTTCATTTCTAAAATTAGTTTTGCTAAGTGTTGTTGTAACATCTAAGTTATTTATTGAATTCCAAATTTCTAAATATTAAGTGTGAGCATGATTCTTATTTTATTGTCTTAGCTAAGAAACATTACTTAGTACCAAAATTCATCTAAGACATTAAAAAGATAATCACCTCACCTATTAAGATGAACAACCTAGACAAGATTTTGAATTTGAATTAAAATACTTAGCTATGACTAATAGAAGTAGATTTGCAAGAGACACGCCACACCAACAAGAACCAAATCGAATTAGGAACACTCCCCCTCCCGAACATACACATCACGAGGGTGAGACTAGCATGCAAGGTGGCATGCAAGGTCAAATCAATGCCTTAACGGGCTTGGTCACTAACCTCACCCAACAAATCAAGGACGTTTCCCTTGAGATAGCCCAATTTAAGGAACACATGAACAATCCTCCCCGACGAAAATTCCATGACCGAGATCCCTTACGAGAGACCTCCTCTAGGATTATACCTGAACGTCCTAGATGTCGAACTCCTTTCCAACAACCCTTAGAGGAGGAAGAATGGGCTGAACCCCAAAGAAGGAGACCCTGTTATTATGAGTCGGAGGAAGAGGATTAGGCGGGAGATGATGACGAGCAATATCGCCCAAATCGTCGTAGGGACAACGACGACCTCCGTAATGTTAAGATATCAATTCCCCCTTTTAATGGAACGTGTGACGGGCACACATATTTAGATTGAGTTGATAAAGTGGAGAGAGTTTTTGAGTGCCACGACTATTCCGAACTGATTAAAATTCAACTCTCCTCTCTTGAACTTACGGGCCACGCTGCACTATGGTGGTCCAACCTTAAAGCCCAACGAATGAGAACGCTAGGTTACCCTGTTTCAACTTGGACTTCCATGAAAGAATTAATGCACCATAGGTTTGTTCCCCGACACTACAAACACAAACTCTTCCATCAACTCCACAACCTCAAGTAAAACAATCTCACGGTCGATGAGAATCTCACAGAATTCAAGACTCTCAATATGCGATGTGCTATTGATGAGCCTGAAGAACAACTCATCGCTCGGTTTATACGAGGTTTGAACCGTGATATAGGTGACGCGATAGAAATGCAACAATTAGAAACGATGGACTTAGTCATACAATTAGCCCTCACGGTGGAGAGGCAATTGAAGAGGAAGCGTAAGACCGATCTTCCCAACAAATTCCCACCAAGAAATTTCAACTCCGACAAACCTACCCCAAAGCAAGAAGACAAGAGACCATTTAATCGTAATTGGCCTCCGAATAGACCTAACACCACTCATAATCCTTCACCCACGAACAAAACCCAAGAAAATCAACCGAAAGAACCAAGAGCACGTGATGTTCAATATTTTAAGTGTCTAGGAAAATGACATTACGCTAATGAATGCACTAACCGCCGTGTGATGGTCATTAAGGAAGCCACGGGTGAATGAGAGAGTGAAAAAGACGAAGGGCAATATAATAAGGCCCAGAAAGTGGACGTAGTAGAAGAAAGTGAAGAAGAAGCCGAAGAGTGCACGGCCCAAGAAGGACCACTACTACTTGTTATAAGACGAGCTTTAGTATCCAAAAATGTAGACAAGGACTGTCAACGGGAAAATCTTTTCTATAGTCGTTGTGCGATCAAAGACAAAGTTTGTTCGTTTATAATAGATGGATGAAGTTGACCTCCCAAGACATGGTCGATAAATTAGGGCTAGAAACCATTAATCACCCTACACCTTATAAGCTTAATTGGTTGGACGATAATAATGAACATGTGATCACTAAGCAAGTAACCGTAGACTTCACCATAGGAAAATACAAGGACTCGGTTATTTGTAACGTTGTCCCAAGGAGTGCCAGCCATATTCTCTTAGGACGACCATGGCACTATGATCGTAGAGTTCATTATGACGGATTCCTCAACCGTTACACCTTTGACTATGGAGGAAGAAAAATCAAATTGCTACCGATGACGCTCGAGCAAGTGGCTCAAGATGAGACCGCACGAAAAGAATGAAAGATAAAAGAAAATCTTTTATTATCAAAAAGCGGGTTGATATCGAATATAGAACAAGAGTCCTCTCATATCAAGTGGTATACCAATCCATTATATGGCGAAGAGATGCCATTTGAATACGTACCCTTGTGGTTTCAAAAGAAAGAGGAGTTAAATGAGGAGACTATTTTTGGACTAAATAGTATGATTATTGCTCAATTTCTTCCCTTTTTAAAACTTGAGGAAATTTCCATACCATTCCCATCAATGAGAAAGAAGTTAGTCTATGGCCTTGTGCCTCACTATTACCTTCCTACATTGCTCCTTCCAACCGTATGAATAAGTAAAAATTTTACTCCCTTTGTGACCAACAAAAGCACTATCTTACAATTGGGAGAATTACTAAAACATTGTTCTCTACCATGTGATTATTACAAATTCTACCATAGAACAAGGGACAAGGTTCAATTGGTAAGAAAATTGACATTTATGGTCTTAAGAGTACACAAATTATTTCTTTGCTCAGAGAACTATATCATTTCCACGTCACTTCTTGTCAAATTCGACTACTTTGGAAACCTTCACCCCATCATTAAGCAATCGCCCTCCAAAAAAGCTAGCGAATTCAATTATACCACCCTTGCCAAAGAAAACCTTAGTAAGACCACCTGGTTCCTAGTGACGCCCCTAAACTCCACCTTTGGTGCTCAAGTGTTGATTCATTTCCTTGATATTGGGACTCTTGAAGAGGTGGCTGGACCAATGGATTTGAGGTCAAATCCTCAGTCACCCGGAGGGAATGATGTGCCATCGAGGCCCAAAACTAGATCACAACCCCAGACCTATAAATTATTTAGCATTTTTAGTAATGAAAATTATTTTCATTATTGGCAGGTAGTTGATGATCATGTTGGAAATTCAACATGGAGCACCTGGAGGAAGCTACAACTTGGCCCAAGGGAATTTGTCTTCCCGGCCTAATAATTTATGTAATTTTTTTTTGGAACTCATTTGGCATACTCTAGCCTTTATTGTATGATTTATTATATAATTGCATCATGCATTAGATTGTCTGGTTAGGGTTAGATGAATGTGGTGGATTATGGGTTAAAATTTTTTTCCACGAATTATACTACAAAGGAGAAGCCCTTCCACCCAGTGAGCCCAAGGGAAGCCTTAGCCCAAAGAAGAGCCCACATTTTAAGGTATAATTTTGCAAGTACAAGAGTTAGTGGCAACATAGATCAATGAGTTGGCAAGATCTCACTCATTGGCTAAGGGATGGCCCGATTTTAAGGAGCAAATCAGATTTGGCGCGTGCGGGCAGCAGGAGCGGCGCGCAGGCAGAGCAGCAGCGTCAAATGGAGTCGCGCGGACAGACAGCTGGAGGCACGCGGGCAGCAGACTGGATCGCTGTGCTGGCGCTAATTGCGCCAATCAGGTTGCGCGCCCAGGATCCCTGATGTGGCGCGCTGGGCTTGAGATGGCGCGCGCTGCAGCGCCTAATTGGTTAAGCAGTGCGCGCGCGACTTGAGCTCTCCTAGCCATCCGATCTTGAATTCCTTCAAAGGCCACCATTCCCCCTCACAATCCATGCCAAACCCTAATCCACCTTAGGATGCCTATAAATGCATAGCATTGGTGCATGTATTACAAATTTTACTCATTTATGAAATTGCTATTTTCCTAACTCCGTGTCAGAAGAACCTTCGGGTGTTCCTCGATTTCTATCAAGTGGAGAGATCCTCCATTGCTATCCTAGCTCTAAGGTTCCTAGGCTAGCTCTTATTTTCCCTCATCTTGCTCTCTTGAGAGTAAGAACTTCGAGGAAGAAAACCTACGCCTACGGTGGTCGTTTTCCTTCGGGAAAACGTGCACCCAAGAGCTGAAACGTAAGATAGCTCCTCAGGTCCGCCAAAGGTATTTCATTCCTTCATTTTTCATCAAATTTTCTCACAGACATCACTCTTTAATTTTTGCCTCACCATCCACACACTTCACCTTTAATTTCATGCATTTATTTCTCTCCATCTCCTTCATTCTCTTCTCCACGGTTTTGCACACTACCACACCTCCATTTTCTTCGATTTTTCTTACATATATTATGCCTTCATATTGCTCATAATATTCGGCCACCCCATCACACACCTTCACCTTTAGTTACTTGCATTTTATTCTCCATTTTTCTTTCTTTAATCTCGAATTTGTGCATCACTTGTCACCCGAGCACCATTGTCATTTTTGTGGGTACTACACGGCCCCTTTTCTAAGGGCCCCAGTGTTACCTACCCTTGAATGTTTTGATTCTCCTATGGATATAACAACATTTAGTAGGAAATTCATTTATAAAGACGTGCTAATGGGTTTAGAAGTTGAGAACTAGCCGAAGTTTTTGGAAAATAATGTTGGTTGTCTTGTTCAAATGATTTTTGTCCATGTTGTGGTGATTAAAACTTTCTTAGAGATTAGTTGTGAGATTGTGAACTATAAATTGACGAGGAAAAAGTTGCACTATGCTATTCAACTTGACGTTTATCCTTCCAAAGATAGGTGGATTAAAGGGGACCGACTTGATGCATTTAAGACGTTTTTAATTATTGTAAACTATATGGCTACTACCATAGAGGTCAAATATTGTAATACACTAACCAATGTGTGTAATGGATTGTTTAAGGGAAATTTTTGGATTGAATTGAGCAAGGCAATTGAGTTGTTTTGTAACACCCGGAATTTTTGTGTCATAATTTCAAACACGGATCTGGAATATTAAGGTTTTATCACATATTTAAAGACAGAAGATATTATTACACGTTTAAAGGAAAAATATTTCAAGGTTAATCGGGTAATTAATTTAAGGAGTAACTGAACCGGACGATTAGTTGAAATCAAATGGGAGGACAAACTTGGAATGTGAAAGTGGTAGTTGGGGATTGTCCAATAAGGAGCCGACACGTGGCGAAGTTTGTGATGCTTCTCTTCTTCTCCTCTCTCCCACGTATTCCTTCATCCTCATTCTCTCTTTCACTCTTTCTTCTCTCTTCTCTCGGCCGAAGCTCCTCCTTCACGCCACTCTCCTCAACGATTTTTCTTCCTCCATTCTAAGATTTAAGGTAAGGTTTAAGTTTCTATTGGTTAGTTTAGTTTAAGGTAGTGAGTGTTGGGTTTTATGGAGGTTTTATTATGGGTGTTTGCCAAATGCTAGGGTTGCACAAAAATTTCCCTTCTTGAAGGATAACCACGAAATTTCTCCTCTTTTCCATTGAAGTTTTGAGGTAAAATCACTCCTCCTTAAGTGTTTGGTAGTTGTAGAGCTTAAATGGGCATTAATGGTTAGTTGGAGAATTTATGGACTAAAGGTGTTTGATGAAATGCATGAAAGACATGAATTTGGCTCTATATTCTTGTTCTTAAATGGTTGTGGATGAAAATGTGATGGATTGGAGTGAGAGTTAGTAAACCAAAATTTTGGGAGTGAACCGGTTTCCGAATTTCTGTCATTAACTGAATTAAATGCTGTAAATGGGTTTTACCATGTTGAAGTAGACCCTGTAAGTTAAATTTTGGCAATTGAATCGTTGGATTTGGTTAAGTGTAGCTTAAGTTATGGGTAGTTGAAGTTTAGCCAAAATTTATGTGAAAGTCAAAAAATTGGTGATGGATTTATCTTAGTTTCGGTTTAATGCCACGTAAGCTACTTGAATTGATTTAAGTTATAGTCATGGACATTAATGTTGAAATGTTATGTTATTGGTTTTCAAGCTAAGGAGAAAAAGTGAATGTGCTGCATAAATTGGCTAAGGACACAAGGTAAGTGGGCGTTAGGGTTCCGGCCCTTATGGCCCTACATTACTAGGGCTACTAGGAAGGTTTATGTATGATGGGTAGGAGAGGTTAGGTAATGTGTTGTTAAGTTGTCAAGTCTCCCCATTAGAGTAAGTTATGTGTTTCACCCCGTTAAAGTTATGTGCTTACGTTCATGTTAAGTGAGTTGTGTGCTTATGTTTATGTTAAGTCTTTTCGTGCACACGTCATGTAGCATGCATCATGTTTTGGTAAAGTCATGGAAAATGTTTAAGTGCATGTTTTCACTATGTAACCAAGTAAAGACTATATAATGTACGTAAGGTTAAGCGTGGTTCGTGGTTGAGTATGGCTTATGTATATCCACTTCGGTGGCCCTGTTATGTATATCCAATTCGGTGGCCCTGTTAAGCATGCTACATTATGTGCCTACTCCCCACGTAAATCCCCCTTAACATATGTCAAGTTAACTAAATGTAATGTAAAGTAAACATGTTTTACGTAACATGCATGCATGTCATTCATTTGCATTTATGCATCTCTTACTAAACATTAGTCTTATAGTTTAAACCCTATGAGGTAGGTGACGAAGCCAAAGGTGAGGATGTCAAACCTCATGATGATGTCTAGGCTGGTGGCTGGAGGGTGCTCATTGCGGGAGTTTGTGGCTGGCTAGACGATTTTGGCCCGTGGGTGATGCTCCAAGTAATTGGGTTATGTTTTGGTTTAAAGGTTAAGTAGAACATGTTTTTATGCTTTGAAGATTTCTGAAAATTGCTTGGGATTTATGTGTTTTGAACTGTGTTTTAATATATGGGTTTTCCAGTTTTGTTAAGCTTCCGCTACGTATTTTCTTTCGATTTTACAAATTATGATGAATGTTATGGATAGGGAAAAAGGGTGTACGTTTGAAAAGTCTTTAAGTAGGTTATAAGTTATGGAAGTATGATAGGATGTTGGTGGAATGTAAGTGTGTTAAAGAAGTGTCAATTTGTTAGTGTAAATCTGATTAGGGTGTCGACTTGTGGATGTGGGTGTCGACCGATCTTAGCATGTGTCCCCAGGATCGACCAGGGTTAACAGAACCAAACAAGGTGTCGACCTGTGTCATCAGGTGTCGACCGGTTAGTGTGAAATCGATAAAGGTGTCGACCCCAAGGATCGATCGGAGCCAACAGAGCCAAGCAAGGTGTCAACCTGTGTATGCAGGTGTCGACCTCAGTATACAGGTGTCGACCGCTTCTGGCAGGTGTCGACCCCAAGGATCGACCGGTGCAGGCAGAGCGGTCCGAAGTGTCGACCGGTCTATAAAGGTGTCGACCCCTGAGTGCATAATGGATTAAACTCAACTATTAGCCTAACGCTAAGCAAGTAATGCAATAATGAATAAAAACACTTCACATCCTAACACATGCAATTTTCTACCATTGCGTTTCATTCTCGTCTTCGTTTTATTCATTTATTCTTTTTCTTTTTACATATTAGATTAAATAGGCACATTGTAGAACCCTCCGACCCAACACTATGAGATCCACAGAGTTTTAACCCAGCACGTTAGAACCCTTCGGCTCAAGTCCAACCCGGGATCTGCAGAGTTTTAACCCAGCCCACGTCACCCTACGGCCCAAGTCCCACTTGGGATCCGCAGTGCACTGGGTGGTCCTGCTCACGGGACAACACATCACCATCCGACTCAAGTCCAACCCGGGATTCGTGGAGCACATTACCCTCTGGCCCAAGTCCCATCCAGGATTCGCGAAGTACACAGCATCTCTTAATTACATATCTTTTATCGTTTCGTTCGTCATCGCTCACATCTTACCATGCTAGTTCATAAACCATGGAAATTCATTTTTTGTCTAACGGTCCTACGTTTCAAAGTCATGATGCATGCCAAAAATAAACGCACGATGCATAAATGAAACCCTATCGAACTGTGATGTAGGTCCGAAGGAAAAACACATGCGTACACTACTTACATGGCCTCCTTAGCAATCCTCATAATCGTACGCTAAATCGGGAAACTCGAGAAACCTAAAATCACAACACATTCCATTAATTCATTCTCCTCTACAACCCATTCATCAAACTCCTAAGAAAAGCTAACCATTTACCCAAACTTAGCTAAACCAGAAATTCCACCATTTTGGGACTAAACTTCACAATCGCGTAACTAATCATATACTTATCCGTTTTGAACGATTCAAGGTGCTACGGACTCCTTAGGACGACTACTTTCTAATGCAAATGGCTTACCCAAAACCAAATCCCCTGCACATTTCTAAATTTTCAATTTCTTCCAAATCCAACCACTCATCCATACTATCATCTAATCATCTTTAAACACCCAATACAGGAAGACTTCAACAATTCCCTGACCATTTTCATGCAACCCTAGCCGTCACACAAAACCCTAACCTAAACCCACTCAATACACAACCTAACTCAAGCAATAATTCTCTCTTAACTAGAGATTAAAAATCTATAAGAAAAGTGTTAGTAATTACCTTGGATTGAAGAACAATGGAAGAATCAGGGAGGGAGAGGAACTTCTATAGAATCGTCGAAGAGAGAGAGAGAAAAGAAGATATGGGTTTTTACCCTTTCACGTGGAAGCCTCCCCCTTTTAATTTCCTTTATTTTCCATTCCACCATTTACTTTTACACCTTTTTACACTTTTCATTTTCCTTAATTAAATTACAATTATCAAGTTATTTCACCATAATTTCCATTCCATAAAATTTATAAATCATCACGCATTCATAAAAATTGGGCCGATAAATTTCTCGGGTGCTACATGATGAGAGTTCTAACTTCTTGCTAAAACGTCCATCTTCTTGAATAAGAATTAGAGAAGAGGATAGTAATAAAGAAATCTACGTAATTCAAATCAAGAACTATAGACTCTTGAGCACAAAACAAGCCTCAAGTTAAACCATCAAGTAATTGTAATGCAAACGAAGATGAACTCCAAGAATTGAACAAAAGTTTGATTTTCTATTTTTTCAATGGCAAAAGCTATCCTCCTAAGCAAACAACAATGGAATATAAATACCCTTAATAATTAGTCTTTGTAAAATAAACTAAAATAAGACCAAATTAAACCTAAGGAAAATCGACCTAAACAAATCGGCCCCACTTATTAAACGCACGTGGCAACCATGCATGCAATTTATTAAAACGCATAACCATAGATAAATTAGGTCTTGATGGAGAGTGTAGATGTGCCTTCATTTGATGTGGCTTATTGAATGTTAATCAACTTGGTTTCTTCCTTGACGATCCATTACAGTAGATGTTTCAAAATTTCCATGTCCCTTGTACTTGGTTCGAACTCCAAATTTTCAAGAAAGGATATGCCCGCACATTGAGTAAACAAATTAGAAATTCCCTTGGCTCATGATCTTGTGAAGGGTCTTCAAAGTACATCATCTCTCACACGACATGGAAGTAGACAATGCTAAGATCGTAGCTTTTAAGGATTGGTCGATCCCAAAGAGCATTTTAGAGGTTCATAGTGTCTATGGCTTGGCATCCTTTTACTGGAGGTTCATTAAGCATTTCAACACTATATTAGCCCTGCTCACCGATTAGAGAAACTCAAAGGAAACCCTCAACTACTCAACATACGACAAAAAATTTATAGTCGTCATCTAGGCTCTTGAGGTGTGAAAACATTACTTGCTTCCAATACAATTTATCATCCACACCGATCATCAAGCTCTCAAGCACCAAGAGTCAAGACATGTTGAATATGATACATGTCAAATGGGTAGAATTCCTTGAGGGCTACCCATATATAATCAAGTACAAGAAAGGGGAGAGCAACGTGGTTGATGATGCTATTTCTAAGAGATACTCCCTTTTAACCGAATTAAGTACTAAAATATTTGGTTTTGATCAGATTAAAGGGGCATATGAGGATGATCATGACTTCAGCCATTTTTACAATAGGTGCCTTGACAAGGCCGAGGATGGTTGATGGATATCTTTTCAAAGGTGGTAAATTGTGCATACTAGTTTGCAGCCTTCGGGAGTCCCTTATGAGGGAGGCGTATTGACAACTTATTTTTGGCAAACTCTTTTGAAGGAAGTTGGGCACCAAGCTTTTTTTAGCACTTCATTCCATCCTGAAATGGATGGGCAAACTGAAGTTGTCAACTGCACAATGGGAGCACTCTTGACGAGTATAGTTGGTAAGCTACTCGCCGATTGAGATTTGCAACTCTCCTATATTGAGTTTGCTTATAATATGAGTGTACACACTACTACTCAAAAGAGTTCTTTTGAAGTCGTCTATGGCTTCAATCCGCTCCAACCAAAGGACCTCATTTCGTTACCATAACAAAGTGTTATTAATACCGATGGAGCCTCCAAGGCCGAGCACATCAAGTTTTTGCATAAGAAGGTTATTAAAATGATCCAAAAAAAGAAGAAAGCCTATGCTAGGGCTGCAAACTTAGGAAGAAAAGAGGTGGTCTTCAATGAGGGTGATTGGGTTTGGCTACACTTAAGGAATGAAAGATTTCCTAAACAAATGTGGTCCAAACTTTTACCAAGAGCCGATAGGACTTTTAAAATCCTTGAACATATCAACAATAATGTCTACAAGTTCGATTTACCAGGGGACTTTGGAGTTTTATCCACATTCAAAGTGCAAAACCTATCCCTCTATCATGGCGAAAAGGATGAGAAAATTGAGACCAAACCGAATTTGATATCAAATCCTCAATTACCCAGGGAGGATGATGCGCTAACACGATCCAGAGCCAAGAGGTTTCCTAATTTGTTTGTTCATTTTGCAGGTACCTTTTTTTTATGATAGGTTGTAGGAGGCCCCATCAACCATAAACAAGGGAAAGCCCACCCATCTTGTAAAATGGGAGGGCCTAAGTGCACTTGAAGAGAAGGCTCGCGCACCACTGTTGGAGGATGGGCATGCCATGTTTGGCCACGCCTAGCATTTCATTTTGGCCATCTTGGAGTCCGCCAAGCTAACTTAAACTTGGCCTTATGCTTGGAGATCCATCCTTGCTGCATTTGAAGCTTGAAGTTCGTCTATTTAGACCATAAAATTATGTTATGTTTCTTGTGGTTTTGGACCTTAAGTTTTATCTTTTCTTGTAACTACTCAATCGACCAAAACCCATGGCTTATTGAGGCCATTTCTTTTTCTCCTTTTCTTTGGTCTTATCTTGTGTTAGGTGACATTGGATTACTAAGTAAACTTTCATCCCCTTAGGTGAGTTATACCCATTATGGAAGAGTCTAGATATTTTATTCACCTCCCAAGGTGAATTAAAATCCTACTTTGAGGGAATCTAGATGAACTTGCATCTCCCTAGGTGAGATAGAGCTTAGAATCCATCCCTTTTTCTTAAGTCTTATGGTAATTGTCCTTGGGTTGCTAAGACCCTTTCTCTCTTTTTGGATGAATTAATCTTACACCCAAATTTAATATTGTCTTGTAATGGGTGTCGAAGTTAGGGTATAAATAATCATGATGTGCCACGGATCCATCACTACTCAATCATTCAATAAGATTTTTCTAACCAATGTTCAAGTTTATATTTTGTAGGAAGATCGTATGATGAAGTCATCAAAGACATGAAATCATGTGGACAATGCTTGGTGGACATTATTTTGTTGAGGCATAAATTGAAGATCACGCACACGTCGAAGGATTATTTAACTTTCCAAAAATCTGTCTTCACACTAACCTCCGAGGAGTATTTACAATATTTGGAAGCCTTACTTATTTGTTTTGGAAAAGTGCACTTCATGAAGATTGTAGCTGACATCTCAAGGTTTCTAGAATTTTTAGATTTGAATAAATTGGACATCGTTTGCTTGGTCAACCAAATCAATTTGTTGGTCAACCAAATCAATTTCAGAGAGGTTGTTTCTCATAAAGATGTCCAAGTCATGGCCGATTCTAGAAGGCTCCATTAGAAGACTTTGTGCTTGTTTTAATTTGAATGTTTGCCGAAAATTTTTCTTGATGTTTTGTATTTTTTATGGTGGTGATCATTTAGGGTTAAGGAGACAAACGGGCTTGGAAAAAGCCAAAAGATGTTTCTTACTCGATTTGACTAAGCACACTCAATGGCACTTGTCCTTTTGGGGTCAAACTCTTCTAGGGTTTTTGTAACCCTAATTGCAGCTCAAGGGATAGTATTTATACATCCTTATGAGCAATTGTAAGGGTCTTTTGCTCAATCAAAATCATTGCTAAAGTTTTCTTCAAGCTTGGAGTTCAATCTACTCAAATCAGCAACCCTCCCTTGGTGTGTAATATTTGAGCGGCTGTGAGCCACCATTTAGACCACTTTTGTGAGTACAAGTGGATTCTCTCTTAGACTATCCCCTTCATCTTCCTCTTTCCTCAGAGGTAGATATCTTCAGCAATGGTATAGCAAACTCACATCCAAGATCGTTGGAAGGTTCTTCTCAAGTAGACCGAAAAACCAAGAAAGTGCAAACTTATCACTTTCTGGACAAACGTGCAACTCTTGGTTCATATTTTTCATCCTCAACAATTCAGACACTCAATTTTGGACACAATCATCCTCACACATCAGGAAGCATCCTGTTAAAATTTTAGATCCATTTGACTTCATACAGAGGAGTTATACCATCCATAAAATGACCCATCTTCTTGGCCAGAGCAGTAATCCGAGCTTCAGCAACCTTCACTCAATCCAGCATAACTTCTGTCACCCAGTGAATCTTTGTGTGATATTCTAAGGGATTCTTCCCAACCTTTAGGGCTAAAAGCTGTTAAAATTTAACCCTAAAATCCAAGTACAACTTGAGTTATTGCTGCTCAAAGTCGCCATCCATTTCTAGCAAAACAACAGGTTTGATTTTTCATGTGTTTCAAAGTTCCCCATTTTGAGGCACGTCACTTGGTATCAAAGCCCCCTTCTTTCTAGTTTATTTTTTACTTTATTGTCGGTATTTTTTCTGCTAAAAAATGTTGAGAAAAAGTCGTCCAAAGTTTTATCAAAACCATGATAATTTTTATGATCAACCGAGTCATAACTTTTTTGCAACATTACCTCAAAACCGATTTGATGAAATCCTTTCAGCCTTTTCCGAAATAGGCCAACTGCTTAAAGGTTTATCTAAGTCTTATAAAAAGTCTACTTATGCTATGGTAAAACAAGTGGAATAAAATATTGAAGATGATAAAGAAGAAACCGAGTTTGAAGAAGTTAGTGTCGGTTCTCAAAAGTTGCCTTGCCCTTGTAATTCTAACGACTCTTTGATTGTCCCTTTGCTTGGCTCAACTTGTTCGAATGATTTCTCCCACAGAGTGGAGCTAACCATCCCAAAGGTTGAAAGAGAAGCTCTTCCTCAAGATGCAAGATCTCGACCTTAGAGGAAACACACTTCATGGAGGATGCAAAGCCCTTCACTTTGCATGGCCAAAATGTTATGTATTAAACGGAGGAAACATACATAGTGGAGCATGAAGATGAGCTCTTTGTAGCAACCATTGAAGGAGAAGACAAAAATAATGAGTTGTTCTATGCTATAGGGGAATCCCTCCATTTTGTTCCTAAAAGCGATTTGGTTCTCCAAGGTGATTGTTATACCTGCAAGGTATGTGCCATTAAATACTTTGGTTACTTGGCTTCTTAGGATTGGAGATTGCTTTGATATTTGTATTGATTTGGTTTCTTTAAAAAATATTTTTGAAAAATTTGTGCATGATTTTGCTATATTTAATGGATATAATGTCAACAGCTATTTGCCAAGTTGTGAATTTGAATTGGTATATTCTTTGGATGTTTTAACTATTGATGGAATGCCCGCTCATTGGCATTCACATTATGGAATGGATAATTTTATCATTCATAAACTTTGGTTATCAAATGTTATTGCCTGAATCTTATTAATTGGATTAATTCCTCATAGAGAATATGATATTTATTTTATGATGAAGAAATTGTTTTGGATTAGAAGATGAGCATGAGGACCTTTATGCACCCTAATGTCGTCCAGTTGAACTACAAGAATAGAGTGACAAAGAAGGTATTTGACGTTATATCAACAATGTATATACTAACTCATATATTGAATGAGTTGTTGCTTGGAATTATTTGGATTGAATATCCTTTTGATGTTGGAATTGAATTGGTTACTTAGAAAAACAAATTGAGTAAAGAGACCATTTTTATCAAGTTGGTTTTTGAATATGATTATCACTCTCTTCAATGAAAACAGAGTGAAGAATATTCGGTTTTATCCCATCCCACTTTTACTTTCCTTAGCACTAGTATGGTACTTGTGCACTATGATGTGGAAGAATATGTTAAAGGGATTATGATTGTTGATTCTAATGTCATATGTTGGTTGTATGCATGCCACATGTTCTTTGTCATCCGATTTGGGAGATACTTTTTACCTGTCAAGATTATTTTTGACTTGTGTAGCTTAGTATGGAATTTGGTTATCTTGGACTTTCTTCATTGGATTGGGCATGTTTAATTCAGAGTTGAGAATGATATTTCCTTTTATGATTCTTTCACCATTACCGTGTATTTTTGTTTGCAAAATGATGGCATCAACCAACACAGTTTGTAAGGTTTTATCATGGGCATTGTTGGTGGATAATAGGGTTACAACTATATGCCTTGATGAATGGTTATTTTCTGGTCCCAAAGATAGTTAAATACTTTGTGATTCGAGATTAGCATCTTGGGACTATTTTGGAAGAAGGCATCAAGAGTGAGTGGAGCATGAACCAATTGCCTATCATTGTTTTGTTGATGACTAATTGTTTTTCAAGTTGTCTTCTAGACAAGTCAAACTTAGAACTTTTTTGGATTTCTCCTAACCGATTTGAAAAGAGTGAAAGGTAGAAGTCAAAGCGGACAAGGCCTTGGATTTGAGTTCAAATCCTTTCCAACCCCAAGAGGATGATATGCCACAGATCCGTCACTACTAAATCATTCGATGGAATTTTTCTAACCAATGTTTAAGTTTATATTTTGTAGGAGGATCAGATGATGAAGCCATCAAAGACATAAAATCATGTGGACAATGCTTGGTAGAAATTATCTTGTTGAGGCATAAATGGAAGATCAAGCACACGTCGAAGAATTATTTGACTTTACAAAAATCAGCCTTCACACTGACCTTTGAGGAGTAGTTGCAATATTTGGAAGCTTTACTTTTTTGTTTTTGAAACGTTCACTTCATAACGATTGTAGCTGCATCTCACGGTTTTATAGAATGGGTTGAATCGAAGAAATTGAACATCATTTGCTTGGTCAACCGAATCAATTATAAAGAGACTGTTTCTCACAAAGATGTCCAAGCCATGGCCGATTTTAGAAGACCCATTAGGAGACTTTGTGGTTATTTTAATTTGAATATTTACTGAACATTTTGCTTGATGTTTTGTATTTTTTATGGTGGGGACCATTTAGGGTTAAGGAGACAAAGAAGCTTGGAAAAAGCCAAAAGATATTTCTTACCCGATTTGGCTAAGCACACTTTATGGTAATTTTCCTTTTGGGGTCAAACTCTTCTAGGGTTTTTGTAACCCTAATTACAGCTTAAGGTATAGTATTTATACATCCTTATGAGCCATTATAAGAGTCTTTTGCTGAAACAAAATTGTTGTTGAAGTTTTCTTCAAGCTTGGAGTTCAATCTCCCCAAATCGGCAACTCTCCCTCGGTGTGTAATATTCGAGCGGTTGTGAGCCACCATTGAGACCACTTTTGTGAGTACAAGTGGATTCTCCCTTAGACCATCCCCTTCATCTTCCTCTTGCCTTAGAGGTAGATATCTTCAGCAAGAGTATAGCAAACTCACCTCTAAGATCGTTGGAAGGTTCTCCTTAAGAAAATCGAAAAACCAAGAAAGTGCAAACTTATCACTTTCTGGACCAACGTGCAACTCTTCATCCATATCTTTTCATCTCCATCGATTCAGACACTCATTTTTGGACACGATCATCCTCACACATTACGCAGCAACCTGTTAAAATTTCAAACACATACGATTTCACGGAGGAATTATGCCATCCACAAAATGACCCATCTTCTCGGCCAGAGCAGTAATCTGAGGTCTGGCAACCTCCACTCCATCAAGTAAAACTTCTGTCTCTCAGTGAACTTTGCGTGATAATTTAAGGGCTTATTCTCAACATTCAGGACTAAAAGCTGTTAAAATTTTAGCCCTAAAATCAAAGTACAGCTTAAGTTATTGCTACACAAAGTCGTTGTTTGTTTCCAGAAAAATAGCAAGTTAGATTTTTCATGGGTTTCAAAGTTTCCCATTTTGAGGCACGTCAAGTCCCCACTCCTTTGGACATTCAAAAGCATCTTTGAATTATTGAATAAACACAATCCTTTGTTTTTTGCTAAAGTTTATCTTCACAAGTTTGAAGTTTTCTTCAAGTTGCCTTCATTTCCTTGGTGAATAATATCCAAGTAAGTATAAGTGTCAAAGTTTAACTAGTCATTTGCGATTTTGAGCTAGTTATTCTATTATTGTTTCTTTCTCATTACTTTCTCTAAGTATTGAGATTCCAAATGAAGGTGCACCAAACTCTCAAGCTATTAAAACGTGGAGTCCAAGCCCAATCCTTTCGAGCACTGCCTCTACCTTGGGGGTTTTATTCTACATTGGTGGTTCTATCATTCCAATTCCTCATTTGGAAGTATACCATCACCCCTACAATAAATTTTTGAAATTATCGATATCCCTTAATCCTACAATCTCCCCTTTAAATAAACATCTAGAGAATATTAAAAGTCAGAATTAAACCATTATCTAGAAATCTTAAAAGACAACAAATGACACTCATTAATCTTAATTTTTATCTTCTCTAGTCAAATCAATTGGAACTCTTATCATTACTCGTCAATGAGCACCTTTTCCTTTTTCCTCAAGGTGCATGATATTGTAATAGTTGATAGGGAACTCTCTCAATAAGGTGTAAATCAGCAACACATTTAAACAGTTGAGGTGAGACTTTTAGGACATGCAAATGAGAGAAGCTTTGCTTGATAGAGTTTTGTCATTGATTTCTTCTTTTTGTACCAAGGCAATGTTAATTTTTTTTACTTGGGCCAACAGGAGCATGAGGCCCAACCAAAAATTCGGCTGCCCATTTTCCTTTTAGTTGTTGGGCCATTTCTATCATGAGTCCAAGCAATTTTAAGTAGCCCAAAGGTAACCCTATTTTTGTTTTATGTGTCTCCCAGCAAAGCTCAACTCTCACCCTAATTTTTGCCTCCCACCACAGCCTTGGTCGTTCAATAATGTAGTAAATGAAGCTATAGGTCAAGACCTTCTTTCGTCGGTCTAACTTGTTGCGATGAGCAGTTTCGTCGTCGTAAAAATGTCTTCCTTGTTTCGCAGGCAACTCTTCTTTCTTTTTTCTACCAATTTTCTCTCGAACGACACCCCCGAACGACCATATTCGTGTTTCTTGGGTTTTGCTGTCATCAGAATCACTCGAAAACATGAGAATTCGACGAACTCCCGCTTCCAATCCTTCCAACGTCGTGAGTGCTTTCTTCGCTACAAGTGCTTCTTACGCTCCAAATACGCCTTCTGTCAACAATACTTCTTTCTTTGGTAGTCTATTTTGTGTCACTCTGCTGGTTTGCTCTTTATTGGCAACTCCCACCAGCCACTCATGATTTTCCAGCAAAACTTTTTCCTCGGTGTTTTGCAAAGCTTCATAGTGGGGATGGTTGATCGAGTATTGTGCCCATTCCACTTATAGACGATTCCTCTCCACAAATTCTGGGGTATTTTCTTCTGCAGATCCCAACGACTAGTCATCCATTTGCGAGGTTTCTTCTTCTGCACAGTACGTTTTGATCTTCTAGAACTTTCTTCTCTTGCGATGCTGATTCGAACAGATTTTCAGGCTCGTCGCACAGATTATCGAAGGTCTTGTAGTGTATGCACTGCTCTAATGAATTATTTATTCAAAATGAATAAGTTATTAAAATTATGGAATTAGTTGATAAAATTGAAAACTTTTTTTTTTAATTGTCTTAAACTATTATCTACCTAAATTTTTATTACCATATATAATATATCTCGACCCCTACTCCTTTTAACCAAATTTGAAAAGTTTCTTTCTTCTTATCTTAATCTTTTTTTTTTATCTTCTTTAGGTTTAGGTGGATTTTTTATATAAGGAAAGCAAATTTGTGTAGATTTTTATAAAAAAATAAATAAATATTGTCTAGCAGGTGTTAGTCTTCAAATATTTTATATTGGTCATGGATAGAACAACACAATCTATAGCATTAGAGTTACGATGATAAGTAATCAACGCAGTACTAAAATATATTAAGAATACACGTAACTGTCTCTTTATATCAAGACAAAAGAAGCCCATAAGGTTTAAGCGCAATACTCAATAAAAGTAATGGGAGTCCTTATCGTTAAATTGCATAATTAAATATGAATATTAATTAGAAATTTCACCTGTTGATGGGCATTGTTGTATATCAGCACTCATTTGATGTTTTCTGTTGTCTTTTTTCTGAGAAGAACGAACGTTAGTTCAAAAAAGGAAATGCGATCCATCTGGGGAGACATGCATCGTGGTGTCAAATACAAACAGAAAACAGACAAGTATCTAGATGATACAAAATCTTATCATGAAAGTTCTTACGACAAATTCGTCTTGTCTATCTGTTGTGTAAAAGATTTTGTTGTTGTGATCATTGTAGATTGATTTAAGACTTGTACTTTTTCTACTGTCTTGAGTTTGTGTATCAAATATGATTTGGTTTCATGCATCAATCAATAAATATTTGAGTATGGATTGATTAATTTGAGACCCATATTAATTGACTATCTCATTGAGATGTAGTATAAATTATTGATATAGTTTTCGATGACGAGTTTAATTAATTATTCTATCCAATTAGTGGTTGATTTTGGATCTGATAAGATATTAGTTGTCACGATGACATCATTTTGATGTGTTGTTTACAAGAATCCGGCAAGAATTGGGCACATTGTGTTCCTTTTTTCAGTAACTTATCTTTTCTAATGTTTGATTTCTTATTAGTAAAGAGTTCACCTCTACAAATGATAATAAAGTTTTTAATGTTTTGATTCATTTTAATCACTGCAAATTTATTTTAGTTAGTTTTATTGATTGAGACTCTTTTTTCTCTAATTTATATTGATGATCGATTTATTTTAAAGGTTCATGTGCTTTGTCAGAATCTTTAAAATTTTGAATAGATTTTTTTCGCATTTATATTTTTTTATGTGCACATGCAAAAGAAGATGATTATGTGCACGTGGATTGCATTACAGTACCGGGGTGCATGACAAGTCCACACACTAGTTCTATGTAATAATGTAAATACGCCCTTTCTAGTTTATATTTTCTGTAAGTAGCTTTAATATGCTTCAAACTTCAATATTTTTTTTTAAAGAAAATAAATTAGGGAGAAAAATCAAAAAACAGTGTGTCGGTTTGAGGGAGACCAAATGGAAAAAGGTCGATATTCACTTTGTCTGAGTTGTATTTTATTTTATTTTTTAAATTCAAGTTGGAAAGGTTTTGTTAAACTATTATCTTGAACCGGGTAACCGGTTTTTATCTTGAACTGGGTTTGTTATGATATATTAGATTTTCCTGTTAAGATTTGATTTTTTTTCATGTTTATAAAAGTAATTGTAATTTCTTCTTTAAGATCAATAAGAAAAGAATCTGGCTTTCTAAAATCTTCTTTGTTTTTCTCTCGTTTGACATGGTATCAGAGCCATTGAGCAAATTCTTTCTCTGAAAAATGGCATCACAAAGCACAACAGACATGCCCTCTTCGTCTTCATCTTCTCTACCCTCCCTCCCTCATTTACCCTCTCTGTTAATCAACCCCTCACAATCAAGCTTGATGATTCCAATTTTCTTATCTGGAAGAATCAGCTCCTGAATATCGTTATCGTCAATGGCCTCGTGGACATTCTTACTGGATCTTGTATTTGCCTATCCTTTGATTCTTTATTAACTGGTGAAAGCACTGGGGATAATACAGGGGAAGCGGATGGACTAATGAGGGTCACTCTCAGCTTGTTCTCTTCAATGTACTTGCCACTATCTTTTGAAAACTGCAAACACAAACAATTAAAAACTTGAAAAAAATACAGAAGCTGTCTATGGTAAAAGCATCGCCACTGACCATGCCAGGTGTAATCATCTGATGTACCAAACATTGGAAAATTGAACTCCTAAAAGGCATTAGGTGTAATGCCAGGTGTAATGTCATCATCTGTTGTCCTACATTGAAAAATTGAAAGTGAAAGGCTCTATAAAAATATTGAAGGGATTCTCTCAATCCTAGATATAGCTTTTGGAACGAGTGTTTTTCTCTCGTTTGACAGGTTTGAATCAGAAAAAGGAAAGACATCAACTTTAGATATTTCTTCATAATCAACAAGTTGCTTGGGATTTTTAGATATTCTTTCTTCTAATTTAGTAATTAAAGTAAATTCACACTGATCTGCGTTGGTATGTAGGTAATAAGAGATGAATTTTATTGTCATACCATACAATGAAATCTTCTAAATGTTAGATTCCACATAGAAAGAGAGATACAAGAGTGTCACAACTACCGTTATAATGATAAATTAACAATCTTCTCGCATCTAAACCTAATGTCACCACAATACCTACAAGAAAGGAATGAGCAACCGTTAAGAGGGGAGAAAATTGAATTTTCCACTCTTAGAGCATAATCAGTGTCTTTTTTAATATTTAAATTTAAAGATAAGTCGGTATTTTGATTTAGTTTCAGAGAATTTTAATTTTAACTTAGAAAATGTAAAATTTTGTTTGGTTTAGCGACACGAAAATTCTGTGGAAATAGAAATTGCGTGATAATCATGAGGCGTTAACCTACAAGAAAAATTTGAGGGTCTTCAAGGTGTAAGATGGATTTCTGCCTTTGTCTTGTAAATGATTGGATTTTTAGAGTTGAGGAAAATCGAGTTTTTAATTTAGAGATTCGAAAATGATGATTAAAAGTGGTAGGCCTTTGCATGAAATTCATTAAGGATTGAACTTATTTTTAGTTTGATGTAAATTGGTTCTAGGAATCACATAAAAGATCAAGTTTTTCAGAAAACTTTGTGTAAATGAGCAAAGCGACATGGTGTTACTTGTCTAGGCCCTAGGCATTCAAAGTCATGGCGGTGCGTTGACGCACCGCGATGCTTCCTATTGAGAGTTGCTGCGCTGGAACTGATTTTGGCACCGTAGTGCCTATTTTGGAAAGGCCCATTTAAGATATTTTTCCTAGGCATGCCCAGATTGATTCCTATCCTGGTGATGTGTTTCTGATTATATTTGGAGAGTTATAAAAATTTAGTGATTATGGTACAATATTAGGTACTGAGATTTGACGTATTGGACAAGACTATCTAGATTTGGATCTCAACTACGGTGGTATTTGAAAGATTACGATTAGTTATGCGGTATCATACAAGGTGTTACGTGTGACACCAATAATGAATGCAATGATGAACAATATAAATATACATAAATAAATGAGACAGGAGGTTGTTAACGCAGTTCGGCAACCAGCCTACGTCTGCGGGGCCACTCCTAGATATAAAAATATTTATTTGAGTTCACAAAGTTACAAGACAATCGGACTTATACAAATAAAGACTCCCTCTTATCTTTGTCGCCGCCTCTAGCTAACTTCCCCAAGAAAACTGTTTTTGCGAGCTCCCCTCAACTTAAAATCGACCTCTCCCGAGATCTAGAAAACAACAAGATCTCATTGTTGTTGATTCCTCCCGGAATCCGTGTTATGGCAAGATCCCCTCACCCACGATCAAAGTGACAAGCTCCCCTTGTCTAAAAATAGAACTCTTCCCGAGTTCGGATGCAGCCTCCTCCCGAGACTGAGTTTCAATGAAGAACAAAGAGAGATTGCCTCCTCTGACACCTCCTGGAACACCAAGTCATTGTCTTCGGACGCAATACTCAACACACTCAATAAATCGATCAAATCCACAACATAAGAAGAGTGTATAAAATAATCACAGACCCATACGCAGAAGCGTAGGGAAAAAAAGAAAAGCGACGGCTTGGAAAACGAAGAAACCTTCTCTCGTGAAAATCAAAACTCCGTCGTCAACAGCTTTCACAGAAACGAAAGCTTTAAATATCATTGGTAACTTCCATATCTTCGATTCAGTTCAGTTACCAAATTAGATATAACGCCGCAAGAGTTAAGGAAAACAAATCTTAACAAATTCGGTTGAGTGACACACCGTGTGACACTTTAGGAAAGTACCGCTAACTTCCTTGATATGGCTCCAAAAAATTAGGTAAGCATCCCACGATTCATGTTATCTCGAAGCCTAACAGATTTCACCAAATCTCCATCAAATCGGCTTACCAAAATAAAGTTTTCCAAAAAGCAAGTGTGTAACGCCCCGAGTCATCTGAACCCGGTTTGCTACTCATAACACTGAACCGAACCATGACGACTTTTTCTAAAATTTCAAAATATTTAAAACTTGCAGCGGAAATAATTCTAAACAACAATGTAGTAAAACAAAACTATAAATTATGGTTTAAAATGTTAACAGACAATCGGCAGTTTGGAATTAAAGTTTAAAACTGTGGAATACTAGGAAAAATCGCGGAAGTCTAACGTATCTGCCGATGAGCAAAGCCAACGGAAGAAGCAGAAAATGAAAACAAAAGGCTTCTACCGATGACGTGTACAAACAACGCATTACCATCTGCCGATGAAGTCAACATAACTTCATCTGCCGATGAAGTCAACATAACTTCATACACAATTTCATCTGCCGGTAGATTTCCATCTTCCGATAGACAAACACGTGACATCTACCGATGACAACAATACGACTCCTTCCGATAGAATTAAAATACACACTACATCTGCCGATAGACTTTATCTGCCGGTAGATAGCAAAACAAACACCCCGAACCAGGAGCTCCTCTACTTATCAGAAAAACTTGCAACTTACCTCTACCGATGACGTCAGCCGGATGATTCCTTCATCCAACATCTGCCGATCGCTAGACGACAAAAACCTACACAACATCTTCCGATAGAAATAAAACTACATCATCCGATGACTCTATTGAAGACATCTTCCGATAGACAACTTAACCATGACTCAACATCTACCGATAGACATCATCTACCGATAGAGAACAAAACGACATCTCACCAACTCCTCGTTATAAAACACTACTCCAACTACAGAAAAGGAGTTTACTCACTCTACTGAAATCATTCAAAAACGATTTAACCATTGCATTACTCAAAATTCAGTAAAAACAATGTTTCCAAAATCCAAAAGAATACCAATATCAGAGATTCTTAAAATGTATTCAAACTTTGAAACCACTACTGTCATAAAATTTTCAGAAAAACGTCTATACTGAACCAGTTACTCTCAACTCAACACCTGCAGCCATGAATTAAACCGCCTCAACAGATGACCAAACCGATGCCTGGAAATGCTCCTCCAACCAGCCTATTCCTCATGTTGGTCGGTAAACATACCTTCAGTAACTTCTTCACCTACATCACAAAACTCATCTATTAGCCTAATGCTAAGCAAGTAAAGCAATGAATGAAATGAATTACTGAAACATAAATCTCCTAGACATGATGTTTCTACTTTCTCCTCTCTGTTGTATTCATAATCGTGCTCTGTTGATCCCTCTGTACGATGGGAGAGTGGATCAGTCATCCCCCAAAGCATACATCCTCTGATCTCAATTAAGGGGCGGATTAATTCCCTTAACAGTTAACTGGTCTGATCCCCCTGTAGGATTGGGAAGTGGATCACTTTTCCCAAAACCTCAATCCTCTGTTCTCAGTTAAGGGGCGGATTAATCCCCCTTAACAGTTGTTCTGATCATCTTGCCCACACTTACCATGAAAATACATTTTCGTAGTCTTTCAAAATATGATGCATGACAACTGGAATTAAACAAACAAACATACATAAACCCTACTGTTTTGTGATGTAGGCCCGAAGGCACAAACAAACTCTACTTACCTGGCTCCCTGGAAATCGCTCGGCTAAATGCTACTTTAGAAGCTCGCTCACCTAAAATCATAATAGTACATATATCAAACTTTCATTAAACTTCACAGAATCAATACAGGAGTTTGAGGAAACCAAATTTGAAACCCCACAACTCGGGTATTCACATTAGTCACACAGCCCGAACCTACTCTAAATCACAACATTCCTCGAAACTTCTCACATTGTACTCCCTCAGCTATCTAACTACTAAAATCGCAAGAAAACAAGGAGGGCTTACCTAGGTTGAAGGAAAATCGGGCAGGAGAATCGCCTAGAGATTTCTGCCGTTCGAGCTGAAGACCGAAAGGGAAAGAAAATGAGTAGTGGTGGCGGCTACCCTAACCTCTTGCCTTAAATACATTATCCACTTTCAAATTTGCCAATTACCCTTATGCCCTTACATATCCATTCATTAACCTAATCCATATTTGCACTTCTTAATTTGACAAATTAAATTGGGTTTAATGGAACCGGGTGCTACAAAGTGCCTTTAGCTTTTTCAATAACTTTCCTATTATTCTTGTTTCCTTATTTTTCTCTTTCACAGAATCTTCATGATTGTTAATATGAGGTCATCCAATAATCAGAATGCAATATTTCTTGATCACCAAGAAATTATCAATTTGAAAAAAAACATATTATGTAATATCCGGCTTGTACGGGATTTTGTATTATAATATATATTGGTTTTTTTGTAAATATGTCAAATCAAGTCCGTTTTGCAAAAAGAAAGCGTTATTAGAATCCTAACGATTAATATGAATTTTAAGAAAATTACGATAATTTTCGAAGTAATAACGCTATATTTTGAATAATTAAGTTTCTCGTAATGTAAAGGACGTTTTAGTAAAAATAGTAAACGAAGTCCGATTTGCAAACGGACAGTTTTAATAAGTCCTAAATAATAAGATGGACCTATGGGTGATGTAAGAAAATTTGGGGAAGCCGAATCGTTAGCCGATTAACGAAACAAAGGATGAAACGAATATAAAATATGTACTAAAGGCAAAACGGTAATTTGCCAAATCAAATATATAAAAATAACATAAACCTATTTCTTCCTCATTTCTTCTCGGCTGCCTGCGGATTCCAGAGAGCTTTCTCTGTTTCTTCCCACGGCGATTCAACGATTCCGACCTCCGTTTCTCCTCCGTTCGACTTCTGTTCTTCGTGTTTTCTCCTCCTCTCGCAACCCTAGGTATGAATCTATGTTCTTAGAGCATTTATTTTGATTTTTACGAAGTTACGGCATTAGGGTTTTGTTTAGGTTTTCGTTAAAAATCGAGATTTAGGGTTTGAAATCAATAGGTTATCGTAGATTATGAACTTATAGAACGTATTGGACATTATAGGACGAATCTAATTAATTTGTGAAAATGTTAAAATTCGAGAAATTTAGAGATTTAGGGAAAAACTCGTAAACTGGGATTTGAGTTGCCGAGCGTGTGTTGCTCGATAAAATAGCTCAATGAATTGGATTAAAGCTTTAGGAAATTTCTTTAGTTAAGGTTTTGTCAATTTGGACGTTTAGAAGCTTAAACTTGTTTTAACGTCGATCGTTCTAAATTGCCTTAGGTGAACGACTCTCGTGGACCGAACTTGAAGTTCAGCGCGCTCAAGGTAAGTTCTCGTGACTTACTCTGACTAATTGGCCTACACCGTACTTCGATGTCGCGTCGAGGATCTTAGTGGATAGTTTGTTTTAAATTGCTTTGGTTGGGTAGTTAGGTTTAAACGTTTTTGTAGGTTATTTCAATTACAGTCTTGATGGTACGCATGCTTGTTTGCTTACATTTATATTGAACTGTTCATTCATCACGTATTTTAACTTGGCATGAAAATGAATTTCCGCACAATGTTTTCAGAAAATCAATGTGGCCCAGAAATTGGGGGCTATTGATCTATAGTGCGGGCCGATTAAGGGTCTGGCCGATACCACATCTCATGTACTTTAATTAATGAACTTAATCTGTTATCTGGTCACGCAAGGTGGGGCTCAGGTACGACTGTACGTGTTGTAAGCGTGTACCCCCCTCCTCTAACCGCACGGGGTAGTCCGACCGCTTGATGGGCCCTCTTCGGTTAGGGGGATGAGATCTCGGTGATATACTGTCTGCGACGCTCTGTATGTTATGCATGATTTCCGAACTCCATATGCACTGCACGTATCTGCATTTACGTAGAATTTACTGAGCCTTTAGCTCATAGGGTGTCTGTATGGTGTAGGTGACGTTTTAGGTGACATCGAGCCAGGTGAGGACGACGTTCCTCCTCCTGATGTGTGAGGCAGTTGACGGAAGATGGATTGCGGTGGTGTGTTGCGCAATCGATGCTTAACCGACTCGTGGGGATGTATGTATAGATTTTGAGGGTTTTGGGCTAAAAATTGTATAGACATTTTAGGATGCTTGGTTCTGGTAGTTGATAGGTTTACGTTTTGAGGTTTTAAACGTTTTGAAAACTGTTTTATAATCGTTTGGAAAGTCTATTTGAGAACTGTTTGGTAAATTGAAAACAGGCGGATTTTGACAATTTTTAAATTTATCCATGCAGTTCGTTTTCATGGAAGTTTAACGTGGGTTTAGATCGTTTAATTAGGGTGCAAAGATAAGTAATGTAATGGATGAAAATGTGTGAAAATGTTGGGTTAGCTCTCTGGAATCTCGGATTCCAGAGAGTAAGAATTCGTCGCTGCAATATGCAGCGACTGGGCGCTGCATTGTGCAGCGACTGGGCGCTGCATTGTGCAGCGCTTGCAGCGACCAATCGCTGCTTCTCTTTTTCCTCTGCCTTCCAGTTTTGCCCTTGACCGAATTGATAAATGTTTTAATTGTTTTAAATAGATTTAAGTTTATAAATGGTTTTGTTTTAAGTGGTTTAAAATGTAGACTTCAATTCTGCTTAAGTTTAATTAAGTATAAGTATAAAAAAAAATAGTGCGGGTAAATAATGGGTACAGTATTAGGGATGTTACAATTATGGTATCAGAGCCCCCGGGTTTTAAAATCGGTTCTGTAGACTGCTCGACTGCACAGCCACTACGCGAACATCTTTTATCAACTGTAAGTATGTTTACTGCTTTGTTTGATTTCATATTTCTTAGGATTATTGTTTGATTTTATAGGAGTTATATAAATATGGTTCGAGGAAAAGATCCACGTGATGACGCGCTTGATTGACTTACGGAGTTGCTGGACCGTCAGTCTCAGCACATGGACCGCCAAGCGCAACAAATCGAGAGTCTAGTAAATCGAGAGAGTCAGAGGACCCAGGATTTAGTGGTTTCTAATAACCAGGAAATGCAGAAGTTTCAGAGTCTACGACCTCCAGTGTTCGATGGCCGATCGTCGGATCCTACTGTTGCGGAGGATTGGATTCGGGTTATGGAGGATATGTTAGCTTATGCCGAGGTAGGGAACGGGAGCAAGGTGGCTTATGTTACCTTTCACTTGGCGATGGATGCCCGTTTCTGGTGGGATTCGATCAAGGTGACGACGGATGTATCTGTTATGACGTGGGAGCGGTTTAAGACCGTGTTCTTTGATAAGTATTTCAGCCGCACTGTGAGAGTGGCGAAGAGGAATGAGTTTACGTAGCTGAAGCAGACAGGTTCAGTTGCGGAGTATATCCGGAAGTTTGAGGCTTTATCGCGATTTGCATCGCGCCTTGTCAGCGACAACGAGGAGAAGGTGCACCAGTTTATGGAGGGAGTTAATTCAGAGATTCGGATGCACGTCGTTGTGTCAGGTATTATTGATGTGCCCTATTCTGACATCACAGCCAGAGCTCTGGATATTGAGGCTGCCAGAGCTACTTGTGTTAGACTGAGAGAGCCAGCTAAGGGCTTCTTCCGTGAGATACGACCTCAGTCGCAGAACCGAGGTTGGCAGCCTAGAGCACAGCCCCAGCAGCAGCAGAGGGGTGTGAAGAGACCTCTTGAGGGAGGTAATGATCGGGGTAAAGGGAAGCAAGTGCAGGGGGTTTCTCAGATACCGTGGTGTCCCATATGCCAGAGGGAGCACAGTGGTGAGTGCCGTGTTGGCACTAATAGATGTTTCAGATGTGGAGAGCTTGGCCATTACGTCAAGGATTGTCCGAAGCCTGGCCGAGACCTGTCAGGCGGTGATCAGAGGAGAGTTGTGCCGAGGATCTTCGCATTTATTGAGCCTGGCGATGTCGACGACGAGGCTCAGCCCTCAGTGATGGCAGGTACTATTCTGATTATGGGCACTGCTGTTTTTACTTTGATGGATACGGGAGCTACGCACTCCTTCATATCGACTGCATGCATGACTAGATTGGGATTAGAGTCTGAGTTAGCTGGAGTCGAGTATAGAGTGATGCTGCCTTCTGGAGAGCTTATGCAGTTAGAACGTATTCTCCAGGGCAACGTCATCTCCAGGGCAACGTCATCTCAGTGGGGGATATTACCCTTTATGCTCGTTTGATAGTTATGAGCATAGAGCGGTTCAATCTTATCTTAGGGATGGACTGGCTTGCACAGCACTTCGCCACCATCGATTGTCGATCCGGGATTGTGACCTTCCGACTCCCGGGTAAAGCTGAGTTTTCTTATCAGGCGATGAGCAGATTGAGCGGATCGCCTACTTCTTATTCCATGAAGGTCAACGAGCAGTTTAAAGGTGCGTGCTCTATTTATTTGGCCTCAATATTTGATGTTCAGTTGCTCAGCGAAGTAAAGCCGAGCGACATTCCTATAGTCAGAGAGTTCTCTGAGATATTTCTTGATGATCTTCCCGGACTACCGCCAGACCGGGAGATTGAGTTTACTATTGATGTCTATCCAAATACCGCGCCAAGGTTTAAAACCCGTATCGGTTGGCACCAGCTGAGTTGAGAGAGTTGAGGACTCAGCTTGATGAGTTGTTAGAGAAGGGATTTATTCGACCCAGTGTATCGCCTTGGGGTGCGCCTGTTCTGTTTGTCAAGAAGAAAGACGGGACCCTCAGGATGTGCATCGATTACAAAGAGTTGAACAAATTGATGGTGAAGAATAAATATCCGTTGCCCCGGATTGATGACCTATTTGATCAGCTGCAGGGTGCCCGAGTATTTTCCAGGATTGACCTACGCTCGGGTTATTATCAGCTGAAGGTCCGGAGAGATGATATTCAGAAAACGGCATTTCGAACGAGGTATGGGCATTATGAGTTCCTTGTCATGTCTTTTGGACTTACTAATGCCCCTGCAGCGTTCATGGATCTGATGAACCGTGTCTTCAAGGAGTATCTGGACAAGTTCGTGGTGGTTTTCATCGACGATATCCTGATCTACTCTAAGACGAAGGAAGAACACGAGGAGCATTTGAGGATTGTATTACAGATTCTGAGTCAACGCCAGCTATATCCAAAGTTCTCTAAATGTGAGTTTTGGTTGGATCGGGTCAGCTTTCTTGGCCATATCATATCACAGGATGAAGTTTCTGTGGATCCGAGCAAGATTCAGGTGGTTAGAGATTGGCCACAGCCAAAGAACGTACGTGAGGTGCGTGGATTTCTCGGATTAGCCGGTTATTATCGGAAGTTCATAGAGGGATTTTCAAAGATCGCAGTTCCTCTTTCACGGTTGACTCGGAAGAACGAGAGATTTATATGGTCGCCTGCTTGTGATGATAGTTTTATGGAGTTTAAGCAGAGATTGACCACCGCTCCAGTATTGGCGTTACCTGTTGAAGGTGACAAATTCAGTATTTATTGTGACGCGTCTGGAGTTGGACTCGGCTGTGTATTGATGCAGGAGGGGAGAGTCATTGCATATGCTTCTCGGCAGCTGAAGCCATACGAGCAGAATTACCCCACGCACGACCTTGAGTTAGCAGCTGTGGTCTTCGCACTGAAGATATGGAGACATTATTTATATGGGCAGCAGTGCGAGATATTTTCTGACCACAAGAGCCTGAAGTATTTATTTACGCAGAAGGAGCTGAATATGCGACAGAGACGATGGCTCGAGTTCGTCAAAGATTACGATTTTGATATCAAGTACCATCCAGGAAAGGCGAACAAGGTTGCTGATGCTTTGAGTAGAGTGCCTTCTGCGAGTCAGCCTTCATTAGCAACGATGTCAGTTACGCTGCGGTCTGAGATTGAGAGGTTCGACGTGGAGATAGTGGCAGAGTTATCCAGTATGCTCACCAACATTTCTCTTAGACCGACTATTCTGGATCGGATACGTGAGGCTCAGCAGAACGATACGGAGTGTGAGGAACTTCGATCCAGCATGACATTGGGAGACTCGTTAGATTTTCATTTATCAGAGGATGGTATTCTGAAGTTCAGGCATAGGTGGTACGTGCCTAATGACCAGGAGCTGAAGAAAGAGATATTGGCTGAGGCACATTCTTCGGCATATTCTGTGCACCCGGGAAGTACTAAGATGTACCGGGATTTGAAGCAACATTTCTGGTGGCCAAACATGAAGAGAGAGGTCGCCAAGTACGTAGAAACCTGTCTAGTCTGCCTGCAGGTAAAGGCAGAGCACCAGAGACCGGCCGGAACATTATTGCCACTGCCGATTCCGGAGTGGAAGTGGGAGCAGATCTCCATGGATTTTATTATGGGGCTCCCGAGGACGACGAAGGGCCATGATGGTGTTTGGGTGATCGTGGACTGATTGACAAAGTCAGCCCACTTCTTATCTGTGAAGATGGCATCTTCTATGGACCAGCTTGCCGAGCTTTACGTGTAGGAGATTGTTAGACTGCATGGAGTGCCAGTTTCCATTGTCTCAGATCGTGATCCGAGATTTACTTTGAAGTTCTGGAAGAGTCTGCACAAAGCTATGGGAACTCAGCTTAATTTCAGCACAGCATTTCATCCTCAGACTGATGGTCAGACAGAGAGGACGAATCAGATTTTGGAGGATATGCTCAGAGCGTGTGTGCTGGAGTTTCAGGGCTCGTGGAGCCGATATTTACCTTTGATTGAGTTCTCGTACAACAACAGCTTCCAGGCTACCATCGGCATGGCACCGTACGAGGCTTTGTATGGTCGAAAATGTAGGTCTCCATTATATTGGGACGAGGTTGGCGAGGCCAGCATAGTTGGTCCAGAGATTCTACAGCAGACAGCAGAGAAGATTGCCATTATCCGACAACGTATAGAGGTAGCTCAGAGCAGACAGAAGAGCTATGCTGACACGAGACGGAGAGAGCTTGAGTTCGAAGAAGGTGACGAGGTTTATCTTAAAGTTTCTCCGTTTAAAGGCGTTGCGAGATTTGGAAGGAGGGGTAAGTTAAACCCTCGTTATGTGGGGCCCTTTCCTATTCTGAAGAGGATCGGGAAGTTGGCATATAGACTACAGCTTCCGGCTTCTATGGAGGGTATCCACGATGTATTCTACGTATCTATGCTTCAGAGATGTCTACGTGATCCATCACATGCCGTGGAAGCGACAGAGATCGAGGTACAGCCTACCTTGACTTACGAGGAGAGGCCGGTACGTATTTTGGAGACTTCCATCAAAGTTTTGCGCAACAAAGAGATTCCGCTAGTCAAAGTTTTATGGCGGAACCACGAGGTCGAAGAGGCAACTTGGGAGCGACAGCAGGACATGATGACTAAATATCCTGAGTTGTTTGTATGATTTAATTTTGTGGACAAAATTCTAAATAAGGTGGGTGGAATGTAATATACGGCTTGTACGGGATTTTGTATTATAAAATATATTGGCATTTTTGTAAATATGTCAAATCAAATTCGTTTTGCAAAAAGAAAGCGTTATTAGAATCCTAACGATTAATAGGAATTTTAAGGAAATTACGAGAATTTTCGAAGTAATAACGCTATATTTTGAGTAATTAAGTTTCTCGTAATGTAAAGGACGTTTTAGTAAAAATAGTAAACAAAGTCCTGATTTACGAACGGACAGTTTTAATAAGTTCTAAATAATAAGATGGACCTATGGGTGAGGTAAGAAAATTTGGGGAAGCCGAATCGTTAGCCGATTAACGAAACGAAGGATGAAACGAATATAAAATATGTACTAAGGGCAAAACGGTAATTTACCAAATCAAATATATAAAAATAACATAAACCTATTTCTTCCTCATTTCTTCTCGGCTGCCTGCGGATTCTAGAGAGCTTTCTCTGTTTCTTCCCACGGCGATTCAACGATTCCGACCTCCGTTTCTCCTCCGTTCGACTTCCGTTCTTCGTGTTTTCTCCTCCTCTCGCAACCCTAGGTATGAATCTACGTTCTTAGAGCGTTTATTTCAATTTTTTCATAGTTACGACATTAGGGTTTTGTTTAGGTTTTCGTTAAAAATCGAGATTTAGGGTTCGAAATCAATAGGTTATCGTAGATTATGAACGTATAGAACGTATTGGACGTTATAGGACGAATCTAATTAATTTGTGAAAATGTTAAAATTCGAGAAATTTAGTGATTTAGGGAAAAACTCATAAACTGGGATTTGAGTTGCCGAGCGTGTGTTGCTCGATAAAATAGCTCAATGAATTGGATTAAAGCTTTAGGAAATTTCTTTGGTTAAGGTTTTGTCAATTTGGACGTTTAGAAGCTTAAACTTGTTTTAACGTCGATCGTTCTAAATTGCCTTAGGTGAACGACTGTCGTGGACCGAACTTGAAGTTCAGCGCGCTCAAGGTAAGTTCTCGTGACTTACTCTAGCCGATTGACCTACACCGTACTTCGATGTCGCGTCGAGGATCTTAGTGGATAGTTTGTTTTAAATTGCTTTGGTTGGGTAGTTAGGTTTAAACGTTTTTGTAGGTTATTTCAATTACAGTTTTGATGGTACGCATGCTTGTTTGCTTACATTTATATTGAACTGTTCATGCATCACGTATTTTAACTTGGTATGAAAATGAATTTCCACACAATGCTTTCAGAAAATCAATGTGGCCCAGAAATTGGGGGCTATTGATCTATCGTACGGGCCGATTAAGGGTCTGGCCGATACTACATCTCATGTACTGTAATTAATGAACTTAATATGTTATCTGGTCACGCGAGGTGGGGCTCAGGCACGGCTGTACGTGTTGTAAGCGTGTACCCCCCTCCTCTAACTGCACGGGGTAGTCCGACCGCTTGATGGGCCCCCTTCGGTTAGGGGGATGAGATCTCGGTGATATACTGTCTGCGACGCTCTGTATGTTATGCATGATTTCCGAACTCCATATGCACTGCACGCATCTGCATTTACGTAGAATTTACTAAGCCTTTAGCTCATAGTGTGTCTGTATGGTGTAGGTGACGTTTTAGGTGACATCGAGCCAGGTGAGGACGACGTTCCTCCTCCTGATGTGTGAGGCAGTTGACGGAAGATGGATTGCGGTGGTGTGTTGCGCAGTCGATGCTTAACCGACCCGTGGGGATGTATGTATAGATTTTGAGGGTTTTGGGCTAAAAATTGTATAGACATTTTAGGATGCTTGGTTCTGGTAGTTGATGGGTTTACATTTTGAGGTTTTAAACGTTTTGAAAACTATTTTATAATCGTTTGGAAAGTCTATTTGAGAACTGTTTGGTAATTTGAAAACAGGAGGATTTTGACAATTTTTAGATATATCCATGCAGTTCATTTTCATGGAAGTTTAACGTGGGTTTAGATCGTTTAATTAGGGTGCAAAGATAAGTAATGTAATGGATGAAAATGTGTGAAAATGTTGGGTTAGCTCTCTGGAATCTCGGATTCCAGAGAGTAAGAATTCGTCGCTGCAATATACAGCGACTGATCGCTGCATAATGCAGCGATCGTGCGCTGCATTGTGCAGCGCTTGCAGCGACCAATCGCTGCTTCTCTTTTTCCTCTGCCTTCCAGTTTTGCCCTTGACCGAATTGATAAATGTTTTAATTGTTTTAAATAGATTTAAGTTTATAAATGGTTTTGTTTTAAGTGGTTTAAAATGTAGACTTCAATTTCGCTTAAGTTTAATTAAGTATAAGTATAAAAAAAATAGTGCGGGTAAATAATGGGTACAGTATTAGGGATGTTACATATTATCTCCATAAATATATATATATATATATTGCCAAAAAATCAATGTCAACTTATATGCAATATCTTTGCATTTACAGTATTCATCTCTCGACGTACAGATTTCTCTTATGCATATTATAATTTTCTAGAACCTATTTTTGAGTTATATCTTTCACTTATATTGCAAGTCCTAAAATCAACATGCTGGTTTTGTTGTATACCTACATCCTCATTGACAAGTTTATTTTATACATGAATCTTTATTTTTACTGTTGATCATATCGGTTGCATGTAACAGGTTTGATCGACCCAAACGAGGCTCATTGTTTGATGTGCACATTCAACTACTCTCAGAGGTGTTTTTTTTATTTTGAAGAATTAATTAATGAGACAGCTAACTATATCATGTCTGAAGTTGAAAATCCCTAAACATGATATATGTTATTGTTTCACATTGGGATCATCTATATATCTCATTTTCCCTCATATGTCTATGGAATTGTGTGTTTGGAGACCACGAGTGGCTCTTTTTTCACTGACATTTTTATAAACATACATTAGTGGCTTCTTGTTATTAATTATTGCAATATATTGGATCGTTTTTTCATCTACCCTCCTAATGGTTTTCGGAATCGGTTTTGGATAACCTTTTATCCTCAATTTTGACATATTTATTTCTTTGAGGCATGCATGCCTATACTTTACAAAATACTGAATATAGCACTTAGAATCCTTATTAATTTTAGTAAACTCACCATCAATATTTTTTTCTTTTAGGCCATAGTAAGGGAGATTTGAAGTAGCCTACACAAGATTGAGATTAGCATTATTTCCTATTTCTCATGCATGTATATGACACCCTTCAATTTCAGATCCAAATTCACAGTGGACAAAAAGTTATGCACGGAGCAATCGGGAGCGTTCAAAGCTTTTCAGGAAAACTGTTAAGTTGACTAAGCGAGGGCTAATTTCTGAGTAGTGTAACTTTTGGGATATAACTCCATATTATTTGAAACTTTAACACAAACTATCAGATGATGTGGTTGAAAGACCCTGAAAATTTCAGGGGCTAAATCGTTTTGGATGAAAAGTTATGGAAATGGGAGTGGCTGTCTCTGGAGACTCACTATTCTGTTTTGGCTGAGATGATGGGTCGAGTTGTTGGTTGCATAACTTTCTCATGCAGAAACCAAATGTAGCGATTCTTGTGGCAGGTTAAAACTGAGTGAATGAGGATGTTGTGTGTAAAAATGGAAGGTTGATTTGATAGAATGAGGTAGATATGGCTGAAATTGTACTACTAGTTTGAGAAGGTGATAAAACAACACCTTTCGATTTTATGGTTCTTCCAAAGGAAGAACATTCTAGCCAGCGTTGGATGAGAGTTTTGCTCTCCTTTACTATGGTTTCTACCCTCCAAGAAGACAAAGAAATGAGTGATAATAAGAGCTTCCAAAGATACTCACAAACCTAGAAGCAATGTACACCAAAACGCGCTCGGATGTTACTCACCGGCGGCCATGGGTGTGGACTCACAAGAGTTCCAATTTTGAAGATAAACTTCAGCAATTTTCTTTCATCCAAGTTGGCTGCTACAGCAGCTAAGGAGGGGTTAAATACCTCCTCCAATTACATTTAGGGTTTAGCATGCAAAAAGATGAAGAAGGGTCTAGAAGGAGGTGGCCATTTAGGCTATCTCATTGGCCAAAAGTACAACTTTCTCTCTCTCGTGATCTTTGTACCTTCTCCTCTTCAAATGCAGCTCTTTTTTTCTCCAAAATGCAACCATAATCCTACCATAAAGTGTTCAGCCACGCATGGCATGTAATCATAAAATAAACCAAGTGTTTTTGGAAAGAAAGTAAAAGAGAGGCTCGATCACACAATTTGTCCGAAGAAAAATAAATTTCTTCTTCCAACACTTGTGTGGCCGAGGGTTTGTTCCAATGTTGCCTCATGGAAGGCTTATCCAAGTGATATGCCACGGAGGCCATTAACTTGTTCCCAAGCCAAGGTATGTTCTTCTTTTAATAATTTAACTAACACATTTGCTAGTTTTGCAGGCATGAATAATTTTGCTAACTTAAAGTGGGAGCCGAACTCTATGGACATAGATAATCCTTTGCACGTGCTCTCGTGGGAATTTCCCTTGGATTCAAGTCACAAAGAAAAGGGAATTTGTCTTCCCAAAATCAACACTATATAACCAAGTTATCTTATGTGTTTGTTTGGGGCGAACATTGGCTTTTTCCTTTTTATTTCCTTTTGGCTAATATTGGCCTTCTTTTGGCTCTTTAAATCATGCATGCATTTAGATTAAGGTAGTTTTGGTTGGCTATGGTTTAACACTTGCTCGATTCGGCCATAAAAACTTACAATCCAAACAAAGGGAGGTGCGTACATGCAAGGATCATACTAAAAGATCACCCTTGAAAGAGGATTATTGGATGAATTACACATGGATGGGCTTGGACTACTCATGCACGAAAACGATGGCCTGGCCTATGTTACAATCATCAATGGAGCGTGTGGGATCACACGACCTAGCATCATGCTCGCAAGATGAACCACATGGCTGAGTGAAATCAAGATATTTATCATTTCCTTCCAACCATTTGAACTCATGCCAACTGAGCCATGCTCAAGCTGGATCTAGAGATCAATGAGAGGATGTCATGCAGACCAAAATCGTCATCAAGTTGGCTGCTGAAGGAGGAGCACGCACGCACTTTATGGTCAATCCTTTCCAACAACTGCTTCCATATTTGGCTGATCTTTCAATTCTTTGCTTAACCTAAACCCTAGCCAACTCTATGACTTATTTAAGCATCGTTTTAGCATTGTATCTTGGTTATTTTTTAGTGAAATAAAATCGGTCTTTTCTCTCAAAACCTAGGGGAACTTCAGTTGCCTAGTTTTGAAACTTCGGTGTGTAATATCCGAGCGAAGTGGTCCTCCATTGTCTCCAAGTCTGTGGTTGCTTGTAGACTCTCAATTGACTCATTTCCTCATCTTCCTTTTGAGGTTGGAATCATAGTAGGAGGGAGGTAAACCTGGCCCTAAGCTGGAGTTATCATTCTTGAAGGAACACTCATTCTTAAGTACTTAAATTGACTTCTCAGACCAGCCATGGTTGTTTCATGCACAACTCTCTCATCTGAGCGCATTTTCATTTGAAAATTTAATAGACTATCTCTCACACATCTAGTAAGTTCTATGTCAGTTTTCATGGTATTTGGTTAGGAATTGATTGAAATATACTGCATTCTATTGGGGTTCTCTTTGGATTGAGCCGAGAGAGAACTAATCCTATTTTGTGCTATCTTAACTTGGTTTTGCAGGTCTGATTTTGTGTCATTTGGTATCAGAGCACAAGGTGCTTCCTTTGTGCATCTTTGGTAGGCTTTATTTTTGTTTTTGTTTAAGATTAGATTTAACTTTATTTGGTTTAAGTTTTAATCTAACCGGATTAACCAAAAAATAGAGAATTGCATGAAAAGATTATTTGTTCATTTTAGTTGGATTTTAATCACTTTGATCTTAAAACTTTGGAACCTATTATTAATTGATTTTGCTTGATTCAGTTCATATCAATTTGGTTGGCAAAAAATTATTTCTAATCGAAATTTATTGTTGAGCTAAGAAGGTTATTTAAACCTAAAACTATTTGAATGTATTGTTAAATAAAATTATTTGCAAAGCTTGTTAATCTTATTCCTAAACTCCAATTATGCTTATAATTTATTTCGTATTATACCAAATTGATTAACTTGCTATCTAATCAAATATTGTGTAATTTTATTTGTTTTGATTGTTATTTTCTTTCCTTTTTAGTTAAAGCTTGCATTGTGTGATTTAATTTACCTTGATTGTTCTCTTCTTTCCATTTTAATGAAAGTTGCACTAAGAAAATTATTCCTTAAATTCTATTTAGTGTTATTGTTATACTCTTGATTTCCTAAGTTATTGTCATTCCTAAAACGCAAGAATTCTATATTATCTCCTAATACTTAAGAATAAGTAGATCCTTTAAGATGACAACAAGAAGTGGAATTAATTATAATCAAGAAGCAGCCCAGGGCAACGAAGTACCCCAAATCAAAAATCAAAGCCCTAAAGAGGGAGAGTATAACCTACAAAGACAAATCAATGGCATGAATGAGACAGTCAATGATCTAAACAATCAAGTAAATGTAATTAGCCTAAAATTTGATGACTTAATAAATGAGATAAGGAACAATAAACCTAGATAACCATCCCAAGATATTTTACAAAGAAATAGACCCGAACCCCCTAGGGAAAGGTTTCGAGGCCATGGATATTATGATGAAGAATGGATCGAAGGGAGGAGAACTTTATTCCCAACCAATGAAGGGATAATGAAGATTACAAACATGCCAAATTATCTGTACCATCTTTTAATGGATAGGGCAATTGAGACGTAATTTTGGATTGGGTCGACAAAGTAGAGAAAGTTTTCGAGTATTATGGATATTCCAAACGGACTAGGATACAACTAGTAGCTGTTGAGCTAACAGGCTATGCCTCCATATGGTCGGAAAATTTGAAGGCTCAAAGGAGGCAAAGCGATGAAGGACCCATCACCACATGGAGAGAAATGAATTCCTTATGCGAAAGAGGTTCCACTACAGATAGGAGTATTCCTACAAATGCATAATCTATTACAAAGAGGACAACTAGTGGAGGAATATCTCACCGAATTTGAGATGCTAAGAATGAGAGGAGGATGGATTGAACCTGAAGAATAGATAATTGATAGGTTCATTAGAGGATTAAATCGAGATATCGGCGATATGGTAGAACTACAATCACTAGATTCATTGGATTAGATAGGCAGGACGGTTTCCAACAGATGTATACACAAAAACCAAAAACTACTAAAGCCACTACCAAGGCAACTACCAAGGTAGAATGTGACGACCCCAACCCGATCAGGGCCGCCACGGACTTCCCGTGACATAATCATTACCTAAGCCTCGTAATTTTCTCATTAAAACTTTTTCATTTTTATTTTAAACATAACCCAAAACCCTTAAGCAAACTAACCCTAACATAAATTTAACTTTAAACTCTCGTGACCACGTAAATTTTCTTTTTATATCACTCATAACGTTTCGACTTCTAAACCATTAAATTGAAGTCTCGGATTGTTGAAATCCCTTAAAATCACTCATTCCTCGATCATCAAAACATGACACTAATATAACCTACAATTTCAGACAAATTCAAGAAAACGAACTGCATGGATCGCTCTAAAAATCGAGCTTATCCTTACCTGTAAAAAAATAACCCAAGCAGTTCCAGTATATTTCTAAAATTAAGACTCTACATTCTAAATAATCTACTACCACTACATATACCTCAAAACTCGACTATTCTTACATCTTTCTATCAAAACATCCAATCTACATACTTAAACACTTTGATGCTTTCACAAACAAAACCTAAATCAAATCCTCAAAACAAACATCAAGCATAAGCACTAAATTTCCTAAAACATCACCAAGGACATACATTAACAAATCATTCAGAATAGAACAACGTCCAGCCTATATTCATTATACAATTCCCAAAATATCAAACCTCCCCACATATTCTAAAATCTTCCACATCTTTAACATCAACACAATTTCACATTAATTACCCAAAATAACTCACGATCATCGAACCTTGCCAAAACACACCCCGTCGCCACGATGTAGGGCCTTAAGGGCCGAAAACCTAACATCCACTTACCTGGCGTCCGTAGTAAGCCGAGCACCGTCCAAAAGCCGTCTCCACCTAAAGCATTTCATAGCACGTCATTAGTATTAATCTAAATCATCCATTCTAAAGCTAAACGAAAACCCGAGCCAAGACAATCTTTTCAAAAACTCTAGCTCATTTTGTTCGGGCATAACTAAACTCTTATTTTCGTGAAAACATCTCTAATTACTATTTCTAGCCTAATCCAATTAAAACCTAATTAAATGGGCCACTAATTTGGGTTCGGTAAAAACCGACCTAAAACTTCGAACGCGCGTAACATTCGCGTCGGTTATCGGAATCGAACGATTCCAGCGGCCACGTACTCCTCTAATAACCTATTTTAATCTGCCAAAAGGAATTTCAAAACAAACGACCCGAGCTAGGTCAATTAAGGCAAAACCCGAACTGCCCCTTTTTCCCAAAATTTCACTTTTCCAATTTTTCATCAAATTCCACCTATTTCCTCACCAATCGACCACATATACCTTCAATTAGAATAATCTAACCTAAAATCGAAGTTTCCAATCACAAACCCGAATTGCCCTAATCGGGCATTCACTGAAATTCGCTCACATTGAGCTCAACACGGCCAATCAACAATAGCCGGCCCTAGGGTTGGCAAACCCACGCCGGAAGTGACTGAAAACGGCCGGCGATCGGAGCTCAATCGAGCTCACCACCGCCAGCCCCAAACCGAGCCGAAAAAGAGAAGAAAAACGAGCCATACCGGTCGGGTTTCGCGCGGAGATGGCCGGAGATCACACAGCGCCGCCGTCTGGCCTAAAAACGGCGAGGAATCGCCGGCGCTTCGTAGGAGGAGAGCCGCGCCCACGGTTCTCTGTCGTCGCCGTCGTCGAGAGCTCGGGCTCGAGCTCGTAACAACAGAAAGGATTAACCATTCTATTGTTATTTTAATTATTATTATTAATAATAATAATAATAATAATAATAATAATTCTAATAATAACTCCTATTAAACATTAATATACCGTTTTGCCTTCCGTAAATCCCGTTGTATCTCCACAAATTCACATTAATCGTTAGGACCCTAATAACACTTTCTTTTTGTAAAACGGACTTGATTTACCATTTTTACGAATTAATATATTAAAAGGCTAAAACGGGAACTTTAGCATTACTCTTCTTGATTTGGGTTTCCAAAATTTCACTTATTCTTCTACAAATTCCCGTAAATTTCTAGGGTCCTAATAAAACTATCCGCTCGCAAAACGGACCTAATTTACTTATTTACCAAAATAGCCTTGGAGCGGAAACCCGAAAACTCGGGTGTTACATAGAAAGACACTAACAACAAGCCCATAATAACAAACCAATCAAATGAACGTAAGATTCAGTGTTTCAAGTGCCTCGGATATTGGCATATGGCCAAAGAATGTCTGAACCAACGAGTGATGATACTCAGATAGAGTACAGGTGAAATTGAAAGTGAGGACGAGAAAATATAGGAGATTACAGAGGAAGTTAAATCCGATGACGAAGTGGTCTATGCTCCAAAAGGATCTCTACTTATGATTAAGAACAATGAAGAGGACTGTCAACGGGAAAATATCTTTCACAGTCGCTACATGATAAAGGATAGTGTATGTTATTTGATCATTGATGGTGGAAGTTACACTAATGTGTCTTCACGTGATATGGTCGAAACATTAGGGTTAGAGACCAATCCACATCCACACTCTTACAAGTTACGATGGTTAGATGATAAGGATGACGTAAAAGTCTCCAAGCAAGTAACTATTGAGTTCACTATGGGAAAGTATAAAGATTCGGTACTTTGTGACGTCGTTCCCATGAATGCCAGTCATCTACTTCTAGGAAGACCTTGGCAGTATGATAGGAAGGTAGCACGCGATGGCTATACCAACTATTATTCTTTCAAATTTGGAGGAAAGGCCATCAAACTTGCACCCTTAACCCCTAAGCAAATAACTCAAGATAAAGCAGCCAGAAAGAAAGAAAGAGATAAAGCTAACCTCTTGATGTCAAGAAAGAAATTAGAGGCATCCATACTAAAAAGAGAGCCCTTTATTTTAGTTTTATTTAGAGAGAGAGTAAAGGAGCTAGGGGATATTCCTACTGTCATGTAGAGCTTATTGAAGGATTTCCATGATGTGTTTCCCAATGAGTTACCACAAGGATTACCTCCTATACGTGGTATAGAACATCAAATAGACTTACAACTGAGAGCTGTTTTACCCAATCGACCAGCCTATAGGATAAACCATGAAGAGACTAAGAAACTCCAAGGTCAAGTTCAAGAATTGTTAGAGAAAGACTATATTAGAGAATCCATGAGCCCTTGCGGCATACGCACCTTACTAGTTCCGAAGAAAGATGGCTCTGCAAGGATGTGCGTGGATAGTAGAGCCACTAACCAAATTACTATCAAGTATAGGTTCCTTATTCCCCAATTGGAGAACATGTTAGATGAACTCAGTGGAGAATCTATATTTTCAAAGGTGGAATTAAAAAGCGGTTATCACCAATGTAACACCCGACATTTTCAGTCAGGTAATTTCCTTCTTTAAAGAAACTGATTTAACTGTCACCTTTTATCGACCTTTTTATTTTAAATTAATGCCTGAATTATTGAATTCCAAGTGGTGTGAAACTAGGTTGGGTGGCAAAACTGTAATTAAGAAGGATTTTATTTAGTATAAATAGAGAATGGAAATCCTTAAACCTCATTAAAACCTCACTGTAGCCGACATTCCTCTCTTGGCGATTTTCTTTTTCTCCGGAGCTCTTTCTCTCTCTCTCTCTCTGCCAGCTACTCCTCCATCGACGATCGATTCTTCAGTCTCCACCCCGACAATCCACGCTCTAGGTAAGACTTAGATAATGTAGTTGCTGGTTAGTTACTTAGAGCTCTGTTTTCAGCTAAGACTTGTAGTTTCGGATTCAGCAATGGCTGGGTAATAGTAGTGACATTTGAAATCTGTGGTTAGTTACTAGGTTGAATCTGGTTATTTTAGGTTCTGGAAGTTTAATCTACGCACACAAGGTGCTCGACTAAGAAGATTTAGAAATATATATGTTAGATTCTATGGTGACTTTTGGTTAGAACTTTTAGGATTTTGTTTAACTCTGTAATGTGAAATGTTCTAGGTGAAGAAGTCTGAAGAGAAGTGCTCAAGTTTGCTAAGGAAACCAGGTAAGTGAGTGAGTAAGATTCCCGGCCATTAAGGCCCTACACCACAAGGGTACTAGGTAGAAGTTATCTATGATGTTAAAAGTTATCTGTGCTATTGTCTGTTTGGTCATGATACTCGAGTTGATTGTATAATCTTTTGAGGAATGAATGATCTGTTCTGTAGTCCGATGAACTAAGAATACTCATGCTCATGTATCATGAATGTTTCTCAAGCATATGAAAACGTTTTAAGTGCATGTTTTCTCTCACCAACAAGATATGAACATGAAACTATGCTACAAGGATTAAGTGAGGGTTGGGGCGGTTTGGCGTATGTCACTGTCCAAAAGAAGGACCATGAATACGACCCGCAAGGGACTATGTACACTTTCACTGTCACCCCCCCTTTACAGCACAAATCCTCCCTTAATCCACAAGATGTAAATGATGAATATGAATACGAATAAGAATAAGAACAAGAACGAGAAAAGAATATGAAAATGTGTTTCCTTTCAACTATGCATTCATGCATTCATGTTAGTTTAGCACTCCTTACTAAGCATTAAGCTTATAGTTTAAACCTTATGATATAGGTGACGAATTATCAGGTGAGGATTTCAAACTCAATGAGGATGCCTAAGACTGGTTGCTGGATGGTACTCAGGGTGACAACTTGTGGCTAGAAAGGCGAGTATGACCCGTGGTTTCTGCTCTTAAGTTGTTAGTAAGAATAATGAATACTGATGCCTTAAGTAGGATGAGATTTTCTGATTATGATGGATTTTGGGATTGTCGAACTAAATTTCCTAAGTTGAAGATGACTATTAGAATGATGAATGACCAGTTTTATTTAAGTCTTCCGCTGCACATATTCTGGACGAGTTCATGATTTGTCTATATATTTGTGCAAGTTTATGTCAATTATGTTGAAGTCTGCGAAGGTCTAGATGATTCTACCGGTAAATGTTCTCTACTGGCAGATGATAAGAGGGTACGCATATCGGTAGATGCTAGGAATTTCTTATGCACCGGTAGATGTTTTTTATCGGATGATGCTTATATGTCACGTGTGATGCACATTTCAATCGGTAGATGCTGATTATTCTATCGGCAGATGCTAGGAATTTCTTATTCACCGATAGAAGTCTTCCATCGGATGATGCTTATTATGTCACGTGGGATCCACATGTCAATCGGTAGATGTAGATTCTTCGATATCGGTAGAAGTGGGTAATAAGTCATGTCACCTTGTGATAGGATGATGTGAGCAAATATGCTTTGTCGTTTAGTAATCGGTAGAGGTCTTCTATCGGGCGATGTCCATGAGTCACGTGAAACGCTCGTGTCCACCGGTAGATGTCTTCTACTGGGCGACGTCTATTGTGTCACGCGGAGTGCACGTGACGTTTGGGGAATGTGTTCCTACCAGTAGATGTCTGCAAATTCATGCAGCGCGAGAACGACGAAGACGAGTGGTCTGAGGGCACTTTCCTTTGCCCGAATACGTTATGGAACCGATGTCTGAGTCATGTCGCTCAACTCTGTGACTGACTGTGTCGACAGTCTTATGAAGGAGCTGAGTTTTTGAAGGGTTTAGTTTTTTGTCAGATATGGCATTGTCTTTGAATACTGTAAAAAAAATATAGAGAGTAAACTTAGTATAAATGATCTAAGAAAGTTATGAATCAGTCTCGGCCCTAATGGGGTCATTACAATTATGGTATCAGAGCAAAACCGGGTTCTAAAATCGATTCTGCAGACTGCCTTCCAGCACAGATTGCCACATGAGTACACTCCAACAACTGTAAGTGTTTACGATTCTAGTAATGTCATTAAGTTAAGATGTGTTTATGATTATTTGATCAGGAATCTCAAAATGGTAAGAGGTCAACAGAGAGAAGGCAACGAGGACAGTAACACCATTGCTCAATTAACGGAATTGGTGATTCGCCAATCCCGCCAAATCGAGCAGCTGGTGGCCACTAGAGAAGAGCAAGGGAATTCTAGCTCGAATACGACCCACGATCTTGGGAGCGAGCGTTTTCACCGACTTCGACCTCCAGTATTTAATGGTCAAGTTTCGGTTCCTATTTATGCTGAATAATGAATATGAACAATTGAGGACATGTTCAAGTATGCCAAGGTCGAAAAGGGTGACAGGGTCACATGTGGTGTTTTTCATCTTGCACTGGGTGCCAGGAATTGGTGGGACTCAATCCAGAGCACTGCGAGTGTGGAAGCTATGACTTGGACGTGGTTCAAGATGGCTTTCTTTGACAAGTATTTTAGCCGAGCAGTTCGGGTCAGCAAAAAGATGGGGTTTATGCAGCTGCGCCAAACCAGTTCTGTGGCTGATTATATCTGTAAGTTTGAGGCCTTGTCCATGTTTGCACCCCGACTGGTGGATGATGAGGAAGACAAGATTCACCAGTTTGTCCATGGACTGAAGCCGAGCCTCTTCCAGGGAGTGAAGACTGCAGGGATCCATAACATACCTTATTCCGAAGTGGCTACCAAGGCTTTGGAATTGGAAGAAGTAGAATTAGCAGTACAAGGGCAATGTGAACCGCCAAGGAAGTTTATCAAGGAGACTCAGCCACCACCGCGCCAGGGCAGAGGTTGGCAACCATAACTGAACAGAGGACCGCAACAACAGCAGAAAGGTGTGAAGAGACCCTTTAATCCAAATGACTACCAAGGAAAAGGAAAGCGACCTCTAGCCCCTCTATGTTCCACCTGCCAGAAGAACCACCATGGCGAATGCAAATTATATTCTGGCTGTTGCTATATATGTGACAAGGTTGGTCATGTGGTCAGAGACTGTCCCATGCCGTCGGACCCAAATCAAGCGAGAGTAGCGCCTAGAGTCTATGTTTTAATGGAAGATGAGGATGCGGTGCAGCATACGGTCATAACAGGTACAATTATGATCTGTGGTGTTTCTGCTTATACACTTATAGATACGGGAGCTACTCACTCGTTTGTAGCAACCCTGTTTGTATGCAAGCATGAATTAGGACTCTTACCAGCCGATAGGTCATATAGTGTCATGTTACCGTCGGGGAAGTCTTTGCATTCAGAACAGATAGTGAAAGGTGATATTGTGTCTTGAGGAGATAAAAAGTTATATGTAGAGATGATCATAATTGACATAAAGGGATATGAGGCTATACTAGGAATGGATTGGTTATGCAGACATTATGCCACGATAAGTTGTAGGTCTGGATTAGTTGAATTCCGACCCCCGAACGGAGATCGTTATTCCTTCCAAGCCATCCCAAAAATAAGTAAAATGCTGATTATATCCCCCCTAGAAACTCAACGACTACTGAAGGGTGATTGTGAAAGTTATTTAGCTAGCATAATAGATGTCCGAGTGAAGAATAAGGTAGAACTTCAAGATATTCCCGTAATCCGAGAGTTTCCAGAAGCATTTTTGGATGACTTGCCTAGGTTACCACCTGATAGAGACATCGAGTTTGTAATCGATACATATCCCGAGGCATTGCCTGTGTCTAAGAACCCTTACCGTATGGCACCTGTTGAGCTGAAGGAATTAAAAGTCCAACTACAGGAATTAGTAGACAAAGGTTTTATACATCCTAGTTGTTCTCCCTGGGGTGCACCTGTCCTATTCGTTAAGAAGAAAGACGGTTCTCTTAGAATGTGCATAGATTATAGAGAACTAAACAAGTTGACAATCAAGAATAAATATCCCTTGCCTCGAATTGACGATTTGTTTGACCAATTACAATGAGCTAAAGTGTTTTCAAAAATCGATTTATGCTCGGGTTACTACCAACTGAAGGTTAAGGAGGGAGATATACCAAAGACAGTGTTCAGAACCCGATATGGACATTATGAATTTCTCGTGATGTCGTTTGGATTGACAAATGTACCTGCAGCTTTTATGGACTTGATGAACCGAGTGTTTCGTGAGTACTTGGACAAGTTCGTGATTGTGTTTATAGATGATATGCTTATATACTCATGAACTGAAACTGATCATGCGGAACACCTTAGAGTAGTTTTGGCGACATTGAAGCAGCAGCAACTCTATGCCAAGTTGTCCAAGTGTGAGTTCTGGTTGGATAAGGTCAACTTTTTAGGCCATGTCATTTCGACTGAGGGAATATCTGTAGATCCAACCAAAATTCAGGCTGTTAAGGACTGGCCACAGCTAAGGAATGCCAGTGAGGTCCGTAGTTTCCTTGGTCTGGCGGGTTATTATAGGAAGTTTATTAAGGGATTCTCTATGATAGTTAAGCCTTTAATAAGTTTAACAAAGAAGGACACCAAATACTCCTGGTCTGAAGCTTGTGAAGATGGCTTCCAGACACTGAAACTGAAGTTAACTACAGCTCCTCTGTTGACGCTCCCAACCAAAGAAGGTAAGTTCAGTGTTTATTGTGATGTATCCAAAGTTGGTCTGGGGTGTGTTTTGATGCAAGAAGGCAAGGTTGTGGCGTATGCCTCCAGGCAACTAAAGAGTTATTAACAGAATTACCCCACTCATGATTTGGAATTAGCCGCAGTTGTTTTTGCATTAAAGATTTGGAGACACTATTTGTATGGTCAGCAATGTGAAGTGTTTTCTGACCATAAAAACCTGAAGTACCTTTTTACTCAAAAGGAGTTAAACATGAGACAAAGACGTTGGTTGGAGTTCGTTAAGGATTATGACTTTGAGATCAAGTATCACCCGAGTAAGGCTAATGCTGTAGCCGATGCATTAAGCAGGATGTCGATGACAATGCAGCCCGCAGTGTCAACCATGTCTGTACCTTTAAGGACAGAGGTTCAAAAGTTCGAGTTGGAGATAGTTTCTAAGCTGTCGACCTTACTTGCAGGGGTAACCATTCAACCAACCGTCTTAGACAGAATCAAAAAAGCACAGTAAAAGGATACAGAGGAAAATAATAGCGTAATGAGTAAGTTGAAGGACCCCTCTTCGGAGTTCAGTCTCTCCAAGGATGGTATTTTGAAATTTAGGAATCGATGGTACATTCCTAGTATTGAGGAATTACGTAAGTTGATCTTGGCCGAAGCGCACTCGTCTCTCTTTTCTGTACATCCTGACTGCATCAAGATGTATCGGGACTTGAAGTTACTTTATTGGTGGCCGAATTTGAAGAGGGATGTTGCCAAGCATGTGGAGTCGTGTTTGATATGCCAACAAGTTAAGGCAGAGCATCAACGTCTAGGAGGTACCCTTCAACCCTTACCAATTCCCGAATGGAAGTGGGAAAACATTGCCATGGATTTCGTTGTAGGATTACCTAAGACAACTAAAGGTCATGATAGCATTTGAGTTGTAATTGACAGAATGACGAAATCAGCTCACTTCCTACCTGTAAAGACAACGTACACGATGGACCAGCTTGCTAACCTGTATGTTCAGGAAATTATCAGATTGCATGGGATTCCGATATCCATTGTCTCAGATCGTAATCCCAGGTTCACCTCAAGGTTTTGGCAAAGTCTTCAGGGCACGCTTGATACAAAGTTATCCTTCAGCACTGCATTTCATCCTCAGACAGATGGCTAATCAGAGAGAACAATTCAGACACTCGAGGACATGTTGAGGGCGTGTGTGCTGGATTTCCAGACATCTTGGAGTCGATACCTACCCTTGGTGGAGTTCTCCTACAATAATAGTTACCAGTCCACCTGTAACGACCCTTACCCGGACCCTAATTTTCCGTACAAATTTTTCATTTTATACGTACAAACTTTAAACCTAGCTTTCGAGCGGAAAAAAAACCTTTAAAGTCGGAATTGAAAATTATCAACGACGTTTGAAAACTACTTTGAAATCTATCCAAAATAACTTAAAACCATTAATTAAACTTTTAAATATTGAAAGAAACAATTAAATAAAAATTATATATATATATATTTTTTTTTTGTACATATGTTCTGCCGTTTGGCAGAACAGGTGGCAATTGCTCGCCATAAAATGGCGAGCAATCGCCAATAGGCGACTATACTTTCGCCTAGCGATCGCCATTGGCGATCGCCGGGCATAGAGGGTCGATTGATCGCCCCAAATGGGCGATCAATCGCCATGCTCTCTGGAAATTTTCCAGAGAGCACAGCTCCTCCTCCCTCATTTTGTTCTTCACGCCCTGCACTTCACACATTCACAACACACACACATCCACACCCTCTTTCCCTTTCTCATTCCTTCTTCACACACCATTACATTTCTCCAAACACGCTTCCATACAATAATCCCATCTATCGCATATATTACACACGCTATTAAAGACCCATTCACCGACTCAAAACACAATTGAACATAACCAATTTCGTAAAAACGAACCGCGTGGTTCCGTTTAAAAGTGTAACATATCCTCCTATTTTAAATCACTAAAACATTTCAAAATACTTTCAATTTCCCAAAACGTTTTCTATTAACTATACAGATTCCAACATCCTATAATGTTCTAACACTTTCTATCCAAAATAACCCAAAGTACCTATGTACGTCCCCACGGGTAAAAATCACGCTCCGACTGCCAGCGCACTCCCACGGGCCATCTTTCTTCAACGTGCTCATATATCAGGCGGAGGGACGTCTTCCTCACCTGTCTCAAAGTCACCTACACCATAGAATTAAACACGTGAGCTAGAGGCTCAGTAAATCTAAGTGAATGCAAATGTATGCTATGCTATGCTCTTTTAAACCATGCATTCTTTTCATTTCTTTTCATTTCTTTCTTTGGGGTTTCTATGGGTCACCCGGGGCTTCACTCTCGTTAGATAGGAGCGGCACATCCTACGATTGGATAGCCCCTCGGATCTAACCGGGGAGAAAGCATGCTTCCTCCGACAGCCATGCCTGAACCACCGCACCCGGCGTGACTATCTTTGCATTCATTTACGTACTTTATTTACCTTTTTCCATGTAAAAGTACTTTGAAATTCATTTTGCATGCGTGCTTAGAAAACAATGCATGGACATGCTCGATACAATAACAATAACAAAACAATGAATATGACGCATTAACAATCAACAAACGCAAAATATTCTATAACTTAAAGTAACCTAACTACCCAAGCTATCTACCCGAACACAATTCATCTCCAATTTCCTCGATCGACTCAATTCATACGGTGTAGGCCAAGACGGCCAAACAAGTCACAGAGACTTACCTCGCGTCCGTTGTACACCGAGCTTCGTCCACAAGTGCTTGTTCACCTATAACATTTCACAATATACGTATTAAATCGAGTCTAAAATCATCAAACTCCAAAATTGCTAACTCCTAACTAAACAAAGAATCTCCTAAACTCTATTTTAGTTCGTTGAGGCATTTCGTCGAGCAATTCGCACTCGACATTTCAAAAACTCCATTAATGGAGGTTTTTAAGCTCCAACTTATCCAAATCTCCAATACGCCACAATAAATCGATGAACTAAACTCCGATAACTATCAATACGTCTATTAGAGGCATAACTAAGCTCAACCTATCAATTTCAAACATTGATGCACGTTTTCGACGAAAACCCTAATCGTTTTAAACCCTAGAATTTGATATTTAACGTTCCAAAAGTGTAGAGCCTTACCTAGAGAGCGGTGACGGAAGAGAAACGTGAAGATTTGAGTCGCCAGAGGACAAGCTTCGGCCACGGAGAGGAGAATTGTCGGAGGAGGAAGAAAATCGCGCGGTGAAGGAGAGGGAGAAATGGAGTTGGCGTGAGTGAGGGGAAAAAAAATGAGTTTTTGACTTTTAATTAAAATTTTTGGTTTGACAATTACCAAATCGCCCTTCTATTTGATTTCAATTTCTTCTTCCAATTGTCTCGTTATTTAATTAACGATCCGATTTTCCAAAATTCTCATATTTCGCCATAAATTCCAATTTAATATTACGGCTTCGTTAAAACTTTCCGTTCGAAAAACGGACTTAATCCGACGTATTTACAAAAATACCATTTATATCGGAATAAACTTAAATCCCGTAAAGCCGGGTGTTACACCACCATCGGTATGGCGCCCTATGAAGTACTGTATGGCAGGAAATGCAGATCACCCTTATATTGGGACGAAGTTGGTTAGGCAAAACTCCTTGGCCCCGAAATTTTGCAGCAAATGTCAGACACGATCGCCATTATTAGGAAGAGGATGATGACAGCACAAAGTCGACAGAAGAGTTATGCAGACCAAAGAAGGAGAAATCTTGGGTTTGCAGTCGGAGATGAAGTTTTCTTAAAGATTTCACCATTTAAAGGAGTTTTAAGATTCGGCAAGAAGGGAAAGCTTAACCCACGATTCATTGGGTCATTCCCTATCTTGGCTAGGATTGGCAGTACAGCTTATAGATTGTAACTACCTCCATCACTGGAAAAAGTTCATAATGTCTTTCATGTGTCAATGCTAAGAAAATGCATACGTGATCCGACACAGGTTGTTAAGCCAACGGAAATCGAAATTGAGCCAACATTAATGTATGAGGAGAAACCTGTTCGAATTATGGAAACTGCAGTTAAGACTCTGCGGAATAAAGAGATCCCATTAGTGAAGGTTTTGTAGACGAATCATGGCATTGAAGAAGCCACCTGGGAGCGACAGCAGGACATGATGGTCAAATATCCTGAGCTTTTTGCTTGATCAATTTTCGAGGACGAAAATTTTGTTTAAGGAGGGGTGGATGTAACTCCCGACATTTTCAGTCAGGTAATTTCCTTCCTTAAAGAAACTGATTTAACTGTCACCTTTTATTGACCTTTTTATTTTAAATTAATGCCTGAATTATTAAATTCCAAGTGGTGTGAAACTAGGTTGGGTGGCAAAACTGTAATTAAGAAGGATTTTATTTAGTATAAATAGAGAATAGAAATCCTTAAACCTCATTAAAACCTCATTGTAGCCGACATTCCTCTCTTGGCAATTTTCCTTTTCTCCGGAGCTCTTTCTCTCTCTCTCTCTGCCAGCTACTCCTCCATCGACGATCGATTCTTCAGTCTCCACCCCGACAATCCACGCTCTAGGTAAGACTTAGACAATGTAGTTGCTGGTTAGTTACTTAGAGCTCTGTTTTCAGCTAAGACTTGTAGTTTCAGATTCAGCAATAGCTGGGTAATAGTAGTGACATTTGAAATCTGTGGTTAGTTACTAGGTTGAATCTGGCTATTTTAGGTTCTGGAAGTTTAATCTACGCACACAAGGTGCTCAACTAAGAAGATTTAGAAATATATATGTTAGATTCTAGGGTGACTTTTGGTTAGAACTTTTAGGATTTTGTTTAACTCTGTAATGTGAAATGTTCTAGGTGAAGAAGTCTGAAGAGAAGTGCTCAAGTTTGCTAAGGAAACCAGATAAGCGAGTGAGTAAGATTCCTAGCCATTAAAGCCCTACACCACAAGGGTACTAGGTATAAGTTGTCTATGATGTTAAAAGTTATATGTGTTATTGTCTGTTTGATCATGATACTCGAGTTGATTGTATAATCTTTTGAGGAATGAATGATCTGTTCTGTAGTCCGGTGAACTAAGATACTCTTGCTCATCTATTATGAATATTTCTCATGCATATGAAAACGTTTTAAGTGCATGTTTTCTCTCACCAACAAGATATGAACATGAAACTATGCTACAAGGATTAAGTGAGGGTTGGGGTGGTTTGGCGTATGTCACTGTCCAAAAGAAGGACCATGAATACGACCCGAAAGGAACTATGTACACTTTCACTGTCACCCCCCCCCCCCCCTTTACGGCACAAATCCTCCCTTAATCCACAAGATGTAAATGATGAATACGAATAAGAACAAGAACAAGAACGAGAAAAGACTATGCATTCATGCATTCATGTTAGTTTAGCACTCCTTACTAAGCATTAAGCTTATAGTTTAAACCTTATGATGTAGGTGACGAATTATCAAGTGAGGATTTCAAACTCAATGAGGATGCCTAAGACTGGTTGCTGGATGGTACTCAGGGTGACAACTTGTGGCTGGAAAGGCGAGTATGACCCGTGGTTTCTGCTCTTAAGTTGTTAGTAAGAATAATGAATACTGATGCCTTAAGTAGGATGAGATTTTCTGATTATGATAGATTTTAGGATTGTCGAACTAAATTTCCTAAGTTGAAGATGATTATTAGAATGATGAATGACCAGTTTTATTTAAGTCTTCCGCTGCACATATTCTGGATGAGTTCATGATTTGTCTATATATTTGTGCAAGTTTATGTCAATTATGTTGAAGTCTGCGAAAGTCTGGATGATTCTACCGGTAAATGTTCTCTACCGGCAGATGATAAGAGGGTACGCAAATCGATAGATGCTAGGAATTTCTTATCCACCGGTAGAGGTTTTCTATCGGATGATGCTTATATGTCACGTGTGATGCACATTTCAATCGGTAGATCCTGATTATTACTATCGGCAAATGCTAGGAATTTCTTATTCACCAATAGAAGTCTTCCATCGGATGATGCTTCACGTGGGATCCACATGTCAACCGGTAGATGTAGATTCTTTGCTATCGGTAGAAGTGGGTAATAAGTCTTCTCACCTTGTGATCGGATAATGTGGGCAAATATGCTTTGTCGTTTAATAATCGGTAGAGGTCTTCTACCGAGCGATGTCCATGAGTCACGTGAAACGCTCGTGTCCACCGGTAGATGTCTTCTACTGGGTGACGTCTATTGTGTCACGCGGAGTGCGCGTGACGTTTGGGGAATGTGTTCCTACCGGTAGATGTCTGTAAATTCATGCAGCGCAAGAACGACGAAGACGAGTGGTCTGAGGGCACTTTCCTTCTGCCCGAATACGTTATGGAACCGATGTCTGAGTCATGTCGCTCAACTCTGTGACTGACTGTGTCGACAGTCTTATGAAGGAGCCGAGTTTTTGAAGGGTTTAGTTTTTTGTCAGATATGGCATTGTCTTTGAATACTGTAAAAAAAAATATAGAGAGTAAACTTAGTATAAATGATCTAAGAAAGTTATGAATCGGTCTCGGCCCTAATGGGGTCGTTACAACCAAAGTTAGATGAAAGGAGGCGATGAGTGAAATACAACCTTCAAGACCAAATATGGATTGTTTGAATGGACGGTGATACTATTTGGGTTGTCATACGCCCCTAGAACATTCATGCATTTAATGTAACGACCCACTGGGCTCCCCCGATAGGCCATGCAGTCCGGCCCACAGGCCCACCGACACTGCCACATGGTTTCCCTCAGGGCGTCCCACGTGTACTCACGGTCTTCTTCCACCAACTGGTAAATGAGAGTTTTTGCCTTCCCTGGGATTAGAACCCTGGCCCCCAGGTCTACGTAACCAAGGGTTCACCATCTCGTAACTCAAGTGGTACTCCTCACTTGTAGCCCAAGTACTAGTCCCTGAGGTCTTGGGTTCGATTGGGGGGGAAGGCAAAAACTCCCTCAGGGGGGAGAAGACCGTGAGTACACGTGGGACGGCCTTCGGAAACCACGTGGCAGCGAGCCCATCGGGGGGCACTGCACGGCCTGGCCCATCGGGGGGTTGGGTCGTTGCAAAAAACGGTGCCTTTTTTGTAACGACCCAACCCCCGATGGGAAGGCAAAAACTCCTATTTACCAGGTGGTGGGAGAAGATCGTGAATACACGTGGGACGGCTTGAGGGAAACCATGTGGCAGTGGCGGTGGGCCTGTGGGCCGGACTGCACGGCCTATCGGGGGAGCCCGGTGGGTCGTTACAAAAAAGGCGCCTTTTTGTAACAACCCAACCCCCTGATGGGCCGAGCTTTGTAGTGCCCCCCGATGGGCCCGCTGCCACGTGGTTTCCCGAAGGCCGTCCCACGTGTACTCACGATCTTCTCCACTAGCTCAAGTGGTACTCCTCACTTGTAGCCCAGGTACTAGTCCCTGAGGTCTTGGGTTCGAGTGGGAGGGAAGGCAAAAAATCCCTTCATGGGGGTGGGGGGAGAAGATCGCGAGTACACGTGGGACGGCCTTTGGGAAACCACGTCGCAACGGGCCCATCGAGGGGCACTGCACGGCTCGGCCCATCAGGGGGTTGGGTCGTTACAAAAAAGGCACTTTTTTGTAACGACCCAACCCCCTGATGGGCCGAGCTTTGCCTTTTTTTGTAACGACCCAACCCCCTGATGGGCCGAGCTTTGCAGTGCCCCCCAATGGGCCCTCTGCCACGTGGTTTCCCAAAGGCCGTCCCACGTGTACTCACGATATTCTCCACTAGCTCAAGTTGTACTCCTCACTTGTAGCCCAGGTACTAGTCCCTGAGGTCTTGGGTTCGAGTGTGGGGGAAGGGTAAAACTCCCTTCAGGGGGGGAGAAGATCGTGAGTACACGTGGGAGCGCCTTCTGGAAATCACTTGGCAGCGGGCCCATCGGGGGGCACTGCACGGCTCGGCTTATCAGGGGGTTGGGTCGTTACATTTAATGCATCATGTTTTGAAGGACTTTCTGGGCAAGTTTATAGTCGTCTATTTTGATGATATCTTAGTCTATAGTCTAGACTTACCTTTACACCTTTGCCTTTTTTTGTAACGACCCAACCCCCTGATGGGCCGAGCTTTGCCTTTTTTTGTAACGACCCAACCCCCTGATGGGCCGAGCTTTGCCTTTTTTTGTAACGACCCAACCCCCTGATGGGCCGAGCTTTGCCTTTTTTTGTAACGACCCAACCCCCTGATGGGCCGAGCTTTGCCTTTTTTTGTAACGACCCAACCCCCTGATGGGCCGAGCTTTGCCTTTTTTTGTAACGACCCAACCCCCTGATGGGCCGAGCTTTGCCTTTTTTTGTAACGACCCAACCCCCTGATGGGCCGAGCTTTGCCTTTTTTTGTAACGACCCAACCCCCTGATGGGCCGAGCTTTGCCTTTTTTTGTAACGACCCAACCCCCTGATGGGCCGAGCTTTGCCTTTTTTTGTAACGACCCAACCCCCTGATGGGCCGAGCTTTGCCTTTTTTTGTAACGACCCAACCCCCTGATGGGCCGAGCTTTGCCTTTTTTTGTAACGACCCAACCCCCTGATGGGCCGAGCTTTGCCTTTTTTTGTAACGACCCAACCCCCTGATGGGCCGAGCTTTGCCTTTTTTTGTAACGACCCAACCCCCTGATGGGCCGAGCTTTGCCTTTTTTTGTAACGACCCAACCCCCTGATGGGCCGAGCTTTGCCTTTTTTTGTAACGACCCAACCCCCTGATGGGCCGAGCTTTGCCTTTTTTTGTAACGACCCAACCCCCTGATGGGCCGAGCTTTGCCTTTTTTTGTAACGACCCAACCCCCTGATGGGCCGAGCTTTGCCTTTTTTTGTAACGACCCAACCCCCTGATGGGCCGAGCTTTGCCTTTTTTTGTAACGACCCAACCCCCTGATGGGCCGAGCTTTGCCTTTTTTTGTAACGACCCAACCCCCTGATGGGCCGAGCTTTGCCTTTTTTTGTAACGACCCAACCCCCTGATGGGCCGAGCTTTGCCTTTTTTTGTAACGACCCAACCCCCTGATGGGCCGAGCTTTGCCTTTTTGATCATCTAGTTATTCTCTTCCATACCCTTAGAAATGCAAAACTTTTTGGTAACCTTAAGAAGTGCTCATTCGCTCAAGAAAATGTCTACTTCTTAGGGTTCATTATCACTAAAAATTGAATGGAGGCAGATGAAGCCAAAATCAAAGCCATTAAGGATTGGCTCACACCTACAGGAATGACGGAAGTACGTAGCTTCCATGGCCTAGCCTCATTCTGCAGAAGATTTATTAAGAACTTTAGCACCATCATAGCGCCTATCATAGATTGCACTAAGAAAGGACAAGAGTTCCAATGGACATTAGCTTGCCAACATAGTTTCAAACTAGTTAAGGATAAACTTTGTAAATCCCCTGTCCTAGCACTCCTAGACTTTAATAAGGTATATGTGTCTTTCTTACACAAGAAGGGAGACCTCTTGCATTTTTTAGTGAGAAGCTTAAGCGGGCTATGCTTAATTACTCCACTTATGACAAGGAGTTCTATGCCGTCATACGGCCCTGGAACAATGGCAACACTACCTTTTGTCCAAAGAATTTATCATTCACACTGACCACAGACCCTCAAACATATTAAGAATCAGGGCAAATTGAACAAAAGACATGCTAAATGGGTCGAATTTTTGTAGCAGTACCCATATATTTTAAAGTATAAGAAAGGAGAAACCAATGTCGTTGCGGACGCATTATCTAGGAAGCGTGTTCTTCTTACAGAACTCAGAACAAGATTATTTGGTTTCGAGTGGATTAAGGATAGCTATGAGTCAAATTCGGATTTTGGACCATACTATCAAATATGTAAGGATAAGGCTGACGAGGATTACCATATCGTGGATGGTTACTTGCTCAAGAGAAGCAACCTATGTATACCCCAAGGAAGTTTAAAGAGATATCTAATTAAAGAAGCCCAGTTTAGGGGATTGTCTAGTCACTTTGGGGAAAAGAAGCCCTCGATTTGCTTAAAGAACATTTCTTTTGGCCCAATCTTGCACGAGATGTCCATCGATTGCTTGAACAATACGGTGCTTGTAAGAAGGTTAAAAGCAAGGTTTTGCCTCAAGGATTATACCTACCACTACCCGTACCGTCTCATCCATGGGTAGAAGTCAGCATGGATTTCGTTTTAGGACTCTCTCGCACGGCCAGGGCTAAAGATTCCATCATGGTAGTCGTCGATCGATCTTCCAAGATGACACATTTCATCTCTTGCTATAAAATTGACGACTCAATTTTTATTGCCGATCTATTCTTTAAAGAAATAGTTAGGTTACATGATGTGGCACAGTCCATTGTGTCCAACCGTGACACAAAATTTCTAAGTACATTTTGGAAAACATTATGGAAGAAGGTTGGAATCAAATTCCTATTCAGTATTTCCTTCCATTCGCAAACTGAAGGCCAAACAGAAGTGGTCAACCGTACCTTAGGATCCCTTTTATGGACTTGCATTGGGAAGAAATTGACAGACTGGGACATCCAACTTCCACAATTGGAATTTGTCTATAATAGAAGTGTTCACTCCACCACCCAAAAGACTCCTTTTGAAGTTGCATAAGGATTTAACATTTGCAGTGCTTTAGATTTATTACCGCTAACCATGAAGGACCTCGCAAACCACATTAGGGCAGACAAAGCTAAGCAAATCAAAGAATTACATGAAAAGGTCCAGACTACCATAGAAAAGGCAAATGAAAGCTATGCGAAGCAAGCAAAAAAAGGACGAAAAGAAGTAATTTTTAAGGAAGGTAACTTAGTATGGCTCCACTTAAGGATAGAGTGATTTCCCCATTGACACCGATCTAAACTCCTTCCGATAGCAAATAGGCCCTTTAATATCTTAGAACGCATAAAAAATAATACATATCAGTTAGAGTTACCAGGAGATTAAAGTGCATCAGCTACTTTCAATGTGTAAGATATTTCACCTTACATTTAATAAGAAGACAATCTCAAGAGGCACGAACCCATAGATTTGAAGTCAAATCCTCAATCACTTGACGAGGATGATATGTCATAGAGGCCGTTAACCCGTTCCCAAGCCAAGGTACGTTTTCTCTTAATAATTTAACTTACACATTTGATAGTTTTGCAGGCATGAAAAATTTTACTAACTTAAAGTGGGAACCGAATTCTATGGACATGGATAATCCTTTGAACATGCTCTCATGGGAATTGCGCCCGAATTCAAGTCATAAGGAAGATGGAATTTGTCTTCCCAAGATCAATACTATGTAACCAAGTTATCTTATGTGTTTGTTTGGGGCAAACATTGACCTTTTTCTTTGTATTTTCTTTTGGCGAACATTGGCTTTCTTTTTGTTCTTTAAATCATGCATACATTTAGTTTGGTTGCCTGTGGTTTGACACTTGCTCGATTCGGCAATAAGGACTTACCACCGAAACAAAAGGAGGCGCGCACATGCAAACATAATACTAAAAGATCACCCTTGAAAGAGGCTTATTGGATGAATTACACAAGGATGGGCTTGGACTACTCATGCATGGAAAAGATGGCCCAGCCTTTGTCACGATCATCAATGGAGTGCGCAGGATCACACGGCCGAGCATCATGCGCGCAAGATGAATCACACGGCCGAGCATCATGCGCGGAAGATGAATCAAAATATTTATCATTTTCCTCCAACCATTTGAACTCATGCCTACTCAACCACACTCCAGCTGGATCTAGAGACCAATGAGAGGATGTCATACGGACCAAAATCATCATCAAGTTGGCTACTAAAGAAAGAGCGCGAGCGCTTTATGGCCGATCCTTTCCAACGGCTACTTCCATATTTGGCCAATCTTTCCCTTCTTTGCTTAACCTAAACCCTAGCTAACCCTAAGACTTTTTTAAGCATCTTTTTAACATTGTATCTTAGTTAATTTTTGGTGAAATAAAATCGGTCTTTTCTCTCAAAACCTAGAAGAACTTTGGTTGCCTAGTTTTGAAACCTCGATGTGTAATATCCGAGCGGAATTGTTCTCCATTGTCTTCAAGTCCTTGGTTGCTTGTAGACTCTCAATTGACATATTTCCTCTCCTTCCATATGAGGTTGGAATCATAGTAGGAGGGTGGTAAACCTGGCCCTAAGCTGGAGTTATTCTTCTTGAAGGAACACTCATCCGAAAGTTTAAGGAACACTCATCCGAAAGTACTTAAATTGACTTCTCGAAGCAGCCATTCATGCACAACTCTCTCATCTGAGCGAGTTTTCTTCTGTAAATTTACGGTACTATCTCTCACACGTCTAGTAAATTTTCTGTCAATTTTCATGGTATTTGGTTAAGAATTGATTAAAATATACTGCATTCTATTTGGGTTCTCTTCAAATTGAGCTAAGAGAGAACTGATCTTATTTTGTGCTATCTTAACTTGGTTTTGCTGTAACACCCGACAATTTCGGGCAAGTGATTTTCTTATCTGATTTAACTGCCACCTTTTATCGACCTTTTTACTTTAAATTAATGCCTGATTTATTGATTTCCACGTAGTGTGAAACTAGGTTGGGTGGCACAATTGTAATTAAGATGGATTTTAATTAGTATAAATGGGAAATAGAAATCCTTAAACCTCAATAAAACCCCACTGTAGCTGACATTTCCTCTCCCGGCGATTTCCCTTTTCTCCAGAGCTCTTTCTCTCTCTCTCACTCGGCCAGCTACTCCTCTATCGACGATCGATTCTTCAGTCTCCACCCTGACAATCCACGCTCTAGGTAAGACTTAGACAATGTAGTTGCTGGTTAGTTACTTAGAGCTCTGTTTTTAGCTAAGACTTGTAGTTTCGGATTCATCAATGGCTGTGTAATAGTAGTGACATTTGTAATCTGTGTTTAGTTACTAGGATGAATCTGGTTATTTTAGGTTCTTGTAACTTAATCTACGCACACAAGGTGCTTGACTAAAGAACTTAGAGATACATGTACGTTAGATTCTATGATGACTATTGGTTAGGACTTTTAGGACTTTGTTTTAACTCTGTAATGTGAAATGTTTTAGGTGAAGAAGGTTAAAGAGAAGTGCCTCATTTGCTAGGGAAACCAGGTAAGTGAATGTGTAAGATTTCCAGCCACTAGGACCCTACATTATAAGAGTATTAGGTAGAATTTGTCTATGATGTTCGAAAGTGATCTGTGTTATTGCCTGTTTGGTTATGGTTCTCGAGTTGTTATATGATCTCTTGATGAATGAATGACCTGTTCTGTGGTATGATGAACTAAGAATACTTATGCTCATGCATCATGATTATTTCTCAAGCATATGAAAATGTTTTAAGTGCATGATTTCTCTCCTGAACAAGATATGAACATGATACCTATGCAACAAGGGTTAAGAGAGGGTTGGGGGCGGTTTGGCGTATGTCACTGTCCAACGACCCGTAAGGGACTACGTACACTCTCACTGTCAACTCCCTTTTTCGGCACATATCCTCCCTTAATCCATATGATGAAAACGATGAACATGAACAAGAGCAAGAATAAGAAAAGATCATGAATATGTGTTTCATTGAACTGTCTCATTAATCTGTGCATTCATGCATACATGTTAATATTGCATTCCTTACTAAGTATTAGGCTTATAGTTTAAACCTTATGATGTAGGTGAAGAACTACCAGGTGATGATTTTCAAATTCAATGAGGATGTCTAAGACTGGTTGCTGGATGGAGCTCAGGGTGTCAGTGTGTGGCTGATAGGCGAATTTGACCCGTGGTTACTGTTCTTATGATGTAGTAAGGATTATGAATGTTGAAGTCTAAGTAGGATGGGATTTTTCTTAAAACATAGGATTTTAAGACTTGTCTGAATGATTTTAAGATTATGGGTAATTATGAGGTTATAAAATGTTCTGTTTCATATAAGTATTCCGCTACACGTATTCTGGATGAATCTCTTGTTTATATTTATGCGTGATAGTCTCTATCAGGTTGAAGTCTGTGAAAGTCAAGATGTCTTCTACCGGTAGATGTCTGCTATCGATAGAAATCACTCTGTTAAGATAGGTGTTTCCGTTCACCGGTAGTTGTTTTCTATTGGATGATGTCTTTTATCGAGTGATGTTTCATGAGTCACGTGCAGTGCACATGTTCACCGGTGGATGATTTCTGTCGATAGATGTTAATGTTTCCTGTCCATCGGATGATGTCTTCTATCGGATGATGTCTCTTATCGGATGATGACTTCAATCGGATGATGTCTTCTATCGGACGATGTCTCTTATCGGAAGATGACTTCTATCGGATGATGACTTCTACCGGATGATGTCTTCTATCGGATGGTGTCTCTTATCGGGTGATGTAGAAAGCGTCACGTGAGTTACATATGTCAATCGGTAAATGTAGATTTTGCTTTCGGTAGAAGAGTGTATAAAGTCTTGTCGTTTAGCGATCAGATGATGTTTAATGAATCACGTGGGGTGCATGTGTCAATCGGTAGATGTAGTCGAGTTATGTTGTTACTGTCTATCGGTAGAGATCGGGTGAATAATCCATCTGGCTGACGTCATCGGCAGAAGTGGGTTAAACATCGTCGTTTTGTGATCGGATGATGTGAGTGAAAATGGTTTGTCGTTAGTGACCGGTGCCTTGTCGTTTTGTGATCGGTAGAAGTAGGCATTATGTTTTGTCGTTTGTGACCGGTTGATGTCTCCTACTGGGCGATGTTCCTGAGTCATGTGAAATGCTTATGTCCATCGGTAGATGTCTACCACCGGGCAATGTCTTTGAGTATTGTTTTAAAAAAAAATATATAACATAGAGAGTAAACTTAGTATGAATGATCTACGAAAGTTATGAATCGGTTTCGGCCCTAATGGGGTCATTACATTTGCAGGTATGATTTTGTGTCACCAAGCCTAGGGTGCTTGGTTCCCCTTCAAGTCTTCAAAAGTTGGATGAGAACCGTGGCCTCCAAAGTGGTCTCCAAAGTGGCCTCTATGACCGAAGTGTGAAGCTCGAGTCCTCCCTCCTTGGTTTTCCTTTAGCACATGTTTTGTTTGATCCTTGAAACTCCCTTTGATTTCTCTTATCACCTCCTTCATTTCGTGGTGGAGGCTTTGCTGCAAAATGAGCAAACTTATTAGAAAAGAGTCAATCGAGGTCGAGGTTTGGGATTGTGCCTTTTGTCCTCTTGGCATGTCATTCTTACATAATAGGATGAGAGGGAGATCTAGATACTTAAGGATACTTTACGATCTTACTGTTCACTCTAGAAATAAATTAAGTTCAAAAAAATTATCGATTTAATGTTTTTCATAAATTTTACAATAGTCTACACATCATTACATCATTGCTTGATTCCACCCCCTCCCCCCCCCCCCCCCCCCCCCCCCCCCCCTCAATTTAATTGTTGGAAGCTTTTTTCATTTGCAATTTATAATGTTGAACTTTTGTGTATGTTGTGATAAAACAAATCACACCATGAGAATCAGTCAAGAATTAATTAAAAGAGTGAAAGATGAAATCAACAGACAAGAATTTACGTGGTGACACAAAATCAGACCTGCAAAACCAAATTAAGATAGCACAAAATAGGATCGGTTCTCTACCGGCTCAATCAGAAGAGAACTCCAATAGAATACAGTATATTTCAATCAATTATTAACCAAATACCATGAAAATGGACAGAGAACTTATTAGACATGTGAGAGATAGTCCCTTAAATTTTTAGAAGAAAACTAACTCAGATTAGAAAGTTTTGCATGAAACAGCCCTGGCTGGTCTGAGAAGTCAATTTAAGTATTTTCGGATGAGTGTTCCTTCAAGAAGAATAATTCCAACTTAGGGTCAGGTTTACCACCCTTCTACTATGATTCCAACCTCAAAAGGAAGGAGAGGAAATGTGTCAATTGAGAGTTTACAAGAAACCAAGTACTTGGGGACAATGGAGGACCACTTCACTAGGATATTACACACCGAGGTTTCAAAACTAAGCAACCGAAAATCTTCTAGATTTTTAGAGAAAAGACCGATTTTATTTCACCAAAAATTGACCAAGATACAATGTTAAAACGATGCTTAAATAAGTCCTAGTGGCTAGGGTTTAGTTTAAGCAAAGAAGGGAAAGATCAGCCAAATATGGAAGTAGCCGTTGGAAGGGATCGGCTATAAAGCACCCACGCGCTCCTCCTTCAGTAGCCGACTTGATGACGATTTTGATTTGCATGGCATCCTCTCATTGGTCTCTAGATCCAACTAGAGCGTGGCTGAGTTGGCATGAGTTCAAATGCTTGGAGGGAAATGATAAATATCTTGATTTCTCTCAGCCGTGTGATCTCGCGCGCTCCATTGATGATTGTGATAAAGGGTTGGCCATCTTTTTTGTGAATGAGTAATCCAATCTCATCCTTGTGTAATTCATCCAATAAGCCTCTTTCAAGGGTGAACTTTTAGTATGATCCTTGCATGTGTGCGTCTTCCTTTGTTTCGGTGGTAAGTCCTTATGGCCGAATCGAACAAGTGTCAAACCATAGCCAACCAAACTATCTTATTCTAAATGCATGCATAATTTAAAGAACAACAAGAAGGCCAATGTTAGCCAAAAGAAAATACAAAGAAAAATGTCAATGTTCGCCCCAAATAAACACATAAGATAACTTGGTTACATAGTCAATTCTTTTCCTACTAGTGTCTAAAAATAGAATATCATGACCAGCTTCATAATTCAATATAATAAAATTAGGAGGGAATAGAATTTTATCCACTTTAACATTACATCTGTAATATTCCCTTCTTGATATACTAAAGATCGATCAACAAGTTGAAGGGCACTGTAGTTGGCCCTGCTTCATCAGTACCAAGTTATTTAAAAACTGACATAGGCATCAAATTGATGCTGGGCAACTCTCCCACTGTTTCTTCATAAAGATGTTCATTTAACTCTGTTGTAGCTTCTTTTTTAGGCCTTTCTTGTGCTTTAATAGTTTCAAAAATATTGTCATTCTTTAATGTGATGGCTTTGCAATGCTCCTTATTCCCAAGTCTTGGATTTTTTGTATTACTAGGGAGACCACCTTGAGGAAGGTTATTTAATGAACTTGCGATTTATCAAAACTAGTTTTCTAAATTATCAATGACGCAGCTTGACTTTGAACTATGACATCATTTTTCTTCATGTAGCTTTCAAGTAACCTTTCTATAGCTGCCAAGGAAAGTTCAGCTTGTTGATTTTTTTTGTTGAACGAACCCAAGTAGAGTTTGTGGTGTGTTTTGATAATTGTAAGGTCCATCACCTTGATTTTGACCTTGAAAACTCCAACTAAAATTTTGATGTTGCTTCCACCCAAACGGTAAGTGTTGGAGTAGGCATTGTTGTTCTTGGTGAAATCCTAATTCTGATTATAATTTCTCACGCAGTATAATGATTACAAATTTGAAAGGAAGTTCTTTGAAAAGAGTTATCTTCCACAAAATGCACATAGAATTGCTATAGCATGCTGTTGGATTCTAGGTTGCAATTTTTTTACCATGTTTGCTAACGAGTAAATTTGAGCTTGGATTGATGATAAAGTATCTACTTCATGTACCCTTACAACTTTTTGAAGTGTTATTCTTTAAGTAGGCAAACAGTAATGATTTCCCAACATAGTCTCTCAAGAATCTTATAAGCATCATCATATGTCTTTGCTAAGATCGCTCGACTTATTGCAGCATTATTAGCAGCTCTAATTTGTCCAGTTACTCTATTATAAAACATTTTCAATTGCATCCATTCAGTTTTTTCATAATGTGTAAATTTTCTCAGCAGCTCCTTAAATATTATTCATGCTTCATACAACATTTCATCAACGAATTGTTTAAATAAGTGATTTCATTTTGTGACTTAGCATTCTGCTCAAAAACTTTTTTGTCAACTCATTACATGTAGTTATAGAATAAGATAATATAGAGTCTAACCAATCTTCAGCTTTGTCCCTTAAAGAAAAAGAAAAAAATTTGAATCTCAATGCATCTTCAAAACTCCATCCACGGTGAATGAATCACTGATTTTGACAAAATTTTCAAAATGCAGATATTTTGTAGCTTGACCACTGATTGTCCAACAGTTGTCAATATCAGAAACGTTAGAAGTTTGATTTCAAATTTTTTGACTTTGATATGTCTGAATTCAATCCATGTGCTCTCGGAATAGCATAGTCTCGAATCGGTCGAATCCTATTCTTCATCACTTGTTGCATAGAATATTTTACTAAATTACCTCTTTGGTTCTTTTTTCTTGCTCTTAAAGTACGCTTAATTTAAGGATCAAATGATTTAATCTCTGGCTCTGCTTCCAATTTAATTTTCATGTGGGTAACGTCCTGCAATAAAAATCAAATTTTTAGTGACAAAGAAATATAGAAATTCTGATTGACTCTATTAAAAGTAATTATCAAAATTGTTCTTCGGCGACACAAAAAACTTGTAAACTATTATACCAAAGCACAACAATATACTATGGTAACAAGTAATATAATGATGAAAATCAATGTTGAATTCACGTGGAACAATTTATAAAAGTTTCGTGTAAAATATTTTGACCTACTTCTTTGGAACGTAACAAAAGATTTGATTTTTATAATTGTTGAAATTTAAAAGTAAGGAATAAAAGAAATCAAATTAAAATGAAAATAATATATATGTTAGAGATGATTGAGTTTCAATTTCTCGTTCTTTATACTTTTCTATTTACGAGTCACAACAATGTTGCAACAATATCAATTAGCTATCTAAGAATTGAATATGTAACATAATAACTATATTAATTTATTTTATTTATTATTATCTTATGTCTATGAGAAAATATAATAAAAGATAAAGACCCTATATGAGTTATGTGATGCTACCCCATATGTTTATATTGATTGCATAAAATCTCTAACTTTATGTATAAAGCTAACTAACTGCACATTATTCAACACGTGATTTCGATTTCAATTTACTGTTCTTAACATATGAAAAAAAATTATAATTCAGACAATTGTCATTTTACCATAATAATAATAATGCATAATGTTGAATAAACTAACCAATAGAACTTACTCAAAACTAATAACATATAAATATTAAATATAGAGTTTGATACTGTTTTTTCTCAACCTAAAAGAAAATTATTTCATGATGAAATATAAAGAAAACCTAGCAAATCGATTGAATGTGGCCTAGAGTACAAGAAAAGCAAATAAAACAGTAAAAAATCTTACTCGATGATCAATAATTGGAAATTCCTTGTTGTAATACTACATTCTCTCTCTTCAAGCATAAAGAACGCTCCGAATTTTGTAGAAACAAATTTAAAGCTAAACTCCAATGAAAAACTCTTAACAATTGACTAATCTCTAATGACCCGAAACTGGATCCAAATTGCAGTATTTATAACAGCCGGCATCGGCTTGTTCTAGATAGCTTTTTGCTATATGAATCTAGAAGTTGAAAGAAATATTTGGTAACTTTTCTTATTTGGAATTGCTTGGGTGACAAGTCATCTAATTGAATTTTCCTTCGAATATTTTTTAGAAGGTTGGTTAGATCTTCTCTTTCTGAATCTCTCACGCTTAGTAGGATTTACTTTTCTGTAAAAAAATAAGTTAAATTCTTAAAATTTGAAATAACAGAAAACTTCTTTAAACGTAACTTTAAATATAGAGATATATTTATGTTTGTATTGCTACGTTTTTTTATTAATAAAGTATTTTGGAAGATGATTTATTGTCATGAAATATAAGGATGCAAAGGGTGTTGTGAAATTATTAATGTAAAAAACTGAAATTAAAGGTAAAATTGAAAAAAATGTTCTGGATCAGTCGACACTTTGAACAAACCACTTGACACCTTGCCTTTTAATTTCTAGATCGGTTGATGCTCGGAGATTGTTTGAAAGTCTTTTGTCGTTCAGTTTTTTAAAAGCAGGACACTTATTCATTTTACGTTGTCAACAAAAATGAACAATTTAAAGTTAAAAGTTGAAATGGTGTACTACCAGCGTTACAAAATCTATCTTAAATCCTTAGAAAAATATAGAAAAAAAATCTAAATTCACAAAATATATCCATCAACTAAGATTCTTGCATTGTTATAACTTAATGACTATTTTCTATAAAGCAGTTAAAATAAATACAATTAATTATCAAAATTCACATAAAATTATATATAATAAGTCTATAAAATATAGTTTTCAACTATAATGATTGTAGGCTTCCTACTATTTAGATGTCTGATACTGCTATGAAAGATGGGTCGCTATTCTTCTATCTCATGATCAACGTATGATTATAAATTTGAGTCTTAAGATGGGCTAACTACTTAATTTCTTTTACTTATGACAATTGAACTCTGCCTTCTTTCCCGGCCCAGTTCGATATGGGAATCCCTGGCAAGATCTGTCCTACCGGGATATGGAAGAGGTAGCATATCAACCTCCCTTAGGTAAATTCATATTCAAAAGTTACATTTTCAATTAAAAAAAAATGCATATAACATGTATACAGCTTCTTAAATTTCTAATATTTAAAGCAACTCTTAAAGCTAGGGCTTAGGTTCTAAATTCTGCTTGAGTTGCTTTCAAAATTATAAAACTAATTTAGGGTGGGAAAATCAAATCAAAATGGTGGATTGAACAGTGGAATTAAGCCAAAATAATGTAATGATACAAATCAAGACTAGTTCGTAACCAAGGCAAACCGTCATTTATAGTTCGATTTTTAATTTAGATGTCAAAAATAAACAAAATCAAATCACATTGTTTTAGCTCAAATCTAATTCAAACGCAGCTAAACTCAATCAAATATCATTAGACACTATGCAATTTCAAAATTATCTGTGATTCAACCCGAGTCGAAACCAAATCCAACAAACTCATGTCAAATTTAATTTTAAAAGCTAAACTCAATCAAATCTCATTAGACACTATGCAATTTTGAAATTACCTGTGATTCAACCCAAGTCGAAATCGAACTGAAAAATGAAAAAGAAAAACAAGAAACAGTGGACACCAAGATTTACGTGGAAACCCTAGAAGGGAAAAAACCACGGGCAGAAGAGAAATCACTATGTAAAATCAAGGTACAATGAGTTTTGCCACACTAGCATATATTTATACATAACTTAAAACCCTAGTCATATTGAGATTCACAATGTGGACCGAAACCGGCCTGGTCTAGTCAGAAATCGGGTCACACCGAAACTAACAATCTCCACCTTGACACAAATTTTACTGCATAAAAATATACTCCAAAACTCCGGCAAAGCTCCTCCACCATAAAAGCCCCTCAGGGCGAAATCAGCAGCTAATACCAACCAAACTCAAACAAAGTTTGAACTTAGATGTGGGCAAAATTTTGGTCACATATCAGCAGGGTTATCATGAGTACTAATCTTACTCACTGTGAAATCACCACGAGCAATCACATCACGAACAAAATGATAACGAATATCGATGTGCTTCGTCTTCTCATGAAACATCTGATCTTTGGTGAGAAAAATAACACTCTGACTGTCGCAAAATACTGTGGAAATCTACAATTCTTTATTGAGTTCACTGAACAAACCTTTCAACCATATGGCTTCCTTGCATGCTTCTGTAATAGCCATATATTCTGCCTCTGTAGTAGACAATGCGACGGTATCTTGTAAAGTAGCTCTCCAACTAATGACACAACCTCCAACTGTAAAAACATATCCTGTGAGAGATCTCCTCTTATCAAAATCTTCTACATAGTTAGAATCAACGTATCCAATTACCGGATCTCTATTTCTTCCAAATTGAAGACATACATCACTAGTTCCCCGCAAATACCTAAGAATCCATTGAACAACTTTCCAGTGTTTCTTTCCTGGATTAGCCATGTTTCTACTTACTGCACTGACAGCATAAGATAAATTTGGACGCGTGCAAACCATAGCATACATAAACGATCCCACTACACTAGAATATGGAACTCGTTACATATAATTAATTTCTTCATCTGACTGAGGACATAAAGTAGATGAAAGTTTGAAATGAGCTGCTAATGAGATACTAACAGGCTTAGATTCATTCATGTTAAACCTGCACAAAATCTTCTGAATATACCCCTTTTGACTTAGGTACAGTTTATCAGCTTTCCTATCTCTCTATATTTCCATACCAAGAATTCTTTTGGCGGCTCTCAAATCTTTCATCTCAAATTCATTACTCAATTGTACTTTAACCGTTTTGATATCTTCTATATCTTTAGCTGCTATCAACATATCATCTACGTATAAGAGCAGATAAATCACTGACCTATTCTTCTTCGCGTGAAGAACTTCTCTGTTTCTACTTGTCCTCTGTATAAGAACAACAGAACCAAAAACTCCATTTTTTCTGTTTCTTCGACCAGAGCAAATAGAAAAGAATATTCTTTTCTATTTTCTTTTTCCACAAATTTCAATTTCAACTCTCGAAATTGCAAATCTGAAAAACATTCGATACTTTCGAAAAGTCAAATCCTGATTTCCGAAAACCTTCAACCTATAGCTCTGATACAAATTGTTAAAAAACCGAACTGAAAAACGAAAAAGAAAAACGAGAAACAGTGAACACCAAGATTTACGTGGAAACCCTAGAAGGAAAAAAACCACGGGCAGAGGAGAAATCACTATGTAAAATCAACGTACAATGAATTTTGCCACACTAGCATATATTTATATATAACATAAAACCCTTGTCATATTGAGATTCACAACGTGGGCCGAAACCGGCCTGGCCCAGTCAGAAATCGGGTCACACCGAAACTAAAAAAACCAAATCCAACAAACTCATGTCAAAATTTTAATTCCTAAACATATAAAAAAATTGTTTTGGTTTATTAACTGAATTAAAATCAAATCAAACTTTATTTAATTCATTTCGATTCCTTCAATCAGTTTCATAACATTTGGTGTCTAGTTAAGTTCAAATCGGTGCTCATCACTCGAACTAAGCTCATTTCGGAAACATGTTCGGTTGGACATTCTTTGATTCTTGACATAAATGCGCACAAAAAATATGACTAACCTTGGAAAAATTTAATGCCATCAGCGTATGAAAACATGGAAGATTGACGGTGGATGTGATTCGTCAAAATACAGGAATTGTGGACCAGTGTCGGCGCCTTAGCTCATACTCTGTCACCTAACTCAACCCCCACGCGGCGTTCCCTCGTACTAATTTTAGTATCCACATTTATGAATCATTAACTTTGACTTAACCCCTATTTACTTGCACTAATTTCATACTGATTACTTTGATTTTCTCTACTTTTCTATCAAACCCTTAATTTCTTTCCAAAATTGTCAAACCCTTTTGATCTTGACTCCGTTTGCCACCTGTCTAACTTGATCCTCACGTTCTTCTATTGCCCATTATAAAGTGATATACCCATCATCTCTTTCTTCTTCCATCTCTCCTATCTCTCCGCAAAACCCATCATTATTTTTGTCTTCGGTTTGTGCTCTTTTTACATTGGAAGGAGGTTTAATGGTTGGTTTAAGCAAATGGGTGATGATCTTTTTGGTTTTTATAGGGTTGTTTGTTCCTAGTTTAGATGGAAGAAGGCTTCTGGACGTGAAATATGAAGAGAACCGCAGAACTCCAGCTCTGCAAAAGAGTTTGATTCTCAGTGCTTTGCCGAAAGGCTCAGCTCCACCGTCGACGCCAAGCAAAAAAGGTCATGATGTTGTCACTGACGAGAAGCTCATAGCTCGCCACCTCATCAGCATTGATCGAGTTCTGCGCTCAGTCCCCAGCCCCGGCGTTGGCCACTAGCCACCTCAACTCGAAATTCCCCTTTTTTGATTTGTTCTTCATTAAAATTTACAATTGGTAATACAATTCTTTGGTTCTTATTATTATTTTTTGGAAAATTTTGGGATACATTAGATTAGATCCTATTCTCTTAGAAGTGTACAGAAAAATACCTTAAACAAAAAACCCCCTTTTTATGTATGGAATTCAAAAGTTTCAGATTCATCAATGTTAAACAAAGATAAACCATCTTTTTACTGTTCTCTTTCCTTTGCTTTCTGGGTACACAAGAATTGCTGAGAGAGAATTACGGATTAATTAACAGAAACTGAGGCTAATCAATTTGCTTCCATTCACTGCGATGAAATCACATTCATTCATTCAAAAAGTCAACAAGGGAGATGATGAAGTCTTAAGGGCCGGTGGAGCAATCCAGGAAGAAGAAGACTGTGCAGAGAGTGGTATTTTGCCACTTATGTGTCTCTATTTAATGTAAATAAATTGCTAAAATGAAATAAAAAACGCGTCTTGTAGTTGTAGGTTCATACGTCACGACCAAGCTGTCGGTTCTTTTCAAAAAGATGGCTTAGTTTACTGTTCAATCTGCTTGAATTATGTGCTAAAAGTTAATAAAAATGAAAATATTAAATATGATTAATGTTTATTATATTTTTATCTGAATAATTAATTTATTATATTAATTGTACTAATTATTTTAATAACAAAATAAATATATTAAATATTAATAGAAAGCCTCAATAAATCTAGTGGTACACATGTAATTTACTGATTGAACTTGCATTTTGATGAAAGTTTCAGATAAAAAATAATTTCTCATTACCTAATAGAAATATTCATTTATTTATTTTAATGCACGCTTCGATTGAAATGCATGCAAAATAAGAATAATATTCATTTATTATTATCTTATTCAATTATTTAAATATATTTATTACAATAATTACTGTAATTATTTATAATAAATTATAAATAATTAATAAATATTTTTAAAAAGTAAAATAATCGAGCAACTGTCCATGGTTTGCTGACAAACAGTTTTCAAACAAATTATTATTAGCAATAATTACCCTTTTTGTATCTTTAAAAAATTAAACCCTACAACTTTTTGGAATACATTATCACTGGGATATTGTTTTATCAAAACTAAACCTAACCCTACAAACAACTTGAAAAGTAACGTTTGAAAATATATTAGTAGGCAGATTATGTTAGAGCCAATAGTAGAAAGATGTCTATATTAATAAAATAAATGTTTTATAATTAACGAAAAATATGATACTAGGCAGAACCAAAATTCGGCTTTTCTCATCTTTGGACACGATTATATTTTCCAACCTATTCGGTGACATGGTGGAAAAGAAAGTAGAGTCAAAGCGTAGCCGTATCGCCTATGGTGACCTAGAGCCTAGTGGAATATATTGAAGAACATAGACCTAAAATTTAAGTGGTCTGAAGTAGCTTATGAAAATTGAAGAACTATAAACAGAAGAATTCCAGTTTTAATGAATGATAAGAAGAAATAGGAGTTTGGGTAGCTTAGAATAGCCATCAAAATTGACTAACAAAGATCAAAAGGCATGTGAGTGAGTAATGACAAATTCTTTTCAATGATATTTTATCAACTCCTAAGTCATAATTTGATCACAATATTTTGACTTGTTTAAATAAACGTTAACAATATTTGATTTAATAGATAAATAATTTTTATTTTTGTATTTTTGATATATTTTTTGTTATTTAAGTAAATTTTATATCGACAAATATAATATATTTGTCGGATAAAACAAGTCAACCACTTATTTTTAAAGCATGAAATCTTCAAATATCATAATTTTTACAGGTATAATTCATTTCATTTAAAATATATAGTCGAATCCCGACCATATATGTGGTGAGATAAATTGAATATGTTTGACATAGTTTGAATATACATGACAACACCAAACAAAATTATTTTATTTTTGTAATTTTTGTTAAATTAAGAATAATTAATTTTATCATATTAATTGTTATGTCTGTAAGATCTTAATTCATTATAGTTATCTAATTCTTATTTCATCTTAATGATTTATTTAGTAAAATTTGAACTAAATGCATTATATAAATGTTGTGTTTGGACCATGAATCAGATGAGTAGTTTTAAATGCTAATACCCGTGGATTAGAACCTGTTATTTTAGATTATTTTGTTAATTAGTTGAAAGATGGAATAAATAAGCATAAATTTAGTCAAAGCCCAGAAACAAAAAGCTTCACCACGTGTTTCCAACGCATCAGACTTCAATAAATTCAGACGAGAAATTGGACGAAATGTTCGGTGAAAAAGGGTGAAACCAACTTCACACGTCTCTCTCTCTCTCCCCGAAATTCCAACACCAGATTCAAAAGTATGAACGTGACTTTTGGTGTCCTGTCTGCGGCAGTCGTCCTTTGTTAGCCAAATTACTTGTACAAAACAGATGGACTAAGATTCATATTTTTTAATTATTATTCTTTATTTAAACCACATTCAATGTGCTAAAAATAAAAGTACAATGTACTCCTGTCGAAAAATCGAATGAGAAACCGAAAAAAGAAAATAAAAAGATAATGGACACCGATATATAAGTAGAAATCCTAGACGGGAAAAAATACTAGCAGATGAGAGAAATCACTAATCAAAATCAGTACAATGAGTTTTGCGACTTAAATATATATTTATACATAAATCGGAATAACAACCCTTGTCAACTTGAGATTTTTATCATGAGCTAAAACCAGCCTGACCCAATTAGAATTCGGGTCATACCGAATCTAATAATCTCCACTTTGAAGCGAATTTCACTATATGAAATACAGCTCCAAAACATCAATCCATAAATAACCTCATCTTCCACGAAGTTTCTAAGAGCGTAATTAGCAACTAATACCAACAAAGCTCAAACAATGCTTGAGCTTGATTGTAGGCAAAACCTTAGTCATCATATAAGTAGCATTATCATGAATACTAATATGATCGACCACTTCACGAACAAACATGATAACGAATATCGATGTGCTTCGTCTTCTCATAAAATATCTGATTTTTAGTGAGAAATATATCTAACTATCGCAAAACATTGTGTCAATCTGTAAATCTTCACTGAGCTCATCAAACAACTCTTTCAACCATATGACTTCATTACATGCCTCAGTAATAGTCGTATATTCTGCCTTAGTAGTAGACAGCGCAAGGTATCCTATAAGGTAACTCTCCAGCTGATAGCACAACCCCAACTGTAAACACGTATCCTGTAAGAGATCTCCTCTTATCTCGGTCTCCCACATGGTCAAAATCAACATACCCAATTACCGAGCACCACGAAGTATAGAAAATGCCAAACATTGAGAACGAAGAAGTGAGAACCACTTAAATAGAGGAATTGTATTTCTTCGTTTGTTCTCCATAGCAACTGAGGATCAAAAAACACCTTGGTTCTTCCAAATTGAAAACACACATCACTAGTCCCATGCAGATACCTAAGAATCCACTCAACAACTTTTTAGTGTTCATTTCTCAGATTCGCCATGTACTTACTAACCACATTTACTATGTAAGATAAATCTGAATGCGTGCAAACCATATCATACATGAGAGATCCCACTGCACTAGAATACGAAACTTGTGACATATATTAAATTTTATCATCTGATTGCAGACATAAGTCAGATGATGGCTTGAAATAAGCTGCTAACGAAGTACTAATGGATTTTGTCTTGTTCTTGTTGAACCTGTAGAGAACTTTTTGAATATACCTCATTTGACTTAGGTACAATTTACCAACTTTTCACTCCCTCTGTATCTCCATACCAAGTATCTTCTTGGTTGGTCTCAAATCTTTCTTCTCAACTTCTTTACTCAGTTGTATTTGACCCTTCTGATTTCATCTTTATCTTTAGTTGCAATTAACATGTCGTCAACGTATAAGAGCAAATAACCAACTGGTCCAGTCTCATTCTCTATGATGTAGATACAATTGTGATAACTACTCCTTTTGAAATCATGAGCAAGCATGAATGAATCGAACATCTTATACCATTGCTTTGGCTACTGTTTCAGACCATAAAAGGACTTCTTCAAGGAACAAACGTAGTTCTCCTTTGCCGAGACTACAAAATCTTCAATTTCTTGCATATAGATGTCCCCCGCAAGCTCTCCATGTAAGAATGCAATTTTAACATCCAACTGCTCAAGTTTAAAGTCGTGCATGGTCACAACACCAATAAAGCTCGAATCGAATTATGCTTAACCACTAGAGAAAACACATCTGTGAAGTCTACACCTGGATCTGACTATAATTGTTAGCAACAAAATGTGCTTTATACTTGTCTTCTTCCACACCTATTATACATTCATTTCTCTTGAACACTCATTTGCAACAAACTATTTTCTTGTCCTTAGGCAATTTAACTAATTCTCACGTGTCATTTTTCTGAAGAAACTTCATCTCCTCATGCATGGAAATCATCAATTTTTCAGAATCATCAGAACTCATTGCCTCTTAATAGGTAGATGGTTCTTCATCGGAATCAATGCTTTCAGCTATGCTTAAAGCATAAGAAACTAAATTTACTTCACCATATTTTTGTAGAGGTCTAATCTGTCACGACCCTAATACTGTACCCGTATTTTCCGTACATATTTTTATTATTATATTTTTTTTATCTCTATTCTTATACTTTAAATAAACTCTAAGCGGAACCTAAACCGAAATCGAAATCAGAATCGAAATCGGAATTGAAATCTAACTTTTAAACCTTTTAAAACAAACTTAAAATTAATTTAAATCTATTTAAAACAATTAATAAAACAATTAAAACATTTATCAAATCGGTCAAGGGAAAAACCGGAAGGCAGAGGAAAAATAGAAGCAGCGACTGGTCGCTGCAAGCGCTGCATTATGCAGCGATCAGTCGCTGCATAATGCCGCGCCTTGGTATCAGAGCCTGTACCCAACCAGAAATGTGGCCAACGAGGACGTTGGGCCCCCGAGGGGGGGTGATTGTGACGACCCGACTTTCAACGTATGTGGTGAAACCACCCATGCTCCGCGGATCCTCAGAGGACGTATGTGCCCGGTTGGGGCCGGAGTATGGGTTAAAACTCCGCGGATCCCAGAGGGTTGGGCCGGAGGGTTCAACGAATTCTCCGCGGATCCTAGAGGGTTGGGCCAGAGAGTTCGGTCGTTGAAAGTGGGGCCGTTACAAACCCACATCGCTTGGGGAAGTACATGGAAATGAAACATATGTAAGAGATCCCTCCCAAGATAGCAAGACGCGTTTTGGAGCACAATTGACAACGGATCCCATAAGAACTCTGAAGTTAAAAGTGCTTCGGCGAGAGCAATTCCAGGTTGGGTGACCTTCCGGGAAGTTCTCGCCAAACAAAGCCGTGAGGGGAGGATATTGGGCTGCGGCCCAATCCCCAGAGCAGACAATATCTTGCTAGAAAACGGGGTCGTTACATAATCTCCCTTCTCAGTCTATTCTTGGCGATAGGATACTGTGGTGGAGCCAATACTTGTGACTGTGTCGAAGTAATATCACCTTGAATATTTGATCTGATCTGACTCAAAGAGTGACATACCCCAGGTTGCATGCAAAAAGAAATCTAACAAATTCCCTTGCATTATCCAATCTCTCTACTTATTACGTGTTCTCTTTTTGTAGGTACAATTCCATGGGAAGAATGCATGTGGAGCACATGGAAGGAGTCACCAAGTGGCCTAAGGGAATTTGTCTTCCCGGCCCCCTTTAAATTTGTAATTTTATTTTTTAAACTCATTTGACATACATTAACCTTTTTGTATGGATTATTGTATATTTGCATCATGCATTAGATTGTGTGGTTAGGGTTAGATGTATGTTAGTGGATTATGGGTTGAAGAAATTCAACAATTTATTCAAAGGAAAAAGCCTACAACAAATGGAGCCGAATGGAAGCCTTGGTCCAAAGAAGAGCCCACAATTAAAGGTATAATTTTGTAGGTACATGAGTGGGTGGCAATATGGATTAGTGACTTGGCAAAATCTCAACCATTGGCTAAGCAATGGCTCGGATCACATTTGGAATGCTTGTTGGCGCGCGCGCGGGCAGCAGCCACGAATCGTCAGGGTGGCGTGAGGAGGCGTGTGCAAGCTCCCCATCTGGACCATTGATCAGCGCGCGCGGGACAGCAGCTCCACCATCTGATTGGCGCGCGTGGCAGTAGCTAATTGGCGGGTGGCGCGCGCACAGCTCCTCCTTCCCCTTGCCATTCGATCATTTTTAATCAATGGACACCATTTCTCCTCCAAACCCTAATCCACCCTAGGAATTCTATTAATGCATAGCATTAGTGTTTGTATGAAACTTTTTGCCAAATTTATAAAACTCCTATTTCTCTCCAAGGAAGATTTCCTTTGGTTTTTCCTTGATCTTTGGATCAAGTGGAGTAGCCCTCCATTGTTAGCCTAGCCTTCGAGTTGCTAGGTTAACTCTTAACTATTCCCTCGCCTTTTCCAACGGGATTAGGAGTTGAGGACGAAAACCTAGGCCCTAGGTGGTCGTTTTTCTTACGGGAAATTCGTTTATCCAAGAGCGTAAAACGTAAGATAGCTCTTTGGATCCGTCGAAGGTATTTCCATTTCTAGCATTTCCATCACTTTTCACACACTAATCACCCTTTATTTTCGGCCATCAAACTCACACACTTCACCATTTAATTTTCTTGTAATTTCATCTACATCTCCATCTATATTTCTTCACTTTTTTTCACACACTCAATCCACCTTCATTATGTCATTTTTCTTCTGCATTTCAACCATTTATTTCCCCTTAATATTCGGCCCAACATAATCACACACATCACCTTCATCTCTTGCATTTATTCTTCATCTTGCTTCATCATTTCCTCGGATTTTTCACCCCTCACACACACCGAGCACTCTTGATACTTTTTTGTGGGTTTACATAGACCCTTTTCTAAGGGATTTCATGTCAAAGAGTGTGATATTGACCATGATTCAATCTCAACTTCAACCTCGGTATTGGATATATTTTTGTTCTTCTCAGAGAAGATTTTACGAGGTAAATTAGCAATCATAGTAGTCTCATCAAGTACTACATTTAAGTTGATTATTGCTTTCTTGGATTTTAGACAGTATAACTTGTATCCCTTGACATCAGACTTGTACCCAAAAAATATACAATTTTTTGATCTTGGTTCTAGCTTCCAACTATCCACATGAGGATATGCAGCTCAACTAAATACCCTCAAAACAGAGTAATAAACAGGAGTACCAGACCGTACTTCTTGAGCAATTTTCTTATCAAGCGCAATCAACGAATAACGATTCAAAAGGTAACAAGCAGTATCAGTAAATTCAAACCAAAATGACTTAGGTAAACCCAATCTGAGAGCATACATCGAACCTTATTCATTAATGTTCCATTAATTTTCTCTGACTTAGGTAAACTATCAGATGCATCAAATTTTCTTTTGATTTGGAAAAAGAGTTGAATTCATCCGAACAAAACTCCAACCCATTATTGGTGATAAGATGTTTTACCTGCTTTCTTATTTGCTTTTACATCATAGTTTTCCACTCTTTGAATGTAGAAAATACAGCATTCTTTCTCTTCAAAAAGGATACCCATACTTTTCTAGAGAAATCATCAATAAAAGTCAACATATAGGGTGCCCCCCCATGAGAAGGCACCGGTGTTGGTCCCCAAAGATTCTACTGGATATAATCTAGTGTTCCATTTCTAATATGAGTGTTCGTAGTGAATTTAACTCTCTTATGTTTTCCAAAAACACAATGCTCACAAAACTATAATTTGTTGGTGTTCTGACCATTCAAAAGTTCTCTTTTACTCAATTCATTCATTCTATTATTACTTATATGCCCAAACGCATATGCCATAATTTTGTAAGATCTTCATTTGATAATGAAGTACCAATTGCCGCATCTCCTACAACTGTAAAATCCTACAGAGCATATAAATTTCCTTAATTTCTCTGTCCTTTAATCATGACGAGAGAACCACGACTCATCCTTACAACTCCACATTCGACGGTATACCAGTACCTTTTTAAATCAAGAGTACTTAATAATATCAGATTTCTTTTCAGATCATGAACATGTTGCACATCACCAAATGTTCTGACAACTCCATCATACATTTTGCTTTTGACCAAACCAATATTAGCTATCTTGCACAATGCATTATTTCCCATCAACACAACCCTTTGACATGGGCTCATATCCTAAAAACTAGTATCGATTGAGACAACTATGAAACGTGGAGGCTGAATCAAGAATCCACTCATCGCATGACCTTGTTTCTTAATATACTGCTTTAATTAAGAAAACATAGCCCTTGATATTTCATGTTAGTTCTTAAAATAAAATAAATCTCAAATTGACCAACTCAAACTTGAGATTGTTATTACGATAATATTACCGTTACATTATAATTTTATATTAATTTCATATCATATGTGGTGTCTACTATATAATTATTATGGTATTATATAAATGTTTAAAATATGAATATTTGAGTGAATAACACGTATATCTCACGTTAGTATGTGAGATTAGAGTGTAACTCTTCTTCTTATCACAAAGTTCATTTAATCAGGGCTCCCTAATTAGAGTTTTTATGGTTTCTTACTGTGCATGTGTTCTCTCTTTTTTTTTTTTTAATTCATTTGTAGCCCTAATCAATAATAACCAAAAAACAAAAAGCAAACAAGCTTTACAAAGAAAATATATAAAATTTGAACGCATAGGTAAGGGTAGAAATACACTTCTAATCTCGTAATATCAAATTAAACTAATTTTCGTATCATTTATTCATTTTCATAATATATTTTATAAATTATAAATAATTAAATATTTATTTTATTCTATAGTTTTAACATTTAGGGTAATAAATTTGTAAACGAAATATTTTCTAATACATCGTGATTTTATCTTTCACTCTTTTATAATGAAAAAAGCAAAGTGTGATTGCTTAAGCTCTTGAGAGAGTCTTCTACAATGAGTACTACCATTCTACTAATTCATTACTCCAAGTGACTAAGTTCATAACAATCATTCTTTAAATCTTTTGATTTAGTTCTACCAAAATATTGTGGCATGTCCCTTTAAGGACGAATTAGTTAGAAAACTGATGAAGATGGTGATGAAGAAGAAAGGAAGAGAAAAGAGAGAATTTGAGAGAGAATGTACTGTTGTATAATTCATTTCTATATTTTGTAAAATACAAGTTACACAATATGTATACTAAGCTGACTAAAAAAGAATAATTAAGAAAAGATGGTAATTAAGGACTAATTGACAACAATAATTATTAATGATATATTATATGCTAACATTCTCCTTCAAGATCAAGGCTGTGGGCCGAAGATCTCGGACATAAAATCAGAAAAACTTGATGGTGGTAGAGGCTTGGTAAGAGCATCAACGAGTTGATATGTTGAAGGAGTAAATTTGACTATCAGAGATTCTTTTGCATCTTGTCTCGAACGAAATGAAAGTCAATTTTAAGATGCTTGTATTTTGAGTGTAGTTGTAACGCCCGGGTTTTCAGATTTTAGGATTTTCTAATTTCTTAGATTATTTTCGTAAATAGCAAATTAAAGTATTTTCTTGAGCGGGATGTTTCTTTAGAGCCCTAGAAATTTACGGGAATTTTTAGAGGAATAAGTGAAATTTTAGAAACCCAAATCTAAAAGAGTAATGCTAGAGTTTCCGTTTTAACCTTTTAGTATGTTAATTCGTAAAAATAGCAAAATAAGTCCGTTTTGTGAACGGTGAGTTTTGTTAGAACTCTAAGATTAAATTGGAATATTTGGAGAAATAAGAAAACTGCAGAAAAACCGAATTGATAGACTAATTAAAGAATTAAACATAGAATTGAGTTAAGGGTATTTAAGTAAATTAATAAGTAAAAATTATATAATTTTTATAAAAACAATTTTTATAAAAACTGAATGGCTTCACGATGAAGCCATTCCGCCCCCGACGCCAAAGCGAGCCTCGACGACAGAGAGCCGAGCGACGACTCTCATCCGGCGACCACGCGATTTCCGGCCACCGTTCAGACGAGCAAAGTCCGGCGAGCTGAAGCCAGGGCTCGGTTCGGCTTTTCCGCGCCAGACCCGATCGAAAACCGGTGAGTTTTCCCCTGTTTCTTGCTTGTTTTGTGGCCGTGGATCGCTGAGCTCGATTGGGCTCCGATTGCCGGCCGTTTCTGGTTGCTCTCGGTGTCAAATAGCCGAGCTCGGTGCTGGCAAGGATTGCCGAGCAGTGTGCAGCTCGGGAGGAGCTAAAAACCGAGGGCTAGGTTTTGGAACCTCGGGTTTTCTGATTTGGAACTTCGATTTTCGATTAGTTTATGCTTAATAGGTTAGAATATGATCGATTGGTGAGGAATTAGGCGTGAATTGATGAAAAATCGAAAAGGGGGAAAATTCCGGGAAAGGGCAGAATTGGGTTTTGCCTGATTTGAACTAGCTACGTTCCTTTGTTTTGAAATTCCTTTTGGCAGGTTAAAATAGGTTATTAGAGGAGTACGTGGCCGCTGGAATCGTTCGATTCCGATCACCGACGCAAAAGTTATGCACGTTTGAGTTTCGGGTCGGTTTTTACCGAACCCAAAATATTGGCCCATTTAGTTAGATTTTAATTAGATTAAGCTAGAAATAGTAGTTTAGGATGTTTTCACGAGAATGAGAGTTTAGTTATGCTGAGCGAGTTCTAATTCAATGTTTTGATATTTGGGTTTTTCAGGTTCCACGGTTAAGATTTCAAATAGAGACGAATTACTAAGGACGTCAGGTAAGTAGTGTTGCATGCGTGTTGCCTTCGGGCCTACATCACGGAACGCTAGGTTATGTTGCATGTTTCTATGTATGTTTAGCTTTCTCATGCATCATGTTTTAGAAAAAGTACGAAAATGTTTTATCATATGTTTTCACGATTTGAACGTAGAAACGACAACGATGTAAGACGAAAATGTAAAGTGTCTGAGGGAAGTGGTTCACCCTTCAGATGTAAAGTGTGGAACGTCCAGAAAATATAGAACGTCTGAAGGAAGTGGTTCACCCTTCAGATGAAGTTGTGGAACGTCTAGAGATGGAGAAGCTAATCCGCCCTCCATCGGTAGAGGATTACATGTATGTATGATAGAAACGAAACGATTATGTATGATAGAAACGAAACGATTATGTATGATAGAAACGAAACGATTATGTATGATGGAAACGATATAAACTGAAACGAAATGATTATGTATGATAAAACTGTAGAAACTGCATATGTTAAGTAAAATGTTTTAAATTCATATTGTCACTACTTGCTAAGCATTAGGCTTATAGTGTGAGTTCTGTGATGTAGGTGCAGAAGAACAGGTACAGTGAGTTTCGTGAGCATGCTAGGATCATGGACGCAGTTGGAGGAGTACGACCATGGCGGCAACCCGGCAATAATGTTAGGGCGATTCCGACCGTGGTTAGTAGGTGTCTGTGGTTAGTATGTGGACGTGTCTGTTTTGGGTATGTTTACGTGTCGTTTTGATTAAGAAAGAGAATGGTAGTTTCTATGTATGTTGATAGATGATTTTGATAGAAAAGAAAAGTTGAGTTTTGATGTAAATGTAGTGGAAGTAGAATGTTTAGAATGTGGAGTCTTAATGTTAGAAATATACTGGAACTGTTTGGTTATTTTGAACTGTTTGGTTATTTTAAAACAGGTAAGGATACGCTCGATTTTTAGAGCGATCCATGCAGTTCGTTTTCTTGAGTTCTTCCTGAAAGTATAGGTTATATTAGTGTCGTGTTTTGATGATTGACGAATGAGTGTTGTTTTAATTGATCTTACTTTAATTGTTAATTGTTTTAAGTTATTAATGGTTTTAGTTTAGTTTTTAAATGTTTTAAAAGTCGAAATGTTTTACGCTCAAAATGTTTAAGTCAAAGTTAGACCCTAAAGGTTGTTAGAGGTAGGTCAATTGTCTAAGTCCGCTTTCTTTTAAAGTGTTAAGTAAAAATGAAAAATTTTATTCGAAAACACGAGGGCTTAGGTAAAGTTTATGTCAAGGTAAAGTCAGGTCCTGTGACGGCCCTACGGGGTTGGGGTCGTTACAGTAGTACCAAAATGGATGCCAGATACATAGCACTGAGGTTATCACAGAAAATAATAGGTATATTGGTGGAGACAACACCAATTTCATTGAGAAGAGAAGTAGCCATAGAGTTTCTGCTGCTCCATGTGCTATGCTTCGATATTCAGACTCAGTTCTAGAGTGAGAAACAACCTTCTGTTTGACCGACAACTAGGAAATAAGATTGGATGCCAAAAATATGCGATATCCACTTGTACTTTTGCGGTCATCTGGACACGAAGCTCAATCTGCATCCGTATAACAAGTCAAGGTAAAACTGGATGAAGGAGAGAAAGAGATATCGATAGATAATGTCCCTTGAAGATAACAGAGAATCCTTTTAACACACTACCAGTGAACATCAGTAGGTGCATGCATAAATTGACTAACCTTGTTCACAGCAAATGAAATATCAGGTCTAGTGAGTCAACAGTATTAGAGACCACCAATAATACTACGATAGAGGTATCCATCAAGTAAAGGTGTACCAGAATTTTATGACATAATGGAAGTCGATACCATTGGAGTTGGAACAGGTTTGCAAGAATCCATGTTTGCCCTGTGGAGTAGTTCAGTAATGTATCTAGCTTGAGAGAAAAGTATACTAGTAGGAGTTCGAGTAATTGAGATACCAAGGAAAAAGGATAGAGGATCAAGATCACAAACCACAAACTGACTATTCAAATAACTTAGAAACTGATGCAATAAAGTCCTGGAGTTACCGGTAAGAATGATATCGTTGACATAAACCAACATAAGTAGAATTGATGAGTTTTTTTGGTAAATAAATAAGGAAGCATTAGACTTCGAGGCTGAGAATCCCCAGTCAAGCAGACCAGTGTATATTATGTTGTACGAAGCTCGAGGAGACTACTTGAGTCCATATAAAGCTTTCTGTAATAGGCAAACAATAGAAGGGCAAGAAGAGTCAATGAACCCCGGAGGTTGTTGCATATATACTGTATTAGATAAATCGCCATGCACGAAAGCGTTGCTGATATCCAGCTGTTGGATAGCCCAGCCAAGAGAGAATGCTAAGGATAAAATTGTACGAACAGTCGTAGGTTTGACCATCGGATTAAAATTCTCATCATAGTCAATACCTTCTGTCTGATCATAGCCTTTAACTACTAACTAGGCCTTATAACGACTGATAGAACCATTAGAGTTAAACTTTACCCTGAAAACCCACTTGCAACCAATAATTTTGGCACCTGGTGGCAAGGAAACAAGCTGCCAAGTGTTGTTGTTGTAGAGAGCAAAAAAATCATTGTTCATGGCATCCATCAAATGAGGACTTTTCAAAGCTTACTGCAAAGTTTTCTGCTCAAAAGTTAAGTTTGTATGAGGAGATAGTGCCTCTGGTTTGAAGATGCATCCTTGGATCTAGTTCTCATGTTATGATGATTGACGGAAAGGGATCTATTGCTATGGTGAGAGGTGATAACCAGTACAGTAGGAGATACAGGAGACACTATGGGAGTGGGAGAGTGACACACCAATGGCCTGCAAAAGGTCGTGTTCCAACCCACAAAACCGATTAGCACTCCCGGTGCTTGGCCAAGCCGAGGTTACCTTACAATAGGGCAAAAGTGTTATAAGCAAAAGAAATCCAAATCACTTGAAAATTTAAGTACAACTTATCTTATGAGTGAAATGAAGCACTTTAATTTTTTAGAATAAAATAAATTATGGAAGTGAAGTTATGCAAGGAAACTCGAGGTTGGCCGATGAGCAATATTTTGAGGCTCTCGGCTTACTTTTCATTCTAAGGAAAGAAAATGCAACCTTTGGGAAACAGTTGACCACCTTCTTCTGGTTTCCAACTCTTGAAAGATTGGAGAGAAGGATGGAAAATAAAAACCTTCAAGCAACCTTGAGCTTGGAGGTAATGGAGGCGCAACTCCTCTCGGGTGAGCACACATCGAGACTTACCTTCGGTTTTCAAACCGTCTTGGTTTCTCTTAAGAGAAAAACAAATATTTCATTCATCAACAACCTTTTATAAGCACCAATAACCATGCTTATATAGACCTAAGGATGGCTGGAGGTTTTGATTGAAAATTATTGATATGCCCCGAGGACCGTTACTTGATCACAAACCAAAGCACAAACCAAAGCACAAGCCTTATCAAATCTCTTTACTAACTAACTCAATTCTTTTGCAGGTATTGATGGCTTCGAATACCTCTTCAAGGACTTGGATTGAGAGCCGAGCACAAAGGACATGAATCAACCCTTGCACATGCTATCGTGGGAGCCAAAGATGGAAGCACTTGAAGAAAGGATTTGTCTCCTTTGGAATTAAATTGTAACCAAACACTTATTTTACTTGTTTTGTTTTGGCAAACTTTTAACCTTGTATTTTGTTGGCAAACAGTGGCATCTTATAATTATTTATAGCTACATGTATCCTTAGGCATTAGGATTAGATGTATTGTAAGTTAGATGGTGATTGGAAGTTGGTTGAATCAAAAGCATGGAAAAGAAACAATGAGGAAACTAGGCCGAACTTTGGACCACCTGCGCGCGCCACATCAGCACACCAGCAAGGAGCGGTTTCTTTCTCTTTTTGACACGGTGGCACTTAGAGAAGGGGCCGTGTATAACCCACAAAATAAACAAAGTGCTCGAGTGAAGTGAATGGGTAAAACCGAGGAGAGAAATAATGAAGTGTAGGTGGAAAATGCAACAAATATATAAAGGTGAAGGTGTGTGTATTATGGCCGAGAATGGTGATGATAATGAGAGTGTAAAAAGGTGAAGAAAATGATAACAACCAACAATGTACTCGGTGTAGGTGGAGTGTGCAAACCGTAAAGAAAATAGAGATGTAGGAGATGAAGAAAATGCAAGCAAAAATTAAAAGAGAGGTGTGTGAGTTGATGGCCGAATATGAAGGGGAAGTTAATAGCATGAAATGAAGATGGAAAGGAAATACCCTTGGTGGACACGGGAGTTATCTTACGTGTGCTCTCGGGTGCACGTTTTTCTAGAGGAAAAACGACTACCGTAGGCCTAGGTTTTCTTCCTTGAACCTTGAACTCTCAAGAGAGAAAAAGGTGAGGGAAAGAGTAAGAGTTCACCTAGCAACTCAAAGCTAGGAGAACAATGGAGGACCTCTCCACTCGATTCAAAAACCGAGGAAATACCCGAAGGTCTTCTAACACGTCGGTTAGGGAAATAGAAATCTCATAAAAATGGCCAAAGTTGTTTACACACACCAATGCTATGCTTAAATAGAAAATCCTAGGGTGGATGATTAGGGTTTGGCAAAATTGAAGGATGAATTTGAGCCATAGGATGAAGAGTAATCGGCGGCTAGGAGTGGGCATCCATGCGCGCGCATCCAAGGGACTAGGTTGCTGTTCGCGCGCCTCATCAACGGTGCTGATGGCAATCCATGTGCGTGCCTCACGAGCAGCCCAGATGTAGTGCGGGTAGGCTATCAACGGCTAGGAGCTTGATCTGGCGGGCCAAGCAGAATCCGGGTGCGCCTCAATCCAATGGCCAGCGATGCAGTCTGTGCGCGTCTCATCCGACTGTGGTGATGCTGCCCGCGCGCGCACAACCTTGCTTCCCGAAGCTGCCACCCGCCAAGCTTGATCAATGGTTGATTTTTGCCATGTCATTGATCTTTGTTGCCACTTCCAAATGTACTTGCAAATTTCATACCTTAAATATGGGCTCTCCTTTGGGCCAATTCTCCATTTGAGTCCAATTTGTTGAAGGGATTTCCTCCTTTGATGGCTAAGGCTTCAACCCATCATCCATCATCATACATCTAATCATAACCATTCAATCTAATTCATGATGCAATATAAATAATCCATACAGAAAAGCTAGAGTTTGTCAAATAAGTTCAAAACAAAATTACATTAATTCTTGGGTCGAGAAAACAAATTCCTATTGGCCAAATGATGAGTCCATTGAAGTGCTCCAAGTGAGGTCTCCAATAATATCAACTCCTGCAAGAAAACGGAAAACAAACTCATTAATTAAAAGGTTAAGTAAATTTTGGGCCTTATTTATAGATCTTGTATTGGGCCTCCTAGGCATGTCACTTTTTGGCTGAGCCATTTTCTATCATTTGAAGATGCCTAGTCCACCTTACATTGCTGAAGACCACTTGGTTCGATGACATAGCATTTAGCAGCTGATTAGTGCAAACAAAGTAGCCAAGAGGTTAAGTATGCTGCGGTTTGCACTTAACTGAGCATGGCCAAATATTTGGCCCTCATTTTGCAGCCCAAACCCAACCTAACCTCCAGCCACCCCTAGGTCTATAAATGCATAATTATTGGTGCTTGTAATGGTTGTTGAATGAATGAGAATAATCCTCTTTTGTCTGCTGAAGCATTGTCTAGAAGATGGTGTTGAGGTAAGGCTCGGTTTGGTCCAAAACTGAGAAGGAGTGTAACTCCTTTGAGCTCTCAAGCCCAAAGTTGCTTGAAGAGTCATTGCTCCACTCTTATTCCCTCTTTTGCAGAGTAGGATACACAAAGAAAGTGGCCAAAACCTGTTTCCATTTGCTGCCATCTTCTTTGGAAGAGTGTGATGCAGAGAGCTGCAAGAATGTTGCTCATCGGACAGTATCTGGGTTTCTTTGCATATCTTTTTAGTTTCTGAACATTTGGACATGAAAATTTGAGACAACGTTGTTCACACATATATTAAGAAACTCTTAAAATTTTGTTGCACTTAGATCTCATTTTCCTTTTCAAATTGTTGCTGGTTTTTGAGGTGTTCTCGGCCTAGTTGAGTTCTGGTTTATCTAACCTTGTTGTTGTGGGTAGACACTTGACCCCCTTGCAGGTGGAATCGTGTCATGTGGTATCAGAGCCATGGAGGGCTTCCCCTTGAAGGCTAGAAATCAAGTGGTTTGATTTTTCTTACCCATTTTCTTACCTGCATTTCGATTTTTCGTTTCTGGTTTACTAGTTTCTACAAAACAAGAAAATTGATTCTGCTTTTATTTTGTTTACTACTTCTAATCCGGTTTCCAGTGCTGTAATCTTGCTTAATATTGTGTGTTTAACTTCTCAGCACGTGTATGAACTTGTTAAGACTCGAGCACAGAGATTTATTTTTTTTATTCATGTCTTAGCTTGCTGATTTTCAAATTAAAAAAAAAAAATCAGACTCCTCTGTTTTCAAAAACACAAGAACCGATAAATTTTTCTTTCTATTTTTGCTGAAACCTGCTGTTTGTGTGAACTTCTTTTTGCATAATTTTTGCCCAGCACGTCTATTAGCTTGTTAAGATTTGTGCTTAAAAGAAAACGTAACTACACTTGCTGATTAGAGAAGTGGTTAATCGGTTTTGTTTTTCGCTGACTGCTGTTTTTAGGAAATCTGAGCTACAGAATTACTATTTTCTGTTATTTTCGACTGCTTCCTTTTTGTATGATTTTTCTTCTGTATGAAAGCTACCCAGGATGTCAATTAATCTGTCATAGTTGTGCTTCAGGATAACAAAATTACATCTACTGATTAGTGAAGTTACAAAGTGATTATGCTGTTGGATTTATGCAAACCGAGAATGCTGATTTTTAAACCTAGATTTCCTACTGCTGTTTTATTTTAAAAACCCGATTCTGCAGAACAATTACCCCATATTTAAATCAACAAAAACTTAATCCTAATACTAACTTTTGTCTGGAATATACTGCAAATGGAGAAACTTCCAATTTTTGGATAAACACAAAAAAGGCAGATAGTACATTTGATGAGCTCCGACCTGCAAATAGGACTCAAGAACTCGAAGAAGACCATTAGCTCTGGGTGACACAAATCTGAGAAAATCCGAGAATGAAAAATGTAAAAGAAATACCAAACGTGCTCGAAATTTAATGAAATTTTAGGTGAATCTTGTGAAGTGAGTGAGGTGTGTGCTGGTGAAAATCGTGGTCCATATTCGTTAAGATGAAAGATTTATGGACTGTTTTCCAAGAATCAGCCGGTGAGTGCTTCAATGGAGCTTCTGGCAAGAGTTTCTTCCAAGGAAGATAACTCGATTCAAGGAATCGGTTATGGCCACTCCTTGCTGTTTTCCGCTCTCAAAAGAGTGGAGAAGGAGGTGGAAAAATCCACTCCAACTAGCTACAAAGCTAGAAGAATGGTTTGAGGGTGCAACCCCTCGGTTGTTTTCAACCGAGCTTACCTTGGAAGCTCTTTGCTCCAAGCTTCTTCTTCTATTGAGAGAGAAATCCGTGGGTGCTCATAAATCAACCAAAAAAAGATACAAACACCAATGCCATGAATATATAGACCTAATGGTGGGATTGGGCTTGGGCTTGGAAGGGGAATGATGGGTCATCATGTGGGCTTCCATGTCTTCAACTTCAATGGGCCAAACCAAGCCACCAACTAATCCTATCATTCATCTAATCCTAACATCCATCTATTTCTAACATGCATCTAATAAAGTTTAAACAAGAAGGCCAACGTTTGCCAATAAGTTCGAAATTTCAAAAAAGCAACAAATATCAAAGCTCGGGAAGACAAATTCCCATGTGAGCATTAAGATGCCTCTTTAGTCTTTCCACATGAGTAGATGCGTTGGTTGGTCAACGTCCCCAGCTTTAATCTCCCACTTCAAGTCGTCCACGGTGTCCTCCAAGTCTTCACACGAACCGTGACCTGCAAAAGAGACAAGTGTGTTAGTAAAATTGTGGACTCGAGTCTGGGATCTTGTAATGGGCCTACGAGGCACATCATCCTCCCCAGGTGATTGAGGATTTGACCTCAAATCCTTTAAGTCAGGCCTCTCGGAATTTTCGTCATCGCTTATATAGGGTGATAGGTCCATGACATTGAACGTTGCCGATACTCCGTAATCTCCAGGCAGTTCAATCTTATAAGCGTTGTTATTGATCCGCTGCAACACCTTGAAGGGTCCATCCGCACGAGGATGAAGCTTAGATTTTCTTTTGTTGGGGAATCTATCTTTTCATAGGTGCAACCAAACCAAGTCTCCTTCATTGAATATAACCTCTTTTCGGCCTTTGTTTAATTGTTTGGCCACGCTCGCATTTCTCTTCTCAAGGGCTTGATGCACGTTCTCATGTAATTTCTTAATTTGTTCGGCCTTGTTTGCTCCTGATGGGTTGGCCAGTTCATTAATGGGTAACGGAACAAGGTCCAACGGTGTACATGGGTTAAACCCATAGGCAACCTCAAAGGGCGTTTGCTGAGTAGTGGAATGAAGGGTGCGATTGTAGGAAAATTCCAATCCGGGAAGGACTACATCCCAAATGGATAGTTTCTTACCTACAATACTGCGTAAGAGGGAGCCTAAGGTCCTGTTAACAACTTCCGTTTGCCCATCAGTTTGGGGGTGGAAAGATGTGCTAAAACACAGCTTCGTCCCTAACTTCTTCCACAAAGTGTTCCAGAAGGAGCTCAAAAATTTAGTGTCCCGGTCCGACACTATGGAATGCGGTATACCATGTAGGCGAACGATTTCTTTGAAAAATAGGTCAGCTATAGAAAAGGCGTCATCCATTTTTGCACAAGGAATGAAATGTGCCATCTTAGAGAAACGATCCACAACCACCATGATCGAATCCTTATTACGAGCAGTTCGTGGCAATCCCAAAATGAAGTCCATACTAACTTCAGTCCAAGGGTGCGAAGGAATGGGTAAGGGCATATACAAGCCTTGTGGTAGAACCTTACTCTTGGCTTTCTTGCACACGACGCATGTCTCCACCATGCGGTGTACGTCTCTTTTCATATGTGGCCAAAAGAAGTGTTCCTTAAGCATATCGAAGGTCTTCTTCTCCCTGAAATGACTCGCAAATCCTCCACAATGGGATTCTTTTACAAGACTTCGCCTCATGCTTCCTTGCGGTATACATAATTTTCCCGCCCTTAGTAAATAGCCGTCCATAAGTCGATATTCTCCTTCAGCCTTTTCCTCGCACTTGGTGTAATAAGATCCAAAGTCAGGGTCATATTCGTAATTATGTTTGATCCATTCAAATTCAAAGAATCGAGTCCCTAGCTCGGTAAGGAGAATGCGTTTCCTCGAAAGTGCATCGGCGACTACATTATTTTCTCCTTTCACATACTTCAGAATATATGGGAACCTCTCCAAAAATTCTACCCATTTAGCATGCCTCTTGTTCAACTTATGTTGACTCATAATGTGTCGTAAAGATTGATGGTCAGTATTGATAACAAATTCTTTTGACAAGAGGTAGTGCTGCCAATGCTCCAATGCTCTAATAACGGCATAAAATTCCTTATCGTACGTGGAGTAGTTTAGCATGGCTCCTTTCAGTTTTTCACTAAAGTATGCAATGAGCTTTCCATCTTCCATGAGGACGGCTCCAATGCCAACTCCGGAAGCATCACTCTTAATTTCAAATACCTTGTTAAAGCCAGGAGTGCTAACACTGGTGAGTGGCATAACTTGTCCTTAATTAGCTCAAAACTCTTTTGACAAACCGGGGTCTAAGTAAACTCTTTTCCCTTCTTAGTGCAATCAGTGAGCGGTGAGACTATTGAACTAAAGTCTTTTATGAACCTCCGGTAAAAAGAGGCCAGACCATGGAAGCTACGTAATTCGATTAAAGAGTTGGGGGTAGGCCAATCCTTAATAGCCTTGATCTTGTCAACATCGGCTTCCATGCCATCTTTAGAAATGACAAACCCTAGGAAATAAACTTTATCTTGCGCAAATGAGCATTTGCTTAAATTCCTAAATAATTGAGCTTTTCGTAGGGTTTGGAAAAGAACACTAAGATGGTTGAGGTGTTGTGGGAGGTCTAGACTGTACACGAAAATATCATCAAAATAGACAACAATAAATTTTCCTAAGAAATCTTTCAGCACGTGGTGCATAAGTCTCATGAAGGTACTGGGCGCGTTAGATAACCCGAAGGGCATCACCTTCCACTCAAAAAGCTCGTACTTAGTCTTAAATGCCGTCTTCCACTCGTCACCTTCTTTCATTCTAATTTGGTGGTAACCGCTTTTAAGGTCCACCTTAGAAAATATTGAGGCTCCACTGAGCTCATCCAACATATCCTCGAGCCTAGGAATGGGGTATCTATACTTAACGGTGATTTGATTCACGGCTCGACTGTCAACGCACATTCTCATTGTGCCGTCTTTCCTGGGTACCAAAAGTGAGGGAACTGCACAGGGGCTCATTGACTCTCGTATGTATCCTTTATCCAATAAATCTTGAACTTTGATCTTGGAGTTTCTTGATTTCTTCGGGGTTCATTCTATAGGCCGGTCTATTAGGAAGGGTGGCCCCGGGTATGAGGTCAATTTGATGTTCTATACCACGTAGAGGTGGTAATCCTTGGGGCAGTTCCTCAGGAAACACGTCTTGGAATTGATTGAGTAACTTCTTCACGATGTCAGGGATTACTCCTAGCTCCATAACTCTATCTCGAAATAATATTAGGATCATGGGATCTCCTCGAAGCACCGATGCCTCTATCTCCGATTTAGTCATAAAAAGATTTGCTTTATTCTTTGCTTCTTTTCTAGCGGCATCGTCTTTGAATATTTCTTCGGGGGTCAAAGGTGCTAACTTAATTGTTTTACCACCAAACTTAAGGGAATAGTAGTTAGAATATCCATCGTGGTTCACTCTTCGATCAAATTGCCAGGGTCGTCCAAGAGGTAAGTGGCTGGCACTCATGGGCACGACATCACATATAACAGAATCTTGATATTTTCCCATAGCAAAATCTACTCTCACTTGTCGAGAGACCTTAACATCATCCCTATCATCTAGCCATCGTAACTTATAAGGGTGGGGATGCGTAGTTGTCTCTAATCCTAACTTAACTAACTCATCAGATGCCACGTTGGCACAACTTCCTCCATCTATAATTAAAGAGCATATCTTATCCTTGATAACACATCTACTATGAAAGATATTCTCACGTTGGCAATCTTCCCCTGAATTCTTAGTTACAAGGACTCGTCTCCTAACCATCAACAAGGGTCCCTCAGGAGCGCGCACGACTTCGTCCTCAGTGTCACTCTCCTCGCCATCTTTGTCCTCTACCCCTACCTCGTGGTCATCCTCACTCTCAACTTCTCCCGTATCTTCCTTGATAATCATCACCCGTCGATTCGGACATTGAGCCATATAATGACCTAGACCTTGACATTTATAACACTTGATTTCTCTCGCTCTAAGTGGGTTGGCTTTATCGACTAAGGTTTTTCTACTGGACTCCTTAAGTGGCCAACTAGGGTTAAAAGGCTTCTTTCCTTCATCCTTGTCAAAGGGCTTGATTGGCGCGGGTGACTTAGGGGTGACTTTGGGTGGAATGTGGGGGGTAAACTTAGGAGGGTAGGTGGATTTCCTCTTTCTATTGAGCTGTCGCTCAATCATCATAGCCATATGAACAATTGCATCTAAGGACTCTGCCGGGTGTATTTCAACGGTGTCTCCTATGTCTCTATTCAATCCCCAAATGAATCTAGCAATAACTTGCTCCTCAGGTTCTTCCATATCTACTCGTATCCTTAGAGTTTCAAATTCAGCTACGTAAGCCTCAACGGATCGAGTTCCTTGTCGTAGGTTTTGGATTTGAAGGAATAGATCTTGATGGTAATGGTTGGGTATGAACCTCTTAGTCATGAGCGACTTCATTGCTCTCCATGTCGTAATGGAGGTATCTCCTATCCATCGCCATTGGAGCTTAATATTGGACCACAGAGGGCCGCATATCCCGATAGCTCTACGGATACTAACTGGATCTTTACTTTATCGGAGTACTCATAATAGTCGAAAACTTTCTCTACCTTATCAATCCATTCAAGAAAGGTATCTCCATCGCATGTCCCATCAAATGGGGGTATATGTAGCTTGACATTTATAAGGTCCTCTTGATCCTTTCGTCTATTTGGTCGAAAAGTCTCTTCTTCATCTAAAGTCCATTCTTCCTCCTCCTCATAAAGTGGGTTTCTTCTTCTAGAATACTCAGGTCTTTCTTCATCCGAGGTGGGATATGGTTCTTGAAATTGTCTCCTAGGATTTCTGAGTCTAAATCGAGGTGGGGGTTCTCGGGTCGCTTCATTTGGAATTTTCGTATTAAGGACTTCCATTATGTGTTTCATGCTAAGGGTTAAGTCCTTAAGTTGTTGGCCTATATGGTTAACTTCTCCACTAAGTCCATCTAATTGTCCTTGCATGCTAGACTCTCCCTTTTGTGGGGTGTGAGTCTCGGGTTGGGGAATGTCCTTGTCCCGGTTCGGTTCTTGATTCATATCTTGGTTTAGCTCTCGGTTAATTGCACTCCTAGTCTTCATTCATGTGAATACTAAAGTTTTAGGAAGGAAATATTAATTAGGTTCAAGTTGATCACAGGTGTTAGGGAAGGTAAAGGTGGGGAACCTAACTAGAATTTCGACCTAAAAATTTTGAAACACATTTTTTAGGGCTTAGACGACCTTTTTTGGGGTCAAAACGTGGGTTTCATAGATGTTTATGTATGACACGATTGTAGAGCTCTGAAAGAGTTCGATTTGCCAGGTGGCTCGTCAAAAACTGACACTTGTAGCCAAAGTTATGGCCGTTTTAGTGGGGAAAGGTCAAATTCACTAACAAACAAGTTTTAAATCCACTAAACAGAGATAATCGATTCGTACGTGCTCTTTAACGTCTTTGTGAACTTAATACATATATTCCCAAACATGGAATTACAAAAAATTATCTTACCAACAGAACCTTATTAATTTAAATCTCATCCAAACACAAAGTGAAAGCGACATAAAGCAAACACCAAAAGTAGAGGCTAGTTTAGGTTATGCACTTTTACTTAACTTTCACCCTTTTGAGTAATGTTACTTTACCAATGCAAATTCGAATGTAAATATAAATGTTTTCAGTGGAATAATATATTATCTAACAACAAACAGAACACTAAACATTAAACTCGGATTTGGCACAACATAACAAAATAGCAATAAGTAAAATAAACAGAACACTAAACAGCAACTTAAACCACTAAACAACAACTTAAACCAACACAAAATGATGTTAATCAAACATATTTCTTAATGTTCAGATCTGTGATTATAACAAAATGTTCTTAAGTACTGGAAAAGTGAGATACACAGCAGCCAAGTCAGCAAACCAAAAAGAGAAAGAAAAACAGCAAGTACTAAGTTTATTAGGGTTTGTTCTACCAAAAAGGGAAGAAAAATAAGCAACACGAAAATGGTGGAATACTTTTCAAAAACTCAAGCCCAAAGTTACAGACAACTATTAAAAACGTTCTGGAAATGATCTTTGCAAGAAACTAAAAGAAACTAAAAGAGAAGGTAAGAAAAACAGCAAGAACACCAAACCGAAAATGAAGAACAGCAAGCACCCGGTTTTGGTGCCTCGGTTTTGGGCAACCAAATGGGTTTGGAAAACCAAACCGATCTGGTTTCCCTCACCCTTAGGGAGCTATCCAAGCTCTGATACCACCTGATGAGCTCCGACCTGCAAATAGGACTCAAGAACTCAAAGAAGACCGTTAGCTCCAGGTGACACAAATCCGAGAAAATCCGAGAATGAAAAATGTAAACGAAATACCAAACGTGCTCGAAATTTAATGAAATTTTAGGTGAATCTTGTGAAGCGAGTGAGGTGTGTGCTGGTGAAAATCGTGGTCCAGATTCGTTATGATAAAAGATTTATGGACTATTTTCCGAGAATCGACCGGTGAGTGCTTCAATGGAGCTTCCGGCAAGAGTTTCTTCCAAGGAAGATAACTCGATTCAAGGAATCGGTTATGGCCACTCCTTGCTATTTTCCGCTCTCAAAAGAGTGGAGAAGGAGGTGGCAAAATCCACTCCAACTAGCTACCAAGCTAGAAGAATGGTTCGGGGGCGCAACCCCTTGGTTGTTGTCAACCGAGCTTACCTTGGAAGCTCTTTGCTCCAAGCTTGTTCTTCTATTGAGAGAGAAATCCGTGGGTGCTCATAAATCAACCAAAAAAAGATACAAACACCAATGCCATGAATATATATACCTAATGGTGGGCTTGGGCTTGGGCTTGGGCTTGGAAGGGGAATGATGGGTCATCATGTGGGCTTCCATGTCTTCAACTTCAATGGGCCAAACCAAGCCACCAACTAATCCTATCATTCATCTAATCCTAACATCCATCTATTCCTAACATGCATCTAATAAAGTTTAAACAAGAAGGCCAACGTTTGCCAATAAGTTCGAAATTTCAAAAAAACAACAAATATCAAAGCTCGGGAAGACAAATTCCCATGTGAGCATTAAGGTGCCTCTTTAGTCTTTCCACATGAGTAGATGCTTTGGTTGGTCAACGTCCCCAGCTTTAATCTCCCACTTCAAGTCATCCACGGTGTCCTCCAAGTCTTCACACGAACCATGACCTACAAAAGAGATAAGTGTGTTAGTAAAATTATGGACTCGGGTCTGGGATCGTGTAATGGGCCTACGGGGCACATCAACATTTGCTAAAGAAGTTTCCTCTTTGTTTACCTTTTTTCATTTTGCGTTTTACTTTTGATTTTTGCTTTTCCAAACATGATTGGCTGTTATTTTTGCACCCTTAATCTGCTGAAAGTGAACCTCAATTCGTGCATGAAGCTGTTTTTGCTTTAGTGTTTGTGTTATTTGACTAAAACCGAAAATTAGTCTTTGCTTGTGATGATATTGGTTGTTTTTTAACCTTGAAGCCTACATATTATATCATCTAACTTGGGAAAAATACTTTAGTTAAGTGCATTCCTTCCTTCCCTAATACTTAGGATCAACTTAAACCTAATCAAATTTCTTTCCTAAAACTTTAGAAATCACATGAAGACTAGAAGCGAGATTAACTGAGAGCCAAACCGAGATATGACTCAAGAGCCGAACCGGGGTAAGGAAGTTCTCCAATCGGAGTCTCACATCCCTCAAGAAGGAGAATCCAGCATGCAAGGGCAACTGAATGACCTTAGCGGAGAAGTCAACAATCTAGGCCAACAACTTCGAGACCCCACTCTTTGCATGCCACACATAGTGGAGACCTTTAACAAAAGAAACTCTAGCAAACCCTCCCGAGAGCTTGCACCTAGGATGAGACCTGAGAACCTTAGGAGAACCGAACACCCTCCAAGGAGATTTCCCAACCAAGACCCTTACCCAATGGGAGAGAGACCCGAGAATCCAAGAAGAAGGTTCCAAGGCTTTGACTATTGTGATGAGGATGAGTGGACCCTAGAAGAAAAAGAGAATTTTTGGCCGGAACGTCGAAAGGACTTAGAGGATCTGAGGAGCGTTAAGTTGCATGTTCCTCCATTCAACGGCACGTGCGATGGTAATACTTTTCTACATTGGGTAGATAAAGTGAAGAAAGTCTTCGACTACTATGAGTATTCAGATAAAGTGAAAATCCAATTAGTTTCAGTGGAGCTCACGGGATATGCGGCACTCTAGTGGTCTAACATTAAATCCCAAAGACAAAATATAGGAGATGACCATGTTACCACGTGGAGATTAATGAAGTCCCTCATGACCATGAGATTCATTCCTAGTCACTACCGACAGGAGCTGTTCTTACGAATCCAAAACCTGAGACAAGGAGGTCAGTCTGTTGAGGAATACCTTACCGAGTTTGAGACCCTTAGGATTCGAGGAGATAGGGACGAACCTGAGGAACAAGTGCTCGCAAGATTTATTCAAGGACTGAACTGGGATATAGGAGACATTGTTGAGTTGCACCCCCTAGAGACCCTTGATGCGGCAATGCAGATGACGATGAAAGTAGAGCAACAACTCAGTAGGAAGATGAAATCTAGTTTTACTCCAAAATTTCCACTCAAGACTACCCCAAAGGTCACACCAAAACTACCCGAATCAAGCAAGACTTTCACCCAGGCTGAAGAAAAGAAACCCTTGACACGCAATTGGCCATCCAAAGAATCAAGTAGTAAAACTTTAGTAGATAGTGCCAATCCCTCTAGAACGCGAATGTCTTTGGTCATTTCATGGCTCAATGCCCTAACAGATGAATGATGATCCTCTAGGAGGACACTGAAGAGTTTACAAGCGAGGACGAACAAGAAGTGGTAGAAGAAGATGAGGAGGAGAGTGATTCCTAAGAGGAGATTATTCATGCATCCGAAGGACCCTTACTTATGGTGAGAAGACGTGTCCTTGTGACTAAGAGTTCCGGAGAAGACTGTCAGCGAGAGAACATCTTACATAGTAGATATCTCATCAAGGATAAGTTATGCTCCCTTATTATTGACGGAGGTAGTTGTACAAATGTAGCCTCCAAGGACTTAGTAACCAAATTAGATCTGGAGACTAGTGCTTACCCCCACCCTTACAAGCTACGATGGCTAGATGATAGAGACGATGTCAAAGTTACCAAGCAAGTGAAGGTAGAGCTCTCCTTAGGGAAGTATAAGGACGCGGTCCTTTGTAATATTGTGCCTATGAGGGAAAGCCACTTACTCCTAGGTCGACCCTGGCTGTTTGATCGAAGAGTAAACCACGATGGTTACTCTAACTATTATTACCTTAAATTTGAATGAAAGACTTTTAAGTTCACTCCCATGACCCCCGAGCAAATTTCTAAAGATGACACTGCAAGAAAGGAAGCCAAGGACAAGGCTAACCTATTCATGACTAAGAAGGAAATGGAAGCATCTGTACGTAGAGGAGATTCTTTGATTTTGATACTATTTCGAGATAGAATTATGGAACTAGGAGTTATTCTTGAAACTGTTAAGACTTTACTCAATCAGTTCCAAGATGTATTTCCAGAAGAGTTACCTCAAGGTTTACCACCCTTGCGAGGTATTGACATGATTCCATCTATAATGGGTCGTGTTCTACCCATAAAAAGCAAAGTTAGAAATAGCAATTCGGATAGTCCAAAAATACCCTAAAATCAAGTAGTGATTTGATTGATCAAACGATATGCAAATGCAACGAAATTTTACGAGTTTCTTATTATATGTGTGAACAATGTTTCCTCAAAGTTTCAGGTCAAGATGTTGAGAAAATCAAAAGTTACGAAAGGAAAACCAGATGCTGTCCCATGAGAAATATTTGGGAAGTTCTTGGCATAACAATCTTCCAATGAAGATGGCAACAAATGTAACAGGTTAATGGCTGTAACAACCAGCACCTTGGTCAGGTATTTATCCCGTGTTTTATTATGGAATGATTTATGGAATAAGTTGATTTCAAAAGAAAAGTAGGTTTAGTGGCAAGATTGTAATTAAAGTTCATTTTAATCGTTATAAATAGAAAAAGGAAGGTCTAAAACCTCATTTAAACCTCTTCTGTAGTCGACTTTTCCTCTCCAGGCGATTTCCTCCACCATTGATCAGCTCTTCCTCTACTCCTTTCGAAATCTTAAGCTCTAGGTAAGGTTTAAGTGACTCACTCATTAAGTCTTTGATTTAAGGATGATTATTGATTGATGTTTGAAGATTAAGAATCTGTAACGCTCGGCTTTACGGGACTTTGTAATTCCAATATATAATGGCATTTTCGTAAATATGTCAATTTACGTATGTTTTGCAAAAGGAGAGTTTCATTAGAATCCTAATTATTAATTGAGATTTTAGGGAATTTCGAGAATTTAAGGAGTTATGAAGCTAATTTACGAGAGTTAAGTTTCTCATAATATAAAGGACGTTTTAGTAAAAATAGTAAATGAGATCCATTTTGCGAACAGACAGTTTTATTAGAACCATAATAATGAGTTGGACTTATTGGTGAAATAAGGAGGTTTGGAGAAACCGAATCGTTAGCTAATTAACGAAACGAAGGACGAATCAACTAGAAAATCAAAGGAAGGGCAAAACGATCATTTGACAAGTCAAAAGTATAAATAAAAACAAAACTTCTTCTTCTCCCCACCACTCTCACGATTCTCTCCTCCTCTCTGGTGACTTCCCCCTTTCCACAGCGATCTCCACTTCAACACCGGCGTGTCCTCCACCAATCGACCCGATTTCTTCACGTTTTCTCTCCCAATCAACGCTCTAGGTAAGGTTCTGTAGTTTTCGGACTTTGGTATTCATTTTCTAGGTTTAAAACGATTAGGGTTCATTTAGGGTTTTTAATAAAAACGTAAATTAGGGTTGGAAATCGATAGGTTTGCTGTTATTATGTCCTTAAAGGAAGTATTGATGTTTATTGGACGTAGTTAGCTGGATTATTGATGAATATTAGAGTTTCGGTTGGATTGGAAAATTTAGAAACTCCATTAATGGGGGTGTTGAGGTGTTGGGCGCGAATCGCTCGATAAAATACTTCGATTAGTTAAATTAGAATTTTAGGAAACTCCTTTAGTTAAGGATTTCATAAATTTGGACGTTAACGGTTCAAACGCGTTTTAATGATAAATTGTTGTGAATTGCCTTAGGTGAACCATACTCGTGGACAGTGCCAGCATTGCAACGGGTGTGAGGTAAGTCTTCGTGACTTGTATGGCCGATTGGCCTACACCATAAGATTTTATGTTGTTCGAGAAAACTGGAGAATGTAGGTTGTGTTGGGAGACTAGGTTGGGTAGTTAATTTTAGTTAAGTGTAGTATGTTTAAGTTCATTGTTTGTTTATGCTTTGATTATGTTTATAGCATTGCACATGTTCATGCATCATGTTTCTGAAATGCACGAAAAAGGAACTTCTACGCATGTTTTCACAAAAATGAAAAGGAAAACGAAAAGGTAAACGAAAAGGAAAACGAAAAGGTAAACGAAAAGGTAAACGAAAAGGAAAACGAAAAGGTAAACGAAAAGGAAAACGAAAAGGAAAACGAAAAGGTAAACAAAAAGGAAAACAAAAAGGTAAACAAAAAGGTAAACGAAAAGGAAAACGAAAAGGTAAATGAAAAGGAAAACGAAAAGGGAAATGAAAAGGTAAACGAAAAGGAAAATGAAAAGGGTAAATGAAAAGGAAAATGAAAAGGAAAACAAAAAGGTAAACGAAAAGGATAAAAGGATGTCACGATTCTATGAACTACATACGCATCGCATGCATTGTCATTCACGTAGATTTACTGAGCCTTTAGCTCACGGACTGTTTTCTATGGTGTAGGTGGTTTTGAAACAGTTGAGAAAGAAGTACTTCTGCCTGATGTATGATTTGGTCAGTGAATGATGGCTCGTGGGAGTGTGCTGGGCAGTCGGTGCGCATTTTGACCCGTGGGGTTGTAGGTAAACGTTTTGGGGATTTTAATTGATAGAAAAGTAGGAAAATCGTATAGATTGAACATATTAGGATGCTTGAGATCTGATTAGTGGACAAAAGATGTTTTGATGTTTTTGATAGATTTGTTTTATAAAGCATTTTGTAAAGATTGCGAATTTGATGTACCGAACTGCTTGGTTGTCAAATTTTATAGGGGATTGTTTAGTTTTTAAATGGATCCACGCAGTTCATTTTCGTGAAAACGTATTTCGTGTTAAATATGTCTCGAGTCAGTTTTAAGCGAGATTATGGTGGATGTAGGAGTTTTGGGTGGTTTGATGTCAAATTGCATTGTGAAATTGTATGTTGTGTTAACGTTAATTGAGGAAGAAAAATGGTGTTGTGATAAATTCTGGTATGCAGAGGATGAAGGAAGAAACAGAAAAAGGAAAAGAGGGAGGCAGAGTGGGTGGCGATCGATCCCCAAGGAGGGGCGATCGCTCATGGCCGTGCTCTCTGGAAAATTCCAGAGAGCATGGCGATCGATCGCCCCCTCATATGCAGCGATCGCCTCGCAGGCGATCGCTGGCAAAACTACGCGATCGCCAAAGGGCGATCGCTCGCGTTATGCGATCACCGAAGGGCGATCAATCGCCTGTTTTGGGCGATCGATCGCCCCTCACTTTTGGTACAAACGTCCCCTTTTGCCCCTGCCGACGGTTTTTAATGGTTTTTAATTGTTTTAAATTTTATTTTAAGTTATATTTAATTGATTTAAGTTTAGTTAAATGGTTATATGTCTTTTAATTGGTTCTAAATTAGACATGAATAAGTTTTTTTAATGATTTAGCCTTTGATTTAAATTTCCGCTCGATTGTTATAAAGTTCATTAAGGATAAAAAAAAAATATATAAATATAATACGGTAAAAATTAGGATACGGGTAAGGGTTGCTACAATTATGGTATCAGAGCCCCCGGGTTTTAAAAACGGTTCTGTAGACTGCTCGACTGCACAGCCACTACGCGGACATCCTTCATCAACTGTAAGTATGTTTAAAAGCTTTATTTAAATTCGATTTCTTAGGATTATTTGTTTTAACTTTCATAGGAGTTATAGAAAATGGTTCGAGGTAGAGACGCCCGAGACGATGCCTTAGATAGGCTGACTAATTTGCTGGATTGTCAGGCTCAGTACATGGACAGGCAAGCACAACAAATAGAGCGTTTGATAAACCACGAGGATCGTCAGGCCCGAGAGGTGGTCGTTCCAAACCATCAAGGCATGGAGAGATTTCAGAAATTACAGCCTCCGGTATTCAACGGATAATCATCGGATCCTACTTTAGCCGAGGAGTGGATCCGAACCATGGAGGACATGGTAGAGTATGCAAGGATAGAGAATGGGAATAAAGTGGCCTACGTCACTTTTCATTTGGCGTTAGACGCTCGGTTTTGGTGGGACTCCATCAAAGCAACAACTGATGTGACGGTAATGACTTGGGAGCAGTTTAAAGCCATATTTTATGACAAATACTTTAGCCATACGGTACGAGAGGCAAAAATGATGGAGTTTATGCAATTGAGACAGGCTGGCTCAGTTGCTGAATACGTCAGGAAGTTTGAGGCCCTATCCCGGTTCGCACCACGCCAAGTTAGTGTTAATGAGGACAAGGTGCGTCGATTTTTGCAAGGGCTCGGACAGGAAATCTGAAAAAGTGTCATCATATCAGGGGTGCGGAATGTGCCCTATACAGAGATTGTGGCAAGAGCTCTAGAGATTGAGGCCGCTGAACCAACTTACGACAAACCAAGGGAGCCAGCAAGAGGGTTCTTTCGGGAGATCCAGCCTCGACCTTAAGACGGGGACTGGCGGCCATAAGGACAACAACAGCGACAACAAGGAGGCGTTAAAAGGCCGTATGTGGGAAACAACGACCAGGGCAAGGGGAAACAAGTGCAAGGAGCTACTCAAAAGCCCCTGTGTCCTATATGTCAGAAAGAACACTTCGGTGATTGCCGAATGGGCACAGATAGGTGCTATAGATGTAGAGGAACGGGCCATTATGTTAGAAATTGCCCACTACTAGGCCGAAACCAACAGGGCGATGACCAGAAAAGAGTTACCTCGAGGGTCTTTGCATTTATGGAGCCTGGTGACATTGATGACGGAGCCTAGCCTTCCGATATTTCAGGTATGATGCTAAATTGCAGTTAGTGAAATAGAAAGTGTTAGAATAAAGGTGTAAGTTGGAGTGAGGATTTGAGGGTATGATTGTGCACTTGGAATTTAATTACCCTTAGATGGATACAACTTATGAGATATATGATTTAGATGTATAGAAACTAAACCCTAGTTGACGAACCTTTGGGGATTCTAAAATATGATCGCTCAAAGAGAGATCTGGAGCTTAGATGTAAGACCTTCTGAAGGACACCCTAGATCGTTAAGATACTGTTAGTGTGTATAAACAAATAAGAAAATATAACAGAGATTTAATTAACCTAGATCCCTTAGAAGTCGGGAGTATCTAGACAAAGATAACATCCAATAGTTTATTTTAAGTAGATTGCTGAAAGGGCATGCAGAGTTTAGATTTCTTTGGTAAAGAAGTGTCGGTGTCGACTAATGAAGAGGGGGAAAAATAAGAGAGACTTAATGAAGTTAAGAGTGATTACTGAGTTGTAGACACGTCAGCCGTTTAGTGTTGTTGATTAGAGGTTAGTAAGTAAAAGCATAAGAGTTAGAAAGAATTTAGGAACCCAATGCGATAACTACTGGAAGAAAGTTATTCACTCTAAATTAGAAGTCGTGTTTTGAGGTTTAAAGTAACTGGTATGACCATAGAAGGGATGGTGGTTCAATTAGAATTAGTGTACGGTTGGTGCGGTTTAAGTTGAGAGCCACAACGCGAAGCTTACCACTGGGATGGAAGTAGAGACATCCATATGTAAAGAACTAGGAAGAATAACCTTAATGAGGAGATATTCTGAGTTATTAGAAAATAAAAGGGAAAGATTGCAGAACTTGAGGAGATGTGGATTAAGGATGTAAACTTATCTGCAACAAGTTTGCTAACAAGAAGATCGTTGTATAAATCATTGTACGGGAGCCAAGTAGAATACTCAGAACTGACTAGGAGGAACGAAAGAGCATAGATTAGTTAGTAGACTTCGAGGAGATCCTTGTGTGATGTTAAAAGTAAGTGAACAAGGTCGTTAAAATTAGACGAAGGGTTAAGATTTGAAAGTTTGGCTCAAGGCTTAGTGAAGTGTGATGTGAGGAACTCATGGATTTTCAAGGAAGAAGAATTAGGATTTGCACAGAAATGATATAAGTAAACTTAGAAGAGAAATTAGACTAGAAAATGCCAAGAGTTGACTTGTATTCAACAAGTCGAGGCCCATGAGTAATTTAAAAAAAAAAAAAGGGTAGAAATGTGAGTGGGCGTGCATTCCGACTATGGCCAAAGTCGATGATCGCTTGTAAAAGTTTGGGTTACATCCCAGGAATTCGAAGAATTTTATAGACGAAATTCGATCTAACGGACGTTAGGAAGTATGGGCATAGATGTGATCTAAAGAAACGACTAAGAAAAACTTCGATGGGAGAAGACTCTAAGGTTGCTTCATGATGAGAACTTGGATTAGGGAATTATAAGCACACGATGCTAAATTGGGGAGTAATAAGCTAAGTCGAGAGTAGCCAATGAGGTTAACGGTTAGGGCCGCACCATTGGGTTTCGAAATTTTGGTTTAAGATTATAGGAATTTACCCTAAGGGTAGATAGAATCAAAGTTCTTAAAAAAAAAAAGGGGAATTCAATTTTAAAGGGATGTGGGGAGAAGACTCGAAGAGAATAGAGTATTGTAAATCAAAGTATAAGGCTGCAAGACATGAGACGTTAATATCAAGGACTATAAGCTAGAGCAAATTTTGAGGACAAAAGTTTAAATAAGGTGGATGGAATGTAACGCCCGGCTTTACGGGACTTTGTAATTCCAATATATAATGACATTTTCGTAAATATGTCAATTTACGTTTGTTTTGCAAAAGGAGAGCTTCATTAGAATCCTAATTATTAATTGAGATTTTAAGGGAATTTCGAGAATTTTAGGAGTTGTGACGCTAATTTACGAGAGTTAAGTTTCTCATAATATAAAAGATGTTTTAGTAAAAATAGTAAATTAGGTCCGTTTTGCAAACAGACAGTTTTATTAGAACCCTAATAATGAGTTGGACTTATTGGTGAAATAAGGAGGTTTGGAGAAACCGAATCGTTAGCTAATTAACGAAACGAAGGACGAATCAAATAGAAAATCAAAGAAAGGGCAAAACGGTCATTTGACAAGTCAAAATTATAAATAAAAACAAAACATCTTCTCCCCACCACTCTCACGATTCTCTCCTCCTCTCTGGTGACTTCCCCCTTTCCACGACGATCTCCACTTCAACGCCGGCGTGTCCTCCACCAATCGACCCGATTTCTTCACGTTTTCTCTCCCAATCAACGCTCTAGGTAAGGTTATGTAGTTTTCAGACTTTGGTATTCGTTTTCTAGGTTCAAAACGATTAGGGTTCGTTTAGGGTTTTTAATAAAAACGTAAATTAGGGTTGGAAATCGATAGGTTTGCTGTTATTATGTCCTTAAAGGAGGTATTGATGTTTATTGGACGTAGTTAGCCGGATTATTGACGAATATTAGAGTTTCGGTTGGATTGGAAAACTTAGAAACTCCATTAATGGGGGTGTTGAGGTGTAGGGCGCGAATCGCTCGATAAAATGCCTCGATTAGTTAAATTAGAATTTTAGGAAACTCCTTTAGTTAAGGATTTCATTAATTTGGACGTTAACGGTTCAAACGCGTTTTAATGATAAATTGTTGTGAATTGCCTTAGGTGAACCACACTCGTGGACGGTGCCAGCATTGCAACGGGCGCGAGGTAAGTCTTCGCGACTTGTTTGGCCGATTGGCCTACACCATAAGATTTTATGTTGTTCGAGGAAACTGGAGAATGTAGGTTGTGTTGGGCGACTAGGTTGGGTAGTTAATTTTAGTTAAGTGTAGTATGTTTAAGTTCATTGTTTGTTTATGCTTTGATTATGTTTATAGCATTGCACATGTTCATGCATCATGTTTCTGAAATGCACGAAAAAGGAACTTCTACGCATGTTTTCACAAAAATGAAAAGGAAAACGAAAAGGTAAACGAAAAGGAAAACGAAAAGGAAAACGAAAAGGTAAACGAAAGGAAACGAAAAGGTAAACGAAAGGAAAACGAAAAGGAAAACGAAAAGGTAAACGAAAAGGAAAACGAAAAGGAAAACAAAAAGGTAAACGAAAAGGAAAATGAAAAGGAAAACGAAAAGGTAAACGAAAAGGTAAACGAAAAGGTAAACGAAAAGGAAAACGAAAAGGTAAACGAAAAGGAAAACGAAAAGGAAAACGAAAAGGTAAACGAAAAGGAAAACGAAAAGGAAAACAAAAAGGTAAACGAAAAGGAAAATGAAAAGGAAAACGAAAAGGTAAACGAAAAGGTAAACGAAAAGGTAACGAAAAGGAAAACGAAAAGGTAACGAAAAGGAAAATGAAAAGGAAAACGAAAAGGTAAACGAAAAGGTAAACGAAAAGGTAAACGAAAAGGTAAACGAAAAGGAAAATGAAAAGGAAAACGAAAAGGAAAACGAAAAGGTAAACGAAAAGGTAAACGAAAAGGTAAATGAAAAGGAAAACGAAAAGGAAAATGAAAAGGAAAACGAAAAGGTAAACGAAAAGGAAAATAAAAGGATGTCACGGTTCTATGAACTACATACGCATCGCATGCATTGTCATTCACATAGATTTACTGAGCCTTTAGCTAACAGACTGTTTTCTATGGTGTAGGTGGTTTTGAAACAGGTGAGAAAGAAGTTCTTCTGCCTGATGTATGATTTGGTCGGTGAATGATGGCTCGTGGGAGTGTGCTGGGCAGTCGGTGCACATTTTGACCCGTGGGAAAATAGGTAAACGTTTTGGGGATTTTAATTGATAGAAACGTAGGAAAATTGTATAGATTGAACATATTAGGATGTTTGAGATCTGATTAGTGGACAAAAGATGTTTTGATGTTTTTGATAGATTTGTTTTATAAAGCGTTTTGTAAAGATTGCGAATTTGATGTACCGAACTGCTTGGTTGTCAAATTTTATAGGGGATTGTTTAGTTTTTAAACGGATCCACACAGTTCATTTTCGTGAAAACGTATTTCGTGTTAAATATGTCTCGATTCAGTTTTAAGTGAGATTATGGTGGATGTAGGAGTTTTGGGTGGTTTGATGTCAAATTGCATTGTGAAATTGTATGTTGTGTTAGTGTTAATTGAGGAAGAAAAATGGTGTTGTGATAAATTCTGGTATGCAGAGGATGAAGGAAGAAACAGAAAAAGGAAAAGAGGGAGGCAGAGTGGGTGGCGATCGATCCCCAAGGAGGGGCGATCGATCGCCCCTCATGGCCGTGCTCTCTGGAAAATTCCTGAGAGCATGGCGATCGATCGCCCCCTCATATGCAGCGATCGCCTCGCAGGCGATCGCTGGCGAAACTACGCGATCGCCAAAGGGCGATCGCTCGCCGTTATACGATCGCCGAAGGGCGATCAATCGCCTGTTTTGGGCGATTGATCGCACCTCACTTTTGGAACAAACGTCCCCTTTTGCCCCTGCCGACGGTTTTTAATGGTTTTTAATTGTTTTAAATTTTATTTTAAGTTATATTTAATTGATTTAAGTTTAGTTAAATGGTTATATTTCTTTTAATTAATTCTAAATTAGACAATAATAAGTTTTTTTAATGATTTAGCCTTTGATTTAAATTTCCGCTCAATTGTTATAAAGTTCATTAAGGATAAAAAAAAATATTAATATAATACGGTAAAAATTAGGATACGGGTAAGGGTTGCTACAATTATGGCCGATGTTAGAATAATGATAGTATTTGTGAGTTTTCTGATTTATGGCATTGGTGATAAGATTCTAGATGTTGTTGATGTTAAGTTTGAAAATCTGACGGTAAAGTCACGTGGTCTATGGACGATAAACTTAAGTCAGTCTATGGACGTTGATCTGTGGACGATGAGTTTATGTAACCCATGAGTAATGAAGTCACGTGAACTGTGAAAGTCACGTGGTCTGTGGACGACAAATTTAAGTGAGTCTATGGACGTTGGTCTGTGGACGATGGGTTTATGTAACCCGTGAGTAATGAAGTCACGTGAATTGTGAATTGTGAAAGTCACGTGGTCTGTGGACGATAAATTTAAGTTAGTCTATGGACGTTGGTCTGTGGACGATGGGTTTATGTAACCCGTGAGTAATGAAGTCACGTGGACAAACGATAAAGTCACATGGTCTGTGGACGAGGAAGCCACTCGACCAGAGAGTGATAATGTTTACAGTCTGTGGATGAAAGTGTCAAAGTAGTCTGTGGACAATTAAGTTGATCGATCTTGTGATCAAGATTGTTCTCGAATTATGTCGTCCAACTCTGAGGATTAATATGATGTCAGATATATGAAAGAGTTGAGTTCTGAGAATTTAAGGTTTTTAATTGGTTGTTCTTTTAAACGTCCACGAGTTTTATTTCAAAAAAATTACAAGTAGTTGTTCTAAGATTTAAATGACTAAGTTTAAGTTTAGAATATGCCGCGACCTACTGGGGTCGTTACATTTATGGTATCAGAGCAAAACCGGGTTCTAAAATTTGTTCTGTAGACTGCCTTCTAACACAAATTGCCGCATGAGTACTCTCTAACAACTGTAAGTGTTTACGATTTTAGTAATGTCATTTAAAGTTAAGATGTGTTTGTGATAAGATGTAACACCCAGAAATTTCGTTTTAAGGATTACGAGCTTTAAGTTTCGAATATTAAGTATTTAAGCATGATAGAGTTTTAAATTCGTGGAAATAATAAAATAAGTCCAAGTGGCCAACGGGAAGTTTCGTTAGAGCCATAAGAATAAATAGGAATATTTGGAGGAATAAGAGAAGTTTGGAAAAGCTAAACCGATAGAGGAAGTAACAATTAGAGCTAAGGAAGTATAAAAAGGGCATTTAGGTAATTGTCAAAGTCAAAATTTAATAAAACCTAAGGTTTCTCTCTCTCTTCCTCACTTCTCCTCCACGCACGAAACTCTCTCCCTCTCTTTGGCGATTTCTTCCTTTCTCCGTCGCCATCTCCAACGGTTCGATCTCTACTCCGATTCCGGCGTTTTCTTCTCCAAGTTTCTTCCCCAAATCAATCCTCTAGGTGAGTTCTACATTTTAGACAAGTTATTTGTGGTGTTAGGGTTTGTTTTGAGTTAGGGTTTGTGAGGAAATTTAGGGGTTTTGTTAGAAATAGTTAGGATTGTTTATTTATTACTCATTGATGACGTATTAATGATTTTGAAGTTGTTAGAGAAGATTAATGGTGTTGGTGGTTGTTTTAATGTGAAGATTTTGTTGTTGGAAATGTAGTGGGAGGACATTAATTGAGTTTTGAGGCCAATGAGCACCAAGTGCTCGATAAAATGTCTGAATAAAAAGGATTAGAGTTTTTAGAAGGATTTGTCCTAGCTAGAGAAGTCCATTGTTTAGATTTGATGTTTGTGAGTCGATATTAATGGTTTATTGTTAAATGCCCTAGGTGACTCAAGCTCAACGGACGGTGCTCGGCATATTTAGGACGCCAGGTAAGTGAGCGTTAGGCTTTCCGGCCACTAAGGCCCTACGTCGTACAATGTTGATGATGTTTGATGTGATGAAAAAGGTGGAAATAGGGGTTGGTAGAAAGGACGGGTAGTTTTAGGCAATGCTTTAGTGATTTTAGGTAGTACTTTAGTGATTTAAGTAGTGCTCGTTGATAGGTTTTTCCTTACGAATGTATTACCTCATGCATCATGTTTTACTAAAGTGCATACGAACTATTTATGAGCACGTTTTATGAAAATGTTGAATTAAAGAATGATAACCAATGATGAATGATGAATGATGAATGATGAATGATGAATGATGAATGAACTACGGGGCAAGTCATGAATGAACTACGGGGCAAGTCATGAATGTACTACGGGGCAAGTCACGAATGTACTACGGGGCAAGAAAACGGTTTAAAAGAAATGAAACGAAAATGTTTTATAAATGTTATGCATTTATGTAAAGTTATGTTTAGTACGCTCTTTACTAAGCATTAGGCTTAATGTAGTTATTGTATGATGTAGGTGACGAGAACGAAGGTGAGGAACCACCTTACGACGATCAGGTGTAGCGGTCGATGGGCGGAGCTCGTGGCGGCGGCTTGTGTTTTGGCTAGGTTGGTGACTCAAGGTTTGAAGTTTTTGAGAGTTTTTGGGTAAGATGGGATAGTGATGAATTTGATGGATGTTTAGTACATTCTGATATGTTTTGGGGTTAACAGTGGATTCCTATAGACTATTGTAAGATTGGATGTATTTTGGGTGTTTGGTGACCGTGTAGATAAATTACGATGTTTTGGGATGATTTTGATGTTTTAAAACAGGTAGGCTTGTTAAACTTTTAAACATATCCACGCCGTTTGTTTTTATGAAATTTGATTATGTTTAAGGGGTATTAGGCCGGTTTTGGGTGTTCGAGTAAATGTCACGCTTGGTGTGTAATTTAGGGAGGTGTGTGAAGAATTGGGTGAAGGAGTAGTGGGAAGTTAGAGTGTTATTATGTTATGGGTTTTGGTGTTAAGGAAAATGGTGAGATGTGAGGGTGAAGGATATTGCGTGAAGTGAAGAAAAGAAGAAGGGAGGGAGAAGGAGGCTTGGCTCTCTGGAGAAATCCAGAGAGCCTGGCGATTACTCGCCTCCGGGAGGCGAGTAATCGCCTCAGTGGCGAAAGAAACGCCACTCTCTGGAGTTGATCCAGAGAGTGTGGCGACTGCTCGCCACAGCAGTCGCCCATATGGTGATCAATAGCCACAAAAGTGGCTATTGATCGCCATACCTTGTATGGAATGGGCGATCAGTAGCCACTTTTGTGGCTATTGATTGCCATGACATATATAAAAAAAAAGAATTTAAATTTAATAGTTAATTGTTTTTATATGTTTTATTTGTTTTAAATTTTAATTGTTTTAATGGTTTGTTTTAAATGTGTTATTGAACGAACTTCGATTTCAATTCCGTTTTCGATGTCGTTTTAGATTCCGCCTTACGTACAGTTAGAGTAAAAAAAAAAAAAAAAAAATTCTTTTACGGTTTCGGGATTAGGGTCGTGACATAATATGTTAGGATTTTCAAGATGGTGTGAGGTCAACAAAGAGAAACCAATGAAGAAAGTAACACAATTGCCCATCTAACAGAATTGGTTCTCCGCCAATCCCGCTAGATTGAACAACTAGTGGCTGCTAGAGAGGAACAGGGCAACTCTAGCTCAAGCGCAACTCATGACCATGGACGCGAGCGATTTCACCGACTTCGACCTCCAATATTTAATGGTCAAGTTTTGGATCCTATCTATGCTGAGGAATGGATTCGAACAATTGAGGACATGTTTAAGTATGCCAAGGTCGAAGAGGGGGACAAGATTACATATGCTGTTTTTCATCTTGCACTGGATGCAAGTCATTGGTGGGACTCAATTCAGAGCACTACTAATATGGAAACCACGACTTGGGCATGGTTCATGACGGCTTTCTTTGACAAGTACTTCAACCGAGCAGTTCGGACCAGCAAAAAGATGGAATTTATGCAGCTGTGCCAAACCGGTTCTATGGCGGATTATATCTGTAAGTTTGAGACATTGTCCCAGTTCGCGCCCCGTTTGGTGGATGATGAAGAAGACAAAATCCATCAATTTTTTCAAGGATTGAAGCCAAACCTTTTTAGAGGAGTGAAGATTGCAGGGATCCATAACATACCTTATTCAGAGGTGGCAGCTAAGGCCTTGCAACTGGAAGAGGTAGAGACAACGGTACAAGGACAACGCGAGCCGCCAAGGAAGTTTGTCGGAGATGTGCAGTCGCAACCACAGCAGAACAAAGGGGGTTGGCAGCAACAACAAAGAGGCATTAAAAGGCCCTATAACCCTAATGACGATCGACGAAAAGGAAAGTGGCATCAAAGGGCTCCTCAAGCTCCTCAGGCCCCACTGTGTTCCATTTGCTAGAGGAATCATTACGGTGAATGCAAGCTTTACACGGGTCGATGTTTTAGGTGAGACAAGGTTGGCCATCTGATTAAAGATTGTCCTATGCCACCGGATGCAAACCGGGTGAGGGTGGCACCTAGAGTCTTTGCCTTGATGGAAGATGATGATGCAGTGCAGCATACGGTCATAACAGGTATGATTATGATCTGTGGTATTTATGCTTATACACTTATCGACACGGGAGCCACTCATTCTTTTGTAACAACCCTGTTCGTATGTAAGCATAATCTAGGATTCTTACCTGCTGATAAGTCATATAGTGTCATGTTACCGTCGGGTGAGTCCTTACATTCGGAACAGGTAGTTAAGGGTGATATTGTGTCAGTAGGAGATAAGAAGTTATATGTAGAACTGATCATAATCGATATGAAGGGGTACGAAGTCATTTTGGGAATGGATTGGTTATTCAAACATTATGCCACGATAAGTTATAGGTCTGAGGTAGTTAAATTTCGACCCCCGAATGGAGATTGGTATTCCTTCCAAGCCATTCCAAAAGCAAGCAAAATGCCGATTATATCATCAATGGAGGCTCAGCAGTTATTGAAAATTGGGTGTACGGGTTATCTAGCTAATATAATTGATGTACGAGGAAAGGATAAGCTGAAGCTCCAAGAGGTTCCCTTAGTTCAAGATTTTCCTGAAGCTTGGACGACTTGCCGGGAGCACCGCCTGATAGAGAAATTGAGTTTGTAATTGACACTTATTCCGGAGTCTCACTGGTGTCTAAGAATCCATATCGTATGACACCGGTTGAATTAAAGGAACTAAAAACTCAGTTACAGGAGGTGGTAGACAAGGGTTTCATACGCTCTAGTTGTTCACCCTGGAGTGCACCTGTCCTATTGGTTAAGAAGAAAGACGGATCTCTTAGAATGTGCATAGATTATAGAGAATTGAACAAGTTGACAATCAAGAATAAATACCCATTGCCCCGAATTGATGATCTATTTGACCAACTTCAAGTAGCTAAGGTGTTTTCAAAAATTGACTTACGCTCAGACTATTACCAATTAAAAGTCAAGGCTGAGGATGTACCTAAGACAGCGTTCAGGACCCAATATGGACAATACGAATTTCTCGTGATGTCATTTGGATTGACAAACGCACCCGCAGCCTTCATGGACTTGATGAACCGAGTATTTCGGGATTATTTGGACAAGTTTGTAATTGTGTTTATAGATGATTTTCTGATTTATTCACGGACTAAAGATGAACACACGGAACACTTGAAGATCGTTCTGGCAACTTTAACACAACAACAGTTATATGCCAAATTTTCTATGTGCGAGTTTTAGCTTGATAGAGTAAACTTTTTGGGTCACGTCATCTCTGCTGAGGGCATATCTGTTGATCCAGCCAAAATTCAAGCAGTAAAGGACTGGCCACAACCAAGGAATGCCAGCGAAGTCCAAAGTTTCCTTAGTTTGGCAGGTTATTATAGGAAGTTTATTAAGGGATTTTCAATGATAGTCAAACCCTTAACGAGTTTAACAAAGAAGGACATTAAGTACTCTTGGACCAGAGCATGTGAAGAGAGTTTCCGGACACTAAAACTGAAGTTAACGACAGCCCTTCTGTTGACACTCCCAGTTGAAGGAGGAAGGTTCAGTTTTTATTGTGATGCATCCAAAGTTGGTCTGGGATGCGTGTTAATGCAAGAGGGTAAGGTTGTAGCGTATGCTTCCAGACAGTTAAAAAGTTATGAACAGAATTACCCCACGCACGACTTAGAATTGGCGGCTGTAGTTTTTGCGTTAAAAATTTGGAGACACTATTTATATGGTCAGCAATGCAAGGTATTTCTGGACTATAAAAGTTTGAAATACCTCTTCACTCAGAAGGAATTAAACATGAGACAAAGGCGTTGGCTTGAATTCGTTAAAGACTACGATTTTGAAATTAAGTATCACCCTGGCAAGGCCAATGCGGTTGCCGACGCATTAAGCAGGATGTCAATGACAATGCAGCCCGCTGTATCAGCCCTGTCTGTACCTTTGAAAATGGAAGTTCGGAAGTTTGAATTGGAGATAATTCCTGAGTTGTCAGCCTTACTTTCGGATTTGACCATCCGGCCAACCATTTTGGATAGAATCAAGGAGGCCCAACAGAAGGATTCAAAGGAAAAAGATAACATCATGAGAAATTTGGAGGATGATTCTTCTGAGTTCAGCCTTTCAGTGGATGGTATTCTGAAGTTTAGAGACCGATGGTATGTCCGGAAAGATGAGGAGTTACGAAAATTGATTTTGGCTGAAGCACACTCGTCGTCCTTCTCAGTGCATCCAGGCAATACCAAGATGTACCGAGATTTGAGGTTGCTTTATTGGTGGCCAAATCTGAAAAGGAATGTTGCCGAGTATGTGGAGTCTTATTTGGTGTGACAGCAAGTTAAGGAAGAACATCAAAGACCGGGAGATAATCTCCAGCCTCGACCGATTCCCGAATGGAAATGAGAAAACATAGCCATGGACTTTGTGGTGGGATTACCAAAAACAACTAAAGGCCATGATAGTATTTGGGTCATTGTTGACAGATTGACGGAATCAGCTCACTTCCTACCAGTAAAGATGACTTATACGATGAACCAGTTTGCTGATTTGTATGTACAGTAGATCATTAGATTGCATGGAATTCCTGTGACGATTGTTTTGGATCGAGATCCCAGATTCACCTCAAGGTTTGGGAAAAGTCTACAAGGCTCGATGGGTACGAAGTTAACCTTCAGCACTGCTTTTCACCCTCAAACCGATTGACAATCTGAACGGACAATTCAGATACTCGAGGATATGTTGAGGGCATGTGTGCTGGAATTTCAGGCATCATGGAGCCGTTACCTACCTTTGGTTAAGTTCTCCTATAATAATAGTTACCAGTCCACCATTGATATGGCTCCTTACGAGGCACTGTATGGCAGAAAACGTAGGTCGCCTTTATACTGGGATGACGTTGGCGAAGCAAAACTATTAGGCCCTGAAATTGTACAAAAAATGTCTGAGAAGATTGCTGTTATTAGAAAAAGGATGGTAACTGCACAAAAATCGATAGAAGAGTTATGCAGATCATAGAAGAAGGGACCTCGAGTATGCTGTCGGTGATGAAGTCTTCCTCAAAATCTCTCCATTTAGAGGAGTCATAAGGTTTGGAAGGAGAGGGAAACTCAACCCACGGTTCGTTGGGCCATTTCCTATCTTGGCAAGGATTGGAAATACTGCATACAGGTTGCTACTTCCTTCCTCTATGGACGGAGTCCACAATGTCTTTCACGTATCGATGTTGAGGAAATGCATACGTGATCCGACACATGTTTTGGAACCGGTGGACAGTGAAATTGAACCAACCTTAGCATATGAAGAGAAACCTGTGCGAATTCTCGATTCTTTAGTAAAGATGTTACGGAACAAAGAAGTTCCATTGGTTAAGGTGTTATGGAGGAATAACAACATCGAGGAAGCCACTTGGGAGAGATGACAAGATATGATAGACAAGTATCCAGAACTATTCGTTTAAGCAATTTTTGAGAACAAATATTTTGTTTAAGGAGGGTAGGATGTAACAGCTAGCTCCTTGGTCAGGTATTTATCCCGTGTTTTATTATGAAATGATTTATGGAATAAGTTGATTTCAAAAGAAAAGTAGGTTTAGTGGCAAGATTGTAATTAAAGTTGATTTTAATCGTTATAAATAGAAAATAGAAGGTCTAAAACCTCATTTAAACCTCTTCTGTAGCCGAATTTTCCTCTCCAGGCAATTTCCTCCACCATTGATCAGCTCTTCCTCCACTCCTTTCGAAATCTTAAGCTCTAGGTAAGGTTTAAGTGACTCACTCATTAAGTCTTCGATTTAAGGATGATTATTGATTGATGTTTGAAGATTGAGAATCGGCCGATGCTAGAATAATGATAGTATTTTTGAGTTTTCTGATTTATGGCATTAGTGATAAGATTCTAGATGTTGTTGATGTTAAGTTTAAAAATCTGACATTGGTATGAATCTGGTAGTTTTAGCACACTAATGACATCAATGCTAGTGAAGATTAAGCTATGCACACAAGGTGCTCGACTAAACGACTTAGAGGTTTAGGCTAGATTCTAGGATGATTTCTTTAGCTAAGATTTTACCAGCTTTGAGTTTAGATTATTCAGGATATATTTAACATTGAAGTATGAAATGTCTTAGGTAGAGAAGGATTCAAGTGAAGGCACCGTATTGCTAAGGAGTCCAGGTTAGTGAGTGTATTAAGATTTCCGACCATTAGGGCCCTACATCACAAGGACACTAGGTTGGTTTCGTCTCTAACGTTCGGATAGTGTTTATGAAATTGTCTGTTCTGGTATGATGATTAGGTTATATTATGATATGTTATCTGATGTATGACCCTTTCCATAGTCTGATGATTTAAGTGCATTCCTGTGTCTGTATTATGATTTATCTTCCAAGTAAACGAAAATATTCTATGTGCAAGCCTCTTTATGAATAAGATAAGAATATGAAACTAATGCAACTATGATTAAGTGAGGGTTGGGGCGGTTTGGCCATGTCACTGTTTAGAAATGGACCAAGATTTCTAACCGTAAGGGGGCCACGTACACGCACTCTACCTACCCCCCATCAGCACTAATCCCTTCTTAATCCACGATATATGAACGATGAACAAGAACATGATTCTCATGATAAGATCGAGAACACGAATATGAACATGACTCCCATGATTTGAATAAAGAGTGTGAACATGATTTTATTAAGTATGCATTCATGAGCATTTATGTAGATGTTGCATTCCTTACTAAGCATTAGGCTTATAGTTTGAACCTTATGATGTAGGTGACGAATTGGGAGGTGAGGAATTCAATCCATGTGATACCGTCTAAGAAGGTTGCTGGATGGTACTCGTGAAGGGAATTTTGTGGTTGGGAAGCGATTCGACCCGAGGTGCTCTTAGTCTGTTATGATTTATGAAAAAGAAATGAAAGTATAAGTACAAAAGAATCTTGATGTTTATTTGTTTTGAAGGATTTTAAGATTTAAGATTTTCTGTCTGTTCTCTTAAGTCTTCCGCTACGTAGATTATGTTTCTTTTATGAGTAAAATGGTTTTTATATGAAATAAGATGTGAGAATATTTATAGAGTCAGTTCCAGAGAGTTAGCTGAATGTTCGCCAAGGAGGGCGATTGATCGGTTGTCTATGTGCTCTATTTTATAAGTAAAAACAGTCGTCCAAAGTTATGAACGAGTCATCGTCTATAGTTGAGGTAGGATTGGATAAGTGAAAACAGTCGACCAAAACAGTCTTCCCAAAGTTATCGTCCAAAGTTGGGAGTGTTGAAGTCACGTGGACCGTGGACGGTAAAGTCACGTGGTCTATGGACGATAAACTTAAGTAAGTCTATGGACGTTGGTCTGTGGACGATGGGTTTATGTAACCCGTGAGTAATGAAGTCACGTGAACTGTGAAAGTCACGTGGGCTGTGGACGACAAATTTAAGTAAGTCTATGGACGTTGGTCTGTGGACGATGGGTTTATGTAACCCGTGAGTAATGAAGTCACGTGAATTGTGAACTGTGAAAGTCACGTGGTCTGTGGACGATAAATTTAAGTGAGTCTATGGACGTTGGTCTGTGGACGATGGGTTTATGTAACCCGTGAGTAATGAAGTCACGTGGACAAACGATAAAGTCACATGGTCTGTGGACGAGGAAGCCACTCAACTAGAGAGTGATAATGTTTACAGTTTGTGGACGAAAGTGTCAAAGTAGTCTGTGGACAATTAAGTTGATCGATCTTGTGATCAAGATTGTTCCCGAATTATGTCGTCCAACTCTGAGGATTAATATGATGTCAGATATATGAAAGAGTCGAGTTCTGAGAATTTAAGGTTTTTAATTTGGTTGTTCTTTTAAACGTCCACGAGTTTTATTCAAAAAAATTACAAGTAGTTGTTCTAAGATTTAAATGACTAAGTTTAAGTTAAGAATATGCCGCGACCTACTGGGGTTGTTACAATGACCACTCTCTTCGTGTATCCTACTCTGTAAATAGAGGGAAGAAGAGTGAAACAATGGCTGTTCAAGCAATCGTGAGCTTGAAAGCTCAAAGGAGATAACTCCTTCTTGGTTCTTGACCGAACCGAGCCTTACCGTTCACCAATCTTCAATGGCGAATTCTGCAGATGAAATTAGGTTATTCTCATATCATTAATAAACATTACAAGCACCAAAACCATGAATTTATAGACCTAAGGTGGGCTAGTTGTTGGGTTGGGCTTGGGCTGCAAAAGGGGGCAATTATGTTACCCAATGTTGGGCTTCTCTCCAATCTTCGCCCCATGGGGCTTCTCTTCATTTCCTATGCTTCAACAAACTTCCAACCACCATCTAACTTAACATACATATAATCCTAATGCCTAAGGATGCATGCAACTATAAAACATTACACGAAGACCAATGTTTGCCGACAAAATACAAGGCTAAAAGTTTGCCAAGAAAAAAGATAATTGTTCGGTTAAATTTTAATTCCTAGGGAGACAAATCCCCTCTTCAGGTGCTTCCCTCTTTGGTTCTCATGATAGCAAGCGCAAGGGCTGATCTGTGTCCTTTGTGCTCGGCTCCCAATCCAAGTCCTTGAAGAGGTCTTCGAAGCCATCAATACCTGCAAAAGAATTGAGCTTGTTAGTGAATAAGTTTGATAAAGCTTGTGCCTTGGTTTGTGATCGAGTGACGGCCCTCTGGAGCACATCAGGTGTTGAATACCAAATAGACTTCCAGCCCAGGGCCGCGATACCTAATCAACCAACATGTCGAATGAACCCCGAAGAAACCAAGAAGTTGCAGGACCAAGTTCAAGAACTATTGGACAAGGGTTACATAAGGGAGTCCATGAGCCGTTGTGCAATACTCACCTTACTAGTACCCAAGAAAGACGGCACAATGAGGATGTGTGTCGACAGTTGAGCCATGAATCAAATCACAATCAAATATAGATTTCTCATTCCTAGGCTCGAGGACATGTTGGATGAACTCAGTGGGCCTCCATTTTCTCTAAAATAGATCTTAAAAGCGGTTACTATCAAATCAAGATGAAGGAAAGTGATGAATGGAAGACAGCCTTCAAGACAAAATATGGATTATTTGAATGGATGGTAATGCCCTTTGGATTATCTAACACACGAGTACATTCATGAGACTTATACACCACGTACGTAAGGATTTCTTAGAAAAGTTTATAGTTGTATACTTTGACAACATATTGGTGTATAGTCTAGACCTCCCACAACACCTCAACAATCTCAATATACTTTTTCAAACCCTACGAAAAGCTCAGTTATATAGAAATTTAAGCAAATTTTCATTCGCGCAAGACAATGTTTATTTCCTAGGGTTTGTTATTTCTAAGGATGGAATGGAAGCCGATGTTGACAAGATCAAGACCATTAAGTATTGGCTTACTCCTAATTCTATATCTGAGGTACGTAACTTACAGGAGGTTTATCAAAGAGTTTAGCTCAAAAGTCTCACCACTTACGGATTGCATGAAGAAAAACTAAGAGTTTACTTGGACCTCAGCCTGCCAAAAGAGCTTTGAGCTAATTAATGACAAGTTATGCCACTCACCGGTGCTTGCACTCCTAGATTTTAATAAAGTATTTGAAATTAAGAGTTACGCTTCTGGAGTAGGCATAGGAGCCGTACTCATGCAAGAGGGGAAACCCATTGCATTCTTTAGCGAGAAGTTGAAAGGAGCCGTGCTCAATTATTCCAGTTATGATAAAGAATTTTATGTTGTTATAGGAGCATTGGAGCTGGCAACATTACCTCTTGTCTAGAGAATTTGTTATCAACACTGACCATCAAGCCTTGAGACATATCAAGAGTCAGCATAAATTGAACAAGAGGCACGCCAAATGGGTGGAGTTTTTAGAAAGGTTTCCATGCACCCTTAAGTATTTAAAAGGGGAGAATAATGTTGTGGCTGATGCACTCTCTAGAAAACACATTCTACCTACTGAGTTAGGGACTAGGTTCTTTGGTTTTGAATGGATTAAAGAAAACTATGAAACCGACCCTGATTTTGGATCATATTACATTAAGTGCATGGACAAGGCCGAAGGGGAATATCGCCTCATGGATGGCTATTTAGTCAAAGCGGGAAAGTTGTGCATTCCCCAAGGAAGTTTAAGATGAAGCCTTATAAAAGAAGCTCATTGTGGAGGCCTAGCAAGTCATTTTGGAGAGAAAAAGACCCTAGACACGCTTAAGGAACACTTCTATTGGCCCCACATGATGAAAGATGTGCACCGCATGGTGGAGACATGCGTGATTTGCAAGAAAGCTAAGAGTAAGGTTCTACCTCAAGGGTTATACATGATTTTACCCGTTCCATCCCTTGGGTAGAGGTTAGTATGGACTTTGTTTTAGGATTACCACAAACTGTACGGAGTAAGGACTCTATAATGGTGGTCGTGGATCGGTTCGCCAAGATGGCACATTTTATCCCTTGTGCCAAGACCGATGACTTTGTCTTAATAGCTAACCTATACTTTAAAAAAATCGTTCGCCTGCATGGTATTCCGCATTCAATAGTGTCGGATAGGGACATTAAATTTTTTAGCGCCTTTTGGACCACTTTGTGGAAAAGGTTGGGGACTAGATTGTGGTTCAGTACTTCCTTTCATCCCCAAACCAATGGTCAAATGGAAGTTGTCAACAGGAACCTGAGTACCCTCTTACGCAGTGTTGTAGGTAAGAAGCTATCTAACTGGGATATAGTACTTCTAGGCTTAGAATTTGCCTACAACGACACTCTTCATTCCACTACTCAGCAATCACCTTTTGAGGTTGCCTATGAGTTTAATCCATATACACAGCTAGACCTTGTTCCCTTACCCTTTAAAGACTTAGCTAATCCATCAGGAACGGATAAGGTTGAACAAGTTAAGAAATTACACGAGACTACACGCAAAGCCATCGAAAAGACCAATGACAAGGTAGTCAAACAAGCCAACAAAGGACGCCGAGAAGTTAACTTTAATGAAGGAGACTTAGTTTGGTTACACTTAAGAAAAGAAAGGTTTCCCACCAAGAGGAGATCCAAATTAATGCCTAGAGCAGAAGGACTATTCAAGGTGTTGGAAATGATCAACAATAATGCTTAGAAGATTGAGCTGCCTAGAGACTATGGAATTTCAACCACCTTTAATGTCCAAGATCTTTCTCCATACAAAGGTGACAATGATAACATCGAGGAGACCCCATTAATGGATTTGAGGTCAAATCCTCACTCACCTTGGGAGGATGATATGCCCCAGAGGACCATCACTTGATTACAAACCAAGTCACAAGCCTTATCAAACCTATTCACTAACAAACCCAATTCTTTTGCAGGTATTGATGGCTTTGAAGACCTCTTCAAGGACTTGGATTGGGAGCCAAGTACAAAAGACATGGATCAACCCTTGCACATGCTAGGAGCTAAAGATGGAAGCACTTGAAGAAGCGATTTGTCTCCCTTGGAATTAAATTGTAACCACACACTTATTTTACTTATTTTGTTTTCGCAAACTTTTAATATTGTATTTTGTTGGCAAAACGTGGCCTCTTGTAATGATTTATAGCTGAATGCATCCTTAGGCATTAGGATTAGATGTATGCTAAGTTAGATGGTGGTTGGAAGTTGGTTGAATCAAAAGCATGGAAGAGAAACAAGGAGGAAACTCGGCCGAGCTTCTCATCACCTGCACGCGCCACATCAGCACCCCAGCAAGAAGCAGTTTCTTTCTCTTTTTGGCTAAGCCATTTTCTACCATTTGTAGATGCCAAGTCCACCTCTAGATGCCAAGTCCACCTCACATTGCTGAAGACTACTTGGCTTGATGACATGACATTTAGTAGCTGATTAGTGCAAACAAAGTAGCCAAGAGGTTAAGTATGCTGCGGTTTGTACTTAACCGAGCATGGATGAATATTTGGTCCCCATTTTGTAGCCCAAACCCAACCTATCCTCCAGCCACCACTAGGTCTATAAATTCATGGTTATTGGTGTTTGTAATAGTTGTTGAATGAATGAGAATAACCCTCTTTTGTCTGCTGAAACATCGCCTAGAAGATGGTGTTGAGGTAAGGCTCGGTTTGGTCCAAAACCGAGAAGGAGTGTAACTCCTTTGAGCTCTCAAGCCCAAGGTTGCTTAAAGAGTCATTGCTCCACTCTTCTTCCTTCATTTACAGAGCAGGATACACGAAGAAAGTGGCCAAAAACGGTTTCCGTTTGCTACCATCTTCTTTGGAAGAGTGTGATGCCGAGAGCTGCAAGAATATTGCTCATCTGATAGCATATGGGTTTCTTTGCATATCTTTTTAGTTTCTAAAACATTTGGACTTGAAAATTTGAAACAACATTGTTCACACATATATTAAGAAACCCTTAAAATTTCGTTGCATTTGGATTTCATTTTCCTTTTCAAATTGTTGCTGGTTTTTGAGATGTTCTCGGCCTAGCCGAGTTCTTGTTTATCTAACCTTGCTGTTGTGGGTAGACACACGACCCCCTTGCAGGTGGAATCGTGTCAAGGATACTCCAAAAGAGCCATTGGAGGCTTCGGCCGAACCTTGGACAATTTGTCTTCAACTCACTTGGATGGCTGAGATGAATGTGTGTAATTTGATCCAATGGCTAAGGGCTGTCATGTCATCGATCCACGACATTGTTTAAGAAAGAAAACTCCAACATAGCATCTTCATTTGACAGCAAGGTGATCGACCAAAAGGTGTTGCGCGCCAAACCTCTCTAAGGCCCCATATCTCCCACAAAACAAAAACCGGTTAGACATTGGTTATCGGCTAAGCCGAGGAAGCAGCAAAAAAAAAACTGATTAGATGAACACTCAAATGAAATCAAAATAGAACGAAATTTTGATGGTAACTCTATTTTAGAGTTAGGTGAATCTCCTTAAAATTTCAAGCCAAGAAATGAAACGTAATGAAAGTTATGAAAGCAAACCCAAATTTCTTTCCAATGAGCAAAGATTAGTGCTCTTGGCAAACAACCTTCCAAGGAAGATTCACAGTAAGAGGAAATAGGTTATTGGCCACTTTCACTTGCCACCAACCCTTCAAGAGTTGAGAGAAAGATGAAACAAATAGTCAGCAAGCAACCATGGGCTTGTGAGCTTGCTAGGAAGCGCACTTCTCTTGGTTGTCAACAACCGAGGCTACTTACCTTCTCGGCAAGCACTTAACCACTTCGGGTTATGCCTTTAACAAAAGGGTCTACTTCTTCTCATATCATCAATAACCAAATACAAATACCAATGACCATGTATTTATAGACCTAAAGGTGGCTTAGGGTTTGGTGTCAAAAGTTGGCTCAAAGAACCTTTGGAAGGCATGACATGGGCGGTCGAGATCTCTTCTTGCAATCTCCATCAAAGGCCATGAGTAAGCCATGTCATCCATCATTGGAACTCTTCTTTGGTGCCTCTCCTAATGCCAAGTAAGCTTAGTCACATGTTGGAGTGGTTCCCTTCTCCTTTTGGAATTTGGCAAAGTACAAGTGGTCCCCCTATTTGGAGTGTGATGTTTCTTTTTTGCAAGCTCATTCCTTTTACTTAGAAAAATTTGAACAAGAAGTTCCTTGCCTTGTCACCTTTCTATGGCACGCCTCCTTGAAGTCTTCCATGTGGCCAAGTCATCAATCCATGCAAAAGAGGAGTTGGAAGTCAAGTGTGAATGGTTTTGTTGCCTTTAGCGCTTTCTTGGTGTGGCCGAGCAAGTGTTGGGCTTTTGTGCCATTTTTGCACAACCAATCCAAGCCACCTTCTAATCCTAACCACACAATCTAACCATAGCATTCATCTAATGCATGCATGCAACTATATGACTAATGTTTGCCAAAATTACATAAATGCTAGAGTTTGCCAACAAAATACAAAAGTATGAAAAATATGGTTACATTAATTTGTCCATTGGGAAGATGACATGCCTCGGGTTGCACTCAAAAAGAAATATGGCCAAGTCCCATATTTTATATAATCTCTCCACTTATTACGTGTTCTCTTTTTGCTGGTATAATTATGTGAAGGGTTGCACTTGGAGCACATGGAAGAAATCACCAAATGGCTTATATGAACTTGTCTTCCCTGCCCTCTAAATGTGTAATTTTATTTTTTTGAACTTATTTGGCGTACATTAGTCTTTTTGTATGGATTATTATATTTGCATCATGAATTAGATTATGTGGTAAGGGTTAGATGAATGTCTGTGGATGATGGGTTGAAGAATTATTCAACAAATTATTCAACAAAGGAAAAGCACTTCAACAAATTGAGCCCAAAGAAAGCCTTGGCCCAAAGAAGAGTCAACATTTAAAGGTGTGATTTTGCAGGTACAAGTGTTAGTGGCAACATGGATCAAAGACATGACAAAATATCAACCATTGACTAAGCAATGGCTCGGATCAAGTGAGGATGCAATTTGGCGCGCGCGCGGGCAGGCAGAGTGGGTTCGGGCAAGCGCGTGCAGACAACAACGTGCTTCAGCGGGTAGGCGTGCGGGCTTCTGATGCCATTGGATGCGCACACGGGATTGCCAGCGTGGCCGCTGGAGGGCGCGCACAGGATGAAGCTCCAGTGCCGTTGATGGCGCGCACCAGGCTAGCAATCTGGGCCGTCAGATTGCGCGCACGGATCGGCCACCAACACCGCTGATTAGGTGAACCCGGCTGCATCTCGGCCCTTGGATTGGCGCGCGCGGCTGGCTGCTTCTTGACCACCCGATCAACTCTTCAATCCAGTGGTTCTCCTCCACTCTCCTCTTGCCAAACCCTAATCATCCACCTTAGGTTGCCTATAAATGCAATGCATTGGTGCTTGTATGAGGACTTTTCCCCAAATTTATAAAATCTCTATTTTTCCTACACTTGGTGTTGGTTGCCTTCGGGTTTCCTCCATTCTTGCATTGAGTGGAGTAGTCCTCTATTGTTAGCCTAGCTTAACTCTCATCTATTCCCTCACCTTTCTCTCTTGAGAGTTAGGAGTTGAGGATGAAAATCTAGGCCTACGGTGGTCGTTTTCTTTCAGAAAAATGTGCACCCGAGAGCTCAAACGTTAGATAGCTCCTCGAGTCCGCCAAAGGTATTTCCATCTTTATTCATCCATCTTATGTCTTGCATTTTTATTCCATATTTTCGGCCATTTCATCACTTCACACACATCACTTTTATTTTATGGTATTTTCTTCTCTTCATCCATACTTCATCTTCTCCACGGATTTCTCTTCATATCACTTCATCTTGATTCCATTTTCTTTCAAATTTCATGCACTCTAACCCCATATATCATTCGGCACACACACACCTACACCCTTTACTTTGATCATTTTCTTCTCCTTATTCTACTATTTCCTTTGGCTTGATATTCACAGTAGCACCCGAGCACACCTTTTCTAAGGGATCCCATGTCAGAAAACAAATTCCCTCTTGATCTTCATCCATGCTTTTCATGCAAGGTTAAGCCATGTCTTGTGCTAGTTTCCATCCAAGCCATTGATGACATCATCTCCTACAAAAGATGGAAACTTGTAAGTAAAATGTATAAATATAGCTTGGGCCTTGGTTTGAGTAATGGGCTTAAGGGAACATCATCCTCTCCGGGTAATTGCGAATTTGACCTCAAATCTAATGGTTGGCCCGGTCCAAAATCTTCTTCTACCGCTTTCTATTGGTAGACTTTCCAAGCAAGTGGTTTGTCGCCACACAATGCATAAGGGTTGGTTTCCTTAAGCCATTTACTTTGGCTAGATAATACTTTGAGTCTCTCAAGCCCTTTAAGACTTTTGAGCTTTGATCCACTAGGGCCTCTAAGGGTGGCACCTACAAAGAAGGTATGCTCATTGGGTATAAAATTCAGCCAAGGGTTTGACTTAATTAAGGGAATGACTTTTGTGGGCTTATCATACCATTCAATTCTATGAATCCAAGAAAGTAAGCCATTCAATAGAATGCATTGCCTTAAAAAAAATATTAAATAAATGTCAGTCAATAATGGTCGATTGAAACTGTAATCAAAATAGTTAATCATATATTCCATTTGTTCTATCTTAATTGTAACGACCGCAGTAGGTTGCGGCATATTCTTAACTTAAACTTAGTTATTTAAATCTTAGAACAACTACTTGTAATTTTTTTTGAAATAAAACTTGTGGACATTTAAAAGAACAACCAATTAAAAACCTTAAATTCTCGAAACTCGACTCTTTCATTTATCTGACATCATATTAATCCTCAGAGTTGGACGACATAATTCGGGAACAATCTTGATCACATGATCGATCAACTTAATTGTCCACGGACTACTTTGACACTTTTGTCCACTGACTGTAAACATTATCGCTCTCTAGTAGAGTGGCTTCCTGGTCCACAGACCATGTGACTTTATCGTTTGTCCACGTGACTTCATTACTCACGGGTTATATAAACTCATCATCCACAAACAAACGTCCCTAGACTCACTTAAATTTATCGTCCACAGACCACGTGACATTATCGTTAACTGACCACGTGACTTCGTTACTGACGGGTTAAACAGATCCATCGTCCACAGACAAACGTCCATAGACTCACTTAAATTTATCGTCCACAGACCACGTGACTCTCACAGTTCACGTGACTTCTTCATTCATGGTTACACAGACTCGTCGTCCACAGACTTTATCGTCCACAATGTCAACGTTCATAAACGTTATCGTCCACGAAGTGGATGACTATCTTCACTTACAAAATGGACGACTACTTTCACTTACAAGATGGAACACTGTTTTTGCTTACCAGCATGGTGTTTTCACTCATTAAATCTTACTATAACTATGGATGATGACGGATGATTGTTTTTACTTACAAAACAGAACACATAGACAACCGATCAATCACCCTCCTTGGCGAACGTTCAGCTAACTCTCTGGAACTGACTCTATAAATATTCTCACATCTCATTTCAAATGAAAACCATTTTACTCATAAAAACTTAATCATGCGTGGCGGAATACTTAAAGAAAAACAGATGAAAATCCTTAAATCTTAAAATCCCTTATAGCTCATAAACATTATAATTCTTTCCTACTTAAACTTCCATTTCATTGTCTTATAACATGACAGACTAAGAGCACCTCGGGTCAAATCGCTTCCCAGCCACAAAATTCCCTTCACGAGTACCATCCAGCAACCTTCTTAGACGGTATCACATGGATTGTATTCCTCACCTCCCAATTCGTCACCTACATCATAAGGTTCAAACTATAAGCCTAATGTTTAGTAAGGAATGCAACATATACATAAATGCTCATGAATGCATACTTAATAAAATCATGTTCACACTCTATATTCAAATCATGGGAGTCATGTTCATATTCGTGTTCTTGATCTTATCATGAGAATCATGTTCTTGTTCATTGTTCATATTTCGTGGATTAAGGAGGGATTAGTGCCGAAGGGGGGTAGGCAGAGTGCGTGTACATGGCAACCTTGCGGGCTGAAATCTTGGTCCATTTCTGGACAGTCACATGGCCAAACCTCCCCAACCCTCACTTAATCATAGTTGCATACGTTTTATATTCTTACCTTATTCATAAAGAGGCTTGCACATAAAACATTTTCGTATACTTGGAAGATAAATCATAATACAGACACAGGAATGCACTTAAATCATCAGACTATGGAAAGAGTCATACATCAGATAACATATCATAATATAACCCAAGTATCATACCAGAACAGAAAATTTCATAAACATTATCCGAACATTAGAGATGAAACCAACTTAGTATCCTTGTGATGTAGGGCCCTAATGGCTGAAAATCTTAATACACACACTTACCTGGATTCCTTAGCAATACCGTGCCTTCACTTGAATCCTTCTCCACCTAAGACCTTTCATACTTCAATGTTAAATATATCCTGAATAATCTAAACTCAAAGCTGGAAAAATCGTAGGTAAAGAAATCATTCTAGAATCTAGCTTAAACCTCTAAGTCGTTTAGTCGAGCACCTTGTGTGCGTAGCTTAATCTTCACTAGCATTGATGGCATTAGTGTGCTAAAACTACCAGATTCATACCAATGTCAGATTTTTAAACTTAACATCAACAACATCTAGAATCCTATCACCAATGCCATAAATCAGAAAACTCAAAAATACTATCATTATTTTAACATCGGCCGATTCTCAATCTTTAAAAATCAACCAATAATCATCCTTAAATCGAAGACTTAATGGGTGAATCACTTAAATCTTACCTAGAGCTTAAGATTTCGAAAAGAGTGGAGGAAGAGCTGATCAATGGTGGAGGAAATCGCCTGGAGAGGAAAAGTCGGCTACAAAAGAGGTTTAAATGAGGTTTTAGACCTACCTTTTTCTATTTATAACGATTAAAATCAACTTTAATTACAATCTTGTCACTAAACCTACTTTTCTTTTGAAATCAACTTATTCCATAATAAAACACGGGAAAAATACCTGACCAAAGTGCTGGTTGTTACATTCTACCCTCCTTAAACAAAATTTTTGTCCTAAAAAATTGCTTAAACGAATAGTTCTGGATACTTGTCCATCATATCTTGTCATCTCTCCCAAGTGGCTTCCTCGATGTTGTTATTCCTCCATAACACCTTAACCAATGGAACTTCTTTGTTCCGTAACATCTTTACTGAAGAATCGAGAATTCGCACAGGTTTCTCTTCATATGCTAAGGTTGGTTGAATTTTAATGTCCACCGGTTCCAAAACATGTGTCGGATCACGTATGCATTTCCTCAACATTGATACGTGAAAGACATTGTGGACTCCGTCCATAGAGGAAGGCAGTAGCAACCTGTATGCAGTATTTCCAATCCTTGACAAGATAGGAAATGGCTCAACGAACCGTGGGTTTAGTTTCCCTCTCCTTCCAAACCTTATGACTCCTCTAAACGGAGAGATTTTGAGGAAGACTTCATCACCGACAGCAAACTCGAGGTCCCTTCTTCTATGATCTGCATAACTCTTCCGTCAGTTTTTGTGCAGTTACCATCCTTTTGCTAATAACAACAATCTTCTCAGACATTAGTTGTACAATTTCAGGGCCTAATAGTTTTGCTTCGCCAAATTCATCCCAGTATCAAGGCGACCTACGTTTTCTGCCATACAGTGCCTCGTAAGGAGCCATATCAATGGTGGACTGGTAACTATTATTATAGGAGAACTTAACTAAAGGCAGGTAACGGCTCCATGATGCCTGAAATTCCAGCACACATGCCCTCAACATATCCTCGAGTATCTGAATTGTCCGTTCAGATTGTCCATCGGTTTGAGGGTGAAAAGCAGTGCTGAAGGTTAACTTCGTACCCATCGAGCCTTGTAGACTTTTCCAAAACCTTGAGGTGAATCTAGGATCTCGATCCAAAACAATCGTCACAGGAATCCCATGCAATTTAATGATCTCCTGTACATACAAATCAGCAAACTGGTCCATTGTATAAGTCATCTTTACTGGTAGGAAGTGAGTTGATTTCGTGAATCTGTCAACAATGACCCAAATACTATCATGGCCTTTAGTCGTTTTTGGTAATCCCACCACAAAGTCCATGGCTATGTTTTCCCATTTCCATTCGGGAATCGGTAGAGGCTGGAGAGTACCTCCCGGTCTTTGATGTTCTGCCTTAACTTGCTGGCACACCATACAAGACTCCACATACTCGGCAACATTCCTCTTCAGATTTGGCCACCAAGAAAGCAACTTCAAATCTCGGTACATCTTGGTATTGCCTTGATGCACTGAGAAGGACGACGAGTGTGCTTCAGCCAAAATCAATTTTCGTAACTCCACATCTTCTGGGACATACCATTGGTCTCTAAACTTCAGAATACCATCCACAGAAAGGCTGAATTCAGAAGAATCATCCTCCAATTTTCTCATGATGTTATTTTTTTCCTTTGAATTCTTCTGTTGGGCCTCCTTGATTCTATCAAAAATGGTTGGCCGGATGGTCAAATTCGAATGTAAGGTTGACAACTCAGGAACTATCTCCAACTCAAACTTCTGAACTTCCATCTTCAAAGGTGCAGACATGGCTGATACAGTGGGCTGCATTGTCATTGGCATCCTGCTTAATGCGTCGGCAACCGCATTGGCGTTGCCAGGGTGATACTTAATTTCAAAATCGTAGTCTTTAACGAATTCAAGCCAACGCCTTTGTCTCATGTTAATTCCTTCTGGGTGAAGAGGTATTTCAAACTTTTATGGTCCGAAAATACCTCGCACTGCTGACCATACAAATAGTGTCTCCAAATTTTTAACGCAAAAACTACAACCGCCAATTCTAAGTCGTGCATGGGGTAATTCTGTTCATAACTTTTTAACTGTCTGGAAGCATACCCTACAACGTTACCCTCTTGCATTAACACGCATCCCAGACCAACTTTGGATGCATCACAATAAACACTGAACCTTCCTCCTTCAACTGGGAGTGTCAATAGAGGGGCTGTCGTTAACTTCAGTTTTAGTGTCCGAAAACTCTCTTCACATGCTCCGGTCCAAGAGTACTTAATGTCCTTCTTTGTTAAACTCGTTAATGGTTTGACTATCATTGAAAATCTCTTAATTAACTTCCTATAATAACCTGCCAAACCAAGGAAACTTCGAACTTCGCTCGCATTCATTGGTTGTGGCCAGTCCTTTACTGCTTGAATTTTTGCTGGATCAACAGATATGCCCTCAGCAGAGATGACGTGACCCAAAAAGTTGACTCTATTAAGCCAAAACTCGCACTTAGAAAATTTGGCATATAACTATTGTTGTCTTAGAGTTGCCAGAACGATCTTCAAGTGTTTCGTGTGTTCATCTTTAGTCCGTGATTAAATCAGGATATCGTCTATAAACACAATTACAAACTTGTCCAAAAAATCCCGAAACACTCGGTTCATCAAGTCCATGAAGGTTGCGGGTGCGTTTGTCAATCCATATGACATCACGAGAAATTTGTAATGTCCATATCGGGTCTTGAACGCTGTCTTAGATACATCCTTAGCCTTGACTTTTAACTGATAATAACCTGAGCGTAAGTGAATTTTTGAAAACACCTTAGCTCCTTGAAGTTGGTCAAACAGATCATCCATTCGGGGCAATGGGTATTTATTCTTAATTGTCAACTTGTTCAATTCTCTATAATCTATGCACATTCTAAGAGATTCGTCTTTCTTCTTAACAAATAGGACAGGTGCACCCCAAGGTGAACAACTAGAGCGTATGAAGCCCTTGTCTACCAGCTCCTGTAACTGAGTTTTTAGTTCCTTCAATTCAACCGGTGCCATACGATATGGATTCTTAGACACCGGTGAGGCTCCAGGATAAGTGTCGATTACAAATTCAATTTCTCTATAAGGTGGTACTCCCGGCAAGTCGTCCAAGAACACTTCAGGAAAATCTCGAACTAAGGGAACCTCTTGGAGCTTCAGCTTATCCTTCCCTCGTACATCAATTATACTAGCTAGATAACCCATACACCCAATTTTCAGTAACTGCTGAGCCTCCATTGATGATATAATCGGCATTTTGCTTGTTTTTGGAATGGCTTGGAAGGAATACCAATCTCCATTCGGGGGTCGGAATTCAACTACCCCAGACCTACAACTTATCGTGGCATAATGTCTGAATAACCAATCCATTCCCAAAATGACTTCGTACCCCTTCATATCGATTATGATCAGTTCTACATATAACTTCTTATCTCCTACTGACACAATATCACCGTTAACTACCTGTTCCGAATGTAAGGACTCACCCGACAGTAACATGACACTATATGACATATCAGCAGGTAAGAATCCTAGATTATGCTTACATACGAACATGGTTGTTACAAAAGAATGAGTGGCTCCCGTGTCGATAAGTATAAGTGGAAATACCACAGATCATAATCGTACCTGTTATGACCGTATGCTGCACTGCATCATCATCTTCCATCAAGGTAAAGACTCTAGGTGCCATCCTCACCCGGTTGGCATTCGGCAGCATAGGACAATCTTTAATCAGATGGCCAACCTTGTCGCACCTAAAACATCGGCCCGTGTAAAGCATGCATTCACCGTAGTGATTCCTCTGGCAAATGGAACACGGTGGGGCCTGAGGAGCTTGAGGAGCCCCTTGAGGCTGCTTTCCTTTTCCTCGATCGTCATTGGGGTTATAGGGCCTCTTAATGCCTCTTTGTTGTTGCTGCCATAGACTCACTTAAATTTATCGTCCACAGACCACGTGACTTTATTGTTAATAGACCACGTGACTTCGTTACTTACGGGTTAAACAAACCCATCGTCCACAGACAAACGTCCAGAGACTCACTTAAATTTATTGTCCACAGACCACGTTACTTTATCGTTAACAGACCACGTGACTTCGTTACTTACGGGTTAAACAGACCCATCGTCCACAGACAAACGTCCATAGACTCACTTAAATTTATCGTCCACAGACCGCGTGACTCTCACAGTTCACGTGACTTCTTCATTCATGGTTACACAGACTCGTCGTCCACAGACTTTATCGTCCACAATGTCAACGTTTATAAACGTTATCGTCTACGGAGTGGACGACTATCTTCACTTACAAAATGGACGACTACTTACACTTATGAGATGGACGACTGTTTTTTCTTACCAGCATGGACGACTGTTTTCACTCATCAAATCTTACTATAACTATGGATGATGACTCATTCATAACTTTGGACGATTGTTTTTACTTACAAAACAGAACACATAGACAACCGATCAATCGCCCTCCTTGGCGAACGTTCGGCTAACTCTCTGGAACTGACTCTATAAATATTCTCACGTCTCATTTCAAATGAAAACCATTTTACTCATAAAAACTTAAACATGCGTAGCGGAAGACTTAAATAAAAACAGATGAAAATCCTTAAATCCTAAAATCCCTTATAGTTCATAAACATTATAATTCTTTCCTACTTAAACTTCCATTTCATTGTCTTATAACATGACAGACTAAGAGCACCTCGGGTCAAATCGCTTCCCAGCCACAAAATTCCCTTCACGAGTACCATCCAGCAACCTTCTTAGACGTTATCACATGGATTATATTCCTCACCTCCCAATTCGTCACCTACAACTATAAGCCTAATGCTTAGTAAGGAATGCAACATATATATAAATGCTCATGAATGCATACTTAATAAAATCATGTTCACACTCTATATTCAAATCATGGGAGTCATGTTCATATTCGTGTTCTTGATCTTATCATGGGAATCATGTTCTTGTTTATTGTTCATATTTCGTGGATTAAAGAGGGATTAGTGCCGAAGAGGGGCAGGCAGAGTGCGTGTACATGGCCCCCTTGCGGGCTGAAATCTTGGTCCATTTCTAGACAGTGACATGGCCAAACCCCTCACTTAATCATAGTTGCATACGTTTCATATTCTTATCTTATTCATAAAGAGGCTTGCCCATAAAACATTTTCGTATACTTGGAAGATAAATCATAATACAGACATAGGAATGCACTTAAATCATCAGACTATGGAAAGAGTCATACATCGGATAACATATCATAATATAACCCAAGCATCATACCAGAACAGACAATTTCATAAACACTATCCGAACATTAGAGACGAAACCAACCTAGTATCCTTGTGATGTAGGGCCCTAATGGCGGAAATCTTAATACACTCACTTGCCTGGACTCCTTAGCAATACCGTGCCTTCACTTGAATCATTCTCCACCTAAGACATTTCATACTTCAATGTTAAATATATCCTGAATAATCTAAACTCAAAGCTGGCAAAATCTTAGCTAAAGAAATCATCCTAGAATCTAGCTTAAACCTCTAAGTCGTTTAGTCAAGCACCTTGTGTGCGTAGCTTAATCTTCACTAGCATTGATGGCATTAGTGTGCTAAAACTACCAAATTCATACCAATGTCAGATTTTCAAACCTAACATCAACAACATCTCGAATCCTATCACCAATGCCATAAATCAGAAAACTCAAAAATACTATCATTATTCTAACATCAGCCGATTCTCAATCTTCAAACATCAATCAATAATCATCCTTAAATCGAAGACTTAATGAGTGAATCACTTAAACCTTACCTAGAGCTTAAGATTTCGAAAAGAGTGGAGGAAGAGCTGATCAATGGAGGAGGAAATCGCCTGGAGAGGAAAAGTCAGCTACAGAAGAGGTTTAAATGAGGTTTTAGACCTACCTTTTTCTATTTATAACGATTAAAATCAACTTTAATTACAATCTTGCCACTAAACCTACTTTTTTTTTGAAATCAACTTATTCGATAAATTATTCCATAATAAAACACGGGATAAATATCTGACCAAGGTGCTGGTTGTTGCATTAAGGGCTTTTTCCTTTACTAAGATGGACTCATATTTCTCCATTGACGCACTAAATAATCGGCTACTAAGGGAAAAATTGAGTCACTAAGCATAATGATAAACAATTGTAATCCATTGAGCCACCAATAAATAGTTTGAGCATAATATTCCAAAAATTCCTCACAAATTATCCTTCTTAGGTTTAGCTTAATCATAAAGTGTAATTCACCAAAATTCAAGGCATGCTCTAAAAATCCTAAGTAGTGTGACATGGATACTCCATTATAAAAGGGATCCTCGAATAAAAGATTTTTAAAATCAATTGGTTTACTAAGAGATATTCCTATTATGACATTGTATAAGCTTTTCTTTAAAAACTTAAAAGGGTTCAGTTTCATCGAAAGGAACAAAGAGTGAATAAGGGCAAGTTTATCAATGTTGTATCCATATGGTAACTTATCACTCAAAATATTATAGTCTTTATTCCGACCAACTTTAAATATCCAAGTAATTAAGGTGTTTGGTGGAATGAATCTAGGCATTATATCTTTTAAGGGCTTCCTTGACATTTCATTATTTGAATTTAGCTTAAGGGTGCTAGAATGCCTTAAGGTCCTTGAAAGATCCTTTTCTTCTTTTTCCAATGAGGCAAGAATAAATTTTTTTTTTCTTTCCAATGCATAATGATCCTTCTCGGTTTGGATTATAAAGGGGTCGAGGTAACTCTCATTCAATTGGTAGATCTCTAATTGGGTTTGGAAAATAGGGATATATGCATACATTGCATCAAAGGGTTCCTCTATAGCATAGGTCAATTTCTCAAAGTCCTTTGCTAAACTATTCTCCTTAGGGTTCACATCAAATGCATCATACCAAACGTTAACCTCTTGAGCTCCTAAATGTTGAAATTCCTCAGATTTGTACTCTACCTCTAGGGTTTCTAAAGCTTCTATAGTTTCCACTATGAGCTCGCTTTCATCCTCTAGGAGAGATTACTAAAAAAGCTTAAGAATTCCAAAATCTTCAATGGAATCGATTGGTTGGGATTTTATTTCTACGGTCTTAAAGGTTTCTATAGCTTTTTCCATAAGCTCATTTTTATCCTCTAGAAAGGATTCCTCAAATATAATCTTGATTCTAAAGTCTTGTATGCACTTGGTTAGGGTAAGGTATCCTACAATGTTTTCTCCAAAATTTATCATTGGTTCATTGTCCCTTTCTTCATAAGAGTAATCATCTATTCCAAGCAATGGTTCTTCCATGGGAGAGATGATCTCTTCTTCTAACCCTTCCTCTTCCTCATCACTTAAGGATTTTTCTTTATCCATTGGTTCTACTTCCTCCTCACTTATGATTTCAACTAATTCATCTTCCTTCTCACTTAAAGTTTCCTCCACAATTTTGTTTTGAGTTTTGACTAGGGAAGGGGGCGGTTCACATGATATTGAGATAGGCCGAGGGTTGTACTCCTTTTGATAGAGATTTGGGGAATTTAGCTTGTACCAAGGATCATATTATTGCTCTGGTGCAAATTTCTTTTTCATTAGAGCCTTAATTTCTCTCCAAGTACAAATTTCTTCCTCACAATTTCTCCTCATTTTTGCTAGAAGATTATCCCACCAATAACTAGCATAATCGGTTAGTTTCTTAAAGGCTAACTTAATATTTCTTTTCTCCAAATAATCCTCATAAGAAAAGTACTCTTCAACCTATTTGATCCAAGAGTAATAATCAATACTATTCAAGTTTCTTGTAAAATAAGGCATGTCAAAAGGTTTATCAACTTCATGGTGACCATTGGAAGTTCTAGGGTATAACCTTCTTGGGGATTCGGTTTTCCTCATTTGGTGTGGTTCTTGGTGAAGGTTCATTATGGTAGTTTGGGAGAATATTATTCATAACAAATCTTAGACTTTGATTTGGGTCCTTAACTTGTTGACCTAGGTCACTAAACTCTTTGGTTAAACCTCAGAGTTGTCCTTGTATATCATGGCTCGGTTTAGTGGCTCTAGTCTCTCGATTTAGTTCAAGGCATAAGTTTAGGTTTGGTCCATGAACAATTGACTCTCGGTTTGTTTGGATTACTGGGGTCTTGAGTCGGCCATAAGTGCTCCTACTTCTAGTGGTCATCTAGTGAACTAACCTAGACTCAAGGTTAAGAAATCTGCAACTACAAGTTACAAAAACAACAACTAACCAACCAACAATGATCACAAAAAAACCTAATAAGTCCTGAACAGAAAAATACACCAATTAACTCCAAAAATCATGAAATTTTAATAGTAGTTATTTAACATAGTGAGTGACATGCTGTTAAAATTTCAAGGGCAAATTTGGTATGATCATCAATTTGTGTAACAAACAAAATGGACACAAAGATTAAAAAAAAAAATTCTGCTCTCGGCTTTAATATTTCCATTAAGTTTTGTTTAAACACATGCAACCTTAAAACAACAACCACTTTAATCAAAATAAAAACAGATTTAAAAACGTTTTAAACTCACAAATCACAGCATATTAGGTGTGACGACCCTAATACTGTACCCGATTTTCCCGTACTATTTTTTTTTATCTTTATATCCTAATTAAATCTCGTACGTATGAGCGGAATTAAAACTTTTTAAATCGGGATCAAAGTCTAAGTTTATAAACCATTAATAAAACTTTAAAACAATTTAAATAAAACTTAAAACAATGATTAAAAACCATTAAAAACAATCGGCCAGCCAAACAAGACAAAACAGGGGCAGAAGGGACATTTATCCCAAAAATGTGAAGGGCGATCGATCGCCCAAAACCGGCGATCGATCGCCCCATGGCAATCACACACTGGCGATCGCTCGCCAGGTGGATCGCCCCTGGGCGATCATCTCATGCCCAGCGATCGCCTGGAATTTCTTCCAGAGCGCAACCAAGAGGGGCGATCCTGGCGATTGATCGCCAACCTCTCTGGAATTTCTTCCAGAGAGGTCGGCTCCCTCTCTTCTCCTTTCCTCTTTCTTTTCCTTGCATACTATACTTCTAACACCCCTTCACCATTTCATCAACACAAACATCAAATATACGTTCAAACATACTCACTCAAAATCTCATCCATTTCTCACTTCATCAATCTCCCAAAATAACCACTCAAAACTCAATTAAAAACATAACCTGGTTTCATAAAAACAATCCGCATGGATACGTTTAAAAACCGATCATTTCCCTAATGTAAAACGTTTTATAAAAACAGGTTTACCAAAACATCGAAATAATCAAATATAAACCTATCAACTATCAAGAATCAAACATCCTAAAATGTTTCTATACAACCACCAACCCGACAATTCTCAAAAAACCTCAAAACACCTAAACATGAGTCCCACGAGTCAAAATGCGCCTCGACTGTGCCAGCGCACTCCCGCAATCATCCTCCGTCAACTGCATCACTCCTCAGGTGGAGGAATCTCATCCTCACCTATGTCGAAGTCACCTACACCATACAGACACACTATGAGATAAAAATCTCAGTAAGCTCTACGTAAATGCAATGCGTGCTGTGCATATGAGTTCGTAAATCATGCATTATTTTCATTATCTTTACTCTGGTTCTCACCGAGATCTCAACCACCTAACCGGAGAGGGCACATCCAGCAGTCGGACTACCCTTTCCAGCTAGAGGAGGGGGGTACACGCTTACAACACGTACAGCCGTGCCTGAGCCCCATCTCGCATGACCTATAACTGTATGAGTACATATTAGATGCGGTATTGTGACAGACCTCTTCGTGCCTACATAATAGATCAATAGCCCCTCTCCAGGCTTCATCGCCATTTTCTTTAAAACATTATGCGGAAATTCATTTTCTATGCATAATTTAAATCCGTGATGCATGAACAGTTACGTACTTAAAGTAAACAAACAACATACATACCATCAAGGCAATAAAAGCTATTAAAAGCATATCCTATCTAACTACCCAACCAAAACAATTTAAACTAAAAACGTCACCAAAATTCCTCGAGACGACCTCGACGTACGGTGTAGGCCAATCAGCCAGAAAAGATCACGAGAACTTACCTCGTGTCCGTTGCAGCTCAAGCTCCGTCCACGAGCGTTGTTCACCTAAGCAATTTCACCAAATTGTCGTTAAAACGAGCTTAAACAATTTAATGCTCAAACTAGCAAAATCCTTGACTAAGGAATTTCTCCTAGAGCTATAACTCAACTAATCGAGGCGTTTCAACAACCAATTCGCGCTCGATACCACGAAACATCCATTTACGAGTTTTCCCCAAAAACCCGAAAATTCTCAAACTTTAACATTTTTCACAAATTAATCTAACTTCGTCCAGTAACGCTCAATACGTTCTGTACATTCATAAACTACGACAACCTATTGATTTTTAACCCGAAATCACAGTTTTAACATAAACCCTAACGAATCCCTAACATCCTAACTTCGTGAAAACTGGAAACTAACGCTCCGAAATCATAGATTCGTACCTATGGTTGCCAGAGGAGGAGAAAACACAGAGAACGGAAGTCGATCGGAGGAGAAACGGAGGTCGGAACGTTGAGTCGCCGTGAGAGAACAGAGAAGGCCGAGAGGAAAAGAAAACAAAGAAGGTCTCTGACGTGAAAATGGTGAAGGAAGAAGAGGGGTTTGAGTTTTAATTAAAAATTGACTTTGAAAATTACCATTTTGCCCTTCCTTTGTTTTTATATTAGTTTCGTCATTCGTTTCGTTAATCGGCTAACTATTCGGTTTCTCTAAATTTCCTTATTTCACCAATAACTCCAACTTATTATTTGAGATTTATTAAAACTGTCTGTTTGCAAATCGGACCTCGTTTACTATTTTTACTAAAACGTCCTTTATGTTACGAGAAACGTAATTCTCGTAAAATTAATGTTACAACTTCTAAAATTCTCGACATTTTCCTAAATCCATATTAACTACTAAGATCGTAATAACATTTTCTTTTCGTAAAATGAGTTTGATTTGACATATTTACAAAAATACCATTTACATTTAAAATGTTAATATCCCGTAAAGAACCGGGTGTTACATTAGGTGGTCCACACATCAACTTTACATTTGTCATTTTAGGTATCAAAAACATTCTCAACAAAAACAGCTTTTGTGTTACTCCTTTTTCGGTAAACAAACATCAATCACAGCAGCAATCCTTGATTAAATCATGTTAACATCTATTAAATCAAGCTTAAGACATGTTGAAAGTGTATTAGCACACTAATAAAGTAGCACTCACAAAGTGGTCCCCAACGCCAACATAGTTCTTACCACTTTTGGAAAAAAAAAAACACGTTGTTTTGCAAAAACAGAAATTGTTTTAACACTTTCGGTAAAACCAACAAACAAAGCAGATTATAGGTGATGTTAACGAGTCTTCTTCAACCTAAGAGATTTTCAAACATGCTATAAAAGTTTCGTGCTTCAACAATGGCAAAAACAGTAGCAAAACCCAACAAAAAAAATCAGAACAGCAAACAAGACTATCTCAGTTTTCTAAAAATAGATTTGTTACTCACTTAATCCAACAAATACAGCATCTTAACTGATGTGTCTCAGAGGGCCGTCACTCGAACGCAAACCAAGGCCCAAGCATTATCAAATCTATTTACTAACAAGCCCAATTCTTTTGCAGGACTTGAAGACCTCTCCAAGGATTTGGATTGGGAGCCAAGCACAAGGGACCTGGATCAACCCATGCACTTGCTAACTTGGGAACTAAAGACGGAGGCACTTGAAGAAGGGATTTGTCTCCCTTGGGAATAATTTGTAACTTTATGTTTATTGTTTTAATTTTCAAAACCTTTTGGCAAACATTGGCCTTTTTGTAATGTTTTATAGTTTCATGCATCCCTAGGCATTAGGATTAGATGTATGCTAGGCTAGATGGTGGTTTGAAGATGGTTTAAATGAAGAGTGTGTTGTTGCACTAGGCCAAGGTTTTGACCCATTTTGAAGCCCGTTTTGAAGCCCATTTCTAACCAAGGCCTCCACCCACCCTAGGTCTATATAAGCATAGTTATTGGTGCTTGTCATGGTTGTTGATGATATGAGAATAACCTAATTTTGGCTGAAGAGTTCGGCGTTGAAGATCGGTGCACGATAAGGCTCGGTTCGGTCAAGAACTTAGAAGGAGTTCTCTCCTTTGAGCTTTCAAGCCCACGGTTGCTTGAATAGCTTTCGTTCCACTTTTCTTCCCTATCTTTTTCAGAGTAGGATACATGAAGAAAGTGGCCATTAATCTGTTCCATTTGCTGCCATTATTCCACGAAAGAGTGTGTGCCGAAAACTTACAAAACATTGCTTATTGGACAGCATCTGGCGTTCTTCACATATCTTTCAATTTTCTCATTTTCTAGACCTAAACTTTAAGGAAATATTGTTAACACAAATTTAGTTGCATTTTGTTTTCGTTTGGTCACCCAAATTGGATCTAGTTTTTCTGTTATTTTTGGACCAGCAGATTTGTTGCTTGTTCTTCTTTCATCCATTCGATTTGTAGGAAGAACACAACCCATTCGAAAGCGGAATCGTGTCATGTGGTATCAGCGCCATGGATGGCTTTTTCCCGAAGGCTTGTAGTCGAATGGTTTGCATTTTCTTACCCATATTTTAACTGCATTTTGAATCTTCATTTTTAATCTGTTCAATGTTTCTATTCTGCTTTTGTAGTGCTTTAATGTTGCTTCTTATTGTGTGTTAATGTTCTCAGCACTTATACGAATTTGTTATAGATGGAAGAAGAAATTTTAATTTCAGAAATAGTGTTAATCTGATAAGTTCAAAAGTTAAAATCGATATTATTTTGTTTTTGAAAATCCAGGATATTCCATTGTTATTTCAGCATATTCCATTGTTATTCTAGCATATTCATTTGTTATTCCAGCATATTCCTTTACTATTGTAGAATATTCTTTTGCATAAAATTTATTCTAGAATATTCCTTGAGCTGTTAATCAACATGTCTAAAATGAAACGTGATTAAATATGTTGTTTGCTGCTTGATTAAATCTGTTGATTGGTGATTTATGCAAAACCGAGAATATTCCTAAGTGCCTAAACCGAGAATATTCTTTTATACTTCTTGTTTTGTTTACTTTTCAAATGCATTTCTTTTTGTTGAGTGAGCTTCAATTCGTGAATAAGCTGAGTGTTTGTTTGCTTTTTGTTTAAATAGTCATTGGTGGAGTATAGGGTAATTGGTAAATAGTAAATTTGACCTTTCTCCCTTAAAACAGCCATAACTTTGACTACGAGTGTTAATTTTTTACCTGTGACACTCACGTTTCGATCCCAAAAAACGTCGTTTAGACTCTCAAAAATGCATTTCAAAATTTTTAGGTTGGAATTCTAGTTAGGTTAACCACTCTTACCTTTCCTAACACCTATGATCAACTTAAACCTAATTAAAATTTTTCTTCCTAAAACTTTAGAAATCACATGAATAAAGACTAGGAGCGGAATTAGCCGAGAACCAAACCAAGCTATGACTCAAGAACCGAACTGGGGCAAGGACATTCCCCAACCCGAGACTCACACCCCTCAAAAAGGAGAGTCAAGTTTGCAAGGACAATTGAATAGTCTTAGTGGAGAGGTCACCAACCTAGGCCAACAACTTAGAGACCTAATCCTTGGCATGCAACAAATTATGGAGACCCTTACTAAGCGCAATTCTGGAGAACCCTCCTGAAAGCCTACATCTATGGATAGACCCAAAAATCCTAGTAGGAGGTTCCCAAACCATGAAACCTATCCAAATGTTGAACGACCCAATAACCCTAGGAGGATATTTCAAGGCTTTGACTACCAAGATGAAGATGAATGGACCCTTGACGAAGAAGAGAATTTTCGGTCGAGTCGTCGAAAGTACCTAGAGTATTTGAGGAGCGTTAAGTTGGATGTTCCCTTTTCAATGGCGCATGCGATGGTAATACCTTTCTAGATTGGATAGATAAAGTGGAGAAAGTTTTTGATTAATATGACTACTCCGATAAAGTGAAAATCCAATTAGTTTTAGTCGAACTCACGGGATATGCAGCTCTTTGGTGATCCAACATTAAATCCCAAAGACAAAAGATAGGAGATGACCCCGTTACCATGTGGAGATTAATGAAATCCCTCATGACCAAGCGAATCATTCCTACCCAATACCGACAATAACTATTCTTACAAATTCAAAGCCTAAGACAAGGAGGTTGGTCCGTTGAAGAATACTTCACCGAGTTTGAGACCCTTAGGATTCGAGGAGAAATGGACGAACCTGAGGAACAAGTGATTGCAAGATTTATTCAAGGATTGAACCGAGATATAGGAGACATTATTGAGTTGCACCCCCAAGAGACCTTGATGTGGTAGTGCAGATGACTATGAGAGTGGACCGACAACTTAGTAGAAAGAGGAAATCTAGTTTTACTCCGCAATTTGTACCCAAGACTACCCCAAAGGTTACACCAAAGCCTTTTAAACCAAGTAAGACTTTCACCCAATCCCAAGGAAAGAAACCTTTCACACGCAATTGGCCACCCAAAGAATCAAGTAGTAAAACCCTAGTAGATACTGCCAATCCCTCTAGATCGCGAGAGAATGAAGTGCTATAAATGCCATGGTGTTGGTCATTTCATGGCTCAATGCCCTAATAGACGAGTGATGATCCTCCAAGAAGACAATGGAGAGTTTATAAGTGAGGACGAGGACAAACAAGAAGTGGTAGAAGAAGATGAGGAGGATAGTGATTCCCAAGAAGAGATTGTTCACGCACCCGAAGGACCTCTACTTATGGTGAGAAGACGTGTTCTCGTGACTAAGAGTTCTTGAGAAGACTGTCAACGAGAGAACATCTTCCATAGTAAATGTCTCATTAAGGATAAATTATACTCCCTTATTATTGACGGAGGTAGCTGTGCAAATGTAGCTTTCAAGGACTAAGTTACTAAATTAGGACTGGAGACTAGTGTTCACCCTCACCCTTACAAGCTACGATGGCTAGATGATAGGGACGATGTCAAGATTACCAAGCAAGTGAAGATAGAGTTCTCCTTAGGGAACTTTAAGGACACGGTTCTCTGTGATGTTGTACCTATGAGCACAAGCCATTTACTTCCAGGTCGCCCTTGGCAGTTTGATCGCAGAGTTCACCACGATGGTTACTCTAACTGTTATTCCCTTAAATTTGAAGGAAAGACTCTCAATTTTGCTCCCATGACCCCTGAGCAAATTTCTAAAGATGACGCTAAAAAGAAGCCGAGAACAAGGCTAATCTATTCATGACTAGAAAGCAAATGGAAGCGTATGTACGTAGAGGAGATCCTTTGATTTTGATACTATTTCGAGATAGAGTTATGGAGCTAGGAGTTATCACTGAACCTGTTAAGACTTTACTCAATTAGTTCCAAGATGTATTTCCAGAAGAGTTACCTAAAGGTTTATGACACGGGTCCCCTAGAAAGGGGGACCGTGTACAACCCACAAATATGCTCGGTGTGCTTGGTTGTGTGCTAGTGAACAATATTTGATTATGGAAAGAAAATACTAAAATAAATACAAGAAATAAACAAAGAAATTAATAGAAATATGGTCGGTTCTTATATGTTGAGAGAGAGAGATTGAGATAAGCAAGAAAATAAAAAGAATAGAGATGATAATGGATGTTAGAAATGGAAAGAAAATATAAAGCAAAAGATATAATAAAATGGCATAAAAATAAAGGTGAGTGTGTGGATATTGTGGAGCTGAAATTTAAAGGGGTGATTTGTGTGCAAAAGTGAAGACAATAAAATAAAGAAAACCCTTGGCGGATCCGTGGAGCGAGCTTACGGTTTAAGCTCCCGGATACACGTTTTCCGTGAGGAAAACGACCACCTTAGGCCGGGATTTCCGTCCTCGATCCGACTCCCAATGGAGAAGGTGAGGGAATGAATAAGAGCTAACCTAGCAACCCTAGCTAGGTTAGCAATGGAGGCTAACTCCTCTTGGCTCAAAGAACCAAGGAAAATAACACCAAAGGAACTTTGGATATTTTAGGGAAATAGTAGTGTATTGATTGGCAAAAGTTCTTTTACACACACCAATGCTATGCTTAAATAGAGAAACCTAGGGTGGATGATTAGGGTTTGGTAATGGAAGAAAGGATTGGGGCCGTTGATGAAGATCAAGATGAAGGGACAAGATTGCAATCCATGTGCTTCATCCAAGGGTTGAGGTGCTTTCCTTGTTTTGCTTGATCAATGGTGCTAAATTGCCATGTCATCCATCCTTGTGGCCACTACCAATTGTACTTGCAAAATTCATACCTTAAAGTTGGGCTCTTCTTTGGGCCATGGCTTTCTTTGGGCTCCATTGGTTGTAGGCCTTTTCCTTGAGTAATTTTGTTGAATTCTTCAACCCATAATCCACCAACATACATCTAACCCTAACCATTCAATCTAATGCATGCAATGCAAATTATAAATTCTTACAAAAGGCTAATGTATGCCAATGAGTTTGAAAAATAAAAATTACAAATTAAGGCCCGGGAAGACAAATTCCCATAGGGCAATCCGGAGGCTCCGTGCAAATGTTCCAATGAAGTACGTGGCAAGGCTTTTCCACATCCTCCGATGTCGGCTCCCAAGTGAAGTCCATGATGTGATCCAAACCTGCAAAAAGAGACAAGTCATTAGAACATTGATTGATTAAATTTTGTGCCCGGGTTTGAGATCTTGTAACGGGCCTCCGAGGCACGTCATCCCCTCCGGGTGGCTGAGGATTTGACCTCAAATCCGTTTGCTCAGCCTCCTCTTCATATCCCAATTCTCCAATATACGGGGATAGATCTTGCACATTGAAGGTGGATGACACTCCATAATCACCAGGTAATTCCAACTTGTAAGCATTGTTATTTATACGTTCCAAGATTTTAAAGGGACCATCAGCTCTAGGTAACAATTTGGAGCGTCTTTTGGCGGGAAATCTTTCTTTCCTAAGATGTAACCACACCAAATCTCCGACATTAAAAATTACCTCTTTTCGCCCTTTATTGGCATGCTTAGCATAATTGGCGTTATTTTTCTCAATTGTTTGGTGAACTTTCTCAAACAACTTTTTCATTTGCTCTGCCTTACTTGCTCCCGAAGGGTTGATTAGGTCTTGGGTTGGAATAGGAATAAGTGTCAGGGGTGTGTGCGGATTAAAACCATATACTACCTCAAAAGGCGTTTGCTGGGTGGTGGAGTGAAGGCTTCGGTTGTAACCGAATTCAATTTGGGGTAGTAGTATGTCCCAATTGGTGAGAGTCTTACCCACGACACTTCTGAGAAGGGTACCCAAGGTCCTATTGACCACTTCCGTTTGGCCGTCCGTTTGGGGATGAAAGGATGTACTAAAGCAAAGCGTAGTCCCCAATTTCTTCCATAAGGTCTTCCAAAAAGTGCTCAAGAACTTGGTATCGCGATCCGACACGATAGATTGAGGCACTCCATGGAGTCTAACTATCTCCTTGAAGAATAGGTCGGCTATAGCAGCAGAGTCGTCGGTTTTGTTGCAGGCGATAAAATGTGCCATTTTGGAGAATCGGTCTACCACTACAAGAATAGAATCTTTATTACGTCCAGTACGTGGTAACCCTAAAACAAAGTCCATGCTAATTTCTACCCAAGGATGCGTAGGAACTGGTAAGGGAAGGTAAAGTCCTTGGGGTAGAACCTTGCTTTTGGCCTTTTTACACACAATGCACTTTTCAATATAATGGTGCACGTCCTTCATCATGTGAGGCCAATAGAATTTTTCTTTTAATAATTCCAGGGTCTTCTTTTCCCCAAAATGTCCAGACAATCCTCCTCCATGAGCTTCTTTAACGAGGCATTGCCTTAGACTGCAATTAGGAATACACAATTTTCCGTTTCTTAGTAAAAATCCGTCCACAAGACTATATCCTCCTTCAGCCTTATTTTGGTAAACTTGATAAGGCAATCCAAAATCTTTATCGGATGCATACAAAGTTTTGATCCATTCAAATCCAAAAAATCTAACACCTAATTCTGTTAAGAGGATACGTCTTCGAGAGAGAGCGTCGGCAACGGTATTATCCGATCCTTTCAAATATTTTAAAATGTAGGGGAACCTTTCCAAGAACTCCACCCATTTTGCGTGTCTTTTGTTGAGTTTGTGTTGACTCTTAATATGCTTAAGGGATTGGTGGTCGGAGTGAATCACAAACTCTTTTGAAAGTAGATAGTGTTGCCATTGTTCTATCGCTCTAATCACCGCATAGAACTCCTTATCATAAGTCGAATAGTTCAAAGCAGCTCCTTTCAATTTCTCACTAAAATATGCAAGAGGTTTGCCATCTTGCATCAACACAGCCCCAATGCCAATACCGGAGGCGTCACTCTTGATTTCAAAAACCTTATTGAAATCAGGAAGTGCCAAGACTGGTGATTGACACAGTTTTTCTTTTATCAAGTTGAAGCTACTTTGGCATGCCGGTGACCAATTAAAGTCTACTCCTTTCTTGGTAAGATCCGTAATAGGAGCGACTAAAGAACTGAAGTCTTTAATGAACCTCCTATAAAAAGAGGCTAATCCGTGAAAGCTACGGACTTCAGTGATACTAGTGGGAGTGGGCCACTCCTTGATGGCTTTAACTTTATCTTCATCCGCTTCTAAGCCATCCTTAGAGATTATGAAGCCCAAAAAGTAAACTTTCTCTTGTCCAAAGGAACACTTAGTTAAATTTCCAAACAATTTAGCACGACGAAGAGTCTGAAATAACATCCCGAGATGGTTGACATGTTGTGGGAGGTCGCGACTATACACCAAGATGTCATCGAAATACACGACAACAAATTTCCCAAGGAACTCCTTAAGAACATGGTGCATTAATCGCATGAAGGTGCTCGGGGCATTTGTAAGACCGAATGGCATAACCATCCACTCAAACAATCCGTATTTTGTTTTGAAGGCGGTTTTCCATTCATCACCTTCTTTCATCCGTATTTGATGATAACCGCTCTTCAAGTCTACTTTGGAAAATATTGATGCTCCACTTAATTCGTCTAGCATGTCCTCAAGTCGAGGGATAGGGTAACGATATTTAATAGTAATTTGATTGATAGCCCGACTATCAACACACATACGCATAGAGCCATCCTTTTTCGGTACCAACAAAGTAGGTACGGCGCATGGGCTCATTGACTCTCTTATGTACCCTCTTCCTAACAATTCTTGGACTTGCTCTTGTAATTCCTTTGCTTCTTCAGGCCTCATCCTATAGGCCGGTCGATTTGGTAACATGGCTCCGGGTTGGAGGTCTATTTGATGTTCTATACCTCTAATTGGTGGTAATCCGGGTGGTAGTTCTTCAGGAAAAACATCTTGATAGGTCTTGAGTAGGACTAGGATCGGTGGGGGTACGTCACCTAACTCCATAACACGGTCTCTAAATAAAACAAGTATCACAGTCTCTCCTTTCGTAACTGCTGCTCTTACTCCCTTTTTCGATAAGAAAAGATTTTCTTTGATCTTTTCTTCCTTTCTAATTGCATCGTCACGAGCAATTGTTCAGGGGTCATAGGGAGTAATTTGATATTTCTACCACCGAACTTCAGGCTATAGTTGTTGAGGTATCCGTCATATTGCACCCTACGGTCATAAAGCCAGGGTCGTCCTAATAGAAGATGACTGGCTTGCATTGGAACGACATCGCAAACAACCGAATCTTTATATTTTCCAATGGTAAAATGAATGGTCACTTGCTTAGTCACTTTAATGTCATCTCTATCATCCAACCATCTTAACTTATAGGGCTTAGGGTGGTTCATTGACTCCAAACCAAGCTTCTTCACCATATCGTGGGAAGCTACGTTAACGCAACTTCCACTATCTATAATCACAGAACATACTTTATCCTTGACTGCACACCTACTTTGGAAAATATTGATGCTCCACTTAATTCGTCTAGCATGTCCTCAAGTCGAGGGATAGGGTAACGATATTTAATAGTAATTTGATTGATAGCCCGACTATCAACACACATACGCATAGAGCCATCCTTTTTCGGTACCAACAAAGTAGGTACGGCGCATGGGCTCATTGACTCTCTTATGTACCCTCTTCCTAACAATTCTTGGACTTGCTCTTGTAATTCCTTTGCTTCTTCAGGCCTCATCCTATAGGCCGGTCGATTTGGTAACATGGCTCCGGGTTGGAGGTCTATTTGATGTTCTATACCTCTAATTGGTGGTAATCCGGGTGGTAGTTCTTCAGGAAAAACATCTTGATAGGTCTTGAGTAGGACTAGGATCGGTGGGGGTACGTCACCTAACTCCATAACACGGTCTCTAAATAAAACAAGTATCACAGTCTCTCCTTTCGTAACTGCTGCTCTTACTCCCTTTTTCGATAAGAAAAGATTTTCTTTGATCTTTTCTTCCTTTCTAATTGCATCGTCACGAGCAATTTGTTCAGGGGTCATAGGGAGTAATTTGATATTTCTACCACCGAACTTCAGGCTATAGTTGTTGAGGTATCCGTCATATTGCACCCTACGGTCATAAAGCCAGGGTCGTCCTAATAGAAGATGACTGGCTTGCATTGGAACGACATCGCAAACAACCGAATCTTTATATTTTCCAATGGTAAAATGAATGGTCACTTGCTTAGTCACTTTAATGTCATCTCTATCATCCAACCATCTTAACTTATAGGGCTTAGGGTGGTTCATTGACTCCAAACCAAGCTTCTTCACCATATTGTGGGAAGCTACGTTAACGCAACTTCCACTATCTATAATCACAGAACATACTTTATCCTTGACTGCACACCTACTTTGGAAAATGTTTTCGCGTTGGCAGTCTTCATCCACATTTTTAGATACGAGGGCTCTACGAATGACCATTAAAAGAGGTCCATCTTGAGCCGCGCATTCATCACTCGATTCCCGCTCGCTTTCCTCTTCCACTTCCTCTTCCTCTTCTTCCTTATCAAGGTATTGACCTTCATCATTTTCACTTTCCCATTCTCCGGTAGATTCCTTGATAATCATCACTCGACGGTTAGAGCATTCATTCGCGTAATGTCCTTTGCCTAAACACTTGTAGCATTGGACATCACGAGCTAACTTTGGGTTGGTTTTGGTTTAGTGGTCTCTTGTCCGTCGGAGGTGGTTTGTTTTGGTTGAAGGGAGTTCTAGGGGGCCAATTAGGGTTAATTGGTCTCTTTTCTTCTTTCTTCCAAGGAGGTTTAGGCTTATCTTGGTCTAAATGTCTTGGTGGGAATTTGTTCGAGAAATTAGTCTTACGTTTTCGCTTAAGTTGTCTTTCCACCGTAAGGGCTAATTGAATAACCAAGTCCATGGCCTCCAATTGTTGAACTTCAACCGCGTCACCTATATCGCGGTTCAATCCTCGAATAAATCGAGCGATGAGTTGTTCTTCAGGTTCTTCAACAGCGCAACGCATGTTGAGGGTTTCGAATTCAGCTAGGTACTCATCAACCGATAGATTGTTTTGTTTGAGGCTATGAAGTTGTTGGAAGAGTTCGTGCTTATAATGTCGAGGTACAAACCTCTTGTGCATTATGTCTTTCATGGAATTCCATGTAGCGACGGGGTAACTGTAGGTTCTCGACCTTTGGGCTTTGTAGTTGGACCACCACAAGGCGGCATGGCCCGTGAGTTCGAGGGAAGCTAGTTGAATCTTAACTCGCTCGGAATAGTCGTGGCACTCGAAGACTCTCTCTACCTTATCAACCCAATCAAGATAGGTATGTCCGTCACAAGCTCCATTAAAAGGGGGAATGGACATCTTAACGTTGCGGAGGTCGTCGTTGTCCCTACGACGATTTGGTCGGTACTCCTCTTCATCCTCCGTCCAAACATCATCCTCCGAATTAAAATGTCGTGGTCTCCTTCTTCGGGGTTCTACCCATTCTTCTTCCTCTATGGGTGGTTGTAAAGGTGTCCTACGTCTAGGGCGATCGGGAATAACCCTAGAGGAAGTCTCACGTGAAGGGTCTCGTTCTTGGGATTCTCTACGGGAATGGTTGGACATATGTTCTCTCATGTGGGCCACATCAAGGGCCACGTTTTGGATTTGATGGGTAAGAGTGTTGACCAGGCCCGTTAAGGCATTTATTTGACTTTGCACGCCTCCTTGTGTGCTAGGATCTCCTTCGAGGCGTGTTGGTTCGGGTGGGGGAGTGTCCCTAATCCGAATTGGTTCTTGGTGTAATGGATCTCGATTAAATCCACTTCGATTAGTCATAAGTAAGTGTTTTAATTTTAAATCCCAATTCTTGTCTAAGTTAATTTTCCTAAATTAGTGAGATGAATATCTTCTTAATGTCTTAGGTAATTTTAGGCTCTATGGAACATTCTTAGCTAAGACAAATTGAAAATAGGGATCATGCTAATTAGGATAACAACTTAGCACTATCAACACTCAATAATAAAACTAAGAAATGAATATTTTCAACGATTTAATTTCACCACAAATTTTCAAGAAATTTCAATCAAGTTGACAACTTTTACTAAGGATCACTTAGAGCAATATTAATGACACTAATTAACTCTAAAATCAGCAAATAATAAATTTTAGAATACCATTTAAGTCAAGATATCATGCTGGAATTTAATTCAAATATAGCAGAATTTTGCTTGTAATGACTAGCTCTAATTTGTTACTTTTAATTCATACATTGTCATATTCTTGTTAACCAATTTCATGCATTCGCTCAACCGCATATATTAGGTAAATTTACGAGTTAAAACATGAGTAATATTAAGCAAAATAATAGACAAAGTCGAGCTCAACAAGGAAGCAAAAACGATATGATAATTTTGCAACAAGAATCCTATTTTTCGTTAGTAATAATTCTAAACCGAATTTAAGCACCAAAATTTCCAGAATATTAATATAATTAGTGGACAATATTTAGATGCTAAATAAGGTTCAAATGATAACAAGAAATGCCAACAAAACCGGAATTAAAGAAGCAATAATCCGAGGCAAATATAGTGAGAAACCGTGAAGATTATGCAATTTCTTTAGGCCAATTTTATACTAACTTTTCTACCAAAATTTCAGCAGAGTTTCGGCTTAGATTTAAGGCAAAATAAAGACTTAAAAGAGAGCAAACAAAAGAGAAAAATCGTGACACAAGAAGGAGAGGAAAAACCGAGAAATAAAGAGAAGAGATTAAGAGATTCGGGAGCTATACCTTGTGCGTTTTCTTGTAGGATCGTCCACCATATTTTTCCATATTAGAACAAGCAATAATATAACAAAAATAATGGTAGTACAAGTAAAATTTAGATTAGCACAAAATAGCTCAAGGTTAGCACAAATATATATAAGAATTTAATGCGGAAATTTAAAAGAGCGCTATCCCGGTTTTTGTGTATAGCTTTTGGCTATTGCCAAATGCATCAAAAACACTCCAAGGGAAGCCTTTCGCTCTGATACCACTTGACACGGGTCCCTTAGAAAGGGGGACCTTGTACAACCCACAAATATGCTCGGTGTGCTTGGTTGTGTGCTAGTGAACAATATTTGATTATGGAAAGAAAATACTAAAATAAATACAAGAAATAAACAAAGAAATTAATAGAAATATGGTCGGTTCTTATATGTTGAGAGAGAGAGATTGAGATAAGCAAGAAAATAAAAAGAATAGAGATGATAATGGATGTTAGAAATGGAAAGAAAATATAAAGCAAAAGATATAATAAAATGGCATAAAAATAAAGGTGAGTGTGTGGATATTGTGGAGCTGAAATTTAAAGGGGTGATTTGTGTGCAAAAGTGAAGACAATAAAATAAAGAAAACCCTTGGCGGATCCGTGGAGCGAGCTTACGGTTTAAGCTCCCGGATACACGTTTTCCGTGAGGAAAACGACCACCTTAGGCCGGGATTTCCGTCCTCGATCCGACTCCCAATGGAGAAGGTGGGGGAATGAATAAGAGCTAACCTAGCAACCCTAGCTAGGTTAGCAATGGAGGCTAACTCCTCTTGGCTCAAAGAACCAAGGAAAATAACACCAAAGGAACTTTGGATATTTTAGGGAAATAGTAGTGTATTGATTGGCAAAAGTTCTTTTACACACACCAATGCTATGCTTAAATAGAGAAACCTAGGGTGGATGATTAGGGTTTGGTAATGGAAGAAAGGATTGGGGCCGTTGATGAAGATCAAGATGAAGGGACAAGATTGCAATCCATGTGCTTCATCCAAGGGTTGAGGTGCTTTCCTTGTTTTGCTTGATCAATGGTGCTAAATTGCCATGTCATCCATCCTTGTGGCCACTACCAATTGTACTTGCAAAATTCATACCTTAAAGTTGGGCTCTTCTTTGGGCCATGGCTTTCTTTGGGCTCCATTGGTTGTAGGCCTTTTCCTTGAGTAATTTTGTTGAATTCTTCAACCCATAATCCACCAACATACATCTAACCCTAACCATTCAATCTAATGCATGCAATGCAAATTATAAATTCTTACAAAAAGGCTAATGTATGCCAATGAGTTTGAAAAATAAAAATTACAAATTAAGGCCCGGGAAGACAAATTCCCATAGGGCAATCCGGAGGCTCCGTGCAAATGTTCCAATGAAGTACGTGGCAAGGCTTTTCCACATCCTCCGATGTCGGCTCCCAAGTGAAGTCCATGATGTGATCCAAACCTGCAAAAAGAGACAAGTCATTAGAACATTGATTGATTAAATTTTGTGCCCGGGTTTGAGATCTTGTAACGGGCCTCCGAGGCACGTCAGTTTACCTCCCCAACGCGGTATTGAACACCAAATAGATCTTCAACCATAATCCACCAACATACATCTAACCCTAACCATTCAATCTAATGCATGCAATGCAAATTATAAATTCTTACAAAAAGGCTAATGTATGCCAATGAGTTTGAAAAATAAAAATTACAAATTAAGGCCCGGGAAGACAAATTCCCATAGGGCAATCCGGAGGCTCCGTGCAAATGTTCCAATGAAGTACGTGGCAAGGCTTTTCCACATCCTCCGATGTCGGCTCCCAAGTGAAGTCCATGATGTGATCCAAACCTGCAAAAAGAGACAAGTCATTAGAACATTGATTGATTAAATTTTGTGCCCGGGTTTGAGATCTTGTAACGGGCCTCCGAGGCACGTCAGTTTACCTCCCCAACGCGGTATTGAACACCAAATAGATCTTCAACCATAATCCACCAACATACATCTAACCCTAACCATTCAATCTAATGCATGCAATGCAAATTATAAATTCTTACAAAAAGGCTAATGTATGCCAATGAGTTTGAAAAATAAAAATTACAAATTAAGGCCCGGGAAGACAAATTCCCATAGGGCAATCCGGAGGCTCCGTGCAAATGTTCCAATGAAGTACGTGGCAAGGCTTTTCCACATCCTCCGATGTCGGCTCCCAAGTGAAGTCCATGATGTGATCCAAACCTGCAAAAAGAGACAAGTCATTAGAACATTGATTGATTAAATTTTGTGCCCGGGTTTGAGATCTTGTAACGGGCCTCCGAGGCACGTCAGTTTACCTCCCCAACGCGGTATTGAACACCAAATAGATCTTCAACCATAATCCACCAACATACATCTAACCCTAACCATTCAATCTAATGCATGCAATGCCATTTTCTAAGATCTCAAGGTTGGTTACCATCAAATTAGAATGAAGGAAGGTGACGAATGGAAGACCGCCTTCAAGACAAAATATGGATTATTTGAATAGATGGTAATGCCTTTTGGATTATCAAACACCCCGAGTACATTAATGAGACTTATGCACCATGTACTCAAGGATTTCTTAGGAAAGTTTATAGTTGTCTATTTTGACGATATACTAGTGTATAGTCTAGACCACTCCCAACATCTCAACCATCTAAATATACTGTTCCAAACCCTACGAAAAGCTCAGTTGTATGGAAATTTAACCAAATGTTCATTCACGCAAGACAAGGTTTACTTTCTAGGGTTTGTTATTTCGAAAGATGGAATAGAAGCTGATGTTGACAAGATCAAGGCCATTAAGGATTGGCCTACACCTGGTACGTAGCTTCCACGGACTAGCCTCTTTTTATAGGAGGTTTATCAAGGACTTTAGCTCAGTAGTCTCACCATTTACGGATTGCACGAAGAAAAATCAAGAGTTCACCTGGACCTCAGCCTGCAAAAAGAGCTTTGAGCAAATTAATGACAAATTATGCCACTCACCAGTGTTGGCACTTCCAGACTTTTATAAAGTTTTTGAAATTAAGAGTGACGCTTCTGGAGTTGGCATAGGAGCCGTACTCATGCAAAAGGGAAACCCTTTGCATTTTTCATTGAAAAGTTGAAAGGAGCCGCTCAATTACTCGACGTACGATAAAGAATTTTTTGCTGTTATAAGAGTATTAGAGCACTGGCAGCATTACCTGTAACGGCCCGAAACCAAGGATATATTTTTTTTAAAGAAAACTCGTGGACATTCAACTCAGGCAACATAACTCAGTCATTCAAATCTTAGAACAACTACTTGTAAACTTTTTTCTTTAAAAACTTTTGGACAAGTAAAAGAACAACAAACTAAGACCTTAAATTCTCTGAACTCGACTCTTTAATAAATCTGACAGCGCACTCATCCACAGAGTCGAACGACATAACTCGGGCAACAACCTTATCTACAAGGTCGGGCAGCTTTATCATCCACGGAATACTTAGACGTTATCGTTTACAGACAGCACATTCGTTATCGTTCGCAGACTATCGTCCATAGACTTACTTAAATTTGTCGTCCACAGACCAACGTCCATGGACTTACTTAAATTTGTCGTCCACAGACCAACGTCCATGGACTTACTTAAATTTGTCGTCCACAGACCAACGTCCATGGACTTACTTAAATTTGTCGTCCACAGACCAACGTCCATGGACTTACTTAAATTTGTCGTCCACAGACCAACGTCCATGGACTTACTTAAATTTGTCGTCCACAGACCAACGTCCATGGACTTACTTAAATTTGTCGTCCACAGACCAACGTCCATGGACTTACTTAAATTTGTCGTCCACAGACCACGTGACTTTGTCGTCCACAGACCAACGTCCATGGACTTACTTAAATTTGTCGTCCACAGACCAACGTCCATGGACTTACTTAAATTTGTCGTCCACAGACCAACGTCCATGGACTTACTTAAATTTGTCGTCCACAGACCAACGTCCATGGACTTACTTAAATTTGTCGTCCACAGACCAACGTCCATGGACTTACTTAAATTTGTCGTCCACAGACCAACGTCCATGGACTTACTTAAATTTGTCGTCCACAGACCAACGTCCATGGACTTACTTAAATTTGTCGTCCACAGACCAACGTCCATGGACTTACTTAAATTTGTCGTCCACAGACCAACGTCCATGGACTTACTTAAATTTGTCGTCCACAGACCAACGTCCATGGACTTACTTAAATTTGTCGTCCACAGACCAACGTCCATGGACTTACTTAAATTTGTCGTCCACAGACCAACGTCCATGGACTTACTTAAATTTGTCGTCCACAGACCAACGTCCATGGACTTACTTAAATTTGTCGTCCACAGACCAACGTCCATGGACTTACTTAAATTTGTCGTCCACAGACCAACGTCCATGGACTTACTTAAATTTGTCGTCCACAGACCAACGTCCATGGACTTACTTAAATTTGTCGTCCACAGACCAACGTCCATGGACTTACTTAAATTTGTCGTCCACAGACCAACGTCCATGGACTTACTTAAATTTGTCGTCCACAGACCAACGTCCATGGACTTACTTAAATTTGTCGTCCACAGACCAACGTCCATGGACTTACTTAAATTTGTCGTCCACAGACCAACGTCCATGGACTTACTTAAATTTGTCGTCCACAGACCAACGTCCATGGACTTACTTAAATTTGTCGTCCACAGACCAACGTCCATGGACTTACTTAAATTTGTCGTCCACAGACCAACGTCCATGGACTTACTTAAATTTGTCGTCCACAGACCAACGTCCATGGACTTACTTAAATTTGTCGTCCACAGACCAACGTCCATGGACTTACTTAAATTTGTCGTCCACAGACCAACGTCCATGGACTTACTTAAATTTGTCGTCCACAGACCAACGTCCATGGACTTACTTAAATTTGTCGTCCACAGACCAACGTCCATGGACTTACTTAAATTTGTCGTCCACAGACCAACGTCCATGGACTTACTTAAATTTGTCGTCCACAGACCAACGTCCATGGACTTACTTAAATTTGTCGTCCACAGACCAACGTCCATGGACTTACTTAAATTTGTCGTCCACAGACCAACGTCCATGGACTTACTTAAATTTGTCGTCCACAGACCAACGTCCATGGACTTACTTAAATTTGTCGTCCACAGACCAACGTCCATGGACTTACTTAAATTTGTCGTCCACAGACCAACAGTAACCGAACATCTACCGATTACATCTACGTTGAGACTTCAATTCTTTCCCCTTTTTTTTTTTTTTTTTTTTTTTTTTTTTTTTTTTTTTTTTTTTTTTTTTTTTTTTTTTTTTTTTTTTTTTTTTTTTTTTTTTTTTTTTTTTTTTTTTTTTTTTTTTTTTTTTTTTTTTTTTTTTTTTTTTTTTTTTTTTTTTTTTTTTTTTTTTTTTTTTTTTTTTTTTTTTTTTTTTTTTTTTTTTTTTTTTTTTTTTTTTTTTTTTTTTTTTTTTTTTTTTTTTTTTTTTTTTTTTTTTTTTTTTTTTTTTTTTTTTTTTTTTTTTTTTTTTTTTTTTTTTTTTTTTTTTTTTTTTTTTTTTTTTTTTTTTTTTTTTTTTTTTTTTTTTTTTTTTTTTTTTTTTTTTTTTTTTTTTTTTTTTTTTTTTTTTTTTTTTTTTTTTTTTTTTTTTTTTTTTTTTTTTTTTTTTTTTTTTTTTTTTTTTTTTTTTTTTTTTTTTTTTTTTTTTTTTTTTTTTTTTTTTTTTTTTTTTTTTTTTTTTTTTTTTTTTTTTTTTTTTTTTTTTTTTTTTTTTTTTTTTTTTTTTTTTTTTTTTTTTTTTTTTTTTTTTTTTTTTTTTTTTTTTTTTTTTTTTTTTTTTTTTTTTTTTTTTTTTTTTTTTTTTTTTTTTTTTTTTTTTTTTTTTTTTTTTTTTTTTTTTTTTTTTTTTTTTTTTTTTTTTTTTTTTTTTTTTTTTTTTTTTTTTTTTTTTTTTTTTTTTTTTTTTTTTTTTTTTTTTTTTTTTTTTTTTTTTTTTTTTTTTTTTTTTTTTTTTTTTTTTTTTTTTTTTTTTTTTTTTTTTTTTTTTTTTTTTTTTTTTTTTTTTTTTTTTTTTTTTTTTTTTTTTTTTTTTTTTTTTTTTTTTTTTTTTTTTTTTTTTTTTTTTTTTTTTTTTTTTTTTTTTTTTTTTTTTTTTTTTTTTTTTTTTTTTTTTTTTTTTTTTTTTTTTTTTTTTTTTTTTTTTTTTTTTTTTTTTTTTTTTTTTTTTTTTTTTTTTTTTTTTTTTTTTTTTTTTTTTTTTTTTTTTTTTTTTTTTTTTTTTTTTTTTTTTTTTTTTTTTTTTTTTTTTTTTTTTTTTTTTTTTTTTTTTTTTTTTTTTTTTTTTTTTTTTTTTTTTTTTTTTTTTTTTTTTAGTAACTAGCAACCAGACCTAAGCATTTTCTTCTAGAGTGAGGTCCTCACCTACTGTTTCGTCACCTACATCATAAGGTTCAAACTACAAGCCTAATGCTTAGTAAGGAGTGCAACAAACACATGAATGCTCATGAATGCTGCATACTTAATAGAATCATGTTCACATCTTTTACTCAAATCGGGAATCATGCTTGTGTTCACATTCACTTTCAAATCGTGGGAATCATATTCTTGTTCATCATTTTCATATCATGGATTAAGGAGGAGTTTGTGCCGAAGGGGGGTAGGTAGTGCGCGTGTACATGGCCCTTGCGGGCAGGAATCATGGTCCATTCCTGGACAGTGACATGGCCAAAACCGCCCCCAGCCCTCACTTAATCAAGGTTTCATACGTTTCGTTTTCTTGTTTCATTCATAAAGGAGTATGCGTGTAAAACATTTTGTATACTCGGTAAATAAATCATGATGTATGGACATAAACATTCTCAAATCATGAGACCATGGAAGGAGTCGTTCATCAGAAAACAGAGCATTAACTATTCCAACATTATACTAAAACAGACAACTTCCCAAACATCATTGAATACCAGAAAAATACTCACCCTACTACCCTTGTGATGTAGGGCTCTAATAGCCGAACACTTAACACACTCACTTACCTAGATTCCTTAGCAATGTCTTTCCTTCACTTGGAGTTTTTCCCACCTAAGACATTCCACGTATTAATGTAAGAAAACAAATCCTAAGTAGTCTAATATTCCAGAATGGTAGCTTTCTAACTAAGTATATATTCTAGAAGTCTAACTCATTTCCATTCGAGCATTATGTCAACCACCTAGTGTGCATAAGAACCTCAGCTAAACGATAATGGTGTTCAGGTTCACCAACTACCCAGGCTCAGCCAAAGTTCATTATTTCTACTTATTATCTACAACAATCATAAATGGTAGGTTAATGGCTGTATCTACCATGATATACTTCAACTTCCTCAGAAAACCCGAATCTAAATCTCTAATCAACTCTCAAATGACTAATCAGTAAACACATTGTCCAAATCTTACCTCGAGCTTGGAGTATCGGAAGAAATCCGAAGGAAGCTGATCGCAAGAGGAAGAACAGAGAAGGGAGCTGAGGGGAGAGAGAGTCGGCTGAGAGAGGAAAGTTGGCTGGTGGAGGTTTTTGTGAGGTTTAAGGATTTTCATTTTCTATTTATACACTTAATGAGCTAGGCTAAATTACAAGTTTGCCACCAAACCTAATTTTTATAAAAAGAACTAATTAAACTTTGGCGCCTAATTTTCGAACAAGGAAATATATGCATGGATGTCAGTTAATTCTGTTTCCTTAAAAGAAAGTTCACCTGTTTGACGATATCGGGTGTTACAGGAAGACTTAAAGGAAACAGATGAACTTTTAGTCTTAAATCCTCTTAAAACATGAAATTGTACTAAACAACTCCAGCATTCATCAACATAGGAAAAACATTATCTTACTTATACTTCAGTATCTTAGATCTTACTTAAAATATGCTACGTGCAACACTCCACGGGTCAAAATTACTTCCCAGCCACAAAATCCACGCCATGAGCATCATCCAGCAACCAAACATAAACATCTTCATTCAGTTTGAGGTCCTCACCTTCCAACTCGTCACCTACATCATAAGGTTTAAACTATAAGCCTAATGTTTAGTAAGGAGTGCAACATATACATAAATGCTCATGAATGCATACTTAGTAAAATCATGTTCACATTCTTTATTCATATCATGGGAATCATGTTCTTGTTCGTGTTCTTGATCATATCATGGGAATCATGTTCTTGTTCATCGTTCATTTATGTGCGTGTACTTGGTCGTTGCGGAGAGAAATCTTGGTCCATTGAATGGACAGTGACATATACATGTTCGTTTACTTGTTCTTGTTCTTGTTCATCATTCATTTATGTGCGTGGACATGGTCCTCTTGGACAGAGTTCTTGGTCCATTTCTGGACAGTGACATAGCCAAACTGCCTTGATCCTTACTTAATCATGGTTGCATACATTTCATATTCATATCTCATTCATAAAAGGAGCATGTACAAAAAACATTTTTGTATTCTTGGAAGACAAATCATGATGCAGGATCATGAATGCACTAAATCATCAGACAATGGAAAGAATCATACCAGAACAAGCGACTTCATAAACTTTACCAGAACATCACATAACAAAACTCTCAGTCATCCATAAATCATCAAGCAACATCAATACAGATTTTCTAGTACCCTTGTGATGTAGGGCCCTAAAGGCCAGAAACCTAGCACACTTACTTACCGGGACTCCTTAGCAATGTCGTGCCTTCACTTGAATCCTTCTCCACCTAAGACATTTCATACTTCATTGTTAAATATATCCTAAATAATCTAAACTCAAAGCTGGTAAAATCTTAGCTAAAGAAATCATCCTAGAATCTAGCTTAAACCTCTAAGGCATTTCGCTTAGCACCTAGTGTGCAGAGCTTAACCTTCATTAACATTAATGGTATTAGCGTCTATACTACCAGATCCATACCAACATCAAATTTCTCAAAGTCTAAACATCGACAACATCAGAATCCTATCCTCAATGCCATTAAATAAAGGAACTCAAAGATATAGCTGTGAATCTGGCATCGACCGATTCTCAATCTTCAGACATCAACCAATAACCATTCCTAAATCGAAGACTCAAAGAATGAATCATCCAAACCTTACCTAAGCTTTGAATCGTCGAAGAAAGAGGAAGAAGAAATCGGTCGATGAAGGAGGAAATTGTCAGAGGGGAAGGTCGGCTACAGGAGGGGGTTAAGTGAGGTTTTAGACCTTTCTTTTCCTATTTATATTGATTAAAATCACATTTATTTATAAATCTTGCCATTACCTAATTTTGCTCTTAAAACAAGTAATACCCGTCATCTTAAGACCTCGTAAATTTTCACATTCAACAAGCCACTCCAAAATAATTCACAGGATAATTACCTGGCGACGTGCTGGTTGTTACATTACCTTTTGTCTCGAGATTTTGTAATCACTACTGACCATCAGGCTTTGAGACACATCAAGAGTCAGCATAAATTGAACAAGAGACACGCCACGTCGATCGAATTTTTAGAAAGGTTTCCATACACCCTTAAATATGTAAAAGGGAAAAACAATGTCGTGGCTGATGCACTTTCTAGAAAACGCGTTCTCCTTATCGAGTTAGGGACTAGGTTCTTTGGTTTCGATTGGATCAAGGAGAACTATGAAACCGACCCTGACTTTGAACTCCTCTACGTCAAATGTATGGACAAGGCTGAAGGATAATATTGTTTTATGGATGGCTATTTGGTTAAAGTGGGAAAGTTGTGCATTCCTCAAGGCAGTTTAAGACAAAGCCTTGTAAAAGAAGCTCATTGTGGAGGCCTAGCAGGTCACTTTGGAGAGAAAAAAACCTTAGACACGCTTAAGGAAAACTTTTATTGGCCCCACATGATGAAGGATGTACACCGCGTGTTGGAAACATTCATAATTTGCAAGAAGGCTAAGAGTAAGGTTCTACCTCAAGGCTTATGCATGCCTTTACCCGTTCCATCACACCTTTGGGTAAAGGTTAGTATAAACTTTGTTTTATGATTACCACGAATTGCACGCAGTAAGGACTCTATCATGGTTGTCGTCGATCGATTCTCCAAGATGGCACATTTTATCCCTTGTGCCAAGACCGATGATTCTGCACTGATAGCTGACCTATACTTTAAAGAAGTTGTTCACCTGCATGGTTTTCTACAATCCATAGTGTCGGATAGAGACACTAAATTTTTGAGCGCCTTTTAGAACACCTTGTGGAAAAGGTTGGGGATTAGATTGTGTTTCAATACTTCCTTTCATCCCCAAACCGATGGTCAAACGGAAGTTGTTAACAGGACCCTGGGTACCCTCATACGCAGTGTTGTAGGTAAGAAACTATCTAACTGGGACATAGTACTTCCAGGTTTGGAGTTTGCTTACAACCGCACCCTTCATTCCACTACTCAGCAATCGCCTTTTGAGGTTGCCTACGGGTTTAATCCATATACACCACTAGACCTTGTTCCCTTACCCTTAAAAGACTTAGCTAATCCATCAGGAGCAGATAAGGCTAAATGAGTTAAAAACTGCATGAGACTGCATGCAAAGCCATCGAAAAGACTAACGAAAGATTTGCCAAACAAGCCAACAAAGGACGCCGCGAAGTTATGTTTAATGAAGGAGACTTAGTTTGGTTACACTTGAGAAAAGAAAGGTTTCTCGGCAAGAGAAGATTCAAATTATTGACTCGAACTGAAGGACCATTCAAGGTGTTGGAAAGGATCAACAATAATGCTTATAAGATTGAGCTACCTAGAGACTATGGAATTTCAACCACCTTCAATGTTCAATATCTCTCTCCTTACAAGGGTGACGATGATGACATCGAGGAGACCTAATTAAAGGATTTGAGGTCAAATCCTCAATCACTTGGGGAGGATGATGTGCCTCAGAGCACCGTCAATCGATCACAAACCAAGGCCCAAACATTATCGAATCTATTTACTAACAAGCCAAATTCTTTTGCAGGACTTGAAGACCTCTTCAAGGATTTGGATTGGGAGCCAAGCACAAGGGACTTGGATCAACCCGTGCACTTGCTAACTTGGGAACTAAAAATGGAGGCACTTGAAGACGGAGGCACTTGAAGAAGAGATTTGTCTCCCTTGCGAATAATTTGTAACTTTCTATTTGTTGTTTTAATTTTCAAAACCTTTTGGCAAACATTGGCCCTTTTGTAATGTTTTATAATTTCACGCATCCCTAGGTGTTAGGATTAGATGTATGCTAGGTTAGATGGTGGTTTGGAGATGGTTGAAATGAAAAGTGTGTTGTTGCACTAGGCCAAGGTTTTGGCCCATTTTGAAGCCTGTTTTGAAGTCCATTTCTATCCAAGGCCTCCACCCACCCTATGTCTATATAAGCATGGTTATTGGTGCTTGTAATGGTTGTTGACGATATGAGAATAACCTAATTTCAGCTGAAGAGTTTAAGATCGGTGCACGATAAGGCTCAGTTCGGTCAAGAACCGAGAATGTGTTCTCTCCTTTGAGCTTTCAAGCCCACGGTTGCTTGAA